>JAFEMH010000285.1:0-600000 GCA_022495995.1 Adenophora triphylla var. japonica
GGTATCAACATCATAAAGAGCTCTGTAGTCATCGTTGCGATGAGAATGCTAAAGAGTGGCAAGCCTTGAGCCCAAAAGATTCTTGGACTACCAATGATAGCAGATACCTGGAGTGACAGTTCTGATATCTTTAAGTGTTGATAGTTGGCACAGATGGCAGTTAGCAATCTACCAAAAGGTATCCACCTGGTATGCACATCTTTGGTCTACAGACTGGTCAGGCATCTCTGCTAGCGCAGCTCTCTCATCAAAATCTTCAGCCAGTAGAAATTCATGCCGTTGTATGTGACAACGATGCTCCGCTGATGAAAGGTGAAGTTGTTGTGATTTCCTGTCTTTCCACACGCAAGGCTTCCCAACTGGGTCACATAAGTGGCTCATCAGCTCACCAAACTCTCTCCTTATGTCTTCTTGTGTAGCTGCCAAATTCAGGAATTCCAAGATTCCAGTAAGGGTGGAGCAAGTAGCATCTTAGACTTGCTGGGATGCTTCGGCTGGAGAATGTGAAACACATGGAAATCAAAGGTGCCTCTCAATATCTACAGTAGTCAATTTGATACCTTGAATCCTCCTACAACTCCCACTGCAGTGTGAATCTTTAATTCATCAGATAGCTAAGTCTTTGCACTGCATTCATTGATAGAGCTGACGATGAATAGAGGGATGCGTGTAGGTTTGTTGTTTGTTGAATAAGGGAAGGATTCCTGAAGCTTGCATCTTCTAGATCAACTTTCTTCCAAGTGCATCGGACCGCGGTTCAAGTTCGTTGATCTGCCATCCTGGTAGAAAATACTTGGTCTTCTACAAAGTAAACACAGCAAGTTAGAACAATTTAATGATGTCACAGTTCACAAGCGGTTTGGTGCACACGTGCGGTTGGCAATAGTGCGGTTTTGGAAATGATAATTTCCAAACCTCGAAGGAAAGCTGTGAACACAGGTTGGAGAATAGATAGGAAAAATACAAAAGCATAATTACTTAGTCCATAGCAATTTCTCATCCAAAGTTCTGCACACTGCAAGGCGGTATAGAGAGGAAGGACTTGATTTCCGGCATATATACTTAGTAATACTTAGGTAATTTTCAACGTGAGGTTCTTAGGAGAGCGGTTGAATGACCATAAAATACATGCAATTTGAAACACGAGGATAGAAGTGCGGTTACAAAGTAGCATGCAGATTTCAAGTGATGCGGTTCAGTCAGTTGCAAACAAAATTCAGAATTTTCAGAAATTTTCTAAGTATGGAAAAACAAGATTGAAAATTAGGTCAATCCAAAACATAAGAAAATTTTGAGGAAGATGATGAACAGTCACATGAATGCATGAAGAACACAAAGAGCACCAAGAACAGAGATTTGATGAAAGTTAACCAAAATGAACAAATAATATGTCAAAATGATCACATTGAGCAGTAGATTAACAATATATCAATAAAAATTTCTACTTTACTCAGAATCACCCAGAAAATGCAAAAATACAGAAATGGGTTCGGAAACTTAAAAAGTTTAAAATTCAAAATACGATTACTCAAGATGTGAATTGATCATGAAACAAAGTACATAATCAAACATATAAGCATAGAGCCGATCATAACCTAGCAATTTTCTCATGCAAAATGGTCAACAATCGAAGCTTTTATGAACAAAAATTAGGTGATGGAGTTCGAACATTGAAGGTGTTCATCAATGGCAGATAAAGTAAACAAACACGTATGATTTGCAGAATAGTAAGAAGTTTAGGTTTAAGAAATCATACCATGTCTTCGATAGGTTTGGGTGCCATTGATCTGAAGAAAAACTTAAAGATTTATGAAGTTTTGAAGGTTAGAGAGAGAAAACGAGTTGGTAAACTGACACAGAGAAGGTACTTTTGCAGAGATGGCAATTGAAAAAGTTTAAACAAAATGGAATGATTTCTATTTATAAGCACAGAGGAGGGTTAGGCAGCTGAAGGGACAGTATCAGGTAACACCCTTTCAGCTTCAACACATCATCCAATGACGGCTGACATGAAGGCCATTAAATGCTAATGTTCCCTTTGCATTAAATGCATTCAAATTTTAAAATTTCGTGGGAAAACATTTGCAAATAAACCCTTAAAGAAAAATAAGGACTGAAAAATAAATAAAAAGAATTTGAACAGTTTTTTTTTTTTAAATAAACATAAGCAAAAGTTAGAAATTACTCCAAGTTGAAACGCGGTTGAGGTCCAAGCGGTTGAGCTGCAGCATGCGGTTGGAATGAAGCTGTTGGCTGCAGGGCGGTTGGACTTACTTGCGGTTTGGGACACGCGGTTCAACAAGGGATTTGAAACTATACTTAACACACAAGTTAGCAAATAAAAAGAATGGATTCATTTAAGTTCAAGCATACCCATTTCTCCTCTAAGGAATGAAAACCTCTTGGAGTCAAGAGCCTTGGTGAGGATATCAGCAATCTGGTTGTCTGTTCCCACGTACTCTAAATGGATATTCCTCTTCTCCACATGATATTTGAGGAAATGATACTTGATATCAATATGCTTGGTCTTGAAATGCATGACAGGGTTGTTGGAGACTGAAATTGTTGAAGTGTTGTCACACATGATAGGGCAATTTCCTTCATGGATTCCATAGTCCACCAACTGCTGCTTCATCTAAAGTATTTGTGACAACAACTACCAGCGGCAATGTACTCAACCTCTGTGGTTGACACTGAAGCTGATGCTTGCTTCTCCTGGCCCAAGCAACTAGTCTATTCCAAGGAAATGACAAGTACCACTAGTGCTTTTACTCTCAATCATACAAGGTAGTAAGTATGCATCTGAATAACCTACAAGATCGAAGTTCGAATCTTTGGAATACCAAAGTCCAAGGTTAGTGGTTCCAGATAAATAGCGGATTATACGCTTGACTGCAATAAGATGTGCTTCTCTAGGATCTGCTTGGTAGCGAGCACATACACAGACACTAAACATAATATCGGGCCTACTAGCAGTTAAGTAAAGTAATGAGCCGATCATACCTCGATATAAAGTTTGATCAACTTTCTTACCTTTGAGATCCTTATCTAGCTTATTGCCGGTGGCCATAGGAGTATCATATGCTTTAGCATTTTCTAATCCAAACTTCTTTATCAACTCCTTGGTGTATTTGGCTTAGAGTGGGAAAATACCTTCTTCGCATTGCTTGATTTGAAGCCCGAGGAAGAATGTTAATTCTCCCATCATGCTCATCTCAAACTTGCTTTTCATTAGCTTTTCGAAACGCTTACAAAGTAACTCATTAGTAGAACCAAAAATAATATCATCGACATAAATTTGAACAAGTAAAGTATGCTCATTATATTTGGCAATAAAAAGAGTTGTATCGATTTTATCAATTTAAATCCTTTTTTCTAGTAAAAATTTAGAAAGAGTCTCATACCATGCCCTTGGAGCTTGCTTAAGTCCATACAAAGCTTTCTGGAGTTTGTAGACATGATTGGGAAATTTGGAGTCTTCAAATCCAGGCGGTTGGGCAACATACACGGTCTCTTGCAGTTCACCGTTGAGGAAAGCACTCTTCACGTCCATTTGATATAACTTGAAACGCTTGAAAGAGGCGTAGGCTAAGAAGATTCTGATAGCTTCCAATCTGCAGGCTGGAGCAAAGGTTTCGTCATAATCAATTCCTTCTTCTTGCCTATATCCTTGTGCAACCAACCTTGCTTTATTCCTAGTGATGCTTCCATTCTCATCCATCTTATTCCTAAATACCCACTTAGTTCCTATCACTCCTTGATCCTGAGGTCTAGGCACCAAAGTCCAGACCTTGCATCTTTCAAATTGGTTGAGTTCTTCTTGCATAGCAACGACCCAACTGGAATCTTGGAGTGCTTCATCAATCTTCTTGGGTTCAACTTGAGATAATAAAGAAGTATGCTCATCATAGTTCGATCTCCTTGTTTGAACTCCGGAAAACAGATCACCAATCACATTTGTGAGGGGGTGACTGCTGACTTCACGAACCTCTGGGGGTAAGTCTGGTTGGACTGAGGTTTGCTGAAGATCTTCAATTGGAACATCGTTAGATCCTTCAGCGAAGTCATGGAAGGTAAGTTGACGAAGAGGTTCTATAAGCTGGATAGGGGAATTTTCAACTTCATCTTCCCTAGGAGTTGCATCTGGAGTAGGAACTTCAGGTGCGGTTTCAAACGTGCGGTTTGAGGGAATTTCAATTGAGGGTGCTGGATTTTGCGGTTGAGGTTCAGGTGCGGTTTGAGATGGTTCACCTGTTTCATTATGCTCAACAAAATCATCAGCAACATTTGGAGCCAAATGTGGCTCAAGGAGAGAATGCTCATCAAAAGTAACATGGACAGACTCAACTATTTTTAAACTAGTTTTATTGAAAACACGAAAAGCTTTTGAATGTTTAGCATACCCAACAAAAATACCTTCGTCGGCCTTGGCTCCGAATTTACCTCTATTTTCTCTTCCGTTGTAGAGGACAAAACATTTGCAGCCGAAGATCTTGAAGAATGCAATGTTGGGGGTTCTTCCTCGCCAAAGCTCATAGGGAGTCTTATTATAGGTTTTGTTGATGAGGGAGCGGTTCTGAGTGAAGCATGCTGTGTTGATTGCTTCAGCCCAAAAATACTGAGGTAGCTTCGCTTCAGATATCATTGTCTTTCCAGCCTCAATCAACGTCCTATTCTTCCTTTCCACAACCCCATTTTGTTGTGGAACACCAGCAGTTGAGAAATTGTGATCAATCCCATGGTCATCACAATATTGACCAACACCGTTGTTCTTAAATTCTGTTCCATTATCTGATCGAACACTAACGATGTCGTCCTCTTTTTGAGTTTGGAGCCGTCTAAATAGTGCGGTGAGAATATCATAGCAATCATCTTTGGAAATCATCATCTCAACCCACGTATATCTTGAATAATCATCCACCACCACTAAGGTATATCTATTTCCTCCAATGCTGGCAGTGGTTACGGGTCCAAACAGATCTATGTGAAGCAGTTGTAAGCATCTTGAAGTTGATGGAGCGGTCTTGCTGGTGAAAGACGACGTGGACTGCTTACCAAGCTGGCATGCACTGCATTTCTCTGGATGGTGTTCAGCCACTTTGGGTAAACCACGAACAAGGTTTTCCCTACCAATCTTTGCAAGATACTTGAAGTTCAAGTGGCTCAACCTCTTGTGCCAAAGCCAACTATTTTCGCTCACATTTTTAGCTACAAAACAGAGATTAGTAATACTACATGCATAATCTAAATCAATAATGTAAATATTACTCTTACGAATCCCTGTGAGTAGGGTGACGCCGGAAATGCTATCTTTGATAAAGCAGTTTGATGACGTGAAGTTGCAAAGCATTCCTTTGTCGCAGAATTGAGAAATTGAAAGGAGGTTGTGCTTGAGTCCTTCAACAAGAGAAACCTTCTCAATGGTTAGGTTTCCTCTCCTTATAACACCATATCCAATGGTCTTGCATTTGTTGTTGTCACCAAAGGTTGCAGGACGGACCACTTGCTTTCAATGACATCTTCTAGTAATGATCTATCTCTAGTCATATGTCTTGAGCAGCCACTGTCAAGATACCATTCATTTTCCTTGGAGTGACCAACCATTAAGCAGAGGACCTGAAATGTAAACATTAAGAACGAGGTCCCCCTTTATTCCTTGGGTCCTGAAGTTAGCAACCCTTTATGACCCACACCTGTTTGACAGAAGGAGGTTTACTCTTCCTGGCATTGGATGTGAACCGCAAAAGGCATTCTGCAGCCTTGTGACCTAAACCATCACACACAGAACATTTATAAAAGCTACAAGCTTCATGAGGTTTTACTAACTCCTTACTCTTCTTAGGAGTTGCATGCGGTTTGGGAGGAGCGGTTGTAGCTGGGACAAAAGGAACTGGCTTTAGTTTGACCACGTATTTTCTGGGAACGCTATTCCTGCTTTTGAAGGCAGGAGGAGCGGTCGAAGAAGAGGCGCGGTCAGACCTGGAATTGCCAGAACCGCCTTTTCCACCAGAAGCGGTTGGAGCAGGGATTCGACCAATTCCATAAGCCATTTCCTCTGAAGCTACACTCTCAGAATCCTTTGGCTTCATCTGAGAGTTCTTCCCATATTGCTTCCCTTTTGGGTAGACATAATTAATTTGTTGTCCTTTACCCTTGCCTTTAGCATGCTTCCCCTTAGGAATTTCTTTAGTTAGTTTCAAAATTTCCTCATCCTTTTCACTGCAGGATGCACACTTCTCCTCTTCCTCAGATCCAAAACCTAGACCTTCCTTAATTCCAGGGGGAACTTGGGAGTCTATGATTTGATCCTTGGTGGATTGAGACTTGAGCCACGAATCAATAATCTTTTGGAGATCGTTGATTTGGGTTACCAAGTCATCATTCCGAAGTTGAAGTGCAGCAACCTTAGTTTCAAGGATGCGGTTCTGATCAGCAAGAGGAGTCATACTTCTGATTTGGTCCTTAAGATTTGAAATTTCAGACCTCATCACAGTTTTCTCCGTCTTGTACAGATTAAGTTCATCATGAGCTAAGCTTAAGGCTTTCTTAAGATTAGAGAATTGATGGATCACCATTTCAGCTTCCTTGAACATCTTTTCATGTTCCATGGGAGAAACCTCTTCCACCACCTTTTTCAAAATTTTCTTTGGAATTGCTTTTGAAGGTGGAGCATTTTTAGATGAGAAAATGGGGCGTGAATACGAGCAATTTCCTATCTTAACGCTAGGAGTAAGTTTGATATCATCATCCAATTTATAATTTGGAAGTTTTGTAAAAACCTCTTTTTCTTCCATATCTTGCAACTCAAATGATTCAGAATCTGACTCATCGGAAGCATCTGCAACTAAGCAGAGATTAACCTCTTCGGTTTCATCATCACTTCCATCATCAGAATCTGTTTCAATCCAAGTTGCTAATTCCTTGGAATTCTCTTCCTCCTCAGCAACCATTCCCTTGCGACGAGAAAATTTCGCAGGAGCGGTTTTCTTTTTCATATATTCATACTTAGGCTGTGGACACTCAGATGCAAAGTGGCCAGGTTTTCTACAGTTGTAGCAAACTAGGTCACTCTTTTTCTTTGTATCTGCAGCCCTAGAAAATGTTGCAGGAGGTTTGCCTTTTGAAAATGATTTTGTGAAAGGTTTTGAAGATTTTCTAAATTTTTGGAATCTTTTCACAAACATGGCAAAATCATCATCATCCATCTCAATGAGTGATGAGGTTGATATGGAAGGATCTGTGGTTTGATTGGATGTAGATGGTTTCTCCTCTTGTTCCACTACGGACATAGAAAGCGACTTGGTTTTTCCTTCATTCTCTTCAATATGATTTAATTTAAGTTCATAGACTCTAAGATTGGCGTACAAGTTACTTAACGACCAAGTACCCAAAACTTTGGAGTCTTCTAGAGAGGTAGCCTTATTAACCCATCTAGAACCTAAAGCAGATAGGAAAGTCATATTGATTTCCTTATCGGTTAAAGTTTTGCCAAGAGATCTACAAGCATTAACTACCTCAACATAGCGATCGTAGGTTTGACGCAAGGTTTCGTTGGATTTTCTGTTGAAGTTGTTGTAGGATCTTTCAACAGTGTATAATTTGTTTTCCTTGCACTCTTCGTCACCTTCGAGGTAGCTCTCTATGGCATCCCACATCTGCTTTGCGGTTTTGAGGTACATTACTTTCTGAAGAGTTGAAACGGGGAGGGTTCCAGAAATAATGTGCCTAGCCTTGCTGTCCAAGGCAACTAATCTCTTCTCTTCATCCGACCACTCTTCTTTTGGCTTTTTGACCTCTGGAGTTTCAGCATTGGTGGTTGCATCAGTGTTGGCCTTCATTGGAATCAATGGCCCATTAACTACGCATTCCACCAGCATCTCATCTATAGTTTCCAAATGAATAAGCATTCGGCACTTCCAGATGTCAAAGTGGTCTTCGTCCAAAATTGGAATGTGTGAATAGTTAACAGTTGTCATTGTCTTTGAGGTTGCCATAACGAATCGGCACACAAGCTGTTAAGCTTGAAAAACAGTGGTTTTTAAAAGTGTTAGCTCTGATACCACTTGTTGGTCCCAAAGGTGGCAACAAGGGTGAAAATACAGCTAGAGGGGGGGTGAATAGCTGTTTAAAATTTTTTTCCCTCGATTTAAAACTAAACCTCTTGCTTACAAAATCCTCTTGCAGTTGATAATAAGCTGCAAGTGAAGATGTAAAATGCACAGCGGAATAATAGAGTGTAAAGTGGTTTTGAAGATGCGGTTTGTAAGTGCGGTTTTGCTTGGCAGTTTTGGTGAGTGCAGTTTTACAAACACGTGTATTTTTGACAATGTTAACTCCAAACACTATTTCACAATAATGGATAACTAAAATAAGATCAAACATAGACAGAGATAAATAATTAGTAATCACAGGAAATATAAATGCATAAATATAAGAACACGTGATTTGGAGTGGTTCAATCGATAAACGATCTACGTCCACTACCAAGATGGTTAGTCTTGGATTTTCAAGAGTGATTTTACTATGAGTATGAGAGATTACAAGTTACAAAGATTAATACTCAAATCTAAAATCTATTCTATGAAGATCAAATCCTAAGACTATAACCAGTGTATCTCAAGTGATTAATCTATGTGATTAAACAAGTGAGGTGTATGTGTGAGAACAAGATCAAGGCTCTTTAAATCTGTGAGATGTAGAGCTCAATGATTCTTGAATGTGTTAAGGCTTGATTTCTGGGCTGGGGAATATTTCTTGAAGTATGAAGATGAAGATTCAAAGGTTTGAACACTTTCTGGCGAGAAATTTTCGGCTTCTATGAACATAGCACTTCTCAATTTTTCAAGCCAACTTCAAATGGTGAAGATTAGGGGTATTTATACCCAAGCATCTCAAATATAGCCATTGGATACAGGCTCTGTCCTGCAAGGACAGGACTTTGATGCTTTCCCATTGGTCCACAATATCCACTTTTGTCCTTTGGCACCTGCATTCCAGTATAAAGCTGACCAGCTCCAGCTGCAAGCAATGAGGTTAGGACACCTGTCACCTTTTCAAGATCCTTGCAGATCTTCTCTGACATTGAATCACGTGACAAGATTTAGTAGTTGACTTTTGATATTGCTGACGTGGATTCCAAAGGTTAAAAAGGTGTTCACTTCAAGTCTTCAATCATTGGATGCGGTTGGTGAGGAGCGGTTGATGAAGTGCGGTTTGCTACACCAGGAGGTTGCATAGATGCGGTTGCAAATGAATTGCACAAGTGCGGTTCATAAGCGGTTGCAATGCAGTTGGTTCAGGGAGCAGAATCAAGGGGAAATATACATGCGGTTGCATGTGCGGTTCTGAGAGGCGGTTTTGATTACGCTTGGACCGCAACCTCACATCCAATGAGTCTTGTGCCAGTCTTCAAACCTAAATTTAACTTATTCTATAAAATGGACTTAGCTAAAAAATTGAAGTCTAAGCTTCATTACATAGGGTCCTAAAGTCCTTAAAATAGACAGGAGGTTATGGTATCAATCAAATCTAATACAAAATAGGAGGGTTAAAACATGCATACCCAACAGCAACCTAGGTTTTTAATATATAAAATCAAGCATTGGTTTTGAGAGAAAAAGGGAAGGAGATGACTATTCCCAGGAAATAATAACAAGAACAATTCCATTGTTTTATTTTTATTACGATTCGAAGTCCAGGTTTTATTTCTTTATTTTATTTCTGTAATTTTGATTTTTATTATGAGTAGCTAATTTTATTTATTCGCGGATTGGATGTAACAATTGTCGAATTCTTATGCTAATAATGTTTTAATTCTTCCACACTTTTCTTGTTCTTGTTCAATGAAATTTGCTTAATTTATTTTTAGACTTCAACATTATTGATTGATATTATTGGTCTTTAAATTACTAGATTAGTAATTGTTTTATAAAATTAGCATAGGAATGAGATAGTTGTGAAACCCAATTCGTGAATATTTGTCAATCTTGAATTCAATCTTTGTTTTATTTTCATATAGTTTAAATTATTTGTTTTCATTATTAGTTTAATCAATCAAAATCAAAAAACCCTACTGAACATACCAAAAGTGTCGAGTTGGGCCAAACAAGCAAAGTCCAATCCTCAAAGCAACTATTGCCCCAGCCTATCAAGGGGGCCGGGCCCAATCAATGCAAGGCCCATGGCCCGTCTCACATATCAGTCAACTAAGCCCAACGTCCGACCCATCAGGTCCCGACCTAACTTAGTCCGACTTCCTATCCAAGCCCCAATACGGGTACGAATCATGCTCTACTCGTCAGTCAGGTCGACCATCCCTCAAATGGCGACCTCGACCTAAACAACAAGTGACGACCTGACACTTGCCGGCGTATTTGGTTGAACAATTCTCATAATCACATCCATACAAATCAGGGGCCGTTATAGACACGTTCCCATGACCAATAACCGCCGCTACAATCACGGAGCACATGTCGCCTCCCCAAAAATACACCACTATTGCCTATAAATACTTCATCATTACCAACGGTGAAAGGTAACTGCCATTTTGTTATCTGAATTCATTATTCAATACATTTTGAGCTATATACAACCGTGATCTTACTCTCACGCCCGAGCGTCTTCGCCGGAGACACATCCGGCTAGTCGTGGGTTCTGATTTCAGGTCAAGGAGCCAGGTGATTGGTCCTGCCACGTGGAGGACTCCTGGATAAGCACAATTCCCTGCAAAGCATCGGGTTATTCCATTGCCGGAATCGCGGCTTTAGCTTGACCTCGAAAACTTCATCAGCCAACAACAATGGTGACTCCAGACGGGCATGTCGCAGACGCTTCTGAAGAGTTCGAAGAAGTGAACAATAACAACAATACGAACGCTGGAAATCTCAACACCAATGCTGAAAACGCAAATCTGCCTCCTCCCCCACCAAATCGCCCTCATGGTAAAGCAACACGCTCTACCAGTGTTGTTGATGGCAGGGGATTGCCAGACACGAGAAGGGGGAAAAGACACATGGAGGGACAAGGAGCTCCACCTCCCCTAAGCGTCCAAGCTGCTCGGGTGAATGTTGGAAATAGGGCAGTCCCTCATCCAACCCATTGAGCAGAAGGAAATGTTATTGGAGCGAGCCCAGACTTTCGGCCGAGCTATCGCAATGGGGAGAGGAGGCTGAGAAGGCAAATATAAGATCAGATAGGGTGGCTCCCTCTCAAACCTCAAACAGGCAGCAGGCCAGGAGTGTTAGGCCCAATGAGGGTGTGGGTCAAAATGCTGATCAAAGGATGGTAGTCCGACCTCAATCGCCTGTCCATGTTCCGAGTAATGACTTAAGGGCTAGCCTCACCAGGAATAGGGAGCAGGAGGCTCAATCAGATTTGAGGACACACTTAACCGCCAATAGAAACAGACGTGTTTCCCCTGCCCAGACACAAAGATCAGGATCCCATAGGGACAGGAGTGGGCGCAGGTCGCCTATAAGAGACGAGAGGCGCAGGTCGCCACTTGGGGGTAATAGGCGCAGGTCGCCTACCAGAGATGATAGGCGCAGGTCGCCACAAAGGAATGACAGGCAAAGATATCCAGTTCGGTCAGAAAGAGCTCCTTCCCACAAAGACAGGAGAAGCAGACAAATGACTCCACCCAGAAGCGAGGGCCAAAGGTCGAATGCTGTTCCCCCTGTTGGAGAGGACAGACCTGATGCTAGGGAGTGGCTCCAGTAGAAGAGAAAGTTCGAACAATGGGAGGAAGAGAAGAAAAAGGATACTGGAAAGGTTGAACGAGTTGACTTTGCTCTTCGACCTCTATCCAAGGAGATGAGAGACAGTCGACCTCCTCCTAGTTTCAGATTGCCCCTATTGGAAAAGTACTCAGGGGCAACCAATGCCAAGAATCACATAGCACACCTGGAAGCCACGATGTGTTTTGTCGCCAATGAGGACGACAATATGTGCAAAGCCCTCATAAGCACACTCACAGGGGCAGCCTTGACATGGTTCAATGGTTTGGCGGCTGGTAGCATCACCACCTGGACGTGTTTAAGAACAAAATTCCTAGATCGCTTCTCGACTGCTGGAGCTCGAAAAGTGACGGTTACTGATCTAAGCAACTTGGTGCAAGCTAAAAATGAAAGCTCAATGAGCTACTTCACCAAGTTCAAGGAGATGGTGGATAAGATCGAGGAAGATCTCACTGACAGGGAAGTTATCAACTGCTTCAGGAATGGTATTTCCTCGAGAGACATGGATTATGAACTCACAGTTCGTACAGTCACAACTCGACAGGAGCTGTTCGAAAAGGTATACAATGTCGCGCTAGCCGAGGAAAGAAAAGAAAAGAAGAATGGAAAAGGCCCCAAGACGGAGGTCGCTGATGACAAGGACTCCAACAAGAATGGAGGAAACAATAAAAATGGCAAGAACAGGACAAGGGCTGACGAGAGAAGGTGCTCGAGACTTTCACTTCCTGACGCGAGTCGAACCGAAATCCCGAATGCAAGCCGAAGTTGGCTCCACCTGCCCCCAATGAACCCAGGCAACAAGTTCAGAAGGGACAACAGCAATACTGTGATTACCACAAGGACACGGGTCATCTCACGGAGGATTGTTTAGGCTTGAAGCGCATTATCCAAAGATGGTCGAGCAGGAAGACTCGACGCATATGTGAAGAGGCCTCAACCTGGTGGAGGCGAGCGGCCGCAGTGGACAACAGGGACCGAGGCAACCTAGATTGAATCTGGGGGTCATTACAGAGCAAGCCAGTAACACCGCCATCAAGCACAAAATTTTTCAACTCAGTAAGGCCCCACATGTGCCTCCAAGGAGAGATGTCAGAGATGAGGTGATCAGCTTTTACCCCCATGAGTTGGCAACCAATATGGCGGCTAGGGAGCAAGTTCTCGTCATCCCAGGTCTCATAGACGGATGTACGACGAGCAGACTCTTAGTCGACACGGGGGCCTGTAAGGATATTTTGTTCTACAAGACTTTCAAAGAGATGGGTCTTAATGACGAGCAGCTTGAAAGATATGACGGCAGGTTGGAGGGCTTCACCAACCATCGAGTTGATGCTAAAGGCCAGATAGAGCTCGACGTCGACCTAGGCCAGCACCCTTACAGGGTCGTATCAAAGGTACAATTTATTGTGATAGATGTGAACAGTGACTATGCTGCTATCCTTGGTATTCCTGGCCAGGTCGCACTTGGAATGGTGGCATCAATACCCCATCAGCGAGTCAAGTTCCCCACACCTGCTGGAGTAGGCTGCGTACAAGGCACAGCTCGAGCCTACCTGGACCATGTTCTTCGGGAAAGAAAGAAGAGAGAGTTAGAAATTGAGACTGCAGATGGTTACTTGAAGCTGTCCCAGTCAGTCACCAAAACTACTCGACTGTCAACAATCACCAATGTGGAGGAGTCGACCTATCGCTCAAATGACGAGGTCATGATTGAGTCGACACGTCACTCTGAAACCACAGAGGTCGATCCAGATGTAGTTATGGTCGACCAAGTCCTCATAGGCAACCTATGCCTCCAGATCGACAATAACTCGGGGGCCACCACCACCACCAGCGAGGTTGCAAATAAGCTGGATGATATGATAGCAGAAGAAGCTCCACACCTGGGGGCCGAGGAGAGACAAAGGGTCAGAGAAATCATCATTGAAACCCTGCAGTTCAGAGATGGTCCAGAGTTAGAGGCTGTGGATGAGCTAGAGTCAGTAATCACTAACCCTTCCTACCCCGACCAAAAAGTTCAAATTGGAAAGCAGCTATCTGTTGAGGAGCGAGCAGAAATCATTGAGCTACTCAAGGAGAGTAATGACGTCTTCGCATGGAGAGTAGAGGACATGAGGGGAATCAAGGAAGAGGTCGCCGTTCACCGACTTGAAGTCAACCCGACCATAAAGCCTAGACCCCAAAAATTGAGAAGTTTTGCTCGTGATAAGGAGGAAGCCATCAAAACTGAGGTACAAAAACTTTTAAGTGCAGGGATAATCAAGGAGGCCACTCACACAACGTGGTTGGCCAATGTGGTCATGGTGAAGAAATCAAATGGCAAATGGCGGATGTGTGTCGACTTCACCACTCTAAATCTCGCCTGCCCGAAGGACAGCTACCCTCTTCCAAGAATCGACAAACTAGTTGATTCTATTGCTGGTCACTCCACCCTCAGTTTCCTCGATGCTTACTCAGGGTACCACCAGATTAAGATGCATGAGGACGACATAGTAAAGACGACATTTCGGGCGAAATTTGGAGGAATCTACTGCTACAACATGATGCCGTTTGGATTGAAGAATGCAGGGGCGACTTATCAAAGAATGGTGAACAAAGTCTTTGCCTCCCAAATTGGCCGAAATATGGAGGCTTACATCGACGATATGGTCATTAAAACTAAGACTGGACGTCACGTAGTCGACTTAAAAGAAACATTCGCCAATCTGTGAGCAAACGACATGAAACTCAACCCCAGTAAGTGTGTATTTGGAGTAGCAGCTGGAAAGTTCCTTGGATTCATGGTGTCCCAGAGAGGTATAGAGGCCAACCCGGAAAAGATCAAGGCTCTAGTCGAGATGAAGGAGCCTACAAGTATAAAAGAGATGCAGCGACTCAATGGCAGGGTGGCAGCCCTAGGTCGCTTTATATCCAAGTCGGCTGAAAGGTCTCTCCCCTTCTTCAAATCATTGAGGGGGATGAAAAACTTTGAGTGGACGGCCGAATGTCATTCGTCGTTCCAACAACTCAAAGAATACCTTGCTACTCCTCCACTATTGAGCAGCCCGACCAATGGCGAGACCTTGTTTGTGTATCTGTCTGTGGGAGACAAGTCAGTTGCAGCGGTCTTGATTAGAGAAGAGGAAGGGCTTCAAAAGCCAGTATACTACATCAGCAAAGCCTTATCAGATGTGGAGAGCAGGTATTACAATGCTGAGAAGGTCGCCTATGCTCTAGTCGTAGCTTCAAGGAAGCTGCGAGCTTATTTCTTGGCTCACCCGATCGTAGTACTGACTAATGCACCCTTGAGAAAAATATTACACAAGCCGGAAAGTTCAGGTCGATTGCTCAATTGGTCAATTGCCCTTACTGAATTTGACATTGAGTATAGACCTCGAAAGGCGCTGAAGGCTCAAGCTCTAGCAGATTTCTTGGTCGAGCTTACGTTCACCAAGGAAGACAGCGAACAGCGAGCTCCGAAAGAGAAAACTAAAGGGAAAGAGCCGGAGTCTCAGGTCGACATCAGTCTACCCGATGATTGTTGGAAGGTCTATTCAGATGGATCAGCGACCAAGAATAGCAGTGGAGCTGGGATAGTGCTAATTGAACCAGAATCTGGGACGGTGTATGAGGAGTCACTAAGGTTCAAGTTCGATGCTTCCAACAATCAAGCTGAATACGAAGCCTTGATAGCAGCCATAGAATACGCCAAGTGTTTTGGAGCGACTAAAATCATGGCTTATTGTGATTCCCAACTGATAGTCAACCAGGTCAGAGGCGAGTACGAAGTGCTTAGTTCCACTCTGATCAAATACTGCGACCTGGTGAAGGAGCTGATAAAAGATTTAAAATTCTGGGAGATTCAGAGGATTGGAAGGGAAGACAACGAGCTAGCCGACCTCCTCTCGAAATTAGCCACTTCAGATGAGCCACATGACGAGCCCATCTCTTTCCTCAAAAATCCAGCTTATGAGAGAGTAAAAATTCAGTGTGTAGAAGATCCTTCAAGAAATTGGGCTTATGAGAAGTGTTGGATCGAAGAAATGAAGACGTACATAGAAAGTGGCGAGCTGCCTGATGACGAGAAGAAAGCTCGAGCAATCAAAAAGAAAGCTCCGAGATACGTCATTCAAGGAGGCAATCTGTTCAGAAGATCCTACACTCGACCATTGCTAAAGTGCATCCACCCTCAAGAGGTCGCCCTATTGATACATGAAGTACACAGTGGAATTTGTGGCGGACACCCGGGGGCCAGGACTCTTGCTGACAAGTTAATCACTTTGGGGTACTACTGGCCGCACATGAGAGCTGATACTCACAACTTTGTTCAACAATGTGATCAATGCCAAAGGTTTGCCAACTTACCTCATATGCCTACCACCGAGCAGACTCCAGTAATTGCAACTTGGCCATTTGACATGTGGGGTGTCGACTTGATTGGACCCTTCCCTCCCGCCCGGGGAAACTGCAAGTATGTGATCGTTGCCATAGATTACTTCACTAAATGGGTTGAGGCCAAACCATTAGCTCGCATCACAGAGGAGAATGCAATCAACTTCATTCACGACTTCATTTGGTGTCGGTTTGGTTTTCCTCGAGCCATAGTATCAGACAACGGACTGCAGTTCTCCAGAGCCTTCGAAGCAGAGATGAATCGGGTAGGGATCAAGCATTAGCAATCTTCTGTCGCCTATCCTCAAGGAAATGGGCAAGCTGAACCAGCGAATAAACTGGTTCTGTCTGCACTCAAGACAGGTCTCGTAGGTCGACGCAACAACTGGTTGGACGAACTCCCCCTTGCTCTTTGGGCAGTTCGCACAACCACTCGGGGGCCTACGGGGGAAACCCCATTTGCTCTTACATATGGATCAGAGGCCATGGCACCTGCTGAGCTCAGATTTCCCACTGCTAGAGTGACTTTCTTCAATCAGGAGCAGAATGACATCAACAGATTGATCGACTTGGATCTAGTCAACGAGAAGCGAGATACAGCTTACCTTCAAATGGTCAACTACAAGCAGCGAACTAAAAGTTACCACGACAAGAAGGTCAAGGCAAGATCATTCCAAGTAGGAGACCACGTGTTGAGAAAGATTGAAGCAACGGGAAGGAGAACTCAGCAAAATAAGCTGTCTCCCAACTGGGAAGGTCCTTACATAGTCACTCGAGTCGTCAAGGAAGGAACTTACATGATAGCTCATCCTGGGGGAGAAGAGTTGAAGCATCCTTGGCACGCCACTCACCTCATCAGATATTACTTCTAATTTCCAAATTCCAAGCTCAAAGTTTGTCCTAAGTTCTAGTTTTCTATGTAAGCATGCTTTACTTCAATGAAATTACAAGTTCTATTCGACCAAACATTGTACTACACTCTATGCAATAAGCTCGATTCTTAATCAGCTTTGTACCTTTAAGTGAGTTCGACTCTTAGTCAACTCCACTTCAACAAGCTCGATTCTTAATCAGCTTTGTACCTTTAAGTGAGTTCGACTCTTAGTCAACTTCACTTCAACAAGCTCGATTCTTAATCAGCTTTGTACCTTTAAGTGAGTTCGACTCTTAGTCAACTTCACTTCAACAAGCTCGATTCTTAATCAGCTTCGTTCATTAAGCAAAGTCCGACTCTTAGTCGACTGAACTCTAACAAACTCGACTCTTAGTCAGTCTGCTCTAATTAGCTCGACTCTTAGTCAGCCTTGTTGTAACAAGCTCGATTCATAATCAGCTTCGTTCATTAAGCAAAGTCCGACTCTTAGTCGACTGAACTCTAACAAACTCGACTCTTAGTCAGTCTGCTCTAATTAGCTCGACTCTTAGTTAGCCTTGTTGTAACAAGCTCGATTCATAATCAGCTTCGTTCATTAAACAAAGTCCGACTCTTAGTCGACTTAGCTCTAATAAACTCGACTCTTAGTCAATCATGTTTCCAAAAGCTACATAAGTCTGAGGTCGACTTAACCGTCATAGGACAGGTCGACCTTAGTCTTAGAATGACTCATTGGCCCTACTATATCTAGCTCGACATCTACATGCTGACATCAAAAGCATACAACATATAATAAAGGGAAGTCAGCTACGATTGAATCTAAGTAAGTCTCCCAAATTGGGCCAAGACTTAGGCAAATAATGTTATGATGTCTCATGCCTCCCTAAAACCAGGGCCAAGGCATATGAATAATTACAGACATAAAAAGCAAAAAATTGTTTGTGACTTGTTCTTTACATCATCCACTTAAAAAGCGACCTAAGAGTTCTGGTTATCATTGGTAGTTTCCCCATTCACGTCGCCTTCTTGTTGCTGCGGGCTCAGGGGTTTACCCGACTCTGAGTATAATTGCTGATCAGGCTCTTCCTCCATAATGGCAGCATCCTCAAGCTCTTGCAGAACCACATCAAAATTCCTCTCGGCAGTTGGGGGAGCTTCCCATTTCTCGCATCCATCATCTTCATCTTCCTGAGCAATGAAAGCCAAATCATTTTCAAGGTAGGGAACGAGCGAGTGACCACCACGAGCTGCCATGTCGTACTGGGATTCAGAGAACCAACGAGCTAATTGCTCGATGGTAACTGTGGCTGATGAATCCACCAGTGCTCGACGCGCCATGTGTCTCTTGCCGACCTCCAGAAAGTCCTGCGCCTTAGCCACGATGGCATTGTAGTATTCATCTCCCTCCTTAAATTTATCAACTGCAGCTTCAGTAGCATCCTTAGCAGCAACAGCAACGGCAGCCTGAAGGTCTTCTTGCCACTTCACCCGCGCTCGCCGATGATCCTCATTCAGCTCGACCAAGAAGGTGTCCTTCTCCTTCAGAAGTTTGGAAACTGTTGCCAGCTCCGTCTTGGCCTTCTCAAGCTCTTTCTTCTCAGCATCCTTCTCCGCCTCCACCTCCTTGAGCTTGGATTCCGCAGCTTCAAGATCTACCAAGGCTTTTTTCTTGACCATCTCCATGGCGTCATATGAGTTGTCCAAGTCGTTAAATTTTTCCCTTATCTCAGACAGCTCTTGGGACTTATTGGATAAGTCTTTAAGAGCCTGCCTCTCTCTCTCAATGGAGGCCCTCCAAGAGCATTTAACTTTCTCGACCATAGTAAGATTCTGCATCAAAGGAAATCAAACAAGAGTTAGCTCGGAAGTCAAGTTGGTCGAGTAAAAGAACAAGCGACTAGACTGAAAAGGAGAGTGAGAAATTACCTCACAATGAGCCATCCCAGAACGAGCTGAAAATTCCTCGGGGGTGATCCCCTTATCGGCGAAATGAGCTAGGAGGTCGACATCTATTGCCCTCCTAACAATAACTTGGCCCAGGCTCATATCGGGGTAACGGCGGCTCAAGCTGTTGACCCCTGCTAGTGGAGGAACGTCACTCAACCTCCTCATCATTTCATCCAGAGACTCTTTACTTGGGGGAGAGGAAGTTGGTGGAGGCAATTGGCTCGAAGACACAAATTTTCCCTTCTCAGATCGAGACCTCTTCCTCGAGCTCAGAGGACGATCGTCATCATCTTCCTCCATGACATCATCATCAATATTGATGACGTTCTAAGGACTAACCACGTTTACACCAGCACCCGAGGTTGCAACATTGGCATCAGAGATTGGGTCAGAACTCAAGCTGGGTCTAACTGACCTGTTGGATTCATCACCTCCTTCATTGACATTGGCAGAAGGGGTCCCACTCAGTGAGGGATCTTCCAACTCAACCTCTTCCATTGGGATCATTCCAGCAACATCCTTTGGGAGCAGATTGTTTCTCGTAGCAGCTTCTCTCTCTCTACTCGCCTTAGCATTGGCAGCCCCATGAGCCCTCTTGGCTTTCTTCTTATCAGAAACTCCAACAATACGCACCATATTCGCTTCTTGTTCGGGAGTTAAAACTACACGACATCAAAGTAATCAAGTATTAGCTCGGCAATTCAAAGCAGTTCTATGTACGAGCTAAACAGTTCTACGAGTAAACAATTGGCGAAGTAATTGATACGATGCAAAGCAGTTCTATGTACGAATTAACTAATTCTACATACGAGCAGGCAATTTGATAAGTACAGAGTTGCAATTCGAAATAGTTCTATGTACGAGCTAACTAGTTCTACATACGAGCAGGCAACGGACGAGCTAAGAGTTGTGTATGCAGCTCAAAATAACTCTATGTGCCAATAATAAGTTACTTATGCAAGTTAACAGTGGACGAGCTAATGAATGCAGGTCAAGTAAACCCTTACCACCAATATGCTCTCCGCGGTCTTTGCAATAATTTTCGTTCTTCTGACAAAATTGACAGTTCTCCTTCAACCTACCCAAGGAATGAGTAACCCAGTCTGGATATACCTGGCCTCTCAACACAGGAACAAGGGGTTCTACCACTCCATCCCCAGGCATCATTCCAGCCTGGATATAGTTGTACTTGGTCGTCCCTAGCACCTCCCAGCTAATGGGCCCTTTCTTGACCAATGCGCACAGTTTCCTATACAAAGTTTGGTGCCATGGAGGCTCCCAGTAATTCTCCTCGTCAATAACGTCAGACTCGTTATTTGGCAAAGGGAATTCCCATCCCAGCCTACTCTCTACAACTACCACATATGAGTTCCAGCTGCTATGCTTATTGGGAAGATTGGCAAACAACTTTGGAGAATTGGGTTTGGAAGGAGTACTAATCCCCCAATCTGCCTTGTCGAGCTTTGGAGCAAAAAATTCCTTGAATACTTTCATGCAAGGCTCATGACCTAGAAATCTACATACCATGGCAAAGCACACTAGTACCCTGCAAGTGTTGGCCCCAAGCTGAAGGGGAAGAGCATCCATGCACTCCAGAAATTCGTTGATAAAGGGATCTAAGGGCAACCTCAAGCCTGCTTCGAACTGACCGTAGAAAAAAGCAACCCTAGTGGCATCAGTGGTGAAGGTGGCACGATGCTTGGCCATGAAATCCGCCCTAGTAAAGATAGTTACCCTATAATCCGCCCTATTTATCCCACAAAAGTCATAGACCATGGAGTAACGGGACTCCATATTCTTATTCCCTCGCAGAGGCCTAGGAGGTACATATCCTCTCTCATTTTTCCCCGATACAACGGAGGAGCCAAATGCATCCACTATCCTGGGACTTGATGAAGTTGAAGCTGTAGCTCCACCTTGGGTCGTCATATCTGTACAAACAAAAGAGGAAGCAGGGGAGTCAGTCCTATGATCACATTCAGTCGACCTACCTAAGGGCGACCTAGACTCCCCTGGAAAACCTATTCTGTTCCTAAGGAAGGAGGGCTTGTGGACATCCCTAACATAAAACAAGGTGATATGGTCGAGTAGTTCATGGAACAGATGGAAAGTGACAATATTTGAATCATCGACTACTAGGTTTTCAACGTCCCCTACAATGGGCAAACCTATCTCACTGAAATTCAACTCCCACCTGGTCAAAATAGAGGCGCATTCATCCAAGGACATCACTCTCCACTCACTGTTCACGTTCTTATATACCCTACGGTCAACAAAGGCAAAGACTCCATATCAAGCGCCAGGTTCACTACGAAAGGTTCTAGCCATGGCGAAAATGAAAACAGAGCATGAATTAAAACCCTAAAGAAAAGGTACAAGATAAATACCTCAATTGATTGCAAAAGGGGGAGTCGTAGACGAAGACGCAAGCCTGGGTTAAATCCTGCTGCAATTCCACAATTATCGCCGGAGAAAGAGAGTTTGAAAACAGTAAGAATTCGTTTCAAAAGGGGATTTTTGGTATTTATATTTTCCCAAATTTGGAATGGGAAAAGAAATTCGAAATTAATTTTCCAAAATTAAACGCTGAAGCGGTTTTCGAGAAAGACTACCAAGCGTCAGAATAGTAATCATTGCTGAAAAGCGGCGCTCCTTCATCCCTGACCGTTCATCGCCGACGTCCAGGATCATGCCACGTCATGATGGTCGACCTACCTCAAAAACTAGCAGCGACCTGCGAGTGAAGTAATTCTCATCAAAGATCTTCTTAACTTCCAAGTCGACAAAGTCAACTCGAACGTTGGGGGCCACTGAACATACCAAAAGTGTCGAGTTGGGCCAAACAAGCAAAGTCCAATCCTCAAAGCAACTATTGCCCCAGCCTATCAAGGGGGCCGGGCCCAATCAATGCAAGGCCCATGGCCCGTCTCACATATCAGTCAACTAAGCCCAACGTCCGACCCATCAGGTCTCGACCTAACGTAGTCCGACTTCCTATCCAAGCCCCAATACGGGTACGAATCATGCTCTACTCGTCAGTCAGGTCGACCATCCCTCAAATGGCGACCTCGACCTAAACAACAAGTGACGACCTGACACTTGCCGGCGTATTTGGTTGAGCAATTCTCATAATCACATCCCTACAAATCAGGGGCCGTTATAGACACGTTCCCATGACCAATAACCGCCGCTACAATCACGGAGCACATGTCGCCTCCCCAAAAATACACCACTATTGCCTATAAATACTTCATCATTACCAACGGTGAAAGATAACTGCCATTTTGTTATCTGAATTCATTATTCAATACATTTTGAGCTATATACAACCGTGATCTTACTCTCACGCCCGAGCGTCTTCGCTGGAGACACATCCGGCTAGTCGTGGGTTCTGATTTCAGGTCAAGGAGCCAGGTGATTGGTCCTGCCACGTGGAAGACTACTGATAAGCACAATTCCTGCAGCATCACCTACCCTTGGTGACTTTTATATTAATTAAATTCACTTGCTATTCACACAAGTCTCTGTGGTTCGATCCTTACTTTTATACACTGCTATTTCGGTACTTGTATACTTGCAAGGTTTTATTACACAATGGAATTTTATCCATCAATATATATATATATATATATATATATATATATATATATATATATATATATAAATAGGTACAAAAAAATATTATAATTGACATTTTGTATTTTTTTTTTTATTTATTGCATTATCAGCGGCGGAATATTTCGTCGGTGGATTTAGAAATTTAAATAAATCAGAATAACACAGAGGCGGAAAATTCCGCCAGTGAAATTACAATTTAATTAAATAAAATTACCTCAGCGGCGAAATATTCCGTCGGAGGATTTAGAATTTTAATTAAATCAAAATAACTCAGTGGCGGAAATTTTCGCCGGTGAAATTTCAATTTTAATTAAATTAAATTACCTCAGTGGCGGAAAATTCCGCCGGTGGGTATGCACCAGCGACGGAAATGCCGCTTTAGCGGCGAAAATTTTCGCTGCTAAAACAAGTTATTCTGGTAGTACATATGATAACTCTTACTATTAATAATATTAGTTAATTATAATAGTTAATATATATGCACTACTACAATTTTGACCTAATGTAACGCATCTAATGCAACGACAGAGCTAATGTAACGCATCTAATGCAACGCCAGAGCTAATGTAACGAGTCTAATGCAACGACGAGCTAATGTAACGACACATTTTGATTAATGCAACGGCTTTGATCTTAGCGTTACATTAGATTTTTTGGCGTTACATTAGATTTTTCTAATGTAACGGCTAAATTACTAATGCAATGCCAAAATAATTTCCTCTTTTTTTTTAAGGCGGGCTAATATACCCTATGCCCTATGCCATATACCCTATGCCCTATGACCTATACCCTATACCCTATACCCTATGCCCTATGCCCTATACCATATAACATATACCCTATACCCTACACTCTATACCCTATACCCTGTACCCTATAGGGTATACCATATGCCCTATACCCTATAGGGTATACCCTATACCCTATACCCTATGCCCTATTCCCTATACCTTATACCCTATACCCTATATCAATTAGGGTATACCCTATACCTTATACCCTATACCCTATATCCTATACCCTACACTCTATACCCTATACCCTTTACCCTGTACCCTATAGGGTATACCCTATACCCTATGCCCTATACCCTATAGGGTATACCCTATACCCTATGCCCTATACCTTATACCATATACCCTATACCCTATACCCTATAGGGTATACCCTATACCCTATAGGGTATACCCTATACCTTATACCCTATACCCAATACCCTATACCCTATAGGGTATAGGGTATAGGGTATAGTATAAAGGGTATAAGGTATATTATATACGGTAAAGGGTATAGTATATAGGGTATAGAGTATAGGATATAGGGTATAGTATATAGGCTATAGAGTATAGGGTATATGGTATAGGGTATAGGGTATAAGGTATAGGGTATACCCTATAGGGTATAGGGTATAGGATATAAGGTATAGAGTATAGAGCATAGGGTATAGGGTATACCCTATAGGGTACAGGGTATACCCTATACCCTATAGGGTATAAGGTATAAGGTATAGGGTATACCCTATAGGGTATAGGGTATAAGGTATAGGGTATAAGGTATAGGGCATAGGGCATTGGGTATAGGGTAAACCCTATATACCCTATACCCTATAGGGTATAGGGTATACCCTACCACTACTACCACCACCACCACCACCACCACCACCACTGCTACCACTACCATTACCACCACTACTACCACTACCAGTACCACTACCACTACCACTACCACCACCACTGTCACCACTACTACTACCACCACTATAACCACTACAACCACTACTGTAAGTACCCAAATCTGGCTCATGCCTTCCGGTTAAGTTTTCCGGCAATTCCCCGGACTTTCCTAAAGTTCAGGGGCAATTTGGGAACTTTTCCAAACCTTCCGAGGGGCGAAGGACTTTCTAGGAATTAAAATTCCACATAGTCCCTCGCTGGAAAAGACCTTCTAGAAGGCCACCTTGCATGGTTCTAAAAATAGGGTGTGTCACTAATGAATAAGACCGGACGGCTTCATTAGCTGAGGGTTACAGCCGCACGGCTTCATTAGCCATCACCAGAGTGCCTATAAATAGAGGCCTACTCTATTCATTTTCATATACAATTTTTAGCACTGTTACTCTGCCAAAATAACTCCACGAAATTCTAGAAAGCTGAGAGCAACCAAAATCACCTCCCCCCTCTTTAAAACCCTTCAAAAGTTGGTCCTTCCTTAGGCAAACTTCAAGGAGATAGAGGAACACCACCATTGGTAACCTCTCCTCCCCTTCTCTTTAAAATATACTTTTCATACTTTCTATATTGTTCTTTGCTATTTCTATTATCATTTACTTGCTTGATACTTGATCTATTGTTATAAAAATCACATCTTTAGTCATGTAGATCATATATACCCCCATTCCCTTTATCACATGGGATTCATGGAAGATCCAACCCAAGGATGAACAATAAGACCTCAAATGGCTTGTTCTAGGGTGGATCTCTCACATGATGATGTGAAAAATGTCATCTTTTCATATAAAAATCCCAATATGATTGGTACTGCAAAAATGATCCTGAGGTTAATCCGACCAAGACTGAATCCATCTTGTGACATGGTAAGGAACCCGATGCGGACCCCAAAAATGACTAAAGAAGCCCCAGTTTAAAGAAATGGCTTGGCAAAGCCCCAACCTTGAAGAGTTTCAAGGCAGCCCTAATGCGGATTGTAGCCGGAGAGGGGAAAAACCTATCCTTTCATATTTGCTCTCTAATTTTCTTTAGTCACTCAGTCAACCTTAAGAAAATGTGGACGAAGGGAATTTCAGGAATTTATACATGCAGGGGCATATTTTTCGAAAGGTGGGAATAGATCCCCATTTTGTGTTATTTTGATGGCCTTATTTGACGTAGGCACAAAAACTCGCTTTGGGTTTGACTCTTTTGAGAGAGTATAAGCGTAGAGAGGTTGGTAAAAGTGTATGGAAGCCCCTGCTGACAGAAAATCAGTGTTTAACACTATTTTTCCTAAGATGTAGAAAAGGAAGACTTGTCAAGACATCTGAAAACTTGTTTTATTTACAATGATCACAAGATTGCTTAAAACCCTTTATTAATGTTCGGGTTATTGAATGTGCGCTCGCCCGAAAATAAAAAATTTCTGGTTTTCAAATGATGAAAAAGATTAGGAGTCGCCACGCCATGTTTAAAGGTACATTTTGAAAAACCTTTTGAAAGAGAATGGGTCCGGAGATAAGTTTACGTGTTGGAAAGAACCGAGAGTTCACCCAACACGCCTCGTTCGTAGACTAGTCTTTCTAATTAGACATCCAAATAAGTCAAAACATGTGCAAACAATGATAATAGACAAGTGCGATAAACATGAATTTTATTAAACAAATGAGATTATTACAACTTGTAGACCAATTAATCAGGGAGGCCACATCCCATTACAGCAAGGAGAACAAATTACAACTGAAACCAAGCCTTCTGCAAAGGGCCACTTATGTCGCGTGACACAAGACTCCTCATGTTCAAATGTGTCGCGTGACACCAATGGTCACCTTGCAGAGACTTACAACACCCAGATTACATCAATCTCAATGAACACAAAGCATAATTACAAACTAGATCTGAACATTAAAACAGCATAGTCACCCCAACTGAGTGACAAACAAACTAGCCAACAACTTACAACTGAAGGATGATCCCTGCAGATGGGCACGATGTGTCACGTGACACAGGACTCCTCATGTCCAATTGTGTCGCATGACACATGTTGACCATCTGCAGGAACCTTACAACTGAGAGACAGATTCAATAGATACCAAACCAGATCAATCAATTATACCAAGGCCAATCAGAACAACATGAATCAGAGACAGATCAACTAAAGGAGTGTGGATATGGGAGATCCACACTCCCTTGACACCCAAATTGCAATTACAAGTAGATCACATCATGAACATGCAATTGGATTCTAGTAAACACAAATTTAAACAGAGAGATTGCAGTTGCCACTTGATAATCTGAGGCGGATGGAGCCTGATTATCAAGTGGAGGGGAAGGAATTGCAAAGAGACAAGTAGATGAGAGAGAGAGAGGGAGAGAATCGTTACCCTTGTAGTCCTCAACTTCCACACCATGTTAGGTGCAAAAGTCTTCAATTCAGCTACTGGAGTGGAGGTTTAGACACGGATGAAGAGATGGATTGAGGTCTTCAAGGTGTTTGGGAAGTATGGGGGTAATTGGGTAGGAGATGTATGAGGGATGAAGGGATTGGAGGGGAATTGGTGTGTTTTTTGTGTGGGAGGAGGAGAGAGAGAGGTTCTGGAGTGATTTCTGCAAAGTGACATTAGGGAGTGGAAATTGGGATCTATTTCTGAGAGGGGGAGGGTCTTATTTATAGCTGCTGATCATGGTCACCTTGTGTCGCACGACGCTCTGTAACCACTTTCCAAGGCTTCGAGTTGTCGCGTGACAGAAGTGTCACCAACCGTTTTGGCGCCAAACTGTTCTCGGAATATTCTGGGATAATACCCAAAAAGTCCAAAACAGATTTATTCCCTTTAGGTCCCTTGGCATGAGCAAAGTACAAAAAAGTACTTCCTTTGCGAGAAACTTATGGAATATTTCCGGAAGTCTCGAAATAGACCGGGAATTTACCAAAATGCCCCTTAATGCAATTTTATCATATTAAAATGCATCTGGAAAGGTTGCGAATTGGATTGGCATACTTACAGAGCCCCTCGGCAACGTCATTTATGGAAGAAGTGAGGTTGTCGATAAAATAAGACCCAATCCCAATGAGCAGCTGGGGGATAAGGCAGAGTCGCCACTGAATGTGCGCTCGCCTGAAAATAAAAAATTTCCGGTTTTCAAATGATGAAAAAGATTAGGAGTTGCCACGCCATGTTTAAAGGTACACTTTGAAAAACCTTTTGAAAGAGAATGGGTCCGGGGGTCTGGTTACGTGTTGGGAAGAACCGAGAGTTCACCCAACACGCCTCGTCCGTAGATGAGTCTTTCTAATTAGACATCCAAATAAGTCAAAACATGTGCAAACAATGATAATAGACAAGTGCGATAAACATGAAGTTTATTAAACAAATGAGATTATTACAACTTGTAGACCAATTGATCAGGGAGGCCACATCCCATTACAGCAAGGAGAACAGATTACAACTGAAACCAAGCCTTCTGCAAAGGGCCACTTATGTCGCGTGACACAGGACTCCTCATGTCCAAATGTGTCACGTGACACCAATGGTCACCTTGCAGAGACTAACAACACCCAGATTACAGCAATCTCAATGAACACAAAGCATAATTACAAACTAGATCTGAACATTAAAACAACATAGTCAACCCAACTGAATGACAAACAAACTAGCCAACAACTTACAACTGAAGGATGATCCCTGCGGATGGGCACGATGTGTCGCGTGACACAGGACTCCTCATGTCCAATTGTGTCGCATGACACATGTTGACCATCTGCAGGAACCTTACAACTGAGAGACAGATTCAACAGATACCAAACCAGATCAACCAATTATACCAAGGCCAATCAGAACAACATGAATCAGAGACAGATCAACCAAAGGAGTGTGGATATGGGAGATCCACACTCCCTTGACACCCAAATTGCAATTACAAGTAGATCACATCATGAACATGCAATTGGATTCAAGTAAACACAAATTTAAACAGAGAGATTACAGTTGCCACTTGATAATCTGAGGCGGATGGAGCCTGATTATCAAGTGGAGGGGAAGGAATTTTGCAAAGAGACAAGTAGATGAGAGAGAGAGAGAGGGAGAGAATCGTTACCCTTGTAGTCCTCAACTTCCACACCAAGTTAGGTGCAAAAGTCTTTGATTCAGCTACTTGAGTGGAGGTTTAGACACGGATGAAGAGCTAGATTGAGGTCTTCAAGGTGTTTGGGAAGTATGGGGGTAATTGGGTAGGAGATGTATGAGGGATGAAGGGATTGGAGAGGAATTGGTTGGTTTTTTGTGTGGGAGGAGGAGAGAGAGAGGTTCTGGAGTGATTTCTGCAGAGTGACGTTAGGGAGTGGAAATTGGGATCCATTTCTGAGAGGGGGAGGGTCTTATTTATAGCTGCTGATCATGGTCACCTTGTGTCGCACGACGCTCTGTAACCACTTTCCAAGGCTTCGAGTTGTCGCGTGACAGGAAGTGTCACCAACCATTTTTGGCGCCAAATCTGGTTCTGGAACATTCTGGGATAATACCCAAAAAGTCCAAAACAGATTTATTCCCTTTAGGTCCCTTGGCATGAGCAAAGTACAAAAAAGTACTTCCTTCGCGAGAAACTTATGGAATGTTTCCGGAAGTCTCGGAATAGACCGGGAATTTACCAAAACGCCCCTTAATGCAATTTTATCATATTAAAATGAATCTGGAAAGGTTGCGAATTGGATTGGCGTACTTACAGTTATTAAACCACTAATCTCGATGTGAATAAACATTTTGATTAATCATGAGGAAAAAGTCAATCGATGCCGCGGATCAAGGTTGGCTAGGTGTGAAAGAAAGGTTTGTGTACAGGAAGGTCATTGATGAGACTGGGTTTTCTGGGATTTTAATGTGTTTATGGGAGAGGTCATTGATGAAATCAGATTTTCTAGAATTTGAATATGCTTATGACCGGACCATTTCTGGTTGCCTACATTCCCCTCATTGCGAGGAGCTCAGGTCGCCGTAGTTCGGCCTCGGCCGGACTGTGCTTGGCTTTGGGAAATGGGATTTGTGGTTCCTTTAGTGGAAAGGCTCAGATGAGAAGGTCGGATGATGAGGCATGGGCCTCGGGATGATTCCTTGACCAAGTCATTATTGGACGGCTGCTTCAATTGCTTCCTGATTTTCGTCTTTTACTGGGGGAGAAATAATTTGGATCTAGCTTAAAGACTTACGATATGCTTTCTGCCTTTGCTTTGACCACTCCATTGATATCGACAACTTTCATTCTTTAAGCTTTGATTTTGCCTGTCTGTCAAGTTTTTGATTGGTGGTGCTGGGTCCTTGGCTTCATTTTTTTTATATGCAACCCTGTTTTTTGCCTAGACCGCCCCTTTCAGGGTTTTCAGCCTAGCTGGGTATTACTATTTTTTGCACTCTTGCTCTTTTTTCTCTTTTACGTGCAACCCTGTTTTTTGCCTAGACAACCCTTTACAAGGTTTTTAGCCTAGCTGAGTATTACTCTTTTTGCACTATATATATTTTTTAAAGCACATGAGGGCCAAGGCGAGCCCCTGCTTGAACTTTCTTGGTACCCTTGAGGTCTAAGGCAAGCTCCTAGGTTGCTGTCGATATGGGGTCAATCTTTCGAAGCTGAGTGGCTTGTCCCTTGATGATGCCGCCGTCGTTGACTTGGTCAAGATGATGGTGAGGGCATGGTTTGGGAGGCGTATGGCTTGATGACGGATTTTATGAGGTAAGGAATGTGTATGGCTTGATGGAAGCCTTTTATGAGGTAAGGAAAGTGTATAGGGAAGGCATTGGTTGACTTTCTCACACCGATCAACCAGAACGTTAATTATTTCGAGAGATTATTTGTTGAGCAATGCAAGTGATCATATAAAATAAAACCATTTCATTAAATGTAATGTAGGTGTACAAATAATGTCTTAAGTCTAGCAAGAAAAGAAAAAGACTCTTTTATAGAAGATTTAAGATCAACTACAATGTCCGAGGAGGACTTGATTGAAAAGGGAAAGTACTAAAACCTACGAGAGTTGACTGAGAGACTATTTTATTTCTTAGTCTTGCTTAAGGATAAGTAGACCCTAGTCTAGCTACTCTTCGTTGGTTGGACTGCCAGGTGTGAATGTGTGCCCAAATTCTATGTTTTGTTTTTAGATTGGATTCACGCGAGTTTGAAAACATCCGATTTAATTCGAAAAACGGAGTCGCCACGCCATTTTGATTTCCTCAAAACTTTGAAAAAAGGTTTTTTAGGGTTCGGAGGTTAAGTTACCCCTTGGGAAGAACGGATCGTCGTTCACCCAAGGTGCCTTGCCGTAGCAAGTCTCCCTAGATTCCATTTTTCGTGCTTGCTTGTGTGCTTTCTTGTGTGCATGTGTTGAAAAGAGAGGGGGGGGGATGTCCCAATTTGTCTTCCGGACGTATAAACCATTTAGTTGGTTGTCGCTCGGGATTCCTTGGATTTTTTATGTGTTCGGAACTTTGATCCCGTCCTCATCTTGGACTTGTGATCATCGCTATTTGACCTTGGGTCTTGCGTGATCGAGAAAAGGACTCTCTTTTATAGTTCAAAATGAGGTTCTTTAGAAAAGGAGTGTCCTTAGCCCATCAATCCTACGCCTTGAGACGATTGAGCTTATATTGGAGCTATCATGCTCGTCTCAAGCGATAATCGGAGATATAGGTTCAAGGTTTATCCCTTTCTAAAGAGATTGCGGCACCTTTAATGGAAAAAACGATGTAAAGATAGGATCTTTACACCGGTCCGTTCCGAAGGTTGCATCAAGTACCAATTGGGGACTAGGGGAATGCATGTTAAAAATGACATTTTTAGTGAAAAGATGACATTTTTGGGTGCAAAGGATGCTCTTTGATTTGCAAAGGATGCTTCTTATGTAAAGAAAGGATTTTTAATGCAAAGGATGCATTTTTATGTAAAGAAAGGATTTTTAATGCAAATGATGCATTTTTATGTAAAAAAAGGATTTTTAATGCAAAGGATGCATTTTTATGTGGAAAAATAGTGTTTTATATGCAAAGGATGCATAAAGACTACATCTTGAAAGAAAAGGATGCTACTTTGATTATAAAGACATGATTTTTAGTGCAAAGGATGCATCTTGGTACATGAAAATGGGTTTTAGGTGCAAAGGATGCACCTTTATGATAAAGACATGATTTTTATATGCAAATGATGCATTTTTATTGTAAAAAATAGGTTTTTAGGTGCAAAGGATACACCTTTAATGCAAAGACTACATTTTTATGAGCAAAGGATGCCAAAGATCACATTTTTATAAGCAAATGATGCTTATTTCATGCAAAGGATGCAAAGGAAAAAGGGGGGGGGTATGATTTATATGAATAAAGATAGGATCTTTAACAACAAATACCAAGTCCCAAGCAATATAATAACAATATGTAAATGCAAGGAGCAATTATATCACATAAACAAGTATAATGCAAGGTAAGGGGGTGAGAGGTTACCAATGGTGGTGACCTCTTCTTCTTTGGATCTTGCCTAGTGGAAGGACCAACTTTTGGAGGCTTCAAGGAGGAGGGGGGTGGCTTCTTGGCACCTTCAGCTTCCTGATCTTCATGGGATATTTTAGGAGAGTTTTTATGCTGGAAATTGGTTATCTCAAATGGATAGAGGAGGGCTCTATTTATAGGCAGTCTGGATAAGACCAATGAAGCCGTGCGGCCAGGAGTTCCCTCCTAATGCAGCCGTGCGGCATTATCCTGTATGACTCAGCATCTTTCTAGAATCATGCAAGGTGGCCTTTCTAGAAGGAATTTTGTATAAAAGAAAAACGTGTTTCTTTAATTTAAAGCAGTCCCTTCAGCCCTCGGAAGGTTCGGAACAGTTCCGGAATTGCTCCTGAACTTTAGGAAAGTCCGGGGAATTGTCGGAAAACTTAACCGAAAGGCATGAGCCAGATTTGGGTACTTACAGAAGCCCCTCGGAAACGTCACTTGCAGGGCGAGTGGGGTTGTCGATAGAAAAGGATCCGATCTGGCAAATGTCTAGACGGATTAGGTGACCAAGGTGGTCGAGTGGCTGAACCTTTGGAAGGCTACCTACGTATCCCGAGTGGGAATCAAGCCATAATCGTACTTCGGAATAGATATCCACTGGGAAAAGGGGAAGAGAAAACTGGTCTCTTGCTGGGAAAATAGAAGAGAAAGTGACCTAGGAGGACAGGTGATTGATCCTACTGGGGATACGCTAAAAGTGACCGATGTGGTCGAATATATGGACCTCTACGAGGGGCTACTTTACCACTGAGGAGTGATGAATGACAAAAGGGGCGACCAATGTGGTCTGATGGCTGGACCTTTATGAAAGGCTACCTACGTATCGTGGAGGAATCAAGCCTTGATCGTAGTTCAAGCATCACTAGATAGTTAGGAACGATGTCTAGGATCCTTGAGGTTTTGACAATTAAAGGAGGTTGTCACCTGATTGACAATTAATGGAGGTTGTCACCTGATTGATAATTAATGGAGGTTGTCACCTGAATTGACTAAAGCTTACATCACTATCGAGGAGATAGAGGTAGCTGAAGTTTGGAAAACTTGAGCGTACTTCTCAATCTGTGATAGAGATAGCTAAAGTTTGGAGAACTTGAGCGTACTTCTCAATCCGTGATAGAGGTAGCTTAAGTTTGGAGAACTTGAGCGTACTTCTCAATCTGTGATAGAGGTAGCTTAAGTTTGGAAAACTTGAGCGTACTTCTCTATTCGTGATAGAGGTAGCTTAAGTTTAGAGTTCTGACAATTCGGAGGTTGTCACCTAGCGTCATTCCGTTATATCGGAAGTAACTGAGGCGACTAGGGAGGAAAGTCTATTTGCTTAGGAGATAACGGATATCTTTTGGAAGACGACGTTATCCTAGTTAAAGGATAACAGGAATTATATGCCCAAGTGGAAAGTCCAGGGGCAAAACTGTAATTTCTGCTCAGGGCAAAAGAAGCCGCCCGGCATGAGACGGGGGCAAAAGAGGCCGCACGGCTAGAATTCTAATTTTTCTAGATTATTTAAAATCAGATTTGAACGAGCATTGGGCATTGTTGCCACCCATCTGTTGCCGAGGAAGAGAGAGAGGAGGGAGAAAATTTCTTCAAGAAATCCTTCAATCCCTTGCTTCTATTGATCTAGATGGATCCGGAGGGGAATCCGATGCCAAGGCAAGCAAGGAGGAACATCTCCGAGGCCACTCGAAGGAGGAGGAGAGAGCTTGTCCGCACGGAGAGGAAGTATGACTTCCTTACGCCTCCATCGGAGCTCTATCCGGGCAGAAGGGAGCAGAAATCGACGAATCCTCAATCGGTTGGGGTAAGCATTCTTAATTTGCTCAATTCCTTCGATTTTGATTGAATTTAGGACTTGACCCGAGTTTTAGGAATTTCTCGAATTTTCCTAGGATTTTTGATGATGATTTTGGAATATTAATGATTAACCTATGAGGCTAAGAAGATAAACGAACATGCATGTGCAATTTTCTTAAGAAATAGTAAAAATAATTGTCTAAAATGTGATGGAGTCCTTGCATGTGCTAGAACTAGGTCAATTTTTGATGATGGATGAGAAAACGGGATTTTGGACGATGAAAAGGATTCATGCATGCCATATTTTTTGAAAAATTAATGCTTATGTGCAAATAATTTTGAAAAATAATTGTCTAAAATTAATGCATGTATTTGTTCCTGACAAATACATGCATTTTGTCTAAACAAAGCATTAAAGAAAGAAAGCAGTAAAAAAGGGGACTACTCTGAGTCCTGCTCGTCATCCGTACACTCGACGTACTGCTCCGCCACTGTCGGATCCGTCGCAAACAGGAACTCGCCAAATTCCTCCAGCCGGGAATAGGCGAAGGGCCTCCTCGGAGTACGTGAACTCGAGGACTCCCCCCTCTCGCGCCCCGAGTGCGCAGAAGAAGGAGCTCCAAATCCAGCCGTTCCGCCCGCGAACTGGCCGAACCCCTGTGTAAAGTCCTCCCAACCGGCTGTGGGAGCAAGCGAATCTCTCGGCCTAGACGGCCCTCGATAACGGACGTCCACGCTCCTCCGGGAACTGCACCGCATGAACTCCACGAGCCTCCTAACGTAGGCGGACCACCCGTCCACCAGCCTCATGGCGTCATTGTACGTACGACCGGATACTGCGAACCGGGAAAGTCATCGAAAGCAAGCGAGAAGTACAGATGCAACATTTGCAGAATGCTACTATCAAATGCAGAAAATCAAAAAGGGTGCTCACCGAAGCATTGGGGTCCGCCCTGTATCGTGGTCTCGGCTCAGCCGGGAGCGGGATCACAAGTCGCCTACGCGAACCGTCCAGCCCCTCGTACGCCAGCCTAGCTCGCGGGACCGGAAAATCTCGAGGACCTCCAGGGACCTCGCCCTCTCTATGCTGTACCTGCGGGCTCCTCAGCCTCATCCTCAAGAAAACATCATAGGTGGCCCCCGCTATGATGTACTCGGTGTAGTACACGCCCTGTATGTACCCCTCCAGCTCATCCATCGGCATCTCCCGGGGATGCTGCATGTACAAAGGAGGATCCACTGGCACCAAGGGAAGGGACCCCGGCCTATGCTGACGAGTCACCCTCTCCCCCAGATACATGGCGTCGCAGTGAAGTCCCACCAGGAGCTTCCGCCGCCGTGTAGTCTCGCTAGCAATCTGAACAGCGACGACATCGAACCTACTCCACCAGGTCAACTGGATCCTCTCAGAGAACTCCCGGTTCAGTGCCTGAGACACCTCCTCGTATGACACTTGAGTGCCGACTCTCGACGATGCCGCCCTCTTCGCTTTCTTCTGCCAAACCAGCATGGCAGGGAACAGGGGTCGATATGCCTCCCTGATGTCCCACTCCTGCGGACTGAACACCTCATAGCACCAGACCTGCCAAGCAAATGGAAAGTTATGTCAGCTACAGAGCAGATACATACGAGTACATAAAAGAGACAAGGAAGAGAAAAAGACATGAACTTACATCCAAGACAGGTGTGAAGCAGCTCAAGGAGTTCTCCTCTCCTCGCGAGAATCTGTCCAGGGAATGATAGAGCTCGGCCAGTCCAGCCTCCCCCCATGCGAACCCCCTCACGGCATCCAAGTCTGTCAACGACCCGAGCAGAGGGAAGTGACAGGATGTGTCAGAAGTCGGGAACAAAGTCGCTGACAACGCGAACCAAATGAACCCTCGAGCCAGGCGCTCCGCGGTCATCCTCAACGATCCAGCCAAATAATCGGCGATACCCGCCTCCAGATGCCTCTCCATCGGCCTGTACCGAATGCCTAAGCCCCTGGCATCGGTAATATCAAAACCCAGCAGCTCAGACAACTGCTCCGGGGTGTAACCGTCAATCCACACCAGCGTGTTGCCATAGGTCGGCAACCCAGTGATAGCAGCAAAGTCCATGGGAGTCACCGTCGCCTCCCCCCACCTGAAATGGAAAGTATGAGTCGTATCCCACCAGTACTCGCTCAGAGCAACATACATCGACCTTTCACGGTCCGATTTCAATCCTTAATCGTGACCTTTCACGGTCCGATTTCAATCCTCAATCGCGACCTTTCACGGTCCGATTTCAAGTCTCAATCGCGACCTTTCACGGTCCGATTCCAATCCTTAATCGTGACCTTTCACGGTCCGATTTCAATTCTCAATCGCGACCTTTCACGGTCCGATTTCAAGTCTCAATCGCGACCTTTCACGGTCCGATTTCAAATTCTCAATCGCGACCTTTCACGGTCCGATTTCAAGTCTCAATCGCGACCTTTCACGGTCCGATTTCAAAGTCTCAATCGCGACCTTTCACGGTCCGATTTCAAGTCTCAATCGCGACCTTTCACGGTCCGATTTCAATTCTCAATCGCGACCTTTCACGGTCCGATTTCAATCCTCAATCGCGACCTTTCACGGTCCGATTTCAAGTCTCAATCGCGACCTTTCACGGTCCGATTTCAAGTCTCAATCGCGACCTTTCACGGTCCGATTTCAATTCTCAATCGCGACCTTTCACGGTCCGATTTCAATTCTCAATCGCGACCTTTCACGGTCCAATTTCAAATTCTCAATCGCGACCTTTCACGGTCCGATTTCAAGTCAATATCGCGACCTTTCACGGTCCGATTTCAATTCTCAATCGCGACCTTTCACGGTCCGATTTCAAATTCTCAATCGCGACCTTTCACGGTCCGATTTCAAGTCTCAACCGCGACCTTTCACGGTCCGATTCCAATTCTCAATCGCGACCTTTCACGGTCCGATTTCAATCCTCAATCGCGACCTTTCACGGTCCGATTCCAACTCTCAATCGCGACCTTTCACGGTCCGATTCCAATTCTCAATCGCGACCTTTCACGGTCCGATTCCAACTCTCAATCGCGACCTTTCACGGTCCGATCTCAAAGTCTCAATCGCGACCTTTCACGGTCCGATTCCAATTCTCAATCGCGACCTTTCACGGTCCGATTCCAACTCTCAATCGCGACCTTTCACGGTCCGATCTCAAAGTCTCAATCGCGACCTTTCACGGTCCGATTCCAATTCTCAATCGCGACCTTTCACGGTCCGATTCAAAGTCTCAATCGCGACCTTTCACGGTCCGATCTCAATTCTCAATCGCGACCTTTCACGGTCCGATCTCAATCCTCAATCGCGACCTTTCACGGTCCGATTCCAATTCTCAATCGCGACCTTTCACGGTCCGATTCCAATTCTCAATCGCGACCTTTCACGGTCCGATTCCACTCAATGCGACCTTTCACTCAATCTCCGACCTTTCTTAATCGCGACCTTCACGGTCGTCAAAGTCTTAATCGCGACCTTCCACAGTCCAATTTCAATCCCCCATCTCGACCTTTCACGGTCCGATCTCAAATAGTCAATCCCGACCTTCGCGGTCCGACCTCCACTCTCCTATCGAGACCTTCGTTGTTCGTCTTCTCGGCAACAGCAATAAGCCTGAACCCCAAGGCACGAACGCCTTGCAACAATCAGTCTTCGGCCATCCTCGTAAGCCCGAACACCTTTTTCACTTCAGCAAGTGAACATTCATCTCCCCGGCCGCCAGTCGTAAGCCCGATCGTTCCACCTCAGCGGAAGCTGCAATAAGCCCGCACAACAATCCCTCTTCGGCCATCCTCGTAAGCCCGAACACCTTTTTCACTTCAGCAAGTGAACATTCATCTCCCCGGCCGCCAGTCGTAAGCCCGACCATTCCACCTCAGCGGCAGCTACAATAAGCCCGCACAACAATCCCTCTTCGGCCATCCAGTCGTAAGCCCGAACGCCCATCCCCAGCAGGATAAAAACTGGCAACAACAATAAGCCCAGCACCCAAGGCACGAATGCCCTCGTCAGCATCGCAACTCCGGTTTGAGGCGCCACATGCCCTCGAAGGTTTCAGAAGTCCCAGGTTCAGACGCCTCCCAACAGTCTCCATTCAGGTACAGGTACCTCGCGAATGGTCTCATCCAGGTTTAGATGCCTCCTAACAGTCTCGCTCAGGTCAAGGTCCCCATGCGCGGCCCTTGCCCCCTTTCGAACTACGATCGGCTTGATTCCCGCTCGGGATACGTAGGAATCCTTTTCGCTAAGGGTCCAGCCAGCTGACCGCATAGGTCTCTTTCAAAGTAAGGCATCCCGATTTGGATCCTTATCTTTTTCAACGACCCCACCTCCTTCGGAGGAGACGTCGCTGAGGGGCTAACTGTAAGTACCCAAATCCGGATCGTCCAAATCCGTCAGAAAGTTAACCGAAATCCGTTAACTGGCCCGCTCCAGGTTAACCGGAACTCGTTAAACTCCCCGTTGCTGTGCCAACGAGACGTCCCGGGACTGCCCCGTGCATCCCGACGTCGAACCGTACTTAACACGTGTCATCTCACGTAAAAGTATGGCTTTCCCTGAAAAACGCATTTTCCGACACTTTCCGGGGGCGTTTCGGACATTTTCCGGACTGTTATTTTAAAAAACGGACAAAACCGGGACCGGGGAACGAATTCCCATAAGGCTGGTGACTCAGAGGGCACGTGGCAGCCATGCCACCTCCCTCTAGTCACCCTTCAATCACAAATCAAGGCTAAAAGACCAAAATACCCCTGATTTGCAAGCCTAGTCCGGCCGGACTCCCTGTGCACTTTTCCTGAAATTGCCAGCAAGTCCCCCAGATTTCCAAAATACCCAAAAACCCCCTGGATTCAGTCCAAGTCCGTCCGGACTCCTACTGCAATTTTCACCCTATAAATAGAAGTTGCTGTCAAAGGCAAAAGAGGACCAAATTCACTCCAAAAAATCACCACCCCCACGGCCTAAGCAGTTTTCACCCCTTCCGAGCTCCCGTTTTGTCTCGATTCGCGTGAAACCTTCGTATTTTGATCAAATACGCACCTTACTACTTCGAAACAACCTTTCGAATCACTTTCTGTGTCCCGTACACACCTCCCGAGCCAAAGGAGTCAACCCTAGCCATAGGTATAACTCCCTCTCTCTAAATCTCTCGTTTCGTCTCGGTTTACGCGCCAGTCGCTACAACCGTTTCGAACATCGTTATCGAAATGTAGATGCCTCCGTCTAACAGGGTCCGATACGTTTAAGCCCCTCGATCCTCTTCTCTTTCCGTAAGAGAAGTAATCACGGGTTAAAACGGCGTTCCGACCCCGTTCCGTTTACTTTTATTGTCATTTACCAATTCCGGATCGATCGATCCGTCGATCGTCATTTTAATTTCTGTCATTTACAAATCCGAGCCATTTGGCCTCGTTGACTGTCATTTACAAATCCGAGCCGTTTGGCCTCGTTGATCGTCATTTACGAATCCGGATCGTTTGATTCCGTTGATACCGCACTTTAAATATTGTCATTTACAAAGTCCGACCCGTTTGGATCGTGACAGTATTTACTTTTCAAAGTCCGAGTCGCAACCCGATTCGTTGATCGCATATCATTTAAAACGCATTTTTCCCGTAAAAATCGTTAACAATGTAATGCCCGATTCAAAACCGGAGTTCGTCCGTCAAACTCTCTTTCAAAACGCGCAAATGACGTTCGGCCTCCGAATGCTCATCTTCAAACTAAAAGCCGCCATTTGACACTTAAAATCATTTAATACGTTTTTTCCCGTAAAAATCGTTAACAATGACTCGTCCGGTTCAAAAAACCGGAGTTCGACCTTCGAACTCCTTTTCAAACTCAAAATCGACATTTGCCACGCAAATGCTCATTTCAAGCTCAAAATCGACGTTTGCCACGCAAACGCTCATTTCAACTCAAAACCGACGTTTGCCACGCAAACGCTCATTTCAAACTCAAAACCGACGTTTGTCATTCAAACGCTCGTCTTTTCAAACAAAGTCACCTAATCAACGTTTGTCATTCAAACCAAGATTAAGCTTGTCATTCAAGCCCCCATTTCAAAAGACACACACACACACACACACACCCACACACACACACACGATTTCGAGAAAGGTAGAAAGACTCGTCATGCGAGGCGTTTCGGGCGATCTCGTAATACTCTACCCGAAACGTAACTTGACCTTCGAACCTAACAATCTCTGGTACAAAAAGCTTTTTACTCATTTTTGCTGCCAATAAAAATGATCCCCGTTTTCAAAGCCTTTTCCTAAGTTTTTGCTACCAATAAAAACGACACCTTTTCACAATAGCCGTTTCTCAACGTTTGGGCTCAAAATACAAAAACCGCGTGGCGACTCCTCATTTTTCCTTCCCATGAAGCGAGGTCTCAGACACCAACCCCTCCGCGAAAGACAACCGCCTTTCGCATCGCGTGAAATCCGGGTAATTTCAACATCGGTCGAGTCTGTTAAGGAACGAGACTGCCCTAAATCTTCAGTCGGACATGTTTAAGAACGAGTTCGACTTAGGACATCAGTCGAGTCTGTTAGAGAACGAGATTGACTAAGAGTCAAATCTGTTAGAACGAGATCGACTAAGAGTCGGACCTGTTTGAATGAAGCAAAGAAGTAATACAAATCGTTTGAATAGAACTGCCGTTTTATTGATGTAGTAGATCGGTTACATAGAGAATTTGCTTCAAAAGTAGTATCTAAAAGTAAAATTTGCTTGACAATCATATATGATAACTCAGCTGTAGTTTCCTCACTGGTGGCCCCCGAGTTATGTTTGATCGGGAGGTTTAGGTCGCACACTCTGGTTTAATCAAGCGTAACTGTATCTGCTCCGACCATAGAGTCTCGATTATCCCAAATCCATTCTTGGCTGGCTTGGTTCTGGTATCCCTCCTCCAATTAGCTCACCTCCAGCAGGTTGATCTCCTTTCACAAACCTGTCTAGCCTTCCACTGTCAACCCACTTCTGGATGATTCATTTCAGACTCATGTATTCCTCAGTAGTGTGCCCAGTATCCTTGTGGAACTCACAATATCGACTGTTATCTCTTTTGAATTTGTTTTGGGGATTCATTGGAGCAGGAGGGCCCAGGTCGACTGTGTTCATTATTTTTGTTTGACTCACAGTTAGGGGGGTGAAATCCTCAGGGACTCTTTCGGTCGCCCTCGTCCTTTCTTTCCCTTGTTGTGGTTGTCACTGTGTTTGGCCTGACCTTCTTTAGCCGACTCTCCACCTTCAGAATGTTTCGAGCTTTTGTCTTTCTTCCTTTCTTTCCTCTCTTCAGCCACGGCCACGTTGTAGGCCCTTTCACAATTACTTTGAAATTTATGAATAACATTTAGTAACTATCCTCATTTTAAACTGCCAGCACGATGGCAACACATGAGGCTACACTAGTGAAACACTGGTAAGACCACCATTGACAACACTAGTGTTAACACTAGCATAATAAAATCATGTGCCAAAGCCAAGACTTTGAAGAGGTTGTTCCTAACAAAATGACCTGAATATAATGTTCCCAATGAACAGACTTCTATTAACTATTCCAAGCTACCTGCCCTCCCCCCCAAGCAAAAAAAAAAAAAAAGGAAAGAAAGAAAATAATGAAAATAAAAAGAAGTTGCTGAAGAAGCTTGTATTGTTCATGCAACCGGCTTTAGGGGATCGATAAAGAGATAGTAGTGTCTTTTTCATACAATAAGTTGAGAACCATGAGTTTCAAGTTCAAGTACAACTCATTTTTAGAGAAGCTATTGTGTGTCAAGAGAGAAGGAATTGTTTCCTTGGTCTACGAGGGAGAACCATTAAATGGGAAAAAGAACACAATTGGGAAGAGAACCATTATACTGTAGTTGTTACCGCGAAGCTAAAAAGAGGCCAGGATTGATTTTTATGATTTGATGATTTTTACAGAAGCTAACATAAGTCAGATTCTTTGTATTTTTTGAGCGAGAAGTAAAATTATTTTTCGTATTCTTCGGGAAGAGAGGTATTTGAAAAGAGGGAGGAGGAATCATGAAAATACAGAATCAACACAGAGGTCTAGATTAAGAAAGCTTCCAATTTATTTTTCAATTATAAAGTTTAGATCCGTATTTTTCAAATAGTATATCTTTTAATTTGATATATTTGTAATTATTAAGATTCGTCAATTTCTTCGTCAATTTCGTTTCACTTCTTGATGCTGCTTCATCTTGACTACCTTTGACACTATGATAAGTATTTCCCTACTGGCATCTTTGATATGATGCGGAAAGTAGTTCAATTATTGTGGTATTTATAATTGATTGATTTTTAGACCATGGATGTTTGTCTGAAACTTCAAAAAGGGATTGTTGGATTTCATGATAAAATTCAAAAGGTGGACTCCAGTTATCTTGGGATGGGATTACATGGGTTTGTACCATATTGAGTATTATGAATTGTACAATGTTTTCATCTATATTATAGAAATGGAGAATGTTGATGGACATTTTAACGTGAGGTTCATTGAAAGAGAGATCTGTTTTTTAGGTTGATTTTTGGGTGTGTGTTGAACATGGACTTTTAGTAGATCTATAACTTATGCTAGAAAATATATTAGTGGGAGTATAAAATGTTTGTGGGTATTTTTTTACAGGTTGAGATAAGTGACTTTAATGAAATTGTTTGTGTTTGATACTTTTGCTCTGTTTGGAAAATCTATGTGATGCTCTTTTCGTTCTGTTCCTCAGTCCACTTCAAGATTATATTAGATTAGGGATTTCACTCATACCATTAAACATACATTATGGTATTGTGGAAGTTTGTTACAGTATATTTTTTATGCATTTTAACATATTTTTTGTCATTTAGTTTTATTTCCATACCATTACCACCGTCATATGTCTGTCTATTTCAATTTCTCAACTATTTGCAAGTCATAAGACTTGATCCGGATCCCTTGCCTTCTCGATCTCAAGTAGGGTTTTTCTATTTAATCTTCAATGTCTCTCACTCCCTCAGTCTCTCAATCGTTTGCTCATTACAGGAGAAAGAAGGGAAAATTCTATTTAGCCTTCTAGGTAAACATTGTTATGTCCCCCTGTTTCATTAATTTGTGTATTTTTATAATTTACGTTTTTCAGATTTGTTTTGAATTGTTATCATTTTTTGGTTGAGTTTTTGTAAGTTTATGCAAATTTTACTAACCCATTTGTCTGATTACAGGAGGATGATGGTACAATAATTATTTTACATCCTGATTATTTGGTTAACCAAGATATATAGTGTACAGAGTCTGTAGTAACCTTTTCAAGTAGTAGCATTGTAATGAAGGGTTCAAATGCATTTGAAAAGGAGGAAACCTTTAAAATTTAGTGGGCAGTTGATGATATTTTAAAATTGAATCTCAGTGGTGTAGACAAGTAAATCATAAAGTACTTTATTTTGAGGTCAATTTGTAGGAATGCTTCTATGATTGGCACTGGGCTTAAAGTTTATTATTTATAGTGTGTTATTTAGATTTCATGTTTCGTTTGATTATTAGGTGATTGACTTTGGCTATTTTACATCGTGAAGCTTCGTTGAATGCAGAGGCAATGCATTTGCGTCAAATGGTTTGGGATTCTTGCTTAGGTTGGATATTTGGACATGTGTCTTACTACTTTGTTTGTTCAATAATATGCATGATGTTCTTAGCCAAAGGTATTAATTTGAGTAATATGAAGTTACATTTAACGATAGTTAGGGTTACGACGTTGTTGGACTTTTAGCACAAATATATTTCTAGCCCAGGACCAATTCAAGCTACCAGGTTTCTTAAACTTGATGACTAACATGTCAATTTTTTGTTTTTAATTACAATGCCATTTTCAATTATAAATGTATATATCTCCATCATACTTATAATTTCGTGTGGGAATTTGGGTGATTATGATGGGTGGATGGACTTGAAATGGTGGGGAATTAAAATTTAAATTTGATTTATGAGCTAATTTTTGTTGACTTACATGTTTCCCGTGCACCTAGCAGGGTGTGCTGGGGAAATTTTCCATGGTTAATCTTGAGCTATTTAACATAGTGGTAGACATTAAAAAGGTCATCCTATATTATGAATCAAGAATAGCTTAACTTGATCATTCTATAAGATTATAACAGCGTAATCATTGTTCAAATGTGTGTCAATAATGCATACGTATGTTGTTATTTTTTAATGATGTTTTTTTTAGTTTTATTTTCAGTTAATTATTTTTTTGATTCCTTTTCTCTCTCTTTCACGCTATGATATATGTACGTAATTATTCTCTTTTCCACCATTAGATACCTGTGTAAGGAGGATTGCTCTTAGTTCTTCATTTGGTGAAACGTGACCAAATGATTTTATGAAATATTGCAAAGGGATCTAAAAATAATACATATTGTCCCCGTGTCATTGGTACGGGCATTTGAGTACTTTTCTATATTAAAATAGACAATGAAAAAAATCGCTGAAATAAATAGCGGTCAGGATTGATTATCAGAAAATTGATCCGACGGTTAAAATTTACCCCCTAAATTAACTCCTAACTGCCTATGGAAACTACCTATGCCAATCCATTCCCAAGCAGTTACATATCATAATTAAAAACCTTATATTAAATGCATCACCTTCTCTCAGTCCCATTTTCCCGACATCTCCCACTACAGTAAAAATTAATCCATGTGTTCCTACTCCCCATATGAGAGAATAAAATGACAGTGAGGCTAGGGTTTTCAATTGCAGATTTCGATGCAGAAACATGACATTTTTCTCGGCCTCAGGTTGCTGCATTCAACTATGGTGAGTTATTAAGTGTATTACACTTAGTTTAAAGTGTCAATTGGGAATTGTAGGTAAGAGACACCGCCTACAGTGAAATGGGGCATCCATATAGACCATTAAGAGAAAAAAAAAGATATGTCAAATACTGATTTCCACTTTCATTTATAGAGAAAATTATTTTTTCTCCAGAATTGACACAAATATAAAGTGTTTTAGAACTCAATTATGATAACTTTTTATTGGACCAAATAAGATTAGTTGACCCCAAGTATTGATGAATTCATCATTCATGGTTCTTGAATCTAAGTACACTCACTTTGGGTATGCCTATTTCTGTAACTACTTTAAACAACTTTTGGGTTAAGATGGTTTTATTTTTCGGCAGATGGTTGTGCGAGCAATGAGGAGGAAACATCAAAAATCCTGAAGGTGATATGCTTCTATAAGTTGTGAGAGTTGAGTTTGATCTAATTTCTCTCTTTTAATTTACAGCTCCCAAAATAAATGTTGTTGCCTTCGGCGCGAGTTTTATATTCTTTGGAGTTTGATGCTGTAAATGGGATTGTTGGGTTTAATGCCATCTAACTTGGGAATAGCTTAGAGTATTGAACAAGGGGCAAATCGGTAATTCATGTGACAGAATGAAGGGAGCGACCGCGCAGAGGCAAGCGCACGACCGCGCCAAGTTTCTCTGAAGACTGAGCGATCGCACCCATTCTTGGGGCGATCGAGCGGGTGCCGTTTCAGCGGATGGGGCGATCGCGCCCTATGGCGGATTTGGCCTAATCAGTGGCAGATTTGGTGCAGGACTCTAAAACCTTACAGGGTTAGGAATAGGCAGTTTAAATAAGCCCTATTCCCTAGCAGTTCGATGGATGTAATTCCTAGTATGATAGAGTTCAATAATTCTAGGTGTTTCAAGGGTTTTCTTGTTTCTCTGTTTCTCTAGATCTAGGGTTTGCACAGTTGTGAATTCTTGTGATCAAAAATTCGTGCACTAGATTAGAGATTATATTTGGTGATTGCCAGTTGATAATAATATTCTTGCCCTCTGCCCGTGGACGTAGCCAAGTTGGTGAACCACGTATATCGTTGTGTTCTGTGATTGGTTTATTTTCTATCTTCTACATAGACCCCTTTTATAACAAACTGGTATCAGAGCCGATCAGGTTGATAAAGGTATAGGGTGTTCCGCTACTGAAGAAGATCGTATCAGGAATCGAATCACCAGTTGACAAGTTCAATGGGAAAAATAGTTTTTGTCTTTGGCAGATCAAGATGAAGGCACTGTTGAGAGATAAGGGTTTGTGGGCTCTAGTTGCTTCTGCAATCAGGAATCATCAGGATTCAAAGGGCAAAGCAGTAGAAGGTTACATAGGTGCTGTAGCGGCTGCAACAACAGAGGGTTCTGGGAAAGTAGCTGAGAAGGAAGCATAAGATCTGATCGCGCTAGATGAGAGGTCCCACTCTAAAATCATCAGGTGCCTTGATGATGATGTTTTGGCGGATATTGCAGATACTGTTCCGGAGGTGCTCTTTGGTTTACGTTGAAATATATGTATCTGACACGATCATTGACCAACAAGTTGTATCTGAAGCAGAAGTTGTATACTCTCTGAATGTGGAAGGTACGCCCATTAGGGATCACCTAGATTGGTTTACATCTTTATTACTTGAGTTGCATAATATTAATGTTAAGGTTGAAGATGAGGATGATGCTCTTATGTTGTATGTTTCCTTACCACTGTCATATGAGGGATTTGTAAATTCCTGCATTAATGGTAAGGATACGGTTACTTTGGAAGAGGTTAAGAATAATCTCAATACCAGAGATCTGTGCCGCAAGGCGAGCAGTTTATCTACAGAATCTCATTCAGCAAGGTTGGTTGCAGAATGCAATAGGGGCCAAGGTAGGAGAAACAAGGGTTCTTCTAAAAGGGGTACAAGACCTGGAGATGTCTGTACTTACTGCAAGGAAAAGGGGGCATTGCAAACGTGAATGTCCCTAGTTGAATAAAAGCAAGAAATCTGGGTCTACTGCAGCTATGGTAGAAGACGATGGGGAGGACTATGCCCTAGTAACCGAAGAAGACAAAGGTATGAAAGATACATGGATTCTTGATTCTGGGGCTTCTAATCATATGTGTTCATGCAAGGAATGGTTTGTAACATATGAATAGACGAAAGGGGTGATATTTATATTGCAAATGGTTCTGTCTGCAAGGTAGTTGGCATGGGTTCCATCAGGGTGCGAACTTTGGGTGGTAAGTTATGTACATTTAACAAGGTTAGGCTTGTTTCTGAAGTAACGAAGAATCTGATATCGCTTAGTCAGCTAGACAAGATGGGATACAGTTTCAACGGTAAAGGTGGAGCAGTAAATGTCTATTGGGGTTCAAATATAATTCTGAAAGGGGTAAAACAAGGTTCCTTGTACGTCCTTCAAGGTTCTACGTTTTATGGTTTGATGTCGAGCATCGTACTACAAAGGATATGGTAGAGAGACATCTGAATGAAGCATGTTGCGGGGCTTCATGTGGAGTGGTTGACAAACAGTTAGAGCAGGAAGTTACTCAAGGTGGAGTTGAACTGGGCAAGCCACGGTTAGTAAGTCAATGCACAGATTTGGGAAGCGAGGAAGGAATCAAGGAAAAGGTACATACTATTGGGGATTCCACGGATATGGCCCCTTAATTTGTTTGGGTGGCAAGATCCAATGTCGACTGGATTTGCCCAATTGCCGATTGGGGCAATTTTAAGTGTCTAATGCAGTGGCACATTTGGGTGCCTTGAATACACATAGGTGTGCTCGGTGCAACACAGTTTAGGTGTCTGGGGAAACATTTGGGTGTCCGGTAGACATGTTTGTTTACTTATTGAACGGGTCTGATCAACTATTGCAGCAAGTCCCTTGGTGTTCATCGTAACACATTTGGGTGTCTAGGAAGATACAGTTTTGGTTGTCCGGAGGACAAGTTGGGTGTTTGGCATAACACATTCTGAGGCAGAGGGGAGTTCTGATTTTATGGTCGGGAGGTTAGATGTCAAGGTGGAGATTTGTTGGGTTTGATGCCATCTAAATTGGGAATAGCTTATAGGATTAATCAAGGGGCAAATTGGTAATTCCTATGACAAAACGAAGGGAGCGACCGTGCAGAGGCAAGCGCGCGATCGTGTGATGATGTGCCAATTTTTCCGAAAGGACTTTGAATTTTTCGTTTCTTTGAAAAACCAATCGAAAAAACCGGAGTCGCCACGCCATTTTTGTTTTAAGGGCCAAAACTTTGAAAAATGCCCGAGATTAGAGATTTGGGTTCGGAGGTCACGTTACACGCCGGGAAGGACGTTAGTGTGCACCCGGAATGCCTCGTAAAACGAGTCTTCCAAGCTAAAAACCATTTGTTTGTGTGTGTGTGTGTGTGTGTGTTACTTTGGCCAAAATAAGTTGAAACTGAGGAAAGTAAAAATTTGGAATCCTTTATTAGACTTAGGAAAGATCCCATGATTTTTGGTGTGATTTTTGGGTTGAGTTTTGGTACTCAAAAGATTTTTGGAAGTTGGAAACCATTTCTGCCAGAATGAAAAAGGCAGTGGACACTTAATTTTGAAATGGATTTAAGGGCTTCAAAACTTCATAATCTGAGAAAACTAAGAGAATGAAAGTTGTTCCAGACACCTCAAATAAGATTTATGTGAAAGAATTTTCCATTTTGGAGAAGATTTGAGGACCCAAAACCTTCTGGAAATCTCAGGTATGAGATTTGGACTTCCAGAGACTGGTGATCTGACCTTCTAAAGAAAATTTGAAAAATGGAGTTTTACTCACGAAAAAAATAAAGTAAAAATATTTCTGGAAATCTCTGGATGTTGGCTACAAAAAGTGTTTTGTAGTCAACACCAAATTCCAAGTTTATCTGTGTCCAAAAAATTAGACCATGGACAGAGGTCTTAGAAAATTGCTACTGGACAGCAACTTCTCAAGAAGGAAAACATGATTTTAAAGGGGGTTTTGCATCCATACTTGTCCCCATTTACCTAGGTTTTGATTAGTGATCACTTGACATTTTAGTGGTGAATCAACTATATCAAACCATCCTTGGGGTACATTAGGACTAAGCACTTCATTTGCTTGGGAAGGGGAATTTTATCCTTTGAAAAAGAGATTTGATGTATGAAAATGATTTTTAGGGTTTTGAAAATGTGTTTTCTTTGCAAGTAAGTAAGAACACTTTGAAAATAATGTTGATCCTTGTAGAAGATCATCCATGGAGATGAACTTCCATGGTGATCTTCTTGGATCTAAGACAAGAAGATGAACAAACTACATTTTGGAGTTTGAAAATGCATGCATGAATGAAGAAGTTTAGGGTAAGGAGAAGGAGGGTTTACCAATCTTCTTTGTGTTTTGAGTTTTAGGCTTGAATGTAAGAGTGATTGAGGCTTGAATATGAGAGTGTTTGAGTGAGTGTGATTTTGGGTGAATAGTTGAGAAAAAGGTGACAATTCTAGAGAATTCTCACTGTTTTCTCTCTATTTTCGCCAAGGTGCAGTTGTGAAAAATGTTTTTCCTCTTCTTTTCTGAGACTGGAGGGCTCAATTTATAGCCCTCTGAAAAATGCATAACCATCCGCGCAGAGGGTTCCTGCAGCGTGCACTGTTCATTAATTGCAGCTGCAGGCTTTGGACACAAAGAATATTTCAAAAAAAATCAAACTGATTATGTTTTTCAGCTTGCTAATTCGGGTTTTTTCTATTTCTTTTGCTTTTTGAGATTCTTTCTTTGGTTTATCTTTAAATGGCAATCCCTAATCTACCCTTACTTGGTTAGAAATGTTAGGAATTGTTAGAAATGTTAGGAATGTTAAAACTTTCGTTAATTTTCTAACGAAAATACTAACAAACTCAAATTGGAGCACTTACAGATCGCGCCAAGTTTCTATGAAGACTGAGTGATCGTCCCCATTCTTGGGGAGATCGCGTGGGTGCCGTTTCAGCGGATGGGGCGATCGCGCCCTTCCTAGGGGCGATCGCGCCCTATGGCAGATTTGGCCTAATCAGTGGCAAATTTGGTGCAGGACTCTAAAATCATACAGGGTTAGGAATAGGCAGTATAAATAAGACGTATTCCCTAGAAGTTCGATGGACGTAATTCCTAGTATGATAGAGATCAATAATTCTAGGTGTTTCAAGGGTTTTCTTGTTTCTCTGTTTCTCTAGATCTAGGGTTTGCACAGTTGTGAGTTCTTGTGATCAAGAATTCTCGCATTAGATTAGAGATTGTATTTGGTGATTGCCAGTTGATAATAATATTCTTGCCCTCAGCCCGTGGACGTAGCCAAGTTGGTGAACCACGTATATCATTGTCTTGTGTGATTGGTTTATTTTCTATCTTTTACATAGACTCTGTTATAACAGGGATGGTGGTGGGACAGTAGAATGGATAACGAAATGACCGGAAAAAATGTTTATAGGGTTAAGATGGACAAATTTTTAATATACACTTCAATTTTTAATTGTTGTTATGACCAAATAAGCCTTCAGTTAGTTTGATACCTTATTGAATTATTCATTTTTATCACTCTGCTATATTGTTGTGTATTACTGGAATTTTGGTTTCATTTTACAATGGATACATGAATTAGCTTTATGTGAAGTAACAATATGAACTTGTTGTTATGGTAGGTTATGAATGAGAAAATATGTAAGGAATACTTCCAAACCAAACTTAGGATCTATATCTTGAGTATAGAGTGGATCAGTGTTGAATATGAACCTGATACCTTGGCTTCCTTCGACTCCGGTAGCCACGACTCTTCTCCACAGAGACATTCCACCGAACGTAGTCATCGATCACGTGACTTGGTTGTGTTATGATATTTGACTCCTAGAAATACTATTGTCATGTGTATGTAAGTGTGTGTGTGTGTGTGTTGGTTCCACAAAATTTTATGCTTTTGAAGGTTTGAATCTTAAAGTTCATGGTTTTAGTTCAGTCAAATTGATGTTGTTGAATCTAAAATTGTTGTTTTGTTAATGAGGCTGGAATCTACATCTTATGTCTATTACTCCCTATGTACTAAATGATTGTCGAAAAAAGTTTCTAATTTGCTTCAAAAGCAAATTTGAAAAAAAATTGACATTTATTTAGGCACGGAGGAGGAATTTACTATCACACAAACACACACCCTTCCAGTATGCATTGTTTTTCTAAATATGTTTGTTGGTGCTTAATTTTTTCTTATGCATACTCTTGCCTTTTATATCTTGGCCTTTTAGTCTTTAGTTCCTTTGAATTTAGTGTGTAGAATCTTACTCCATTCATTCCAAAATGAATGATCTTGAGCAAATTTAGATTTTTTTTTTGAATATTTGTTTTTGGAAAAGAGGGAGTATTTCTTTGCTCTTAACCATCACATGCTATTGTGTTTATTATAGGTTGAAGGCTTATCAAGGAGCAAAAGGTGCCTTTCACAGCCTAGGTATGGGACGGGCTGGACTCTGGAGCACAACACACTGAAGTAAAGGCACATATTTTGGTTAAAACAAATGAATTAATGATCTTTTTAAAATTTTCAAGCAAAGTTCACACCACAATGTCTTAGATTTCATGCCACCAGCTTATTGGTTTATGGAAGAATTAGGTGGCGGCCAACATGTATGTGTAGCCGTCTTGTGTGGCCGTATAGGTCCCATCAGGTGTATCACATTGTTTTTGTTGCATGAAGTTGCGGAGGAGGACTAGATGATGGTTTTACAGTATGCACTAGGAGTCAGAATGGATTGATGAAGGTGTGGTTGGAGAAGTCAATTTCCATGGGCAGTAAATGTTTGTCCTCCAACCAAATTGGTTAATGAGTATTTTGAAATGAATTGAAAATAGATTCCCTGGAATTGTAAATGCATTAACAAAACCATTTTCAAAATTAGCATATTCAGTAGTTCTTAATTTTGTATATAGTGTCTCATTATTCGATTTACTATTTTGATGAATTCTAAGATATTGGGTAGTTTTTAATGGTATTCATCTTTCAATTTTCTTTACTTGACCACCATGCATACCGTCAACGTGCCATTGGCACGGGCATGGATACTAGTATTAATGCAAATATCATGGTTAAGTGAATTAACCAAGTTTGTATGCGTTAAGACATTGCAAATATCCCAGTAAATGTGATTTTAGGGACGTCGAATCCATTTTAAAATCAATTGTCTTTTTAGAGTAGACACCTATGTTTTTAAGGGAACATAAGAAAATCTAAGTCTACACTATTTTATTAAAATGAAACCAAAGATTCGAGATGGGTTCAGGGGTTAGATTATAGAACGGGAAGGTGTTATGTACCCGCCCCGCCTGACCATATGGTCAGTATTGCTACTTTAAGTTTTCTAGTCTAGTGTCCTCAAAATTATTCTTATTCAATTATCATCAAATAAATGAGATTTTCAGGGGTAGTTAGAATGTTAGGGAGGTGATTTGTGATCAACTTCAATGAAGTAATCTTTTAAAAGACCCCTTTTGATGGGGATTTGATACACGAGGAAAACTAGAGATAAAAAACAAGTGAAAGAGATTTAAATAAATTACCTAGTTTTGGAGACTTTGGGATTTCCATTGTATTCAAGACTTGTCTCGTCCAAAGCTTGCTTGAAAATAGATGTTTTGTGTGTGTGTGTGTATGTGTATTTGAGAGTTGAAAGATAGAGTTTTAGGGCAAATGTTTGTTGTGACAATCTTTATTAACATTTTAAAGGAGCTTGAGGGCTCCTTTTATATGTAAAGATGTAAAAAAGGCTTCAAAAACAATTTGCCACGTATCAAGCTAGGAGTAAAGACCAAATGGGAAGTTATAAATCAAAAAGAGAGAGTTTTTTTAGGGAAATGAGCAACAGATTGTAAAATAACTCGCGCGAGTCCCATATACGGGGTCAAACTCTCACGAGTTCCACAGCCATGGCGCGATTTGCCCGAATATGATAAAGAGAAAAGACAGAAATGACACTAAAAGTTAACTCCATTATTCAGTTTAGTCCAAATCTAACGGGATTATTTAGAAACTTAACGAAATTAGATGGAAGTTAATGAAAAATAATAAATAAGAATAAAAAGAAAGACCATGTTGCAATCGGGTGTGATAGGTTCAAGGCAGAGCATAATGCGTCGACGATATAACAAACATTCGCCTTGAACGTCGAGAAAGAAAAGACTCAAAGAAGAGAGTAGAGAGAATGCCCCCTATGTAGGCGATGAAAAGAGTAGAGAGAACGCCCCCTGTGCCAGCGATTTTGCTTGATTGGTCGTGGATGCCCGGAGGACTTACTTCATGTGTTGTGCTGGTGAAGTTATCTGCCATGGAGGACCACCATATTGGTTAAAAGAGAGTGTGATGCGGTTTTCCTCTATGGATGACCACCATAGAGAGGTGTGGAGAATCGAGGTATGCCACGAGAAATGCAATTGCATTTTGTTATGGATGTCCATCATAGAGGGGTGGGAGAACCAAGGTACGCCATAATAAATGCGGTTGCATTTTTGCAACATCTTAGAGGGGTATGGAGGACCGATGTACACCACTAGAAATGCGATTGCATTTTCGTTGCGAATGTTCACCATAGAGGGGTGTGGAGGACCAAGGTACGCCACAAGAAATGTGATGGCATTTTTTCTATGGATGTTTATCATAAAGGGATGTGGAGAACCGAGGTACGCCACGAGAAATGTGGTTGAATTTTTGCTATGGATGTCCATTATTGAGGGGTGTGGAGAACCGAGGTACGCCACAAGAAATGCGATTGCGTTTTCGCTATGGATGTCCATCATAGGGGGTATGAAGAGCTTTTAACAAGACGTATACACTTTTTATTTAACTAACCTTGAAAGTGGAACGGGAAAGGGGAATGATTCAAAAAGTGCATCAAGTGATAAGTTTTTAGAAAAGAAAAGAAAATCTAAGTCCCTGTGAATGTGCCCCCATTTTTCTTTTATGAAAAGGTCCGAGTTCACCTCAGTTTGAAGACACCAAATTTATGAAAAACGGAGTCGCTACGCCATTTTGATTTATCCTCAAAACTTTGAAAAAAAGGAAAAGGGTCCGGAGGTTAAGTTACTCCTTGGGAAGATCGTTTGGCGTTCACCCAAGGAGCCTTGCAAAAGCAAGTCTTCCAAGGTCCAAAAATTTGTGCTTGGTTGTGTGCGTGTGTGTGTTTTGAAAAAAAAAGAAATGATATGCCAAGTCTTTATCCGAACTTAAGAACCATTCTAAGAAGGTTTTAGTTCGGGATACCTTGGACTTTGGTGTTTTTGGGATTTTGATCCCATGCTCACTTTGAACTTATGATCATCATTAAGGGACCTATCTACCCTCCCATTAGATTAATCAACCAATATAGGCATGAGAGCCTTGGTATATTTTAATCTAACTGTCCTTGGGGATTTTAGTCAAATGTGATCAAAGAACTTGTTTTTAAGTCCAAGAATGAATCTTTTCCATCAATCCTACATCTTGAAACAATGGTGATTCGTAGGGACATTTTGTGTTTGTCTCAAGTGATTATTGGAGATTTTGGGAATAAGACTCATTGATTTCTAAAGGGACAAAGATAATGGCATTTTTGTAATGGGATTGATGTAAAGATGGAGTCTTTACACCAATCCTCAGTATGGAATGCTCAAGAACCATGGGACTAGGGGAATGGGATATAAAGATTGGATCTTTATGTTCATCCTATGTCTTTTATGCCATAATAGGCTTTTTAGACAATCCTTGGAGAAAGATTCCAACTTTAGGAATATGGGGGAGAGACAATATTAACATAAAGATTGCATTTTTAATATGGAAATACAAGGAGTATCATTAATCTAAGAACATAATGTAAAAGGATGATATTCATGGCTTCCCCTATGTCCTTAATACCTCATTAGGTGGACAATCCTTGGAAAAACTAGATCAAGGGAAGGGGATGACATATAGTAAATAAAGATTGCATTTTTATACATAAATGTAAAGGGGGATCACATCCTCATTTGGTAGATCATCCCTAGAACAAGACACTTGTGGAATCTTGTTCATCATAGGGAGAGGATCTCCATTGAGTCATTTGTGTAGGGAAGTGAGAAATATAGGGTTACATTGCTAAAGACTAAAGCTTTATGACATAAGTAAAGATAAACAACAAGTAACAATTGAATAAGAGTATATAGGAGTGTATTAAGGGTGAGGGAAGGAGAGATTACCAATATTGGTGGTTCTCTATCTTCCAAGGGATGTTTTCCTAGGCAATATCTATTAGGAATAGATTAAGGTATGATTAGTGTATGAGAGAGAGTGATTTTATGTGTTTTTTGGAAACTGGAATTTGGGTCGTAATTTCTGCAGAGTAACAGTGCTCAAAAAATCCTTTCAAATGAATAGAGGAGGCCACTATTTATAGGCTTCTGGTGTGCTTCTTATAAGGCCGCCCGACATGACCATGCGGCAATATAAGCCGCCCGGCATCTTCTCCTATCGCGTCAGCTTGTTTCTGGAAACATGCAAGGTGGCAGGTTGGAAGCTTCTTTCCAGCGAGGTTCTATCCAAAATTCTTATTCCTGATAGGTCCTTCCTTGCTCGAAAAGTATTGAAAAGTTCCCGAATTGCCCCTAAACTTTATGAAAGTTTGGGGAACTACTGGGAAACTTTAATTGGAAGGCATGAGCCAGATTTGGGTACTTACAGAATCCCCTCGGCAACGGTACTTGCAAAGCAAGTGGGGTTGTCGATAAAAGTGAGAATCCAATCTGGTGAACTGCCGAGATGGATTAGGATTGGTTGACCAAAGAGGTCGAATGGCTTAACCTTTTGAAAGGCTACCTACGTATCCCTGAAGAGGAATCAAGCCGAATCATAGTTCTAGATCCGCTGGGGAAGGATGTCATGTGTGACGGATTGGCTGAACCTAAAGTAGGCTACCTAAGTATCCCGGGGGAATCAAGCCATGATCGTAGTTTAGAAACCAATGGAGAATGGTGAAGAGAAACAGGTCTCTTGCTTTAAAGGAAGAAAGGTGACCTAAGAGGTCGAATGGCTGGACCTTTTAATATGTTTACACACCACTGGGGAGATGGTAAAGGAAGGGGGTGACCGATGTGGTCGGATGGCTGAACCTTTCTAAAGGCTACCTACGTATCCTCGGGAGGAATCAATCCACGATCGTAGTTCAGGATCACCGCTAGACAGTTAAGCAACATGTCTAGGATCCTTGGAGTTTTAACGGTTAATGGAGGAGTCACCTGACGTTATTCCATTCTAACGGAAGTAACGGAAGCTAAAGCTTACGGCGCTATCTCCTTCTAAGGAGATAGAGGGAGCTAAAGTTGGATACTAAATCTTACAGCGCTATCTCCTTCTAAGGAGATAGAGGGAGCTAAAGCTGGATACTAAAGCTTGCAGCGCTATCTCCTTCTAAGGAGATAGAGGGAGCTAAAGCTGAAATTTTGACAATTTGGAGGTTGTCGCCTGACATTGTTCCATTCTAACGGAAGCTAAATCTTACGGCGCTATCTCTTTTTGATAGAGATACGGGGAGCTAAAGATGAGATTTTGACAATTTGGAGGTTGTCACCTGACGTTATTCCATTCTAACGGAAGTAACGGAAACTAAAGCTTACGGCGCTATCTCTTTTTGACAGAGATAGAGGGAGCTAAAGTTGGATGACGTTATTTCTTTCTGACGGAAATAACGGAGACTAAAGCTTACGACGCTATCTCTTTTTTGACAGAGATAGAGGGAGCTAAAGTTGGATACTAAAGCTTACGGCGCTATCTCTTTTTTGACAGAGATAGAGGGAGGTAAAGCTGAAATTTGACAATTTGGAGGTTGTCACCTGACTGGTTTGAACATTTTGAGGGATTACCTAACGTTATTCCATTCTGATGGAGATAACGGAGTTTTTTTTTAGAGTAAACGTCATTCCATTTGGAGATAACGGAGATTTTTGGGAGACAACGTTACTCCGTTAGGAGATAACGGGAATTATTTGCTTAAGTGGATAGTCCAGGGGCAAAAGTGTAAATTCAGCCTGAGGCAAATAAGTTCGCTCGGCTAGGGATGGAGAAAAAGAGGCCGTACGGTTTAAGACTCCGTTACACCAGATTATTTAAAACAGAAAGAAGAACGGGCAGTGGCCATTGTTCCTGTTGTTTGCCGAGGAGAGAAGAGAGATAAGAGATAGAAAAAATGCCAAGGTCTTCAAGGTCTCTAGTTTCTACTGCTCAAATGGACCAAGGAGGACACATTAGGCCTCGCCAAGCGCGCCGTGATCTATCACAAGCCGCGAGATTGAGGGGAAGGGAGTTTGTGAGGACCGACCGAAAGTATGACTTTGCGGTGCTTACCTCTCAGTTTTATCCCAATAAAAGGGATCACAAGTCAATGAAACCTCAATCTATAGGGGTAAGCACTTTCGATTTGCTCAATTTCATCGATTTCGGTTGATTTTTGATTGATTAGGGCTAAATTTGAATTTTGGGAATTTTCTTGGATTTTTTGTGATTTTGTTGATGATTTTATGGATTTAATGATTGACCTACGAAGCTAGATACATAAGTAATCATGCATGTGCAATTTATTTGAAGAAATATGAGTATGACTCATTTTTTTTTTGAAAATAAAGTAGGCAAAATAATGCTAAAATGGGACGGAGTTCTTGCATGTGCTAAAACTCGTTAACTCCTGATCATAGATGCGAGAATGAGATTTTGGGCGATGAAAATGATTCATGCATGCCTGTTTGAAAGATTAAATTTGCATGAAAAGATTTTGTGAAAACTGAGATTTTTTTGTGCCTGGGAGAGCATGTGCTCAATGTAACGTGTTTCAAATGATGAAAAACACGTGTTCTACGCAAATGATGCTATAAAATGCCTCATTCTAAAATATGTGCAATATTTTGTGAATGTATGACTATTTCTGAGATAAGTTGAAGGACTAACGTACCTTTGCTGTGCTTACCTGCAGGAGAGCAAATCACGGGGGCCTGCTGAGATTGCGGTGAAGTTGTTGGCGAGGATGCCCGACATCGAGAAGGATGGCCACAACCCGAGACAACTAGTTAAGGCTACGGGTCTCCATGCTTTTGTCGAGGCTATCAGCAGTGGTGTTCATGTGACAAACAAGAGTAAGGGATTGACCTTAGCTCTTTCTGAGTTTTGGTGGGATACCACCCATAGTTTTCACTTGGGCAGGGGAGAGGCTACAGTGACCCCTGCCGATTTCACAGCTATTACAGGCTTGCAGTTCACCGATCGGCCTGTGACCTGGAGAGACCACATTTCTGACGCTGAGTTCAGGGACTATGTGGGGTTTGATATCTGTCCGAAGGGGTTAGGGATGGAGACCCGTCTGATTGAGATTTAGGTTCTCAGGTGCATGGAGGGATTTACTGCCAATGACGTGACTGCTCACCCGCTCGCGAGGGCTTTTCTGTGATTGACTTTATCTATCACCATCTTTGCCAATTCTGGGACAATGGCAATGACTTGTTTGCTGGGTTCCTTGGATGATCTGGCTGCCGTTGGGGAGATCTCTTGGGGTGAGGCCGGATTGGCGGAGCTTTATTTTGCTTTAGATCTGTACAGCCAGAACAAGGCTGCTTCCATGGACTGTTTCTCCTTTTCTTTGGAGGTATTCTCATTCTTCTTTCTATTCTTTCCCTTTCTGTACCATCAAAATTCATGAGAGAAATAACCTTTATGTTCTGACATGCAGGTTTGGTTTTGTGAGGTGATCGAGTTCTTTCCCTGGAACCAACAGAGTGATCCTGCTATCTTCCCGGCTATGGTACGCTGGAGAGGTGAGGCTCGGGACAAGTTCAACACGAAGACCCGGATCACCTTTGATTACATGATGGTGAGGCATGGGCTCAATGGGGACAGCTGTGAGAGGGTGAGCTTCTACCCTTGGGGTCGGTATCCTGCGGCTTTGATGGGCGATTCCGTGGCTGTGATTCGGTAAAGGATGTGGCTGACAGGCTTGACCTGTGATATCATATATTTGGGTGATCAGTTTTCCAGGCAGCATGGTCACATCCCTCCTTTAGGCGCCATTACTCCCCACAATCCTCCTCCTTTCATGCTGCAGCCTAAAGATTGGCTAGAGGCAAGAGGGAAAGATATAGGGCCGGGTTGGCAACAGAGGACTACTTTGATCACGCCACTCCGTATGCCACCTTTGTGGAGGAGCGTTTGAGGATGTCACAGAGGCTGGTGAAGATAGTTGCTGCTCAGGGGTATGGAGAGGCAGAGCTAACCGATCCACCTGTTCCCTTGGCTCACCTATCTTATGTGGTGAATGGGGTGCCAAGGAGGCTGATGGTGCCCATTCCCGACACGAGAGATGCCGAGTTTACTTTAGCGGTTGACAACACTGTAAGTAAACTCTGTATTCCATTTTCTTTTCGGCTTTTCCATATTATTTCTGCAATTCTGAATCCTTTTCTTTCTCGCAGGTCCCTACTCGCACCTATGACACTTTAGTGCGGCAGAACAGGGGATGGAAGCAACTGGATCGGTCTCTCTTGCGGAAGCTAGCTTGTGCTTCAAGGGCTGCTGGGAATGCGCAGGAGCCTGAGCACAAGAGGAGGCACGTTGGGAGTGTGGCTTCTTCATCATCAGCCTCAGAATACCCCTCATCTTCGAATGGCGGCGTGCCTTATAGACGTGGGCCTAATACCGACATCTTGGAGCGGCTGGCGGAGTACGAGCATGTGCCCGTTGATTTGTCTGCCGTGAGCAATGATGAGCACTTGATGAAGGACCCCAAATTCTATGAGCTGAGCAGTGACGAGGAGTCGGAGGCTTAGGGTCCTTTCTGGTCTGTACTTAGAGAGAGAGAGTATGACAACAATTTGTATTAATTTTTTTATTTGGGGGCCAATTGTGGCAAAGACATGTAATGATTTTTTTTTTTATTTTTGTAGACCCATAGGACATTTCAGGAGTCCTACATAGTGAGGGTCCCAGGGTTATCCTTGTCGTCCTTTTACATTCCCCGCTTAGTATCGCGACAGTTCGGGGCCTTACAGGAGCCATTGGATGACTGGGAGGATATTCGCACCATGGAGGTGGCACCTTTAGATATGAGAGATCCAGATAGCTTCTCCTTTTTCTCGAGAGCATGGACATATGCTACTTTTCCACCCAAAGTCATTCTCAAGAACAGGAAGAGTACCATTTTGACCACAGCTTATCTGGATTGGTATGAGAGGGAGATGGGGGCGACTCAGATTGTCTAAGAAGAGAGGCGCCAGGCCTTATTAGGTATTGATAGTGACTCTAGCAGGATTTTGAGGGAGGCCGAGGCAAAGGCTAGTCGCCATAACCAGTCGGGCGATTTTATCAAAGACATGGAAGTTAGATATGAGAGACTATCGGAGATTTCTCCTCTCACTGAGGCTCAGCGGGAGGAGATAAAGACTCGTGCCAGGGTAGAGAAGCCACTTATTGACACAGGTTTGATCAAGACTCCAGTGAGGGCACCCGAGATAGGGATGAGGGAGATAGACATCACTGAGAAGAAGAGGAAGAACACTCGACGAGGTCGAGGTCGGGGAAAAAAGAACAAGGATGACGCTGTTGCTGACAATTGATAGACCTATTCTAAGCATCCACTTATTGCCTTTTGCAAACACATTAGTTGATTAGGTCTTTTATTGTATATTTTTGTCTTCATAGCAGGTTAGGAGATTCAAGAGTAGACCGTGCTTGAACTCATTAAGAAGTTTTTAATTTGTAAAAAACAAGAGATATTATCTTAGAATTTTTCAAGACACATTTCATGAAAATCTGGATGTCTTATTTATTGTTTAGACCAAACCATTTCTGGCTGCCTACGTTCCCCTTTTACAAGAAAGACTAAGGGGCTCAGGTCTCCGTAGTTCGAATCGTGTGAACTTTTTTGTTTTGTTGTTTTTTTTTGGTGCAACCCTGTTTTCTTCCTAGACTGCCCTTTTTCAGGGTTTTCAGCCTAGCTGGGTATTACTCTTTTTGCACTTTTTTTTGGTGCAATCCTGTTTTCTGCCTAGACTGCCCTTTTCAGGGTTTTTAGCCTAGCTGGGTATTACTCTTTTTGCACTTTTTTATTATATATATATTTTATATTTCTTAAACATAATAACGACAGAGCTTGTCAGCGTTACAGGGTGAACAAAAGGATTGCCATCCAGGTCTGCGAGTTTCATTGCTCCTCCCAATAGTATCTTCTGTACCACATACGGGCTGATCCAAATGGGCTCCCATTTTCCTAGAGGGTTGTCTCTGGTAGGGGGCTTCTCTTTCAGTACCAAATCTCCTTCTTTGATGTATCTGGCCTTGACCTTTTTTTCGAATGCCCTAGCCATTTGCCTCTGATAGGCTCGAGTATGTTTCATTGCGTTTAGTCTCCTTTCATCAAGCAGGGCGAGCTCATCATGCCGGCTGCGCAACCATTCTACTTCATTGATGTTGTTTTCCAAGAGAACTCTCAGTGACGGAATTTCCAACTCTACAGGCAGGACTGCTTCCATTTCGTAAGTCAAGGCGAAAGGGGTTTCTCCTGTGGCTGTTGTGACAGAAGTCCTGTAGACCCAGAGTGCTAGATGTAGCTTTTCAGGCCAGTCACGACCACGAGTGGCCATCTTTCGGATGATTCTCTCAAGCGTCTTATTTGCAGCTTCTACCGCTCCATTGGTCTGAGGCCTGTATGGGGATGATTTGTGGCAAGTGACTTTGAATTCTGACATTAATTTATCACAGTCTCCTTCAAAATGTGTCCCATTATCTGAGACAATCTTGTTTGGTACTCCATATCTGCACATGATGTTTTCTTTGATAAATTGGGCAACTTTCTTGGATGTGAGGACTTTATAAGACTTTGCTTCCACCCATTTCGTGAAATAGTCCACTGCCACTAACACAAAATCATGCCCATTACTTCCGGCTAGGGCTATCGTCCCGATTACATCAATACCCCAAATCGCGAACGGCCAAGGCATCGTCATTCAGTACAAGTCATGAGGTGGGAGATGATTAAGGTTGGCAAACCGCTGGCACTTGTCACACTCTCGGACATGCTGAATACAGTCTCTTTCCATGGAAATCCAGTAGTAGCCCATTCTGAGGATAACATGCATCAATGCTCTGGCGTTCATGGGAGGACCACAGGGACCATTATGGACTTCGCTCATTAGCTCTTTTGCTCTATCTTCGGTGACACACAGCAGGAGTGGTCCTTGGTATCTCTTTTTGAACAGATCGTCTCCCAGAATGACATAGTGAGAGGCCAGTCATTTCAAAGCTTGCAAGCTTTTGGCTTTGATGCCTCCTTTCAGATTACCTTTTTCATCCCTGAAAGCTGATTCCCCATCTTTGAGAAATTGGTAAACTTGATTGTACCAAGTTTCCTTGACGAGTTCAGTTCCCACTTCTATTTCACAACAGAAGGCTGGTGTTTCCCTTCTACCTACTCTGAATGGTTTTACTGCCTTTCCCTCGGGGATTTCTACCAGCGAGGCTAGAGTAGCCAAGGCATCTGCAAATCTATTCTTGTCTCTTGGCAGATAATGGAAGGTCACTTCTTTGAACTGCTCTGTCAATTCTTCTATATAGGCATGGTACTTCTGTAGGTTAGAATCCACAGTCTTTCATTTGTTCGAGACCTGGTTAATGATCAGGGTCATAGACCTCGAGTTCCTTGACATTTATTTCTAGGGCGGCCTCTAAACCGGCTATACAGGCTTCATACTCCGCTACATTATTTGTGATGGAGAAGTTTAGCTTAACGGCTATTGGCGTATGCTCATCTTTTGGGTCTACCAACAACATCCCTATGCCATTTCCCCTTTTGTTAGCAGCTCCATCAAAGAAGAGTTTCCATCGGTTCTCGGGCTCAACAGTAAAAATCCCCTCATCTGGAAACTGGGGTTCTGGCCCTCGGTCCTCATTACTAGGGAAATTTGCCAAATGGTGTGATAGTGCTTGACCCTTGATTGACTTTCTTGTTACATAGTTGATGTCAAACTCTGCCAGGAAGAATGACCACTTTGCCAAGCGCATCGAGAGGGAAGTTTTGTCGAAAAGGTACTTGATAGGGTCCATTTTTGAGACCAAATTCACCGAGTGAGCCTGTATGTAGTGTTTCAGTTTCCCGACTACCTAGACTAGTCCTGCACAGGTCTTTTCACACGCCGAGTAATTGAGCTCACTCCCTTGCAGCTTTTGGCTCACAAAGTAAATGGCATTCTCTACCTGAGAATCTTTCTTTTCCTGGGCCATTATAGCCCCAACTGCCGTGTCGGTGACCGTGAGATAGAGCAGAAGAGATTTCTGTCCATGCGGGGGGCATAGTACTGGGAGATTCACTAGGTATGCCTTAATTTTGTCAAAGGCATCCTCGCATTCTTCATTCCATTTTGTATCGGCATTCTTCTTTATAAGCTTGAAGATGGGCTCACACGTAGTTGTCAGCTGATTAACGAAATGGCTGACGTACTGCAGTTTGCCCATAAAGCTTTTGAATTCTGTCTGGGATCGAGGCGGTCTCAAGTCCATAATGGCTTTGATCTTTAGGGGGTCGGCTTCAATGCCTCGCTCTGTGATCATATACCCAATTACTTTTCCCCTTGTCACTTCGAAGGTGCACTTTGCAGGTTCAGCCTCATAGAATGCTTCCTTAACCGCTCAAAGAATTTCCGGAGATCAACAAAGTGTGTCCGTCTGCACCCTTGGAATGGATAATCATATCGTCGACATAGACCTCGATCTCTTTGTGGATCATGTCATGAAAAAGCGCAGTTGCTGCCCTCTGATACGTAGCCCCACCATTTTTTTAACCCAAAAGGCATCACCGTGTAACAGTATGTCCCCCATGGCTTGGTGAAAGCTGTCTTCTCATGATCCTCTTCTACCATCTTGATCTGATTGTAGCCAGCAAAACCATCAATGAATGACTTGACTTCGTAGTTGGCCGTGGCGTCCACCAAAATATCTATGTTTAACAATGGGTAGTCGTCTTTGGGATTGGCTTTGTTTAGATCCCGAAAATCCACACATCAGCGTACCTTCCCGTTTGCTTTGGTCATAGTCATAATATTCGACAACCAGGTCGGATATTCAATGACCCTTGTGAATCCTACACGAAGCATCTTTTCAGTTTCCTCCTTGACCTACAGAGACCATTCTGGCTTGATTTTCTTTAACTTCTGTTTCACAGGCTTGGCATCGAGTGTCAAAGGAATCCTGTTTTCCACAATCGAGCTTTCCAGCCTCGACATGTCCTTGTAAGACCAGGCAAACACATCCACATACTCTCTGATCATATCAACCAGTCTGTCCCATTTGGCCCCTTGAAAGAAGTTCCCGATCTGTGTCTCTTTAGGTTCTTTGATAGTACCCATGTTAACACTAGTCAAAACCTCCTCAGAAGCTTGGGCACGGTTTTCCTCTTTATCAATAACCTGCTTAAAAATTTCTTTAATGTATTGTTCATTTAGTGTGTTTGCATCTTGTTCAAATGAATCATTATTAACTGTTGTTAAATTGTTAGTTAATTTATCATTTGTTAAGTTGGCAATAAGGGGATACTCAGAAAGATCTATCATTTCATTTAATGCAAAGGGAAATATGACATTGGCGACACATTCATACTCTTCAGGCGTAAGGCCGTCAGATGACTCGGAGGACTCGAACTCAAACTCAAACTCAAACTCAGAGACTCTTAAACCTATACTACTAATGACAAAGTGTTTAACTGGACTAGACAGGGGGGTACTCTTCACTGTTGCTGTCTGGGGGAGAAGCAAATTTGCTGGCTTTCACAAAGTTGGGGAGCTCGAACTGGTCCAAAGCTTTACCGGGGTCGTTCGTGGGTCGATTCCTTGGAAAAGTGGTAAGGGGATCAAGGGAGGCCTGGTGCAGTCTCTCGGCAAGCTCATCTGTAACAATCAGACTCATGGATTGAAGAGTCTGATTAATTTTGTCAAGGCATTGCTGGTAAGTCATCTTCCCTTTGCTGATTTTTGACACCACCACCTTATCTGTTAGCTGACAGGGGGTTGGCTTGGATTATACTGATAAAATCATCCTCAGGTGAGACCTTGATTCTGCCCTGACTGACCATGTATTCTATAGGAACCCTGTGCTCTTCCTCCAAATCTTCCAACTTCTCATTGAACTTGACGATGGCTATGAACTTGAAACTCTCTACCTCTAAGGGATCGACCGGGTGGGGGTTGCTGGGATGGATCTTGCTCTGATTAACTGAGGCTTTGGTGGGCTCTTTAGAGTAGCTGACGTAGTAATCAAACTTGCATAAGGGTTCTCCTAGCATTCCTACGCTGGTATCTCCTGCTTCATATATCTCCTTCAGCTTTTGTTGGGAGGACTTCTTCTTCTTTATCCTCTTTGAGGAGGTATCCTCATTGATCCATTCCTGGTAGTCGCAGACATCAGACATCGTACCAAATGTGAGGTTTGGGTTGAGCTGGTGCGGCTTCCTTTCTAAGTATAGGTTTACCACCATTTTTTGCTATCAGATTCGCCATTCTAAATCTCTGAGCATACGAAACTGATGATTCTGACGAACTGTCTGAGCCTGAAATTTCTGTACTGAAAAGTCGCTGACTCGATATTCTCACCCACTTCTTTCTCGCTACGGGAAAGGGATAGGCAAGGTTTAGACTCGGGGGTAGGTGTTTAGGCTGAAGGCTCAAGTAACATGCCGTTAAGAATCTTCAAGTTTACTTAAAACAGTGTCTTTTAATCATTTCTATTTGGTTGGAAAAGGTTGCCCTTCTTTTTCGCAACTACTCTAGCTCCTGGATCAGTGGGTTCCGTCACTACGTCTATAAGCCCCTCGTTTTGCACCCATATTTCGACATCCCAGGGTGGACAGCCCCGGGCGAGGGTCCTATAGGGCAAGCAGATCCCACTGACCGAAATAGAAGAATGGTCCTAGGGTCTAGCGGATCATAGGAATTTTGACGCACGAGCGATGCGGATTATAGACAATGTCAATGCCGTCAAAGTCAAATCATTTAGCCTTAACGGAATTTTGGCAGAGTTTCGCTTGCGCGAGAGATGTTGACCAGGGCAGACCAGGGCAGATAAGGCCGCCCGACTGGAACCAGTAGTTTTCCAGGTTCCAAATTGTTGTCTTTCCAGAATGTTTTGCCAGAGATTTTGGCAACTTTCAGCTTCAGATTTGTACCTGCTTATCATTCAGAGTATGTACGATCTAAAAATGGCACATATGATGCATGAAAAAGGAAAAAAATTGCACAAGCACAAAGATCGGACCCGGGATGGAAGGCTAACCCTCGTAAATGTTTCCAACGCTTCTTATGAGAGAAGAAGTTTGGAAAGCATTTACTATCTCCCCAGCAGAGTTGCCAAACTGTGAATGTGCCCCCATTTTTCTTTTACGAAAAGGGCCGAGTTCACCTCAGTTTGAAGACACCAAATTTATGAAAAACGGAGTCGCCATGCCATTTTTAGTTATCCTCAAAACTTTGAAAAAAAGGAAAAGGGTCCGGAGGTTAAGTTACTCCTTGGGAAGAACGTTTGGCGTTCACCCAAGGAGCCTTGCAAAAGCAAGTCTTCCAAGGTCCAAAAATTTGTGCTTGTTTGTGTGCGTGTGTGTGTTTTGAAAAAAAAATGATATGCCATGTATTTATCCGAATGTAAGAACCATTTTAAGAAGGTTTTAGTTCGGGATACCTTGGACTTTGGTATTTTCGAGATTTTGATCCCATGCTCACTTTGAACTTATGATCATCATTATGGGACCTATCTACCCTCCTATTAGATTAATCAACCAATATAGGCGTGAGAGCCTTGGTATGTTTTAATCTCACTTTCCTTGGGGATTTTAGTCAAATGTGATCAAAGAACTTGTTTTTAAGTCCAAGAATGAGACTTTTTAGAAAAAGAATGAATCTTTGTCCATCAATCCTACATCTTGAGACAATGGTGATTCGTAGGGACATTTTGTGTTTGTCTCAAGTGATTATCGAAGATTTTGGGACTAAGACTCATTGATTTCTAAAGGGACAAATATTATGGCATTTGTAATGGGATTGATGTAAAGATGGAGTCTTTACACCAATCCTCACTATGGAATGCTCAAGAACCATGGGACTAGGGGAATGGGATATAAAGATTGGATCTTTATGTTCATCCTATTTCTTTTATGCCATAATAGGCTTTTTAGACAATCCTTGGAGAAAGATTCCAACTTTAGGAATATGGTGGAGAGACAATATTAACATAAAGATTGCATTTTTAATATGGAAATAAGAGGAGTATCATTAATCTAAGAACATAATGTAAAAGGATGATCTTCATGGCTTCCCCTATGTCCTTAATACCTCGTTAGGTGGACAATCCTTGGAAAAACTAGATCAAGGGAAGGGGATGACATATAGTAAATAAAGATTGCATTTTTATACATAAATGTAAAGGGGGATCACATCCTCATTTGGTAGATCATCCCTAAAACAAGCCACTTGTGGAATCTTGTTCATCATAGGGAGAGGATCTCCATTGAGTCATTTGTGTAGGGAAGTGGGAAATATAGGGTTACATTGCTAAGGACTAAAGATTTATGACATAAGTAAAGATAAACAACAAGTAACAATAGAATAAGAGTATATAGGAGTGTATTAAGGGTGAGGGAAGGAGAGATTACCAATATTGGTGGTTCTCTATCTTCCAAGGGACGTTTTCCTAGGCAATATCTATTAGGAATAGATTAAGGTAGGATTAGTGTATGAGAGAGAGAGTGATTTTATGTGTTTTTTGGAAACTGGAATTTGGGTTGTAATTTCTGCAGAGTAACAGTGCTCAAAAAATCCTTTCAAATGAATAGAGGAGGCCTCTATTTATAGGCTTCTGGTGTACTTCTTATAAGGCCGCCCGGCGTGACCATGCGACAAAATAAGCCGCCCGGCATCTTCTCCTGTCGCGTCAGCTTCTTTCTGGAAACATGCAAGGTGGCAGGTTGGAAGCTTCTTTCCAGCGAGGTCCTATCCAGAATTCTTATTCCTGATAGGTCCTTCCTTGCTCGAAAAGTATTGAAAAGTTCCCAAATTGCCCCTAAACTTTATGAAAGTTTGGGAAACTGCTGGGAAACTTTAATTGGAAGGCATGAGCCAGATTTGGGTACTTACAGTCCTAAGTTGAACAATTCATGAGAAATATTCAAAAACTTATAAAAAAAAAATCTTTTTTTGTGAAAAAAGTCAATCCAAGTGCCCAACGAATTCAAAAGTTTCATAAATCAACAATCCTTCACAAAGTTGAATTTATTATCTTTATGTCAATTTATGATTTTTTTTTCATCTACTTCTAGTACTATACTATTAGATTCAATTTCTAAAATTTTCAAACAATAAAAGATATGAAATTATGAGATAGAAGATGAATTATCAAGGCAACTAGTAGGAAATTAACATAATATCATCATGGGGATAATTATTATTTATTTATTTTATTTTTTTGAAATGAAAACTATATTAATATGTGAGAAACTAACTAATGTAAATATAATGAAACATGAAGAATTAAACTATTATACAAATAATGAAAAATGCAAACTAAAAGTGGATATAGAGCCCTCCCCCACACTTGAAATAAACATTGTCCCTAATGTTTAAAGTAGATAATAAAATAAATGGGGGTGGGGAAAATAGAAAAAAATTAATAAAACACAATATAAACGATTGAAAGCGATTATTGAAATAGTAAACCGTTGTCCCCGGCAATGGCGCAAAAAACTTATTAAACCAAAACCTATCGGCTTAGTTTATTATCTGCAAGTGCACGGTGTGATGTAGTAAAAATGAAGGCAAATGCGGGTCGATCCCACGAGGATAAAGTGTATTATGTAAAATATTTTATTTATGTAATTAATAATAAAGTTGATTGGGGGAAATTATTTTTATTATGAATATCTAGATTAAGGCAAACTACTATAACTTGAATTGAACTTTATAAGATGAAGATATTTCCGAGATTGGGACTCGAACAATCATGAATTTATCAACAAATAATCATGCTTTAGACAAAAGGTTTCATCAAAAATTAAGGATAATATGTTATTCGTGCTAACTTCTCACGATCAAGCAAGCATATCACATGTATTTTAAGATTAACACAACCTTTCTCTCGATGGTTACGTTCATTAACCAAAATCCATTAAATTCATGTTAAATTTCACGTATTTTCCAATTAAGGATCATCCCTAGGCAATTAATATACTCTTTTGATTAATAGTGTCTAGTTTATTTCATATGGTTCCATTAATCAAGATTCACGGCTAGGTCCATCTCTTGATTAACTAGACTCATATAAGTAAGGACGTCTCAAATTATATGCATTAAAAATGATATGAAGAAAAATTATTTAGGATGAATATGAAGGAAGAGCCATGATTAAAATGATAAACACATGAGACTGAGTTTCCAAGCCCAAGAACTAGGGGGATTACTCACAAGCCATTGACATTATAATAACAAGGAGATAAGAATAAAGCATGAGATAATAGATAAGGAAGATGGGTACTTATTCTTATGATTGAAAGAGAGATAATGGTTGTAAAATAAACCTTCAAACTTGTATTGATCTTCAAAAACTCCAAGTACAAGACCTCTAAGAATAGTTGATGAATCTTAGAATTAAATGATTTTTGGAATGTAATCTATGCTAGAGTATGTTTACACAAAATTATGGATCACTAAATCTAATTAAAACATGTCTTTATATAGGCATTAGGTCAAAAGTTGCACTCATTTCTCCAAAAGTCTCCACATTTTGAAAAGGAACCTTTTGGCTGAGAACAGGTGATGCTCGGCCGAGTCATATGACCTGCTCGGCCGAGCAAGTCTTCTCCAAAAATACATTCCTTCGGCTTTGATCTGCTCGGCCGAGTCATTAGGGGTGCTCGACTGAGCACCTGCTGCTTTGGTCTGATTCTTCAAATTTTCTTTTTCCAAGTGTTTTCCTTTGCGCCATTTTGATCCTTCTACTCCACAAGCTTTATTCCATGTCGCTTTTACTCCAGAATGTACCTAACTTCTGTTCAATCATAAACACATACCACCAAGTATAAAATCCGTGAAAGAAGTATAAATATGTGCTAAATTAAACTATAATGATTTTAAATTAAACTAAATAAATTACATATTTATCATATAAGTGCCTATAAAATAGATACTTATCAACTGGTCCTCTATTGCACACTTTGACGCATATAGACATTACGTCCCAATCCTAGTGCTTTCAAGGAATAACATAAATTCCTCTAATTGCGGCCAACAATAACACTTACTTGCTTGGGCATCTACGAAGATGTACTTCTACCATCTTGTCTAAAAGACTTGATCCCATTCAAAGGTCTAAAAACTTTTGTTATACTTGTAGTAATGAGCACCTTCCAGGTTATTAAGGGGACAGACTCAAGCATGTAACATGTCAATCTGTTTTAGGTGCTTCGATTCACTCCACAACTTGTTATTACCATATTTCATCTTCTTCGTAGGACCTCCACTCAAAAATATTGGGTTCCTACTGCATATGAATCAGAAGGGGTTCAGCCCCATCCCCAACCTGGATGTTTGAACAAGAGCAAATTCAAGCCCTTTGGTTAATGAATCAGCTGTATTTTCATAGGTACCAATATATTCAACAACTATCACTTTTCGAGATACTAGATCCCTTATATATTTAAATCTAAGTTGGATATGTCTTCTTGTCTTACAGTTGTACTTGACACTTTAAATTTTCTCAATTGTGGCAGTATTATCACAATTTACAGAGATCACAGACATGGACTTGCACACCATGGGCAACGTATACATCAGTCCTTGAAGCCATTCAGCTTCCAGTTCAGTAGTGTCAAGAGCAATTAAACCGGCCTCAAAAATAGACCGTGACAACAAGGTTTGTTTTGTAGATCTCCAGGTTACTGCAACTCCGCCTAGGGTAAAAACATACCATCTACATCCATAAATTCCAGAGTTAAAAGCTATCCAGCTTGCATCACTATATCCTTCAAGAAAAAAATGATATGTCCTGTAATGCAGCCTAAGGGAAATCATTCCCTTTAAGTACTTGAGAACTTTATCAAGAGCTTGCCAATGTGCTTTACTTGGACATTGAGTGTATCTAGCAAACCTTGTAACTGAATAGGATATATCTGATCTCGTACAGATAGCACGATACATCAAACATCCAATAATCTGAGAATATCTCAATTGAGCCATAGGTACTCCACTCTCATTCTTAGTAAGTTCCACAAAAGGATCATATAAAGTTCTAGCTATTTTACAATTCTTATAACTAAATCTCTCACTAATACTTTTTGTATAATGAGACTGCGAGATAGTTATGCCACTAGTTGATTGATTCAACTTGAGGCCAAGAATCGTACTAGCAATTCTCATATCCTTGATCTCAAACTTACTTTTCAAAAAATGCCTTAGTAGTATTAAATATCCTCATATCCGTTCCATATCATCAACATATAGGCACAAGACAATACTACTATCACCATCATTTTTACTATACACTTACTTATCAAATTCATTAGTAATGAAGCCATATGATGAGATAATTTTGTCAAATTTCTCATACCACTGCTTTGGGGCTTGTTTGAGTCCATAAAGTGACTTAACAAGTTTACAAACCTTTTTCTCATTACCAAAAGCTACAAATCCCTCAGGCTGATCCATATTAATTTCTTCCTCAAGATCGTCATGTAAAAAGACGATCTTCACATCCATATAATGGATAGGAAGATTATATACAAAATCTAATGCTATGAGAATACGAATCGTAGTCATTCTAGCAACAGGTGAATATGTATCGAAATAGTCTATTTTATCTATTTGCTAGAACCCCTTAACCACCAATCTAGCCGTATACTTATCAACAGTTCCATCTGGTTTCAGTTTCCTTTCAAAGACCCACTTGCATCCAATATTGCTATAACCATAAGGAAGATAAACTAATTCCCATGTCCCATTTGAGACAATATAATACATCTCACTTTTAACATCATCATTCCATTGCTTGGCATCCGAAGAAGCCATAACAATTTTGAAGGTATTAGGATCACACTCGACATTGTGAGTGATAAAATCACTTTCATGGTCCTTAGTGGTACTTGCCTACTTTCTCCTCTTTGGTTCATCCTCATCATAGAATGAAGAACACTTGAACCAACCCTCACATTTGTCATCTCTTCCACTTGAACCAACCCTCACATTTGTCACAGGAAATACATCCTCAAAAAATGTTGTGTCACGTAACTCAACAATTGAGTTCACATCTATGCCAAAAATTTCAGATTTAATAATAAGAAATCTACATGCATAACTTGTTTCAAAATATCCAATAAAGATAGCATCAACATTTTTTCGTCCAAATCTTTTTCTCTTGTGTTTAGGGACAAGTACATTCGCAAGACACCCCCACACTCGTAAGTATTTAAAGCTTGCCTTTCTACCTCTCCAAATTTCAAATGAACTTTCCTTTTTACGCTAAGGAGGGACTCTATCTCATTTCGTTTGGATCACACTTCTTGAATCACAAATTCTTGAACGAGAACATGTTTTCGCAGAGAGAAAAATACTAGCTCTGTATTTTTCACATTGATGAAAATTGAGAATAAGAATGTCCTTAAGTGCATAGTTAAGACGACCAGTTCATTTAGGAGAAGGAATCCTAAATCTAACCCTAATCTTGCAAAGAAAGAAACCGCACGCAGTTAAATTCCCGTTTGGAAACTGATGTGTCTCGTACAAGACTATTTGTCTCGTACGAGACAAGTCCCCTGATGGATGTGTTTCCACCCATCCAAATGATATACTTTTAGACTCATTAAATTCTCAATCTAGGGTGTTTTAATGGGTTTTAGGAGTGTTTATTAGAAAAGGGAATCAAAGGAAAATGTCATGAATTATGGTATTAAAGAGTTTAAAAAGGAACGATCAAAAGCGGAGCGGCAAAGGAGGAAGGAATGAAAATAACATAAATAAAAGAAGGATGTGACCTTGTGAAATCAATGCCAATGAATAGTACTCGTTGAGATCTTTCTAACTATATGTGGCACATCTCAATCGGAATACTATGTGTTGGGTTTTGGGGTTACAAACGCATCAGAAGATTTAACATATAACACAAAACCCTAGCCATGAATCCGTCTAACATGAATAGATTAAAACTATAAAATAGATTTACATACCTTAACAGGGATTTGTTGTTCGAAAACGAATCTGATATTCAAACTATCCTTGTTGACGAATCTTTGATCTTCTCCTTGTTCTTCCTTACGATGAATTGATCTTCAAGCTTTAGGTGATAACGAAATCACCCTCTATCGGTAATCCACACGCGAACGAACCAAGATCTTGTATCTTGTAGGATTGCTAGTTGATCCCGATTGTTGAATCGTTATTCAACAATCAATGGCTATTCATGGAATTGGTTTGGAGTGTTTTTGATCTTTGATTCTCAATCAAAATCAATGTTTTAGTGCTTCCAAAACCCCTGAAACCGTCTATTTTTGGCTGAGGCAAAAAGGGTTCTATTTATACATTATAAATATTCCTAACCCTTAGGGATAAGAGACCTTTTCCTAGCCAAAATCGGAGTCAGGCAGACCTTGTCCCGCGCGGGACATAGCGTATCTCGCGCGATACAAGTAATCTGTCATTTGGGAGCGGTCGTTCGCCTTGCATGGGAGCGGACGCTCTCCTTGTCCAGAAGCATTGTCTCGCGCATGACATGGTGTGTCTCACGCGATACAACCCTGATTCCAGCATCCTGAAGTTTCTGCCTTCGAGGCGCCCACCCCACCTTCAGCGAGGCGCCCGCCTCACCCAAAATTCCATTTTTCGGCCATTTTACAATTCATTCCTTGTGTGTGACCCTTTAGGAATTATATTTTATGTTGGTAGTGAGTTGAAACATTAACCTCACAAGACATAAGTGGTCTCTAGCAAACCATTATGTCCACCATATTAAATATAACATCAAATATTGATTCCTTGATAGATCAATGTCACAATCCCTTTGTCTCGCGATGTCATATTGAACATAAGTCATGGTCCATGTCAACTCATATTGTTCAATGCTTTCTCGACTCCGAATATGTTGATAATCCAAGTTCATTTGATCTCTATCAAATCTCTTGAGTGTGGCCACACATTTCATCAACACTATTCATTGAGGGGCCCAAGAAAACATCTCTCTCTCAATGAGAGGGAAAAATCCCATCTTGACTTATCATTCTTCCCTACAAGAATCCAATCGTGCCAACATAGCCCTTATTGCTATCCTATTAAAGATAGTGTTAGACTACATCAAACACAATGTTCATCATGTGGAAGACGATGATAATCTCAAGTACAAAGGATTCTAATGACACGACTATCATGAGATTTAATCATGACATATATGACCATAGACCATGACATAAATCTCATAGGTAGGTCATGTCTAGTACCTTGTTCTCTAACAAGTACATATAAGTGTAATGTGTATCCCATGCATATAATCATCTATATGATTATCCATTACCAACTTATACTAGTTATTCACAATAACTAGGGACGCATGTTATTATAATAAACGGTAAAGATGATTACATAACGGTATTAAGTTATAAGTCAAACATAACTAAATGCCTAGGGCATTACACCAACAATCATCCACTTGCACTAGGCTCCATCTCCTATGTATCATATACCCATGGACCTAACATGACCATCATGCTTTGAATGTGCGAGGGGCTTTGTAAGCAGATCCCCTATGTTATCATCGGTTGATACTTTGCATATCTTAATGTCTCCTCTTTCTATGAATTCTCGAATGAGGTGGAAACGTCTAAGAATGTGTTTGGATTGCTGATGTGACCTTGGTTCCTTTGCTTGCGCAATGGCACCATTGTTGTCACAATAAAGTTCCACCGGATTAGTGATACTTGGAATGAATTCCAAATCACTAATGAACTTCTTGATCCAAACTTTCTTTTTAGCTGCATCGGATGCCGCTATATATTCGGCCTCAATTGTAGAATCGGCTATAGTACTCTACTTGGAACTCTTCCAACATATATCACACCTTCGTTAAGCATAAACACAAATCTCGACTGCGGTCAGAAATTATCTTTGTCAGTTTGGAAGCTTGTATCTGTGTAACCCTTTACAACTAGATCATCTTCCATTCCTCCAAAGACCAAGAACGCATCTTTAGTCCTTCTTAAGTAGTTAAGGATCGTCTTAACTGCCATCAAATGGCTTTCACCAGGATCAGATTGGTATCGACTCGTCATGCTTAGAGCATACGAGACATCAGGTCTAGTACAAATCATGGCATACATGATAGATCCAATAGCCGAAGTGTATGGAATCTCATTCATTCTCTTTCGCTCACTAGTTGTCTTAGGACACTGAGTCTTGCTAAGAGTAACACCAAGACCCATTGGCAAGTTACCTCTCTTAGAATTTTCCATTTTGAATCTTCTAAGAACTTTGTCAATGTAAGTACTTTGACTCAAACCAATTATCCTTTTAGATCTATCTCTATAGATCTTGATTCCAAGGATGTAGGCGGCTTCACCCATATCTTTCATTGAGAAACATTTCCCTAACCAAGACTTGACAGTCTAAAGTGCAGGAATGTCATTTCCAATGAGTAAGATATCACCGACATACAATATCAGAAATATTACTGTGCTCCCACTGAATTTCATGTATATACAAGGTTCATCTTCGTTCTTGATGAAGCCAAACTCTTTGATTGATTCATCAAAACGAAGATTCCAACTCCTAGAAGCTTGCTTCAACCCATATATGGATCTTTGCAACTTGCATACTTTATTAGAATTTCTTGGATTGACTAAACCTTTGGGTTGTGTCATATACACATCCTTAAGAAACTTCCCATTTAGGAAAGCTTTTTTGACATCCATTTTCCATATCTCGTAGTCATAATACGCGGCTATGACAATTGAAATTCTAATAGACTTCAGCATTGCAACAGGTGAAAAAGTTTTGTCATAGTCAATACCATGAACTTGCCTAAATCCCATTGCTACAAGCCTAGCCTTGTAAGTATGCACCTTCCCATCCATGTCAGTCTTCTTCTTGAAGACCCACTTGCACCCTGTGGTTTATACACCTTCATGCGGCTCAATCAAGTTCCAAACACGATTATCCGACATGTATTGTAATTCGGATTCCATGGCTTCCAACCATTTATCCGAATCATGAGTTGACATTGCTGTAAGTACCCAAATCTGGCTCATGCCTTCCGTTTAATTTTCCCGGCAATTCCAGTAATTTTTCCGGCAATCCCCCGGATTTTCCTAGAGTTCCGGAACAATTCCGGAACTGTTCCAAACCACCTAAGGGGAGAAGGGACTGCTTGGAGCCAAAGAAACACGTTTTTATTTTATGAGGAATTCTCTTCTAGAAGACTGCCACCTTGCATGTTTCTAGAAGAATCTGGATGTGGCTACTTATCTCGTGCGACATAATAGGCCATGAAGACTTCTAGAAGCTTGCCACCTTGCATGTTTCTAGAAGGAAAACGGTTATGGCTTGTTATGTCGTGCGACATAATAAGCCCATGCAGGCAGCCTATAAATAGAGGCCTTCACCTCTCATTTTGGGCACCCCTTTTCCACCCCTCAGTCCCCCTCTATAGGGAATATGCCCAGAAGCATCCTCTCCACTCACATACCCCCTAAAACACACACTAATCCTCCAAATCACCCACCATTCAACCAATACACACACACACTTCCCACACACATCAAGAACCAAAGGTTCTCCTAGCATCAAGGCTTGATTTCAGTCCCCAGAAGTTGCTGTTTTGAAGGCTCCTATATCTAACTTGATATAGGAAGTCGTGGTCTTCAAGGGTAACGATTTTCTACCCTTTTCCTTCCCCTATCTTCATTATATGTGAAATCTCTATGCTAAATGCGTTGATAATGTGGTATTCTGATTAAAGTTGCATGCTTTAGTGTTATATTGCTTAGATCCATATCCATTTGCATATCATTTCATGTAAAACCCCCGGCTTGGCATTGTTTCTTGCATGAACACTCAAGATGAGTGTGGATCCTTCATATCTACACCTTCTTGAAGTATTCACTATTGAAATACATACTCTCTGAGATCTATTGGTGAAGTAACTTGGCTATATTAAAGCCTTGTTACCTCTGTAGATCCCAGCTGTAAGGTCTCTGCAAAGTGGCTAATTATGTCACGCGACATAGGCAGCCTATGTCACGCGACAACATTGGCCAGTTTGCAGAAACTTCATCTTTTCACTTGTAATCTGGCTTTTACCTTTCCATGCTCCCTTGAAATGATCATATACATGTTTTTGGGGTCTATCAGTGAAGTAACTTGGCTATATTAATGCCTCGTTGCCTCTGTAAATCCCAGTTGTTAAGGTCCCTGCAAAGTGGCTAAGTATGTCACGCGACATAGGCAATTTATGTCACGCGACAACTTAAGCCAGTTTGCAGAACCTTCATCTGTCCAGTTGGTAATCTGATTCTAACCCTCATCATGCTATAATCTGATGTCTGTCTGCAATTTGGATAGTATCTATGTACATAAAATGCCATCTTTTCATTAAAATACCATTTTTATACATAAAGGTGCATCTTTTGCACCTAAAACCCATTTTCATACATAAAAATTGCATCCTTTGCATTCAAAATCTCTTTTCACATTAAAAATGCATCCTTTGCACCCAAAAATCATTTTCATACATAGAAATGCATCCTTTGTTTTCAAAATAACATCTTTATGCATCATTTGCACCTAAAATGCTATTTTTCCCATAAAAATGCCTCCTTTGCACAAAATCATTTCTTTAAACCATAAAGATCACTTCTTTAAATCAAATGCATCCTTTGCAACCCTAAAATGTCATCTTTTCACTAAAAATGTCATTTTTATCATGCATTTCCCCATGTCCCCGTTAGCAACCTTGGAACGGACCGGTGTAAAAGATCCTATCTTTTTACATCGTTCCCTCCATTAAAGGTTTCATAATCTCTTTAGAAAGGGATAACCTTGAACCCTATATCTCCGATTACCACTTAAGATGAGTATGAAGCATCTATATGAGCTCGACCGTCTTAAAGTGTAGGATTGATGGGCTAAGGACATTCCTTCCTAAAGAACCTCATTTTGGACTATAAAAGGGAGTCCCTCTCTCGATCACGTAAGTCCCAAGGTCACAAAAAAAAAACGATGATCACAAGTCCAAGATGAGGACGGGATCATAATCCCGAATACATAAAATCCAAGGAATCCCGAGCGACAACCAATAAATGGTTTGTACGTCCGGAAGACAACTTGGGACATTCCCCCCCCTTATTTTCAAACACATGCACACTAGAAAGCACGCAAGCAAGCACGATAAATGGAATCTTGGGAGACTTGCTACGGCAAGGCACCTTGGGTGAACGACGATCCGTTCTTCCCAAGGGGTAACTTAACCTCCGAACCCATAAAAACCTTTTTTTCAAAGTTTTGAGGTAATCAAAATGGCGTGGCGACTCCGTTTTTCAAATTAAACCGGATATCTTCAAACTCGGGTGAATTTCCAATACACAAAATTTTGGGCACACATTCACAGTTTGGCGACTCCGCTGGGGACATCCCAAAGGAGAAAAGCTTTTATTTTCAAAAACAAAAATCGATACTAGGTATATATGTGGAAACCAATTAACCTTCCTGTATCGTTCCCTAACCCGGGGCTTGGGATAACCGGTGGTTTAACAATCCCACGTACCAGTATCCTTTTTCGAAAAAAAAAAATTTGAAAAAAATAAAAGAAAGCTTTTCCCTTTGAGCGGGTTAGACTCCCGTCGCTGAATTCATTTATCGTGCTTGCTTTATTTACCTTGAATTGCATCATTTGCATCTTGGAATCTGTGCATACTTTGAACGGTAAACAACCCGAAAAATAGCAAAGGAGTGGAACCTGGAAAATTGATCCATGCAGTCGTACGGCTCAATCCTCCTTGGGTTCTGACCGGACGGCCTCACTGGCAATTCCACCAGGAAAAAATTGAGGTTAATCTGGCAGTCCTAGCAGCTTGGGGCTACTCAGTTCCAAGACTGACTGGGGCTCCCAGAAAATTTACGTGCTTATCTGCTGCATTCTCCCCCGTCCCGAAAATCATTCCTTTAAAACACATTTATGAAAATCTCTGTTTTAACTCAAAAAGGAACATTTTTAGGAGACCGCACACTACGCGCACCTGATATATCCTGTACACTTTGCACGCACGTCCTTCAAACCCGGGGTGGTTCCAGCTGCAGTCACGGACAGCCTTACGATGCTTCCGGGTGCGCACGGAATCGTCCCAAACTCCCTATGGCAGCCAGTGTCGACCAATGCACAGTCCGTGTCACACGTTTCAAAAAACCGTGACTTTTTGGTTGGTTTTTGGTCTAGTCCGTGTCATATAGCCCAGTTGCATACCCTCATAAAGGTCAAGCCCTAGTCCATAACGGAAGTCAAGGTCTCTCGCTCAAGCAAAACTTTGCCAAAATTCTGACAAGGAAAAAATTGGTAGAACCTTAACTCCAACATTGACTTTCACCTTGACCTACACGGAACGCGTAAGAGTCGAGACCGAGTCTTTGCCAAAGAAAAATCCAAGGATCTTTCGCTCAAGCGAAGCTCTGCCAAAATTCCGACAAGGAAAAATGGGCAAGATCTTGACCCGGCATTGACTTCGATTTTGACTCACGCCCGGTGTATGCAACGAAGTTCAATGTGACACTGCGTCATCCGGCTTTTGCCGCCCGACCCATGCCTATTATCTTCTCGGACATTGCCGAAAGTCAAAACGTCATTCGCTCAAGCGAAACTCTGCCAAAATTTCCTTAAGGCAGAAAGACGAGACTTTCCCGGTATTGCCTTGACCATAATCCGCATCGCTCGTGCGTTGAAAGTTCCTATGACCCGCTAGACCCGTTAGGAGCGTTCTTTACTCTCGGTCGGTGGGATCCGCGTGCCCTATAGGACCCTCGCCCGGGGCTGTCCACCCTGGGAGGTCGAAATACAGGTGGAATACGAGGGGCTTATAGACGTAGTGATGGAACCCACTGATCCAGGATCTAGAGTAGTTGCGAAAAAGAAGGGCAAATCCCCTTTTCCAACCAAATAGAAATAAATAAAAGACATTGTTTTAAGTAAACTTGAACAATTAATGTAATAATAATTGCATGGTCCTGTCTCTGAAATCCCTAATCGAGACCTCCTCGGTCCGATTTCCTATCCCGACCTTTCATGGTCAAATCCCTAATCGATACCCCCTTGGTCCGATTTCCTATTTTCCTATCCTGACCTTTCATGGTCAAATCCCTAATCGAGACCTCCTCGGTCCGATTTCCTATTTTTCTATCCAACCTTTCTACGCTTATACTCTCTCAAAAGAGTCAAACCCAAAGCGGGTTTTTGTGCCTACATCGAATAAGGCCATCATCGGGATCTATTCCCACCTTTCGCAAAATATGCCCCTGCATGTCTAAATTTCTAAGAATCTTTTCTTTCACATCTTCTTAAGGTTGACTGATTGATTAAAAAAAAAAAAAAAAGAGAAAAAAGGATAGGTTTTCCCTCTTCTGCTACAATTCGCATTAGGGCTGTCTTGGAACTCTTCAAAGTTGGGTCTTTGCCAAGCCATTCCTTTAAACTGGGGCTTCTTTAGCCATTTTTGGGGTTCGCATCGAGTTCTTCACTAGGTCCCTAGATGGATTCAGTCTTGGTCAGATTAACCCCATGATCACGTTCGCAGTACCAATCAGATTGGGATTTTTGCTAGGTCACCAGACTGGGGCTTCGCCAAGTCACTTCGCCTACTCAGTTCATTCAACCGGGGCTTTGTGAAATTACCCGGATTTCGCGCGATGCGAAAGGCGGTTGTCTTTCGCGGAGGGGTTGGTGTCTGAGACCTCGCTTCATGGGAAGGAAAAATGAGGAGTCGCCACGCGGTTTTTGTATTTTGAGCCCAAACGTTGAGAAACGACTATTGTGAAAAGGTGTCGTTTTTATTGGTAGCAAAAACTTAGGAAAAGGCTTTGAAAACGGGGATCATTTTTATTGGCAGCAAAAACGAGTAAAAAGCTTTTTGTACCAGAGATTGTTAGGTTCGGAGGTCAAGTTACGTTTCGGGTAGAGTATTACGAGATCGCCCGAAACGCCTCGCATGACGAGTCTTTCTACCTTTCTCGAAATCGTGTGTGTGTGTGTGTGTCTTTTGAAATGGGGGCTTGAATGACAAGCTTAATCTTGGTTTGAATGACAAACGTTGATTAGGTGACTTTGTTTGAAAAGACGAGCGTTTGAATGACAAACGTCGGTTTTGAGTTTGAAATGAGCGTTTGCGTGGCAAACGTCGGTTTTGAGTTGAAATGAGCGTTTGCGTGGCAAACGTCGATTTTGAGTTTGAAATGAGCATTTGCGTGGCAAATGTCGATTTTGAGTTTGAAAAGGAGTTCGAAGGTCGAACTCCGGTTTTTTGAACCGGACGAGTCATTGTTAACGATTTTTACGGGAAAAAACGTATTAAATGATTTTAAGTGTCAAATGGCGGCTTTTAGTTTGAAGATGAGCATTCAGAGGCCGAACGTCATTTGCGCGTTTTGAAAGAGAGTTCGACGGACGAACTCCGGTTTTGAATCGGGCATTACATTGTTAACGATTTTTACGGGAAAAATGCGTTTTAAATGATATGCGATCAACGAATCGGGTTGCGACTCGGACTTTGAAAAGTAAATACTATCACGATCCAAACGGGTCGGACTTTGTAAATGACAATATTTAAAGTGCGGTATCAACGGAATCAAACGATCCGGATTCGTAAATGACGATCAACGAGGCCAAACGGCTCGGATTTGTAAATGACAGTCAACGAGGCCAAACGGCTCGGATTTGTAAATGACAGAAATTAAAATGACGATCGACGGATCGATCGATCCGGAATTGGTAAATGACAATAAAAGTAAACGGAACGGGGTCGGAACGCCGTTTTAACCCGTGATTACTTCTCTTACGGAAAGAGAAGAGGATCGAGGGGCTAAAACGTATCGGACCCCGTTAGACGGAGGCGTCTACATTTCGATAACGACGTTCGAAACGGTTGTAGCGACTGGCGCGTAAACCGAGACGGAACGAGAGATTTAGAGAGAGGGAGTTATACCTATGGCTAGGGTTGACTCCTTTGGCTCGGGAGGTGTGTACGGGACACGGAAAGTGATTCGAAAGGTTGTTTCGAAGTAGTAAGGTGCGTATTTGATCGAAATACGAAGGTTTCACGCGAATCGAGACGAAACGGGAGCTCGGAAGGGGTGAAAACTGCTTAGGCCGTGGGGGTGGTGATTTTTTGGAGTGAATTTTGTCCTCTTTTGCCTTTGACAGCAACTTCTATTTATAGGGTGAAAATTGCAGTAGGAGTCCGGACGGACTTGGACTGAATCCAGGGGGTTTTTGGGTATTTTGGAAATCTGGGGGACTTGCTGGCAATTTCAGGAAAAGTGCACAGGGAGTCCGGCCGGACTAGGCTTGCAAATCAGGGGTATTTTGTTCTTTTAGCCTTGATTTGTGATTGAAGGGTGACTAGAGGGAGGTGGCATGGCTGCCACGTGCCCTCTGAGTCACCAGCCTTATGGGAATTCGTTCCCCGGTCCCGGTTTTGTCCGTTTTTTAAAATAACAGTCCAAAAAATGTCCGAAATGCCCCCGGAAAGGGCCGGAAAATGCGTTTTTCAGGGAAAGCCATACTTTTACGTGAGATGACACGTGTTAAGTACGGTTCGACGTCGGGATGCACGGGGCAGTCCCGGGACGTCTCGTTGGCACAACAACGGGGAGTTTAACGAGTTCCGGTTAACCTGGAGCGGGCCAGTTAACGGATTTCGGTTAACTTTCCGACGGATTTGGACGATCCGGATTTGGGTACTTACACTTTGCGAAATGAAAGGATCTTTCCTTGCTTTAGTAAGACATGGGGCTTTGCAGAAAGTTTTTCCTCAGACCGGGGCTCCGATAAGTCACATCCATCCCTAGAAGAGATGTTTGGTCACTTCAACATCTGCTTTGGTCATAAAAGCCTGTCAGCATCAGCTTCAAATGCCAGAGTGTGAAAAAGGAACATTCGTCAAGACCCGAGATTTAAACCCAGTCTCAGCCCAAGAAGGAATTCTAGTCCACGTTGACAACATCTCAAAGAATAACAATGCGGCTCGCCCGCACCCAAGGGATACGACCCCACCTGCTTGAAACCCGTCTTAAACAATTTCCAAACACATTCCATATGTACATCCAGACCTAGTCCCTACCATGTTTCAAAAAAAAAAATAAAAAAATCACCCCTACGCTCAAGTAACGTGCCAATTGCTAATGATAACATTTTCTCCCAAAAAAGCGCCTCCGTTATTTCCTTTATAATGAGATAACGCCAGGCGACAGTTTCCTAATTGTCAAAAATCCAACTTTAGCTACCTCTATCACAGATTGAGAAGTACGCTCAAGTTTTTCCAAACTTTAGTTACCTCTGTCTCCTCGATAGTGACGTAATGCCCTGTGGCCTATTTTACAAATTCACCCCTGTGGTTCGTTTTATTATTTTGTCCCTAGAATTCTCAATTTCATTTCTCAACATAATTAGAAAAATCCTAGGGTCCTTCTCACTTTCTTTACAAAAAAAAAAAAATAATAAAAAAAATAATAAAAAAAAATTATCGGGTACGTCCCATTTCTTTACAAAAATTATCGGGTACGTCCCATTTCTTTACAAAAATTATCTTCTTTACAAAAAATTATGGGTACGTCCCACTTTCTTTACAAAATTATCGGGTACGTCCCACTTTCTTTACAAAATTATCAGGTACGTCCCACTTTTTTTACAAAATTATCGGGTACTTCCCACTTTCTTTACAAAAATTATGGGTACGTCCCACTTTTTTTACAAAAAATTATGGGTACGTCCCACTTTCTTTTACAAAAAATTATGGGTACGTCCCACCTTTTTTACAAAAAATGACCGGGTACGTCCCGTTTCTTTACAAAAATGATCGGGTACGTCCCGTTGCTTTACAAAAATGATCAGGGTACGTCCCACTTTATTTACAAAAAATTATCGGGTACGTCCCACTTTCTTCACAAAAATTATCGAGTCCTTCCTACTTCTTTACAAAATCCATCCTCTCTAGCGATCTCCGTTATTCTAAGATAAAGGAATAACATTTCGCTCTTTTTCGATCTCCGTTATTCCAAGGTGAAGGAATAACATTTCGACCTCTCTCGCGATCTCAGTTATTCCAAGGTGAAGGAATAACATTTCGCTCTCTTTCGATCTCCGTTATTCCAAGGTGAAGGAATAACATTTCGACCTTCTTCGCGATCTCCGTTATTCCAAGGTGAAGGAATAACATTTCGCTCTCTTTCGATCTCCGTTATTCCAAGGTGAAGGAATAACATTTCGACCTTTTTCGCGATCTCCGTTATTCCAAGGTGAAGGAATAACATTTCGCTTTCTTTCGATCTCCGTTATTCCAAGGTGAAGGAATAACATTTCGACCTTTTTCGCGATCTCCGTTATTCCAAGGTGAAGGAATAACATTTCGCTCTCTTTCGATCTCCGTTATTCCAAGGTGAAGGAATAACATTTCGACCTTTTTCGCGATCTCCGTTATTCCAAGATGAAGGAATAACATTTCGCTCTCTCTTTCGATCTCCGTTATTCCAAGATGAAGGAATAACATTTCGACCTCTCTCGCGATCTCAGTTATTCCAAGGTGAAGGAATAACATTTCGCTCTCTCTTTCGATCTCCGTTATTCCAAGATGAAGGAATAACATTTCGACCTCTCTCGCGATCTCAGTTATTCCAAGGTGAAGGAATAACATTTCGCTCTCTTTCGATCTCCGTTATTCCAAGGTGAAGGAATAACATTTCGACCTTTCTCGCGATCTCCGTTATTCCAAGATGAAGGAATAACATTTCGCTCTCTCTTTCGATCTCCGTTATTCCAAGATGAAAGAATAACATTTCGATTCAATAAAAGCTCGAACTACGACCTGGCTTGATTCCTCTGGGATACGTAGGTAGCCTCCTGTAGGTTCAGCCAATTTGTCACATATGACGCCCCCCTTTCCCCGGTGGATTCCGAACTACGATTTTGGCTTGATTCTCACCCGGGATACGTAGGTAGCCTTTCATAAAAGGTCCAGCCACTCGACCAACTTGGTCACCCAATCCGTCTCGGCATTCGCCAGATTGGATCCTTTTCTATCGACAACCCCACTCGCCCCGCAAGTGACGTTGCCGAGGGGCCTCTGTAAGTACCCAAATCTGGCTCATGCATTCCGGTTAATTTTCCCGGCAATTCCGGTAATTTTTCCGGCAATCCCCCGGATTTTCCTAGAGTTCCGGAACAATTCCGGAACTGTTCCAAACCACCTAAGGGGAGAAGGGACTGCTTGGAGCCAAAGAAACACGTTTTTATTTTATGAGGAATTCCCTTCTAGAAGACTGCCACCTTGCATGTTTCTAGAAGAATCTGGATGTGGCTACTTATGTCGTGCGACATAATAGGCCATGAAGACTTCTAGAAGCTTGCCACCTTGCATGTTTCTAGAAGGAAAACGGTTATGGCTTGTTATGTCGTGCGACATAATAAGCCCATGCAGGCAGCCTATAAATAGAGGCCTTCACCTCTCATTTTGGGCACCCCTTTTCCACCCCTCAGTCCCCCTCTATAGGGAATACGCCCAGAAGCATCCTCTCCCCTCACATACCCCCTAAAACACACACTAATCCTCCAAATCACCCACCATTCAACCAATACACACACACACACTTCCCACACACATCAAGAACCAAAGGTTCTCCTAGCATCAAGGCTTGATTTCAGTCCCCAGAAGTTGCTGTTTTGAAGGCTCCTATATCTAACTTGATATAGGAAGTCGTGGTCTTCAAGGGTAACGATTTTCTACCCTTTTCCTTCCCCTATCTTCATTATATGTGAAATCTCTATGCTAAATGCGTTGATAATGTGGTATTCTGATTAAAGTTGCATGCTTTAGTGTTATATTGCTTAGATCCATATCCATTTGCATATCATTTCATGTAAAACCCCCGGCTTGGCATTGTTTCTTGCATGAACACTCAAGATGAGTGTGGATCCTTCATATCTACACCTTCTTGAAGTATTCACTATTGAAATACATACTCTCTGAGATCTATTGGTGAAGTAACTTGGCTATATTAAAGCCTTGTTACCTCTGTAGATCCCAGCTGTAAGGTCTCTGCAAAGTGGCTAATTATGTCACGCGACATAGGCAGCCTATGTCACGCGACAACATTGGCCAGTTTGCAGAAACTTCATCTTTTCACTTGTAATCTGGCTTTTACCTTTCCATGCTCCCTTGAAATGATCATATACATGTTTTTGGTGTCTATCAGTGAAGTAACTTGGCTATATTAATGCCTCGTTGCCTCTGTAAATCCCAGTTGTTAAGGTCCCTGCAAAGTGGCTAAGTATGTCACGCGACATAGGCAGCCTATGTCACGCGACAACTTAAGCCAGTTTGCAGAACCTTCATCTGTCCAGTTGGTAATCTGATTCTAACCCTCATCATGCTATAATCTGATGTCTGTCTGCAATTTGGATAGTATCTATGTACATAAAATGCCATCTTTTCATTAAAATACCATTTTTATACATAAAGGTGCATCTTTTGCACCTAAAACCCATTTTCATACATAAAAATTGCATCCTTTGCATTCAAAATCTCTTTTCACATTAAAAATGCATCCTTTGCACCCAAAAATCATTTTCATACATAGAAATGCATCCTTTGTTTTCAAAATAACATCTTTATGCATCATTTGCACCTAAAATGCTATTTTTCCCATAAAAATGCCTCCTTTGCACAAAATCATTTCTTTAAACCATAAAGATCACTTCTTTAAATCAAATGCATCCTTTGCAACCCTAAAATGTCATCTTTTCACTAAAAATGTCATTTTTATCATGCATTTCCCCATGTCCCCGTTAGCAACCTTGGAACGGACAAATGTAAAAGATCCTATCTTTACATCGTTCCTTCCATTAAAGGTTTCATAATCTCTTTAGAAAGGGATAACCTTGAACCCTATATCTCCGATTACCACTTAAGATGAGTATGAAGCATCTATATGAGCTCGACCGTCTTAAAGTGTAGGATTGATGGGCTAAGGACATTCCTTCCTAAAGAACCTCATTTTGGACTATAAAAGGGAGTCCCTCGATCACGTAAGTCCCAAGGTCACAAAAAAAAAACGATGATCACAAGTCCAAGATGAGGACGGGATCATAATCCCGAATACATAAAATCCAAGGAATCCCGAGCGACAACCAATAAATGGTTTGTACGTCCGGAAGACAACTTGGGACATTCCCCCCCCTTATTTTCAAACACATGCACACTAGAAAGCACGCAAGCAAGCACGATAAATGGAATCTTGGGAGACTTGCTACGGCAAGGCACCTTGGGTGAACGACGATCCGTTCTTCCCAAGGGGTAACTTAACCTCCGAACCCATAAAAACCTTTTTTTCAAAGTTTTGAGGTAATCAAAATGGCGTGGCGACTCCGTTTTTCAAATTAAACCGGATGTCTTCAAACTCGCGTGAATTTCCAATACACAAAATTTTGGGCACACATTCACAATTGCCTCCTTATAGGAAGTAGGTTCGTCATTCTCAATGACTTTTACTTCATTACTTTCCGAAATGAGAAATCCATATCTCTTGGGTTTGGATCGTACCCTATCCAATATACGATGGATTTGTGGATATTGAACCGGTTCCACAATTTCTTGTGAACTTGGTTTCGTCTCTACTATTGGTTCCATGTTGTTTTTTGGGTTCTTGAATTTCTTCAAGATCAATTTTACTCCCGCTAGATTCTTATTGAGAAACTGATTCTCAAGAAAAGTACCATATTGAGTAACAAACACTTTGTTCTTATTGCGGTTGTAAAAGTAATATCCTTTGGTTTCCTTAGGATAACCTACGAAAATAACTTTGTCAGATTTAGGTGCTAACTTATTAGAGACAAATTCTCTTCACATAAGCTTCACAACCCCAAATCTTCATGAAAGACAAACTAGGTTTTCTTCCATACCACATCTCATGTGGGGTCTTAGGAGCCGATTTAGTAGGGACTCTATTCAGTGTGAACGCAACAGTCTCCAATGCATGTCCCTAAAAGGAAATAGGAAGGTCAAATTGACTCATCATCTCGGACACACCATTCCATTATGGTGTTCCGGGTGGAGTCAACTCTGAAACGATTCCACAGTTTTTGAGATGATTGACAAACTCTTGGCTTAAATATTCACCACCACGATCGGATCGAAGTGCTTTAATAGTTTTGCCAAGTTGATTTTGTAATTCATTTTGAAATGTTCTAAACATCTCATACGATTCACTTTTGGACTTCATCAGATAGACATAGCCATATCTAGATAAGTCATCAGTAAATGTAATGAAATACCGAAATCCTCCCCTAGCAATGCTAATCATTGGTCCACACACATATGTATTAGGGCCAATAAGTCACTAGCCCTATCACTACTCTTAGTGTTGGGTGGTTTGGTCATTTTTCCTAATAAACAAGATTCGCATACCTCATATAATTCATAATCATGTGAGTCTAAAAATCCATCTTTATGGAGTTTAGTTATGCGCTTCTCATTTATATGACCAAGCCGGCAATGCCACATGAACGTGTTGTTCACATCATTTGGTTTAGATTTCTTGTTTACATGATAAATATCTTCAACATTATTTTGTTTCTCAACATCAAGAACATAAAGGCCATTAAATGAATTTGCAATACAATAGAGCATATCATTTAAATAAATAGAAAACTTCTTATTCTCAATAAGAAAACCAAATCCTTCATTATCCAAACACGAAACAGAAATAATATTCCTACTCAAATCCGGAACATAATAACAATTGTTCAAAACAAGTACTAGTCCACTAGGTAAAGTTACATCATATGTTCCTACGGCTAATGCAGCAACTCTTGCTCCATTCCCCACACGTAGGTGCACTTCACCTTCTTTGAGTAGCTTCCTATTCTTTAGTCCCTTCCCATTTAAACAAATGTGAGATCCACATTCGGTATCTAATACCCATGAACTAGAAATAGAAAGGAAAATATCTATCACGTAGATACCTGAATTAGTAGCAATCGCATTGACCTAATTCGCTTTTAGGCCTTCCTTATAAGCCTTGCAATTACGCTTCCAATGACCAACTTCTTGGCAATGATAGCAAATTGCATCCTTTTGAGACACTTTGGGTTTAGTCACTTCGGCATTGGCAACCTTTGCCTTAGGTACATCAACAATTGCTTTACCTTTGCCTTCCTTTTTGAACCCTTTTCCCTTGTTAACCATTAACACATTTACCCTACTAAGCTTCTTGATATTCTTCTCTGCAGTCTTAAGCATCACATGCAATTCTGGCAGATTCTTATCCATGCCACTCATGTGATAGTGCATAATGAAATGACCATATCTTTCAGGTAATGAATTCAATATCATATCCGTAGCGAGTTCCAAACTCATAGGATTTCCAAGCCTTTCTAGATGCTCAATAAGTCCTTTCATCTTAAGGACATGAGCACCAAACGACTACCCCTCTTGCATCTTGCATGCATTCAGGGCTTTCACCACATTTACCTTTCTTGCCTAGCTTGCACTTGGAACATTTCCTTTAAGCGCTCAGCTAGATCAAAAGTTGCTTCCATGTGTTCAAGGTCCTTCTGAAGAGCCTTACACATGGTGGCAAGCATAAGGCAAGCAACATCATTAGAATCATTAACATGTCTAAATGATTTAATCTTGTTTACTTACTTGTTGTTCATCCCTTTCCTCCTTGTCCTAGGATCTAAGAGGATCTCCATGGAGTTCATCTCCATGGATGATTCTCTACAAAAGATCCACATTTTTATTATTTATGTCATCTCCCATGTCCCTTTTCTTTACAAGTATTTGCTCCCTTGTAAATGTCCCTTCCTAGTCTAAGATGCTCACCTTGGAAACATTTCCATGGATGAAATCATCTAGACTTACATTTTGGTCAAACAAAGATGTAATTGATACACTTGAGCTAAGATCTCAAGGATGGTCACTTCTTATGACCACCTTAGAGATCTCACTCTAAAGTTGATACATTTTGACCTAATCTTTTCATTCTAAGCATTTCCTACTACCTTTGCTTATTAACTTACTTTCATGCTAACTCTCCCTTTCCCTTGCAAACAAAATGCTTTCAAGTCCTAATATACCCCCGTGATGGCTTGATCTAGCTTGATCATCACTAAATATAATTAGTGAGACACTAATCAAATCTAGGGAAAGAGAGGACAAGCATGGATGCCAAAATTCAAACATTCCTTGCTTTACTGTTTTTCCAGTTACAGTACCAGTTAAACTCTGTAAATCCAGTTAAATTTCTGGAAATTACAGAGACAGACTGAAAAACTGTAAAAAATTTAAGTTACAAAGTGATCCGCGCGGATGAAATTGTACTTCAATTTCATCCACACGGATGATATTGTCATCTGTATACATTTTCAGTTTCTGCTGTTTTTTCCAATTTTAGCACTGTTTTAAACCATTTTTCAGTCCAATCCAGCAAACTTATTTTATTTCCAGAAATTCCTTTAAGTCAAACCTTTTTTAAAACACACACACACATACACATTGTTTTCAAGTTTGGAAGACTCGTCTTACGAGGCATTCCGGGTGAGTGCCAAATGTTCTTCCCGGAGTGTAACGTGACCTCCGAACTCATTTCTCTATTTTTGGGCATTTTTCAAAGTTTTGGCCCTAAACTAAAATGGCGTGGCGACTCCGTTTGTTTTAAGTCCGCTAAGATAGAACCAATTCCAAAAATCATTTGAAACTCCAAGTTGTCGGGCCCAAATTGGATCGGGGGTATAGCACAGTGGTGACTCCGCTGGGGACTAATCTTTAAAACTTGTTTTTCAAAAAACTTATCTTTTTTAGCTTTCGTGGGTCAAGCTTCCGTCCCATTACTTGTACTTTGTGTATTTATGTGTGTTTCCTTGTACATATTTGCTTTGTTATGATATCTTGCTATTTGTTTGACCGTGCCGAAAAAAAAAACAAAAAGTCAAAGTTGGACTCTTGGACCGTGGACTTGTGATGTTTGAAAAGGGGGACAGTCCTCCCTTTGACTAGTTGAATCTTACGTGCTTATATGCTTTCAATGCTTTTTCAAAAATGTTTTTAAAATAAATTATTTTCAAAATCTTTTGCATGCATCATGCCATTAAGACACATTTGAAAATCCCTCTTTTTACTCAAAAAGGAATTTAGACTGCCGCACACTACGCGCACCTTGACCGTACACTGCACACTACGTCCTTAACTCGGGAAATCTCAGTAGCAGCCCAAGAGGCCTTACTACGCCTCTTGGTGCGAGCACGGGATGACCCAAGCAGCCATTGGTTTACCCTCGTGTCTACCATGCACTTGTCCGTGACCCACATTTTTGTTCGAGACTTGGTTGGTTTTTGGTTTGGTCTGTGTCATGCCGCGTCAGTGTATACCTCGTGTCAGTCAAACCCCAGTCAATGTGCCGAGTCAGGATCCTTCATGGACCTAAATCAGTCGAGGTCATGCCGGTTTTCCGTCATGTACTTTGACTCGATCTTGAATAGCGCGCTTTGACTTTGACTTTGACCTGCACGGCTTATACACCGGCTCCCTGTATGACACCGAGTCATCAAGGATTAACGCCTAGTCCATGTTTAATTACCGCTTAATCAACGACGAGTCAAGAGCCTTCGTGGACACTTATTAGTCAAGGTCATGCCGGCTTTTCCTCAAGCACCTTAACTCGATCTTGACCCTCAACGTTGGCTTCGCCCGTAATTTTCATCGAGTGCACGTTAAGGCTTCATGGCCCGCCAGCCTTAGTTTCATTTTCCTTTTCAGTCGGTGGGACCTGCTTGCCCTATGGAACCCTTGTTCGAGGTTACAGGTTGAGGAGTCTATAGGCGTAGTGATGGGTCCCACTTACCCAGGACTTAGAGTAGTTTGTGAAAAAGAAGAGCAATCTTTTCCAACCATTTAGGGTTTGAGAAAAGGCGTTTTAAGTAAACTCGAACAAATAATCACATATTGTATGAGCCCTAAGCCCAAACACCAACCCATTTTTCTTTCCCAAGTTTGAACCGCCCCCTTTTGTGCTTTCCAAAGTAAGCAAAGTTGGGATCAGGATCCCGGGTCTTCGTTTGTTCAGCTCAGTCGGTTTTGGAATGTCAGATACTTCATCAGTTTCTTCCTTCGCTTCAGCTCAGAGTTTCAAAATGGCCAGCTCAGAGGAGAACAGTGGGGGACATATGAATCCGCACCCCGAGAATCCGCAGAATGTCGAACAGTGGAATCAAATGCGGGAACAGATAAGACAACATCAAGAGGCTCAGATCAGTCAGTTATTGGAAAGTGTCAGAACCCATAACTCATTTTGCTCCCTTTCGTGTGGAACTGCTAATTGGCTAAGCATGCCCCGACCTATAACTCAGTTTGTTTCCGCCCCATAGCTTGGAATGGGTCAGTTTGCTACTCCAAAGCCTCAGTCTGGTCTAGGTCATCAGTCTGGAATTGGTCAGTTCAGTACATCTCAGCCTCATAAAATCGGTACTCCTCAGCAGTCCGATCTTGGTCAACTTTCCCCGGGTGCCTCTCAGTTTTCACCTTTGGGTTTCAATAAGTTCGTTTCTGCCCCGTAGCTTGGAATGGGTAAGTTTGCTACTCTAAAGACTCAGTCTGGTCCGGGTCATTAGTCTGGAATTGGTCAGTTCAGTACATCTCAGCCTTATCAAATCGGTACTCCTCAGCAGTCCGATCTTGGTCAACTTTCCCCCGATGCCTCTCAGTTTTCACCTTTGGGTTTCAATTAGTTCGTTTCTGCCCCGCAGCTTAGAATGGGTAAGTTTTCTACTCCAAAGCTTCAGTCTGGTCGGGGTCATTAGTCTGGAATTGGTTAGTTAAGTACATCTCAGCCTCATCAAATCAGTACTCCTCAGCAGTTCGATCTAGGTCAACTTTCCCCTGGTGCTTCTCAATTTTCACCTTTGGGTTTCAATCAGTTCGTTTCCACCCCGCAGCTTGGAATGAGTCAGTTTGGTACTTCTCAAGCCCATCAGTTTGACATGGATCTGCAGTCTAGTCTGCAACAGCTGCTTTCTACTACTTCTCATCCTCGGCACTCCAATCTAGGTCACCTTGCTTCCATCAATCCTCAAGGCCCGCTTGCCCCTGTGATACCGCAAGCCCACACGAGCCGACAGACTTCTGTCATCATTTCAGCAAGCCCGGTATATCCTCAACATCCCTTTGTTCTTACCGCTCAATTTGCTCAAAATTCGTAATATCTAGCTCCGATAGTTTTGCAAACCCAATATTTCCAGTATTGTCCATCAGCTCCAACTGCTCTGCAGTATCAATTCCCTCAGAAGTTTCAACAGCACCTGCTAGTTTACGCTCTGTCTTCACACAATCAATTTGAGCCATGTGGTTACATTCTAAGGCCCCAATATCCACTTGAGTCTGGCAAGGCAAATCCAGTTGCTTCAGGCTTTCCATCTATGCCCACCAGATCTAGTGAGTCCCCTTATCAAATTCACCAACCTTCTCATGCAAGTGTTATTGCGGTCACTAGCAGTTCCAGTGCTTTTATTGATCCACATGATGCTCCATCTACTGATAAAGGCAGAAAAGTGATAAGTGACGGCATTTATGTTCCTGAACAGGGTACGTCGGGAGGCAGTGATCCACGAAGACAGCAATACCGACGATACTATGATAACTTCGGGATACCTTTGAGCAAGATTTTTGAGAAATTAGTAAAGCAAGGTCTCCTTGAACCCATGAAAAATTACAAGCCCAAAATCCCCAATGCCAACTTGGACGTAGCCAAGCACTTCCATTACCACAATCATCATGGCCACACAACCGACAACTGTATAGCTTTGAGAAAGGCAATTCGGGGGCTAATTGAAGAAGGCAAGATTGAGAGACCTAGTGGGCCAATGCAAATGAGCTACGTTTATAATGGTCCTCCCAGACAACGACTTCAACCTTTCGGCGACTTTGGAATGCTTATGAGCAAGGTTTTTGAGAATTTAGTCAAGCAAGGTCTCCTCGAACCCATGAAAAACTTCCAGCCAAACAATGCCTCCAACAATATTGATGTAAGAAAGTACTGCACTTTCCACTAGTATCACGGACATGTCACTGACGAATGTACCCTTTTGAGGTATGCGATTCAGAAGCTAATAGAAGATGGGAAGCTTGAACGCCCACGTGGTTCAAACACAATCGGCAATCCTTTCCCAAACAATAACAGCTTGAATGACATTGAGTGGGAAGTAAATCCAGCTAGCCCTGATTCAGATCGTTCACCTTCTCCAGTTACCCCTTTACCAAGTGTGCACATTTTTCATGACATCTGTGAATGTGCGGATTGCCTCGAGGCAAAATTTCAGGATTATACAAATGAGGACTCTCCAAGGAGGAAAGGAAAATCCCCCTCCTAACAAAAGCTAAAAGAAAGGTTTGAAGCCGGTGATGCCAGTATAGGGACACTCGGGGAACCTTCGGGAAATTTGATTACTATGTCCTTTACTCGAATGAGCCTCCTCAACCTAAATCTCTTCCTCCATGAAGTCGCATCACAGATTACTACGCAATCTTAAGGCCTGCGATCCAAGCACCGATTGAAGAAGGAAAAGCTTGAGCGCCTGGCGGTCCAACAATGAAGAGTAGCTGGACTAGGGGCTACCGATCCTTATATTAAACTAAAATGTTAAAACAGTCTTTTAGTCAACCTTCATAGGTTCTAGTATTTTTCTCTTTCACCTAAGTCCTTCTTGGTCATTTATTGTTTTAGTCCATTTTGGACATAGTAGTTAAATGTCTAACTTTTATATAAGTCTTTTTTCTTTTCTCGCTAGACTCGAGATATTATTTGCACACCTACATTACATTTAATGAAATAGTTTTATTTTAAATGATCGCTCGCATTGCTCAACAAATAATATCTTGAAATGATTAAGATTTTAATTAATTGGTGTGAGAAAGTCAAACTGATGTCCTCTCCATACACTTTTCTTGGCCTCCCAAAAGGCACATATCAAAGATATTCACTTTTTTCAAAGTCTATACCTTCACTTTGACCAAATCTACAATGGTGCCATCATGAAGTGTCAAGACTTGTGATGCCAAGTTCAAAAAGCTAGGGTCTTCCTATCCTCCCTATATGTGTTAAATGAAGTTCAACCGGCATCAAAATTAATGCCAAGGAGCTAGCATCGAAAGTCGGCAATTCACAAAAGAAGAATTCAAAGCTCAAAGAACAGACGTAATCAAAATTCGAAGATGCGACAAGAGCATGAAGGAAAAAGTTCAAAGAAGACTAATTGAAAGGTTCTCCAAATTTCAAGAGAACCTCAAATCCTCAAAATATTCTCCTATTCTTTGAGAAAAACCGCAAATTCTCAGAAAGTTCTACAATTCTCAAAAGGTTCTCTATTTCTCAAAGAAAATTCTCCGAAGATCCTCGACACCTCAAACTTTCACATTCCTTCTCTTTTCTTTCTCCTCCAATGAAGAAACAAAGATCAAGAAGCAGCAGTCAAGTAAGACTCATTCCATGGCCCGTGCCTCATCAACCGGACTAACCCGAACTACGGCAACCTGAGCTCCTTATACTAAGGGGAATGTAGGCAACCAGAAATGGTCCGGTCATAAACACATTTAAATTCCATAAATTCGGTCTCATCAATGGCCTCTCCTATACATAATCTTTCTTCACAATTCGCTAACTTTGATTCTTGGTATTGGTCGACTTTCTCCTCATAATTAATCTAAATGTTTGTTCATATCGAGATTAGGGGTTGAATAACCCGAGCCTTAATAAAGGGTTTTAAGCGATCTTGTGATCATTTTGAATAAAACATGTTTTCAGATGTCTCGATAAGTCTTCTTTTTCTACATTATAGGAAAAATAGAGCTATACACTGATTTTCTGTCAGCAGAGGCTTCCATACACTTTTACGAACCTTTCTACACTTATGCTCTCTCAAAAGAGTCGAACCCAAAGTGAGTTCTTTTGTGCCTTCATCAAATGAGGCCATCAAATAATACAAATCGGGGATTCGTCCCCACTTTTTGAAAATATGCCCCTGCAGGTATACATTTCTAAATTTTATTTCTTTTACTTTTTCTTCCGGTTGACTAATTGACTAAAGAAAATAATAAAGTAAATATAGAAGGATGGGTTGCCTCTTTTTCTATATGACAATTCAATTTGCATTAGAGCTGCATTGGACTTTTTAATATGGGACTTTCATCAAGATGTTTCTTTAGATTGGCGGCTCCTTTAGTCATTTTTGGGTCCACATTGGTTTCTTCACTTTGCTACAAGATGGATTGGGTCTTTGTTCAGACTCATTTCAGGATCAGTTTGCAATGCCTATCAGGTTAAAGCCTCACTAATTATGTCAGATTCACAATCATGGGACAGAGGCTTTACCAAGTCACTTCTTCAAAATCGAGACTTCGCCAACACATTTCTTCAGACCAAGGCTTTGCCAAACAAAGGGAGATTTGATCCCCATATTGGTCGCTTTGGAATTATGGTTATGGGCTTGTCAAATGCAGTTCTTTGATGTCCAAGGTTGGGGATGAAATTTCAACCAAAACCAGGGATTCATTATGATTTTATGGCTTACATTGGAATCCAAGTCCCTAAAACTCTTTATACCAATCAGAATGAGGTTTCGATGATCATTTAACGATTTCCCTCAACCTCGATGGGACTTTCACGGTAGAAGAGGAAGTGGATCCCCATCCCTCTCTTGGTCAGATAAACTACCACCTTCCTCATATGGAACCTCCATCGGGCCACACTCTTCTCAACATATGAATCAGCCATCCTCTCAGCCTTAGTCTGGTATACCTTCACAGTTTGGTTCAGGATAGTCGTTTGGGGGAACGAATTGACTTCAGTCCGATTTAGGCCAGTATGGTATGCCTTAAAGCAGTCGGGGTCAGCTCAGTATGTCACAGCAATTTGGTATGCCTCAGCAGTTTGGTACAGATCAGTCATGGGCTTCTCAGTTACAGCAGCTTGGTATGACTTCTCAGTTGGGTTTGGGACAGCAGTCAACTATGGATCAGTTTGGAACTTCTCCACCCCAGCAGTTTGGGACATCTCAATAGGAACCCAGTTCAGGACAGCCAGCCCCCGGCACCGCACAAGTCTCATAAAATCCATTCATGACCGTCCCCACGGGACAGCAAACCTCTATTCCCGTCTCATTCGGCTCGTCCTATCCACAGTACCCTCCGGGTTTTACTCCGCCACCCCAGCCAAAAGTGCAATTCAGAATCAGTAGTCTCAGCCTCCTTTAGACTACACTTTAAGCCTGGCCCTGGGCTACCCGGCCACCTCTGGTTTGCCTCCACCCTTCTTGCCTACAGGGAATCAGCAATACACCTTCGGGCTCAATCCTTATGCTCATGGTTCTACATACACTCCTCAGGGCAACTTAGGCCAAGGACAAGTTTACACTTACGTCCCAGGTTCGGCTATCCCTTCCACTAGTGTGCCGCCCATGGCGAATCCTTTCTTTAGCTCTGTCGTCGGCCCGAGCATCATGGCTCCGCCATTGGACCTGTAGCGATGCGTGAATTTCTTAACATCTTGGAGTCGCCACCTATATTATTTACTTGGAAATATAGAAAAAACCATTTGAAAAAAGATTTCGGGTTTGGGGCTTAGGTTATGGAATGGTAAGGTCAAGGAGCACCCATTCCTCCCAATCCGGAGATCGGTCTTTCTAAAAAAAGAGGTTTTCAAAGAAAAGACGTTTTTTTAAAAGAAATAAGTAAAAGAATCCATTTAACTAGGTTAAACGGAATATAGGATCGATTGCTTTGAAACTGTCCCCATGATTTGGGGAGGCTCTAGGCCGTTCCTAGGTTTGATGTATTATACCACTCTAACAATCAATTAGAGAAAGGGAGGTAGATTACCTCGTGTGAAGAGACTCGGACAGAGCTTCGACTCAAGTTTAGAGTCGAATCTTGATGCAGACAGAGCTTTGCCTCGGTCCTTGATTCTTTCTTCGATGTTTGTTGAATAACAATCATGATAAACAAACTTTAGGTGATTTTAAGGGTGATTTTAGGGGTGATTTTACAGGAATCTTTCAGGGAGAGAAACCAGTAAAATGTTGAAGGTCGACAGGAGTGTCAGTGATCTGAAATACTGAAAGTCTTCAAGTATTTATAGGGTGTTGGAGAGGTGAAGGTGGAGAGGTAAACCACCCTGGGAAGGATCCAGAACCCAAATTCTATTGGATGATCGGATTGATAAGTTTTTATTAAGAAAGAGGTTGAAATTGACGAGGAAACTGGCTTCTGCACGTCTGCAAGGGCTTAGTATCGCGTGAGACACGACTGTTCCACGCGAGACAAGGCTGTCAGTGGACAATTCTGTCCTTCCCTCATTATCTCGTATGCAGTTTAGTCCAAACTAACGGTCGTTAGTCAAAACTTAACGAAACATGACAAAATGGTGGATTTCTACTCTTGACTCAAGGTGAGACTTAGAGTGGTATTAATCTGCTCTGATGGGTTCAGAATGGGGTGTCTACAGAGCCCCTCATCGACAAGTCTTATGGAAGAAGTCATGTCGACAATAGAAAAGACATCATTCTGGACATCGGGATGGTCGAGCCGCACGGCTTCCTACGTACCTCTATCGGAGAATCAGACCATAACGTAGTTCGACTCCAAAACACGAAAAGGCTGTTTAGGTATTTTGAAAATTATTTTGAAAATCGAGGATATTTTATTTTTGAGGGCCAATTGTGGCAAAGACATGTAATGATTTTTTTTATTTATTATTATTTTTGTATGTTACTTGAGCCTCGGGGCGATTTTTTGCATGGAAATGGGGCAGAAATTGGGCCAAAATGTGTATGATGATATTTGAAATGTATGGACTGTGTTTGGGATGATTTTTATGTAGGTTTTTGAGAAAGTGGGGTGAAAATTCCACTTGGGCAGCAACTTTGGTTGCTGCATATTTTTTTTCTGCAGCAGCAAATGAAACCGCCCGGCTAGGACCCGAGAAAAAAAGACCGCACGGCTGGGTCTTCTATCTGAACTGATATTCAGCAAATAAAGCCAAGGAAGGGTCTTTATATTTCATTTCCAATTTTGGTTCCACCCATACTGTCTCAGACCATCCAAGAATAGATTTTTAGCCAAAAAAAAAACATAAATCAAATCGTTGCCATGGAGAAACTGGTTCGATTGCAAAAGGGGAAAAGAGACCATTTTCTTTCCAGCCTTCAATCTTGGATGAGGTATAATTTTCAATCTCACAAGGGGCTTTTTGATAACACCCTCAAAATCAAATCTTTATGGCATTTGAAGGATCTCCCGCTGGATTGGGACCTTTTGAGAGCAGTAGCGAGATTCTGGGATGTTCGGAGATACGTTTACTCCTTTTCCTGCAATGAGATCATCCCCACCTTCGAGGATTTTTGAGCATTGATTGGGGGTCTGGAAATAGAGGCTATTTCAATTCCTTTGGCTGGGGATTTACCAGTGATCCCAAAGCTTGCATCTTTTCTGCGAATATCTCCGGAAGAAGCTGAAGGGATGATAATAGCTCCCGATAGGATCGACATCTATGATATTTCAGGCAGATTCATGTCTCCGGGTATTGCTGGGACCACAGTATCTATTGATGCTTTCATTCTCTGCGTATTCTCTTTCCTTTTCACTGTCGAATCCTTTGGAGTGTGCTATAGCGGCCTTTTGGACATGGTCCGAGACTATAGGGTTGGGAGAGATATTGTCCCTTTAATTTTGGGAGAGACGCTGCACGGTATTGATAGGATGGCTAGGGGGACCTTTTCATGCGGTCCGGGAGCCCAGCTGTACTGAATCTGTGGTTGCAGGAGAGGCTCGAGGCTTTACCTAAGGCTTTGCCTACTCATTGTCCTTAGGTGATTTCTCGGGGAGGTGCACCGAGGCAGCATGATCAGAATTGCTGGAAGCTGATGATGGCTCGGCTGCCTACTTCAGATGTTTTTTGGTGGGTGCCTCACTGGAGGTTGCAGACCCGTAGGACATTTCAGGAGTCCTGCATAGTGAGGGTTCCAGGGTTATCCTTGTCGTCCTTTTACATTCCCCGCTTAGTATCGTGACAATTCAGGGCCTTACAGGAGCCATTGGATGATTGGGAGGATATTCGCACCATGGAGGTGGCACCTTTAGATATGAGAGATCCAGATAGCTTCTCCTTTTTCTCGAGAGCATGGACATATGCTACTTTTCCACCCAGAGCCATTCTCAAGAATAGGAAGAGTACCATTTTGACCACAGCTTACCTGGATTGGTATGAGAGGGAGATGGGGGTGACTCAGATTTTCTTGGGATAGAGGCGCCAGGCATTATAGGGTACTGATAGTGACTCTAGCAGGATTTTGAGGGAGGCCGAGGCAAAGGCTAGTCGCCATAACCAGTCGGGCGATTTTATCAAAGACATGGAAGTCAGATATGAGAGACTAGCGGAGATTTCTACTCTCACTGAGGCTCAGCGCGAGGAGATAAAGACTCGTGCCAGGGTAGAGAAGGCACTTATTTACACAGGTTTAATGAAGACTCCAGTGAGGGCACCCGAGATAGGGATGAGGGAGATAGACGTCACTGAGAAGAAGAGGAAGAACACTCGACGAGGTCGAGGTCGGGGAAAGAAGAACAAGGATGACGCTATTGCTGACAATTGATAGACCTATTCTAAGCATCCACTTATTGCCTTTTTGTGAATGTGGGGGCCCAAATATTTTTTGTGTTTTATTTGGATTCACTTGAGTTTGAAAACATCCGGTTTAATTTGAAAAACGGAGTCGCCACGCCATTTTGATTTTCTCAAAACTTTGAAAAAAAGGAATTAGGGTCCGAAGGTTATGTTACCCCTTGGGAAGAACGTTTGGCGTTCACCCAAGGTGCCTTGCCGAAGCAAGTCTCCCAAGATTCTATTTTTCGTGCTTGCTTGCGTGCTTTCTTGTGTGCATGTGTTGAAAAGAGGGGGGGGGGAATGTTCCAAGTTGTCTTCCGGACGTATAAACCATTTATTTGGTTATCGCTCGAGATTCCTTGGATTTTTATGTGTTCGGGACTTTGATCCCGTCCTCATCTTAGACTTGTGATCATCACTATTTGACCTTGGGTCATGTGTGATCGAGAGAAGGACTCTCTTTTATGGTCCAAGAGTGAGGTTCTTTAGAAAGGAATATCCTTAGCCCATCAATCCTACACCTTGAGACGATTGAGCTTGTGTAGGGACTACTATGCTCGTCTCAAGTGATAATCGGAGATATAGGGTTCAAGGCTTATTCATTTCTAAAGGGATTATGACACCTTTAATGGAAGAAACGACGTAAAGATGGGATCTTTACATCGGTTCGTTCCAAGGATGCATCAAATACCAAAAGGGGACTAGGGGAAGGGTATAAAGATTGGATCTTTATGCTCTTCCTATGCTTTTCGTGCCTTAGGAAGGTCACTAAGCAATCCTAGGAAAGAGAGATCCAATCATGAGTGACATGAAGGATGCATTCTAAACTAAAAATGACATTTTTAATGAAAAAGATGACATTTTGCATGCAAAGGATGCTATTTGGATGTAAAGACATGATCTTTAATGCAAAGGATGCAACTTTATGTATGAAAATGACATATTATGTGCAAAGGATGCATAAAGATGTCATTTTGAGAGCAAATGATGCTACTTTAAGGCAAAGATATCATTTTTGATGCAAAGGATGCAAATTTATATGTAAAGATGATGTTTAAGTGCAAGGGATGCTACTTTTCACATCACCATGTGAGAGATCCACCCTAGAACAAGCCTTTTATGAGGTCTTATTTGTTCATCCTTGGGTTGGATCCTCCATGGATCCTATGTGATGAGGGGAAAGGGATATATGATTTACATAATTAAAGATAGTATCTTTAATGACAATGTACCAAATACCAAGCAATATATAGCAATATGTAAATGAAAGGAGCAAGTATATCACATAAAATAAGTATAATGCAAGGTAAAGGGTAAAAGAGGTTACCAATGGTGGTGTCCTCTTGCTCTTTGAATTTTGCCTAGGAAATGGACCAACTTTGGGAGGTTTTGGTGAGGAGGGAGGTGGTTTTTATCACTCTCAGCTCTCTGGAATCTCGTGGAGTTATTTTGGCAGAGTAAGGTTACTGAAAATCCCCCCCTAAAATGAGTAGAGGAGGTCTCTATTTATAGGCACTCTGGCAACAGCTAATGAAGCCGTGCGGCTTGGAGTCCTAGCCTAATGCAGCCGTGCGGCATTATCCATTATGACTCAGCATCTTTCTAGAATCATACATGGTGGCCTTTCTAGAAGGGTTTTTATACAAAGGAAAACATGGTTTTTTAATTCCAAGTAATTCCTTCACCCCTCGGAAGGTTCGGAACAGTTCCCGAATTGCTCCTGAACTTTAGGAAAGTCCGGGGAATTGTCGGAAAACTTAACCGGAAGGCATGAGCCAGATTTGGGTACTTACAGAAGCCCCTCGGCAACGTCACTTGCAGGGCAAGTGGGGTTGTCGATAGAAAAGGATCCGATCTGGCGAATGCCGAGACGGATTGGGTGACCAAGGAGGTCGAGTGGCTGAACCTTTGGAAGGCTACCTCCGTATCCCGAGTGGGAATCAAGCCATGATCATAGTTTGGAATCCACTGGGGAAAGGGGGTGTCATATGTGACAAATTGGATGAACCTAAAGTAGGCTACCTACTTATCCCGGAGGAATCAAGCCAGGCCGTAGTTCGGAATAAGATCCGCTGGGGAATAGCGAAGAGAGACTGGTCTCTTGCTGGAGAGATAGAAGGGAAATTGACCTGGGAGGTCAAGTGACTGATCCTACTGGGGATGTGCTAGATGAAGGAAGTGACCGATGTGGTTGGACATCTGGACCTCTATGGGGGGCTTCTTCACCACTGAGGAGTGATGAATGACAAAGGTCGACCAATGTGGTCTCATGACTGGACCTTTTATGGAAGGCTTATGCGCCACTGAGGAGTGATGAATGAAAAGGGTGACCAATGTGGTCGGATGGCTGGACCTTTATGAAAGGCTGCCTCACCACTGAGGAGTGATGAAGGAAAGGGGTGACCATTGCGGTCGGATGGCTGGACCTTTATGAAAGGCTACCTATGTATCCCGGAGAAATCAAGCCTTGGTCGTAGTTCAAGTCTCACTAGACAGTTAGGAATATGTCTAGGATCCTTGAGGTTTTGATAATCAATGGAGGTTGTCACCTGATTGAAAATTAATGGAGGTTGTCGCCTGATTGACAATTAATGGAGGTTGTCACCTGATTGACAATTAATGGAGGTTGTCACCTGATTGACAATTAATGGAGGTTGTCACCTGAAGAAGCTAAAGCTTACGTCACTATCGAGGAGATAGAGGTAGCTAAAGATTGGAGAACTTGAGCGTACTTCTCAATCTGTGATAGAGGTAGCTTAAGTTTGGAGAACTTGAGCGTACTTCTCAATCCGTGATAGAGGTAGCTTAAGTTTGGAGAACTTGAGCGTACTTCTCAATCTGTGATAGAGGTAGCTTAAGTTTGGAGAACTTGAGCGTACTTCTCAATCTGTGATAGAGGTAGCTTAAATTTGGAGAACTTGAGCGTACTTCTCAATCTGTGATAGAGGTAGCTTAAATTTAGAGAACTTGAGCGTACTTCTCAATCTGTGATAGAGGTAGCTTAAGTTTGGAAAACTTGACAATTCGGAGGTTGTCACCTAGCGTTATTCTGTTAAAACGGAAGTAATGGAGGCGACTAGGGAGGAAAGTTAATTCTTCTTAGAGATAACGAATATATCTAGGAAACAACGTTACTCTAGTTAAGAAATAACGGGAGTTATATGCCCAAGTGGAAAGTCCAGGGGCAAAGATGTAATTTCTGCTCAGAGCAGAAGAGGCCACCCGGCATGAGATGAGGGCAAAAGAGGCCGTCCATCTAGAAGTTTAATTTCACCAGATTATTTAAACAGGTTTGAAAACGGGCAAAGCGCCATTGTTGTGGCTTCCGACGAGGAGAGGAGAGAGAGTAGAGAGAGAAATTTCTAAATTTCCTCAATTCCCTACCTTCTATTGCTTGAAATGGATCAATAGGGTAACATTGTACCCCGACAAGCGCGAAGGGTCTTGTCACAAGCCGCGAGAATGAGGCGGAGGGAGTTGGTTAGAACTGAGCGCAAATACGACTTCAATACGCCTCCTTTCGAGCTTTATCCGGGCAAAAGGGAGCACAAGTCCATAAAACCTCAATCTATTGGGGTAAGCATTCTTGGCCTTCTTGATTTTGACAATTTTGATCGAATTTTGATTGACTTAGGGCTTGACCCTAATTTTAGGAATTTTTAGAATTTTCCTAGGATTTTTGTTGATGATTTTGGAATTTTGATGATTAACCTATGAGGCTAAAGAGATAAATGAACATGCATGTGCAATTTATTTGAAAAAAATAATGAGAATGACCCATTTTTTGAAATAAAGTCTAAAAGGTGACGAAGTTCTTGCATGCGCTTAAACTAGGTCAACTTCTGATCATGGATGAGAAAACGGGATTTTGGACGATGAAAAGGATTCATGCATGCCATTTTTTGAAAAATTAATGCTTATGTGCAAAGAATTTTGAAAATTGGAATTTTGTGCTTAGGAGAGCGATGTGCTTGACACGATGTGTTTCGAATGATGAAAAACACGTTTTCTAGGCAAAAGATGCTAGAGATCTTTTATGACTACTTTTCTTTGAAAATATGTGCACTTTTGAGTATATGCATGCTTTCGAAATGAGATGAAGGACTGACACGCTTTCTGTTGTCCTTTTCTACAGGAGAGCAAATCGAGGGGACCTTCTGAGGTGGCGGTGAAGCTATGGGATAGGATGCCCAACTTTGAGAGGAATGGGGTGAACCCCAAGCAGCTAGTGAGGGCTACCGGCCTTGATTTGTTCATTGAGGCTATTGGCAGAGGTATTCACATAACCTCCAAGAGCAAGGGCTTGACCCAGGCCCTTTCGGAGTTCTGGTGGGACACCACCCACAGCTTTCATCTCAGCTGGGGAGAGCTTACGGTGACCCCGGCCGACTTTACTGCTATTACTGGCTTACAGTTCATCGGGAGGCCTGTGACTTGGAGAGACCATATCACGGATGAGGAGTTCAGAGCTCTGGTTGGGTTTGACCTTAGTCTTAAGGGGCTAGGGATGGAGACTAGGAATGTTGAGGTGGCAGTCCTGAACTGCATGCAGGGATTTGCTGCCAATGAGGTGACTGCCCACCAGCTTGTGAGGGATTTTCTGTGGTTGATGCTGTCAGTCACCATCTTTGCTAATTCTGGGACTTTGGCCATGCTGTGCCTTCTGGACTCCTTGGAGGATGTGTACGAAATTGGGACGGTCTCTTGGGGTGAGGCCGGATTGGCAGAGCTTTACTTCTCTCTGGATATGTACAGCCGAAACAAGGCTGCTTCTATGGACTGCTTCTCCTTTGCTCTTGAGGTATTCTCACCTTCTTTCCTTTCTCTTTTCTTTTCTGTCCTTGAGACTTTTTATAAGAGAAATGACCCTTTTATGTTTTGAACATGCAGGTCTGGTTTTGTGAGGTGATTGGGTTCTTTCCCTGGAACCAACAGAGCGATCCTACCATCTTCCCTGCTATGATTCGCTGGAAGGGCGAGGCTAGGGACAAGTTCACCGGGAAGACCCGGATCACCTTTGATTACAAGATGGTGAGGCCCGTCCTTAATAAGGATGGTGATGATGGGGTAGACTTTTATCCTTGGGGAAGGTACCCGGAGGAGCTGCTAGGAGATGCCGTGGAGGCGACTAGACAGAGGAGGTGGTTGACGGGCCTGACATGTGATGTCATTTATCTGGGGGATAGGTTTTCCAGGCAGCATGGCCACGTCCCTCCATTGGATGCCATCACTCCTCACGATCCTCCAGCACGGATGCTGCAGCCCAGGGACTGGTCGGCGGATGATATTGCTAGGTATCAGGCAGGCGTAGCGGCTGAGGAGTATTTTGACTTGGCTACCCCACATGCTACCTTCATGGAGCAACGGCTGAGGACACCACAGAAGCTAGTGAAGCTAGCTATTGCCCAGGGGTACGGGGAAGTTGAGCCTACTGACCCACCGATGCCTCCTGCTCACCTTTCTTATGTGGTCAACGGGGTGCCGAGGAGGTTTATGATACCTGTCCCCGACACGAGGGAGCCCCAGTATACTCTGCCGCCTGACAGCACTGTGAGTACACTTTAGGGTCTTTTCCCTTTTTCGGATTTTTTTTCTGAGATTTTTCTGAGATTTTCTGAGTTTTCCTTCTTGTCTTCTCAGGTTCCAGCTCGCACTTATGACGGCTTGGTCAGGCAGAACAGGGGCTGGAAGGATGTGTGCCGGTCCCTCGTGAAGAAGCTAGCTTGTGCTTCAAAGGCTGCAGTGAACGTGCAGGAGCCCGTGCGTTAAAGAAGGCACGTCGGGAGCACGACATCCACCTCATCGGCTTCAGAGTATTCTTCTAGTGCCATGCCTCGGGGACAGGGACCTAACACCGGCATCCTGGAGCAGCTAGCCGAGTATGAGCATGTGAATGTCCATCTTTCTGATGTGAGTGACAGCGAGGATGTGATGAGGGACCCTAGCTTCTACGAGCTGAGTAGCGACGAGGAGTCGGAGGCCTAGGAAGGTCCTAGAATTGACCTAGGATGCAAGGAACAAACAATGAACATTTTTTATGCACAATTTGTCTATTTTTTGCTTTATTTGGGCGCCGATGGGGCGAAAACAATGTATTACTGTTTTATTTACTTTTCTAATTCATGCTTTATGAATTTGCATATTACTTGAGCCTCGGGGCTGCTTTTTTGCTTGGAAATGGGGCTGAAACTGGGCCAAAATGGTTTATAATGGTCTATAACTGCATGGATGATCTTTGGATGTGTTTTGGGACAGGTTTCATTGAGAAAGTGGGGTGAGAACTCCACTTGGGCAGCAACTTTGGTTGCTGCAGATTCTTTTCTGCAGATGGCAAATGAGGCTGTCTGGCCTAGAACCGAGGGAAAATGAAGCCGTGCGGCTAACAGTTCTGTCTGGACTAGTTTTTTTTCAAAATAAAACCAAGACTTGGTCATTTCATTTCATTTTCACTCTAGACTTGTCCCGATCGATCCCAGAGCCTATTTCTGACCAAAAGACATCAACTTTAATCACTTTGCAATGGAAAGACCCGCTAGACTGCAAAAGGGGAAAAGAGACCGTTTTTTGTCCGATCTTCAATCTTGGGTGAGACATAACTTTCAATCTCACAAGGGGCTGTTCGATGCTACCTTCAAGATCAAATATTTATGGCATTTGAAGGATCTCCCACCTGATTGAGACCTTTTGAGAGCAGCAGCAAAGTTATGGGTACCTTACTGGAGGTTGCAGACCCGGAGGACATTTCAGGAGTCCTACGTGGTGAGGGTTCCAGGGTTTTCTTGGTCATCCTTTTACATACCCTGCTTGGTATCCATGCAGTTCGGAGCCTTACAGGAGCCATAGAGCGATTGGGAGGACATCTGTACCATGGAGGTGGTGCCTTTAGACATGAGGGCTCTAGCCAGCTTCTCATTCTTCTCGAGGGCCTGGACATATACTGCTTTCCCACCCAGGGCCATTCTCAAGAGCAGGAAGAGTACCATCTTGACCACAGCCTACATGGACTGGTACGAGAGGGAGATGGGAGCGACTCAGGTGATATTAGGAGAGAGATGTCAGGCTTTATTGGGGGCTGACTGCGACTCAAGTAGGACTCTGAGAGAGGCTGAGGCTTAGGCGAGTCGCCATAACCAATCGGGTGACTTTATCAGAGATATGGAGGCTCAATATGAGAGGCTTTCTGAAGTCGCTCCTTTGACTGAGGCTCAAAGGGAGGAAGTGCGGACTCATGCCCGGGTTGAGAAGGCACTTATTGACACGGGTTTGATGGAGGCTCCAGTGAGGATACCTGAAGTCGGGATGAGAGAGACTGACATCCTTGAGAAGAAGAGGAAGAACACTCAATGGGGTCGAGGTAAAGGGAAGAAGACCAAAGAAGACTCAGTGAATGACAACTGATAGATCTTTTCCTAGGATTCCCTTATTGCCATTTGCAAACACAGTAGGTTTTTAGGCACTTTATTGTATTTTAGATCTTTGTAGCAGGTTAACAGAGTCAAGAGTAGACCGTGCTTGAACTCATCAAGAAGTTTTTAACTTGTAATGAACAAGAGATATTATCTTAGAATTTATAAGACACATTTCATGGAAACTTTTATTGTCTTATTTATTGTTTAGGACGCATTTCATAGAAACTTGATCGCCCTTTTTTATTGTTTAGACCGAACCATAAATGGCTGCCTACGTTCCCCTTTTACAAGAAAGAGTAAAGGGCTCAGGTCTTCGTAGTTCATTCTGGTGAACTATCGAGATTAGGTCTTTTGGCCTCTTTTTTTTTTTTCTATTTTTTTTCTGTGCAGCCCTGTTTTTTGCCTAGACCACCCTTTTTGGGTTTTTAGCCTAGCTGGGCATTACTCTTTTTGCACTAAGATTTTTTTCTTTTTTTTATGTGCAACCCTGTTTTTTGCCTAGACCGCCCTTTTTTGAGTATTTCAGCCTTGCTGGGTATTACTCTTTTTGCACTAAGATTTTTTGCTTTTTTTCTCTTTTTATTTTCTTTTTTTTTTATATTTTCAGACATAGTACCTTCGGAGCTTATCGCCGTTGACTGGGTGGACAAAGGGATTGCCGTCCAGGTCTGCAAGCTTCATGGCTCCTCCCGATAGTATCTTCTGCACCACATACGGGCCGATCCAAATGGGTTCCCACTTTCCCAGGGGGTTGTCTCTGGTAGGGGGCTTTACTTTCAGCACTAAGTCACCCTCTTTGATGTCCCTGGCTTTGACCTTTTTGTCAAATGCTCTGGCCATTCGCCTCTGGTAGGCTCGGGTGTGTTCCATGGCCTTGAGCCTTCTTTCGTCGAGCAGGGCCAACTCATCATGCCGACTACGTAGCCATTCTATTTCGTTGACACTGTTTTCCAGGAGGACCCTTAATGACGGGATTTCCAACTCCACTGGCAACACTGCTTCCATCCCGTAGGTTAAGGCAAAGGGAGTTTCTCCCGTATCTGTTCTGACAGACGTTCTGTAGTCCCAGAGTGCTAAGTGTAGCTTTTCAGGCCAATCACGACCACGGGTGGCCATTTTCTGAATGATCCGCTCGAGCGTCTTATTAGCAGCTTCCACGGCTCCATTAGTCTAAGGTCTGTATGGGGACGACTTGTGGCGAGTGATTCTGAATTCTGACAGCAATCTATCACAGTCTCCTTCAAAGTGCAACCCGTTATCAGAAATGATCTCATTGGGCACCCCGTATCTGCACATTATGTTTTCTTTGACAAACTGGGCCACCTTCTTGGAAGTGAGAACCTTGTAGGACTTTGCCTCTACCCACTTTGTAAAGTAGTCGACTGCCACTAACACGAATTCGTGCCCATTGCTTCCTGCCGGGGCTATCTTCCCTATCACGTCAATACCCAAGTTGCAAATGGCCAAGGATTCGTCATGCAGTACAGGTCATGAGGCGGAAGGTGATTGAGATTGGCAAACCGTTGGCATTTGTCGCACTGTCGGACATGTTGAACGCAGTCTGTCTCCATGGAAATCCAGTAATAACCCATCCTGAGGATTACTTGCATCAGGGCTCTAGCATTCATATGGGGACCGCAAGGACCATTGTGGACCTCATTCATCAACTCTCTGGCCCTTTCTTGGGTGACACACAGAAGGAGCGGCCCTTGGTATCGTTTCTTATAGAGATCGTCCCCCAAAATGACATAGTGGGAAGCTAACCATTTTAGGGCTTGCAAGCTCTTGGCTTTAATGCCCTCTTTCGGTCTACCTTCTTCATCTCTAAAGGCTGACTCTCCATCTTTGAGGAATTGGTAAATATGATTGTACCAGGGTTCCTTGATAGGCTCGGGTCCCAGGTCTATTTCGCAACAGAAAGCCGGGGCTTCTCTTCTACCCACTCTGAAGGGTTTTATGGCCTTTCCCTCGGGGATCTCTACTAGTGAGGCTAGAGTAGCTAAGGCATCTGCGAATCTGTTCTTATCCCTTGGCAGGTAATGGAAGGTCACTTCTCTGAACTGCTCAGTCAACTCCTCCATATAGGCATGATACTTTTGCAGGTTAGGATCCACAGTCTTCCACTTGTTGGAGACCTGGTTGATGATCAGGGCTGAGTCTCCATAGACCTCGAGCTCCTTGACATTCCTTTCTAAGGAAGCTTCTAAACCAGCAATGCAAGCTTCATACTCAGCGACATTGTTCGTGGCAGGGAAGTTCAACTTGATGGCAATTGGCGTGTGCTCATCTTTTGGGTCGACCAGTAGCATTCCTATGCCATTTCCTCTTTTGTTAGCAGCCCCGTCAAAGAAAAGTTGCCATCGGCTTTCAGGCTCGACTACAAAGATCCCTTCATCTGGGAATTGGGGTTCAGGCCCGCGGTCCTCATTACTAGGGAAGTTTGCCAGATGGTCTGACAATGCTTGACCCTTGATAGCCTTTCTCGTCACATAATTGATGTCATACTCAGCCAAGAAGAAGGACCACTTTGCTAGATGCATCGAGAGGGAAGGCTTGTCAAAGATATACTTGATGGGGTCCATTTTCGAGACCAAGTTCACAGGGTGGGCTTGCATGTAGTGCTTCAGTTTACCGACTACCCAGACCAGTCCTGCACAAGTCTTTTCACATGCTGAGTAATTGAGCTCACTCCCCTGTAGCTTCCGGCTGACAAAGTAAATGGCATTCTCTATCCGAGAGTCTTTCTTTTCCTGAGCAAGCATAGCCCCAACTGCGGTATCAGTGACAGTGATATAGAGCAGAAGAGGTTTCTGTCTATGTAGGGGGCATAGCACCGGAGGATGTACTAAGTACGCCTTGATTTGGTCAAAGGCATCCTGGAATTCCTCGGTCCATTTTGTGTCTACGTTCTTCTTCACGAGCTTGAAGATGGGCTCGCACATGGTGGTCAACTGATTGACAAAGCGGCTGATGTACTGCAGCTTGCCCATAAAGCTTTTGACTTCTGTCTGGGTTCGAGGTGGCCTCATGTCCATAATGGCTTTGATCTTTCGGGGGTCGACTTCAATCCCTCGCTCCGTGATCATATACCCAAGCACTTTTCCCCTTGTCACTCCGAAGGTGCATTTGGCAGGGTTTAGTCTCATGGAATGTTGTCTCAGCCTCTCAAAGAACTTTCGCAGGTCAACAAAATGCTGTCCGTCCTCGCCTTTGGAGTGAATTATCATGTCGTCAACGTAGACCTCAATCTCCTTGTGGATCATGTCATGAAAAAGCGCGGTCGCTGCCCTCTGATAAGTAGCCCCAGCATTCTTAAGCCCAAATGGCATTACTGTATAGCAGTATGTTCCCCACGGTGTGGTGAAGGCTGTCTTTTCTTGGTCCTCTTCGGCCATCTTGATCTGGTTGTAGCCAGCAAAGCCATCAACGAAGGATTTGACTTCGTAGTTGGCAGTGGCGTCCACCAGGATGTCTATGTTTGGCAAGGGGTAGTCATCTTTGGGGCTGGCTTTGTTCAGATCCCGGAAATCTACACAGCAGCGCACCTTCCCATTGGCCTTGGTTACAGTCACAATGTTGGATAACCACGTTGGATATTCAATGACTCTGATGAATCCTACCTGCAGTAGCTTCTCTATCTTTTCTTTGACCTGTAGGGACCATTCTGGCTTGATCTTCCTCAGTTTCTGCTTTACTGGCTTAGCATCTGGTGCTAGAGGGATTCTGTGCTCCACTATCGAACTGTCTAGCCCCGACATATCCTTGTACGACCATGCAAAGACGTCCATGTATTCTTGTGAATGTGTGCCCAAATTCTATTTTTTGTGTTTTTAGTTTTGGATTCACTTGAGTTTGAAAACATCCGGTTTAATTTGAAAAACGGAGTCGCCACGCCATTTTGATTTCCTCAAAACTTTGAAAAAAAGGATTTAGGGTTCGGAGGTTAAGTTACCCCTTGGGAAGAACGGATCGTCGTTCACCCAAGGTGCCTTGCCGTAGAAAGTCTCCCTAGATTCCATTTTTCGTGCTTGATTGTGTGCTTTCTTGTGTGTATGTGTTGAAAAGAGGGGGGGGGATGTTCCAAGTTGTCTTCCGGACGTACAAACCATTTAGTTGGTTGTCGCTCGGGATTCCTTGGATTTTTATGTGTTCGGGACTTTGATCCCGTCCTCATTTTGGACTTGTGATCATCGCTATTTGACCTTGGGACTTGCGTGATCGAGAGAAGGACTCTCTTTTATAGTCCAAAATGGGGTTCTTTAGAAAAGGAGCGTCCTTAGCCCATCAATCCTACGCCTTGAGACGATTGAGCTTATATGGGAGCTATCATGCTCGTCTCAAGCGATAATCGGAGATATAGGTTTAAGGTTTATCCCTTTCTATAGAGATTGTGGCACCTTTAATGGAAGAAACGATGTAAAGATAGGATCTTTACACCGGTCCATTCCGAAGGTTGCTAATGGGGACATGGGGGATGCATGTTAAAAATGACATTTTTAGTGAAAAGATGACATTTTTTGGGTGCAAAGGATGCTTTTGATTGCAAATGATGCTTTTTGATGTAAAGAAAGGATTTTTATGCAAAGGATGCATTTTTATGTGGATGAAAAGTAGTATTTTATATGCAAAGGATGCATAAAGACTACGTCTTGAAAGCAACGGATGCTACTTTGATTATAAAGACTTGATTTTTAGTGCAAATGATGCATTTTTATGTATAAAATTGAAATTGAGTTTTAGGGTGCAAAGGATGCAATTTGAATATAAAGATTATATTTTTATATGCAAATGATGCATAAAGATATCATTTTTATGTAAAAAAAGGGCTTTTAGGTGCAAAGGATGCACCTTTAACTCAAAGATTACATTTTTATGGGCAAAGGATGCTTATTTCATGCAAATGATGCAAAGGGGGAGGGGGTATGATTTATATAAAGATAGGATCTTTAACAACAAATACCAAGTCCCAAGCAAGATAATAGCAATATATGAATGCAAGGAGCAACTATATCACATAGAACAAGTATAATGCAAGGTAAGGGAGTGAGAGGTTACCAATGGTGGTGACCTCTTCTTCTTTAGATCTTGCCTAGTGGATGAACCAACTTGGAAGGCTTAAAGGAGGAGGGAGGTGGCTTCTTGGCACTCTTCAACTTCTTGGATTTTCGTAGCAGGGCTTGAACAGAGCTTTTGATACTGAATATGGTATGTTGTTCTTGGTTCAAAATGGGTAGAGGAGGGCTCTATTTATAGGCAGTCTGGATAAGGCTAATGAAGCCGTGCGGCTAGGAGTTCCCTCCTAATGCAGCCGTGCGGCATTATCCTGTATGACTCAGCATGTTTCTAGAATCATGCAAGGTGGAACTTCTAGAAGGTTTTCCATATTAAGGAAAACGTTCCCTTTTAATTTAAATCAGTCCCTTCATTCCTTGGAAGGTTCAGAACAGTTCCGGAATTGCTCCCGGACTTTAGGAAAGTCTGGGAAATTGCCGGAAAACTTAACCGGAAGGCATGAGCCAGTTTTGGGTACTTACAATTCTCTGAGCAGATTAAACAGTCTGTCCCGTTCAACCCCCTGGAAGAAGTTTCCAATCTGTATCTCTTTAGGTTCCTCGACAGTACCCAAGTTAACACTTGTCAAAACCTCCTCGGCAGCTTGGGCCCGGTTTTCCTCTCTGTCTGTAACCTGCTTAAAGATTTCTTGGATGTATTGTTCATTTAATGTGTTTGCATCTTGTTCAAATGATTCATTATTAACTGTTGTTAAGTTTTGAGTTAATTTATCATTTGTTAAGTTGGCAATAAGGGGATACTCAGAAAGATCTGTCATTTCATTCAAAGCAAGAGGAAAGATGACATTGGTTACATATTCATAATCCTCAGGCGTGAGGCCTTCGGATGACTCGGAGGACTGGAATACAAATATTCCTGACTCAACTATATGGATGACAAGGTGTTTGACAGGACTGGGTTGAGAAGGACGGGGTACCAATCCAAGCTCCATGATCATTTGCTGTCGGCTGGCTATCGGCCTTGAGAATGTCTCCCAATTCTTCAACGGCATCTCTGTCTTAGTCACCAAAGTGCGGGGATCAAAAGGCTCTTCATCACCATTCCCCATTACAGCAACTACCTCGTCATCTGAGCTGAAGTCGATCAAATCTGGGATCTGTGCTTCTTCATCAAACAGCTTTTGCAAACCCAACTCACTATCTTCACTACTGGCAGCTTCTATCTGGCTGATTTTTGGAAGAGCTAACTCAAAGGTAGAGAAATCCATTACCTCGGATGAGAAGAGTGCAGACTCTTTGAGACTGTCTGGGTTTCCTTTGAAGGCATACTTGTTCTGAACAGTAGTGGTAGCCCCAGGAATGTCCGGTAAGTCAAGAAACATTCTCCGAACAGGATTTGCTGGTTTTCCCCGGACTTTCTCAAGATTTTCCAGAAGAGTTCTTCTCAGGGAGATCTGGCGGTCACTTTCATCATATTGGGTCCCACCTTTTGTGAAGTACTGGGTCAGATACAAGCTATAAGGATGGAGACGGACCCCTTCACTTCGCTTTTCTGGAACTGTGCCCTTAGCTTTTCTGTCATCCCGAGAATTCGGTTTGTATCCCAAGCCGTATCTGGTGGTCTGTTCCTTTACATCAATAATAGCATTGCGACCCTGAAGTCTTTTGCCCAATCCAAGCCCCGGAAGATAACCCATTTTTCTCATCATTCGCATGGCAGGAGGAATTTTATCGGAGGTAGTAGTGAGGTCAGTGCAACACACTTGTGCCTTGGAGGAAGCTACAGAGAATCCAGTCAAGGCGAATCCTTCATCATCATGCTTGATTTCCAGTATCGGGATACCTCCAGTGCTGGTTCCTTCCACAGTGACACTGTCTCCATAAATAGTGGTGATAGTACCATCATTTGACTGGAATTTGATGCATTGGTGCAGAGTAGAGGCTACCCCGTTTATCTGGTGGATCCAAGGTCGTCCCCGCAGAGCGGTAAATGAGATCGGAATGTCAATCACTTGGAAGTCAACATCCATGACCTTTTTCCCAAACCACAACTTGAGAGTAGCAATCCCCAAAACTGATCGTGCAGTAGAGTCATAGGCCTTAATAGTCTGACTAGAAGGCTTCAAATCTGTGGCCTTCAGATCTAGTAAATCCATCATCTTTGCTGGTAGGACATTCATTGCACACCATCCATCGACTAATACCCATGGTAACCGGCATTCTTCCAATTGGACCGTGATGTAAAGAGGTTCGTTATGACTAGCCCCATACTTCGGCAGGTCCAAGTCAGTGAAGGTAATGATGTTTCCGTAGTGGATACTTCCAATTATCTGGACGACCTCATCTGGGGTGACATCTATGGGCACCATGGTCTTGGCCAAACTTTCTTCTAGCTTCAGCTTATGAGGGTTTGAAGAGGTTAACAGGAACCACAAGGAGATATTGGCCTGAGTACACTTCAATTGAGTCAGCACCGGATCCTCTTTCTCAGAGTCTGGCTTTTCTGCTTCTGGCTTATAAGGTCTTTTGTTTGTTTTCGGCTCGGGGACGGCATTTCTTTTGTAACCCTTAGGCTGCTCAACACTCATATGTCCGGACCGAGTCATCACATAGACATTAGACTTTTCTGAGTCATCATTCCTACTGGAGGATTCCTTCAGTTCTTTCAAAGTTAGAGGCGGGCTTTTGTTGGCATATGGCCAACTCTGTTGATTGATCTGATTAACGGCACGATCCGGGGCATAGGCAGCTTCCCGAATTTTATCCCAGGTCACTGGCTTTCTGGCTTTTTCTGGGTTCTGACTTCCTAATTGGCTTAGCAATCGGCTGGTCTCAGCTTCGTCTTCCTCACCCAAAGCCTTCACAGTTTCACTCAAGCTTTTCAGAGTCAGCATGCAACAGGAATTATCGTTTCTAGAGCTTGGAGGTTTATTGATGGTTTCCTTGCCTGGATTTAGCAACCTTTTCAACAGAGCGGGGTCACATTCCTCATCACTGTCAAGCATATCCCTTCTTTCTCTAGGGGTCAAACTTCTGACGGCATCTTTGACATTGGCCAAACACTTTCTGAAGTAGGAGATTCCATCATCAAGAAGGATTTCTGCAGGGTTAAACCTCATGGCAGGTTCCTATTCTTTACTGTCGGGAAGGTTTTCTGGGCTTTTTGGCTTATGGGCTAACCATTCTTCCACCGTTCTTTTCGGCATTTCGACTGTGTCTTCTTCAGTATCACTACAGTAACTCTCATGAGAACTTTCATCTTGACTCTGATGACCAATGAGGGCAAAAGCAGGTCGGGATACTTGGCACCAAATAAGGGGTATTCTGGACTCTTCCCCCGACTTAGGGATCACCAAGAAAACATCACTGTCGTCATAAGATAGGAAGGGGACCGGGGTCGCTTCAAATTTTAAGAATCTTTCCAGGGCCTCCATACATTCTTCTTCGGACAAGGTCTCAGGGGTGACTCTTAGCACTGCAATGGAGTCTACTCTTCCCGATGGGGGTTTAGCCTCAATGACGCTTACATGTTCTAGATCGGCGGGTGGAACCCACTTCCCTCTTTCAGCTAAGGCTTCAATCAAGTGTCTCCATTCACTGACCAAGTCTTTGTAAGGAGTGTTGAAATCTAGGATGTGGAATTCATACCCTGCCTCATCGGAGCTTGCATCCATTTTCTCTTTCGAGTCCTTGCAAAGGCTACAGACACACTTTGAAGTGATACAGTCCCTCATTCCGGGTCTGTGGTTTTCTACTTCATCTTGCTCTTCGGGTTTCACTTCCGTCGACTCTAGGTTCATTCCTTCTACTGAACTGTCATCATCACTATAAATCCATCCATTCCTATTCTCATTTCTGACTGACTCTTCACTGTCACTGTCTGGGAGGTAGGCAAATTCGCAGGCGTTGACAAAGTTGGAAAGGTCAGGCTGGTACTGGAATTCCAGGGTAAGGAAATTTGGATCAGGCTGAGAGGAGGGAATGAGTCCTATGGGATAATTCAGAGGCTGCGTAACTGGGATAGATGTGGCATTTGCTCTCTGTTGGTAGGGAACAAAGCTGGGTCTTATCTGAGGAAGCGAGGGTGTCGGGACCCTGATGGCTTGGGACATCGGAAAGGACTGAACAGGGGTAGTCCTTGGTAAGGGATCATATGTGGATGGAGGAGGGCATTGGTTATAGGCTGGGGGAGTTGAGATGGCTACTTCTGGAGTCTCATCTTCTACCATAACCAGGGAACCGTTGGACTCAACCACTATCTGAACCCCATGACGACGGAGCGCATCAATGAGCATGGCTTGTTGTTCATCATGGACCTTACGACTGTTTTCCAAGGCTAAGACTAGCTCTTCTTCCCTAGTCATCTGGTTAACCAAACCACTGCTGTTCTCTGTCAAATCGGCCATTCTGACTCTCTGGACTGACAAAGCTGAGGATTCTGGCGAACTGTCTGAGGATTCTGCGCTAACAAGCCACTGACCCGGTATTCTCACCCACTTCTTTCTCGCTGAGGGAAAGGGATAGGAGAGGTTTAGACTCGGGGTAGGTGTTTAGGCTGAAGGCTCAAGCAATATGCAAATTAAGAATCTTCCAGTTTACTTAAAACAGTGTCTTTTATTAATTTCTATTTGGTTGGAAAAGGGGTTCTGCCCTTCTTTTTCGCAACTACTCTAGATCCTGGATCAGTGGGTTCTGTCACTACGTCCATAAGCCCCTCGTATTCCACCTGTATTTCGACCTCCCAGGGTGGACAACCCCGGGCGAGGGTCCTATAGGGCACGCGGATCCCACCGACCGAGAGAGAAGAACGCTCCTAACAGGTCTAGCGGGTCATAAGAACTTTTAACGCACGAGCGATGCGAATTATAGTCAAGGCAATGCCGGGAAAGTGTCGTCTTTCAGCCTTAACGGAATTTCGGCAGAGTTTCGCTTGCGCGATTGACGTTTTGACTTTTCAGCAATGTGCGAGAAGATAATAAGCATGGGTCGGGCGGTAAAAGCCTGATGACACAGTGTCACATTGAACTTCGCTGCATACGCTGTGCGTGAGTCAAAGTCGAAGTCAATGCCGGGTCAAGATCTTGCCAATTTTTCCTTGTCGGAATTTCGGCAGAGCTCCGCTTGCGCGAAAAGAACTTTGGATTTTTGGCACGGACTTGGTCTTGACTCTTACGCATCCCGTGCGGGTCAAGGTCAAAGTCAATGCTGGAGTCAAGATCTTGCCAAATTTTCCTTGTCGGAATTTTCGGCAGAGCTCCGCTTGCGCGAAAGATCTTGACTTCCGTTATGGACTAAGGTTTGACCTTTACGGGGATATGCAACTGGGCTATATGACACGGACTAGATCAAAAACGAACCAAAAGTCACGGTTTTTTTGAAATGTGTGACACGGACTGTGCATTGGTCGACACTGGCTGCCATGGGGAGTTTGGGGTGATTCCGTGCGCGCCCGGGAGCATCGTAAGACTGTCCGTGACTGCAACTGAACAACCACCCCGGGTTTGAAGGATGTGCGTGCAAAGTGTACAGGATATATAAGGTGCGCGTAGTGTGCGGTCTTCTAAAAAATGTTCCTTTTTGAGTTAAAACAGAGATTTTCAGAAATGTGTTTTAAACGGAATGATTTTTCGGGACGGGGGAAAAATGCAACAGTTAAGGCACGTAAATTTTCTGGAGCCTGGTCAGCTTTGGAACTGAATAGCCCTAAGCTACCTAAGCTGCCAGATTAACCTCAAATTTGTCCTGGTGGAATTGCCAATGAGGCCGCCCGGCTGGAATCCGAAGCGGATTAAGCCGTACGACTGCATGGTTCAATTTTCCAGGTTCCAATCCTTTTCAGTTTCAGGTTGCTCCCCAAACATTTTAGAAACCTTTTAGCTTCAGAAGGCTTCCTGTTCAGTTTCCAGAGTATGCACAATTCCCAAGAAACAAGATGCAATGCAATGCAAAGAAAGAAAAAGCAAGCACGACAAATGGAATCCGTGACGGGAGGCTAACCCGCTCAAAGGAAAAAAGCTTTCTCTTCTTTTTTTTCAAAAAGAGATACCGGTACGTGGGATTGTTAGACCACCGTTTATCCCAAGCCTCGGGTTAGGAAGCGATACAGGAAGGTTAGTGGTTTCCACCTATATACCGGGTATCGTTTTTTTTATTTTGAAAATAAAAGCTTTCTCCTTTGGTTCCTCCCCAGCGGAGTCGCCAAACTGTGAATGTGGGGGCCCAAATATTTTTTGTGTTTTATTTGGATTCACTTGAGTTTGAAAGCATCCGGTTTAATTTGAAAAACGGAGTCGCCACGCCATTTTGATTTCCTCAAAACTTTGAAAAAAAGGAATTAGGGTCCGGAGGTTATGTTACCCCTTGGGAAGAACGTTTGGCGTTCACCCAAGGTGCCTAGCCGAAGCAAGTCTCCCAAGATTCCATTTTTCGTGCTTGCTTGCGAGCTTTCTTGTGTGCATGTGTTGAAAAGAGGGGGGGGGGGAATGTTCCAAGTTGTCTTCCGGACGTATAAACCATTTAGTTGGTTATCGCTCGGGATTCCTTGGATTTTTATGTGTTCGGGACTTTGATCCCGTCCTCATCTTAGACTTGTGATCATCACTATTTGACCTTGGGTCATGTGTGATCGAGAGAAGGACTCTCTTTTATGGTCCAAGAGTGAGGTTCTATAGAAAGGAATATCCTTATCCCATCAATCCTACACTTTGAGACGATTGAGCTTGTGTAGGGACTACTATGCTCGTCTCAAGTGATAATCAAAGATATAGGGTTCAAGGCTTATTCATTTCTAAAGAGATTATAGCACCTTTAATGGAAGAAACGACGTAAAGATGGGATCTTTACATCGGTCCGTTCCAAGGATGCATCTGTAGCGTCGTGAGGAAAAAGAAGGAATAATGATTTTATCTTTCCTTTTCATTTTTGAGTCGCCACCTATATTATTCGGTTGGAGAAAATAGGAAAACCATTTTGAAAAAGATTTGGGTTCGGGGCTTAGGTTATGAAATGGGTAGGTCAAGGAGCATCCATTTCACCCAATCCGGAGATCGGTCTTGCTAAAGAAAAGAGAGGTTTTCAAAAGAAGGGAAAAATGATTTTTTTAATATTATAAACAAAGGTCCATTTAACGGGGTTAAACGGAATGTAGGATCGATTGCTTCGAGACCGTCTCCATGATTTGGAGAGGCTCTAGGCCGATCCTAGATTCTATGGACTTATACCACTCTAACAATCAATTAGAAAGGGATTTAGGAATTACCTTGCGTGAGGTGATTTGGGCAGAGTTTCGACTCAAGTTTAGAGTCGACTCTTGACACGGACAGAGCTTCGCCTCGGTCCTTGACTTGGAGCTTGATGCTTGTTTATCAACAAGGTCGACAAACAAACTATGAGGTGAGTTTTTAGGGTGATTTTGTAGGATTCTCTCAAGGAGAGAAACCAACAAAATGTGTGTGTTGTGAAAATTCTTGGACCTCTTGAACCTTGGAAGTCACCAAGTATTTATAGGGGTTGGGGAAGTGTTGAAGATGAGATCAAACACTTCAAGATGGTTCCAGACTCCCAATTCTATAGGTTGGCCGGAGAGATAAAGTTTTATCCCGAAAAGAGGTTGAAATCGACGAGGGAACTGTCGTCTGCAATCTGTAGAGGGGGGATATCTCGCGCGAGACACGCCATCTCGCGGTGAGATATTGCTCCTGTGGACAGTTTTGTCCTTTCCTCGCTATCTCGTATGCAGTTTAGTCCCAAACTAACGGTTGTTAGTCAAAACTTAACGAAACATGACGAAATGGTGGATTTCTACTTCTTGACTCAAAGCGAGACTTAGAGTGGTATAAGTATGTTCCGATGTGTTCAGAATGGGGTGTCTACAGAGCCCCTCGGCGACATGTCTTATGAAAGAAGTCATGTCGACGATAGAAAAGACATCATTCTGAACATCGGGATGGTCGAACCGCACGGCTTCCTACGTATCTCTATCGGAGAATCAGACCAAACGTAGTTCGACTCCAAAACACGAAAAGGCTGCTTTAGGTATTTTGAAAATCATTTGAAAATCGTGGAGATTTTATTTTTGAAAAGGTAAATTCATACTGAGGAATCAAATCAAGACCCAATTCAGAATATACCTGCCTGTCTGAAGATTCGCCTGTCTGGGCTCCGAACCTGCGAAAACTATGTTAGAACACAAAGGCTTACCTGTCCGGTCCCCTGAGTCCTGTCAATTTTGTGACGATTCGCCTTTCTGGGCTCCGAATCGGGCTTTTTGTTATTGGGGATGATGATTCACCTGTTTGGGCATTGAATCGGGCTTTTCTGATGACGATCCACCTGTTTGGGCATTGGATCGGGCTTTTCTGATGACAATCCACCTGTTTGGGCGTTGGATCGGGCTTTTCTGATGACGATCCACCTGTCTGGGCGTTGGACCGAGCTTTTCTGATGACGATCCACCTGTTTAGGCGTTGGACCGAGCTTTTGGTTTCGACGATCCACCTGTCTGGGCATTGGACCGAGCTTTTTCTGATGACGATCCACCTGTTTGGGCGTTGGACCGGGCTTTTTCTTTGATGATTCACCTTTCTGGGCTCTGAATCATGTAGATCGAGTTGATCTTTGGACCACTCGGTTCTCGGGCGACTGGTGCCGTACCGGGCGATCGTGCGCATGTCACGTTTGGCTCGTTCCGTGACTCGCGGTGCCGGTTTTTCCACGTTTCCCTGCTAGTTTATCATTTCCAAGGGTAAATGTGTCAAAATTTTGAATTTTGACATTGCGTAGACGCTTATTGTCAAGGACAATTTGGTCACTTTCCAGAAGGTATATCTCGCGGCGAGATATGATATACCGCGCGAGACTTGTACTGTCGGGGCATATAAACAGCAGCTCTTGCTCATTTTGAAAACATCCTTCTCAAAATTTCTCTCCCTAGCTCGAGCCAAGGTCCTTTTCTCCGTGATTTTTCGTGGATTTGCTTGGTATCTCTCCCTCCCAATCACTTTCCAATCCTTTTTCCCTCCATAATCCATGGCTCAAGAACAAAAGAATCCGATTTTGGGGAGCTATTTGCTAGGGAAGGATTACCCTCGCGATGATCTTACCTTCGATAGGCACGCGCACATCTCTACCGCTGTTCGGGGGGCTTGGTAAGAATTTCTTTTTCACCTCTTGATTCTTGCATTGCATTGAGTTTGAATTCCCTTTCCCTTGAATTCAAAATTTCATCAATGGCTTTTGTTCTTGTTCATGCCTAGAACTAGGTTCCTCTTGCATGCGTCGATTTTGTGCATTTATTTGATTGATTGGTGTTGCATTGCGTGTGTATGAGCCTCCTACATATCATGGATTGTAGGAGAGGTTGATTCGGATCCCGAATGACATTCTTGGGCAAGCTTTTCTTGTACGCACGCCAAGTGTTTGATGAAATGCCTCAATGAAAAATTTCTTCTATTTCATTGGTTTTTAGACATGGAATGATTTCTAATGTTGCCCTCTCTGTTTTTCCTCTGTTTTGCAGTCGTATAAGTCAACGAAGAATTGCCGAGGGAGCCCAAAGATGGCTAAGGAGGTGTGGGACAAGATCAAGGACCTTGATGGCGTTCGGGATAGGGTGGCCCAAACGGGTCTTCTGACTTTTGTTGACAATCTTCGGGGAATAAGGCGGACTCCCCAAGTTCTCCAGGCTATTCGGGAGAGGTGGTGCGACACTACCCACACCATTCATTTGCGCTTCGGGGAAGCGACTATGACTCCGACTGATTTTCTGGCTATCACGGGGTTAGAGTTCATCGGCGATCCCCTGCCAAAGTTTTCGGGTTATAGGCCTGAGGGTCCAGCTGTGTGGAGGCAGTTGATCGGCTTCGTCCCTAACAAGGTTAAGGGATTTGCTGCTGAGCTGACACCCCTCCGGCGTCAGATTGAGGCCTACTCGGAGAAGCCAAATATGCATACTGATCGGTTGGTGAGGGGTGCCCTCTGGTATATCCTTTCTGAGACTATTTTTGCGAACCACTCTTCTACGACCCGTCTTTCTCTATTACGTTTGTTGGTTGATCTGGATGAGGTGAGCGGCTATGATTGGGGCTCAGCGGGGCTGGCCTACTGCTACCACGCCATGGATGAGGCGTGTAGGAATACCAAGGATTCTCTGTCGGGGTATTCTTATGCCTGGGAGGTATTCCTTTTTGATTCTGTTTCTGCTCTTTGTCTGTATGCTCTGTCTGTGTTTCATACTGAATTTGATCTGTTTTCTTTGTGAAGATATGGGGCTATGCTGTTCTCGGGCTGTATAGGTTTGAGTTGGAGAGTCGGGCCCCTTTGTTTCCGAATATCAGGAGGTGGAGCCACCCAAATCGGACCGTTGATGAGGAGGAGGACCAGGATTGGACCCTGACGGTGGCGGAGGTGCGGGCTATGTTGGATACCTTCGAGTATGAGAGGCTGGGCCTATATCCTTGGACCCTGTTGGAGAGGGAGGTGCATCGTGCTTGGTATGTTACGGCGATGCAGAGGATGCTGGCATCTTTGGAGGGAGATACCATGTATCTTGGTGAGCGGGTCTTCCCACAGCATGGCCGGGGTAGACTATCATACAGGGTGCCAGCAGATCCGCCGAGGGCGATGTATCCCACCCACTCTATTCCGGAGGACGATTATGCTAGTCTTTTGGTGGGTGATGCGGCGACGGCTTGCGTGATCCCCGGGGATTCTTATGCGGAGTTTCTGCCTCGGTTGATGGGTCCCCTCCTGGTGGGGGATAGGCGATCACATACTCGTGGCTCCGCCTCTGCTTCTGCGTCAGGTTCCTCAGCCCCTAGCACTTCTTCCCAGGCTACTGGTTCTCTGCCTTTTGCCGCAGACTACGGCCCTTTGAGCTACACGTACATGATGGGGAGCATGCCGATGATAGGACACATCCCGTCTCCTGATCAGATTCCCGAGGGTTACCGCCTCCCGGCTGACGTCTCTTCGGTATGTTTCTGTTCATATCATATCTCGTATTCATCCATATAAGTGTATATGTCCGACTTCTTCTGAGCATTTTCTTTTCCTTTTGTTGTCAGGTCACTCTGTCCGCGGCCGATTACAACCGTGGAGCGACCAAAATGGCGGGACTGATGGCTTTGGTGTCGGACCTGTCCGAGAGGCTGTTTCACAAGGATTCTTTGGCGGTCTCGATAGTGGCCTCGGCGATGACCCCTACTTGCGGAGCTAAGAGGTCGAGGAGGGATGGCAGCCCCCGTGGCGGTGATGGAGGAGGTGCCGGCGGCTCGGGCGATTTGATGGCGTGATCCCCTCCTTTTCCCTTTTATCTGATTTCTGATGATTGTATATATTGGCCGGGTGGGCCCTGTAGACACCCCATTCTGAACACATCGGAACATACTTATACCACTCTAAGTCTCGCTTTGAGTCAAGAAGTAGAAATCCACCATTTCGTCATGTTTCGTTAAGTTTTGACTAACCACCGTTAGTTTGGGACTAAACTGCATACGAGATAACGAGGAAAGGACAAAACTGTCCACAGGAGCAATATCTCGCCGCGAGATGGCGTGTCTCGCGCGAGATATCCCCCCTCTGTAGATTGCAGACGACAGTTCCCTCGTCGATTTCAACCTCTTTTCGGGATAAAACTTTATCTCTCCGGCCAACCAATAGAATTTGGAGTTTGGAATCATCTTGAAGTGTTTGATCTCATCTTCAACACTTCCCCAACCCCTATAAATACTTGGTGACTTCCAAGGTTCAAAGGTCCAAGAATTTTCACAACACACACATTTTGTTGGTTTCTCTCCTTGAAAGAATCCTACGAAATCACCCTAAAAACTCACCTCATAGTTTGTTTGTCGACCTTGTTGATAAACAAGCATCAAGCTCCAAGTCAAGGACCGAGGCGAAGCTCTGTCCGTATCAAGAGTCGACTCTAAACTTTAGTCGAAACTCTGCCCAAATCACCTCACGCAAGGTAATTCCTAAATCCCTTTCTAATTGATTGTTAGAGTGGTATAAGTCCATAGAATCTAGGATCGGCCTAGAGCCTCTCCAAATCATGGAGACGGTCTCGAAGCAATCGATCCTACATTCCGTTTAACCCCGTTAAATGGACCTTTGTTTATAATATTAAAAAATCGTTTTTCCATTCTTTTGAAAACCTCTCTTTTCTTTAGCAAGACCGATCCCCGAATTGGGTGAAATGGATGCTACTTGACCTACCCATTTCATAACCTAAGCCCCGAACCCAAATCTTTTTCAAAATGGTTTTCCTATTTTCTCCAATCGAATAATATAGGTGGCGACTCAAAAATGAAAAGGAAAGATAAAAATCATTATTCCTTTCTTTTTCCTCACAACGCTACAGTGGCGACTCCACTGGGGACTTAAAATTAAGAGGCTTAAACTTGCGTCAAAATTAAAAGAGAGGTTTTCAAAGATTTAGTAAATTCGAATTTTTTGCTCTCAGATGAAGCATGTCTCGCGGCGAGATATCATATCCCGCGCGAGATGTGGCTTCGGCAATCTGGTTGTTTTCTGGTTTCTCCTGTTCATCCCGTGATCCAAGACGAGGGTCGAACACGCAAGGGGGATCCCAGAATTCATTATCTGCAGAGTTCTCACATTTTAAGGCCTCCCTTAAGGTGTAGAACTCGAACCTTCGTTTCCTTTAAATAATTGATTATTATTTATAAACTGCGTGCGATTGGGTTTTATTTAATTAAAGTCCGGTCCATTGGGGATTCGGGAGTTGTAAATTGAATTATTTATCTCTCTTTCTCTCTCTCATTATGTGGAACTACAACGGCCTGAGTCTTCCTAATTTGGGAGAAACGTAGGCAACCACTTGGTGCGGCCACTATCTGTTTTTCTTTTGCTTTCAAAAAAAAATCTCTATTTTACTCTATCACCTAGATTGACTATCACACACGCGCACTCATATTATAACTGTCATTGCACTGCATACCCTCTATCAACCCGGGACCCACACTAAGGACGGATGACGGTAACCACCTATTCGCCGGTCTCTCCGAAGTTGGACAATCCCACTCCGCGTATTCAATCCACTTAGATTGTCATATCGCGGGGAGCCTAGCCTTCCAGCCCTGCATCGCCACATTCTCATGTAGATTGACCTTTTTAGGATCACTCCGTGACCGGTCGGTTTTGACTCGGTGATCTTTTCTTGTTTTTGACCAAAACAAAGCCATGCAAAATTGAAAAAGGATTCGGAAAAGTCCCTTCGGAAAAAGTCCCTTCGGAATGACCCTTTCGGATGTCCCTTCAAAAAAAAATATGCATATAATCCTTCAAAAAAAAACAATCTTACATGGCTTTGTCTTACAAAAATCGGATTGATTGCTTAGTCGTTAGGTTCTGATAAAGGCCTTAGAAACCCCTTAAAACGGACTTTCCATTCCGACCAAAAATTAGGTCTAATTAAAAATCGACTTTCCGTGTGATTATCTCGCGCGGGACAACATATCTCGCGCGGGATAATGCTTCTGTTTGCTGAATCTGAGCCTGAGCCATTTTTGAGCCTGCTTCCGACTCGTTGGGGCTAGATCCTGATATCTGCATCTCTTCTGTCAGTTTTCCGAAGCTACTCAACTTCAAGACTCCCAACTCAATGTCCGACGTCGACAACATTCCGGGTAACGAAACTCTGTCCGAAAACAACCACAAACTTCTGGAAGAAGCTAATGATCGCCTAGAAGTGCAAGCCTCCCAAATCCACACTCTTGTGGAAGAAATTCAATAACTTAAAGCTGCACTAGCCAATAAAGAAAAGAAGAAGAAAGATAGACATTATGACAAGCTTGAAGGAATCACCCAAGAAGAACTCTTCGAAGTGCTTGTCAAGAACGGGAAAATCAAACCAAGAGAAGGTGGGCCCCCAAAGAAAGACCTCCCTGCCAACCATGCTCATCACCTCTTCTGCAAGTACCACAACTTCACCGGCCACGACACCAACTCTTGCTTCCACTTGAAAGATGTCATCCAAGATTTGTTCGACGATAAAGAGATAGGATTACCTAATGTTGTTACTAATCCTTTGCCAAACCATGAGGTCAATCTGATAGAAATAGAAAGTAGCTTCGAGGATCCTACTCGTCTAGCCACAATTGTGGACGAGAGCCCTCTTGAATTTAATAAATCTTCTTTTTGTTATGTGATGTCTTGGGAGGAAATCTTAGAACAAAAGGAGAAAGGGTCTAAAACAGTCAACCTACTCACACGATCCGGTCGTGTGATCACCAACAAAGACCCAAGGGATGAAAATCTTCCAAAACAAGCCAAAACCTCATCGCCAAGCGAACCGGAGGACCCTCTCTTAACTCAGTTAAAGAAGACACAAGCAAACATCTCAGTTTGGGATCTCATAGGAGCATCTCACAAGCACCGTGAAATGTTGAAAAAGGCATTGGCTCAAATGACCATTCCCTCGGAAGCAACACCCGAAGAGCTCACTCAAATGATTGGCCAAGTGCAATTTGGTAATGTCATCACTTTCACTGACTTGGATCTCCCGTCCTATGGGAACAATCATCATGAGGCCCTCTACATAACTGCTAAGGTGAATGGGTACCGAATGCCATGCATTTTGGTCGACAATGGTTCTGCAATCAATGTCCTCCCTAAGAAAGCCTTATCATCCTTAGGCCTCACCCACAAAGACTTCAAGCCATCCGGGCATACTGTAAGGGGGTACAATTGCACTGCTAGAACTGCTCTGGGATCAGTTGTGATACCTGTAGAAATGGGGCAAGTCGCTATGAGCATCGAATTCCAAGTCATCGACATCCCGGCATCCTTCAACTTGCTGCTTGGTCGCCCTTGGCTACACGACATAGGTGGTGTACCCTCCTCCCTGCACCGATGCATCAAGTTCAAACACAACAATACGATAGTCACCATACACGGAGAAATGGTTACTGCTAGTCCTATCCTCGAGGTACAACATAGCACTTCTGATTTCCTGTTCAGTGGCTTTGAGATTGAGAAAGAAAGCACTGTGAATATCATAGAAACTTGCAACGAAAATGACTACTCCAGGGCACTTTGGTTTTCCGGAAGCCTTCCTGTCTGGAGAATGATGCTAGCAAAAGGGTACTTTCCTGGACTGGGGCATGGAAAGCACTTACAAGGGACAACGGAACCACCACCGGTCCCCCAGCCTCACACAAAGCATGGCCTAGGATACCTCATCTCCATCCACGATGAAGATGACGAAGAAGAGTGGGGCTTCACTCAAATCAAGTGGGAAGGAACCACCTACAAAGGCTGCGACGACCTAAAGACCAAGAATGACAACCTCAAGCCATATCGAAAGACACTCAATGGCTACTTTGTCCGAGAAGGGGAAAGTATTCCCTACTTTATCTTTTTAGAACCATGGACTGATGATAAAGGAAAGCGCCAACCGGGCTTTGAAATCTTCAGCGATTGCGATGCTTCTCCAGATGAAACAGAATCCGTCCCACTAATCCCCAATGATTTGTGGGGCACGAAATCAGAAATGACAAGTGAATGGGACTTTGTGTTGGGAGAAGACATGCTGGGACAGTTCCAAGACCTGTGCCGGTTAGAAGACAGCCAGATTCATGCAATATCCAAGGGGGACGCTCCAACTACTGACTACACAAGACTGATACAGAAATGTGATGAGCCAATTCTAAACTGGCACGTCACCAGAGGACCAGTTGTTGATGAAGACTTCATGATCAAAGAGCTTGGTTGCACTCCCCATCCCCGCAGGAAGATAGGCCCCGTAGCTTTTACATTAGAAGTAGGCTCCACCTCCGATGAACTCACTCAAGAGGAAATCGAGGCAGTGGCTGAACATGTATTCCCTTACTTCCTTAATGAAAACTTTGTTCTTTCCGAGTACCCTGAGATTGCTAACATTGTGAATGATGAATTAACTAATAACAATCAATATAAAGAACACGTTAATAATGAATTATACGATGAGATAGATCAAGAAAACGAACAAATCTTAAAAGAATTAGCTAAACAAGTAGGTCGTTGTGGAAAGAATGGCCCTGTTGACGACGAGGAAATGCAAACGGTTAATCTTGGGACAACGGAAGACCCCAGAGAAACTAAGATCGGCAGCTTCTTCAAGGGGGAAGACAGAGAAACCTTGACACAGCTCCTTAGAGAATATGTCGACGTCTTTGCTTGGTCCTACAAAGATATGCCTGGGTTGAATCAGTCAGTTGTAGAGCACAAAATACCACTGCTACCCAACGCCAAGCCAGTCAAGCAGAAACTACGCAGAATCTAGCCAGAATGGTCAATGCAAGTGAAAGAAGAAATCATGACGCTATAGAATGTAGGTTTCATCAAAGTGATTGAGTATCCGGAATGGTTAGCAAACACAGTGCAAGTAGCCAAGTAAAACGGGAAAATACGAATCTGTGTTGATTTCAGAGACTTGAACAAGGCATCCCCTAAAGATGACCTCCCGCTACCGAACATAGACATGTTGGTCGATGCCACTGCTGCATACGAAGTCCGCTCATTCGTCGACGGTTTCGCAGGGTATAACCAAATCCTCATGGCAGAGGAAGATCAGCACAAAATAGCATTCACCACACCTTGGGGAACGTTCTGTTACACAGTCATGCCGTTTGGTCTCAAGAACGCTGGGGATACATACCAAAGGGCAGTCACGACACTATTCCATGACATGATCCACAAGGAAATAGAGGTGTATGTGGACGACATGATTATTCACTCAAAAGGGACAGATGGTCAGCACTTCGTAGATCTCGTAAAATTCTTCAATCGACCGAGACAACGCAAGATGAGGCTCAACCCCGCCAAATGCTCATTCGGAGTGGTCAAAGGGAAAGTCTTGGGGTACATGGTCACGAGCGTGGCATAGAAGTAGATCCCGCCAAGATAAAAGCCATCACGTACATGCCTCCACCTGCATCACGTAAAGAGGTAAAGGGATTCATGGGCAGGCTTCAATATATCAGTCGATTCATCAATCAACTGACTACAATGTGCGATCCTATCTTCAAGCTACTTAAGAAAAACGCAACTCAAGAGTGGACCGAAGAATGTCAAGAAGCATTCGAGGAAGTTAAGCACTACTTGACTTCCCAACCTATCCTGGTTCCACCGCACAAGGAGAAGCCCTTGAAGCTATACCTCACGATTCTGAGACAACGCATTAGGGGCTATGCTCGCTCAAGAACAAGCCGGCCTCCCACACAGAATGCCATCTATTTCGTCAGCCGCAGATTCCAAGGCAACGAAATCAACTACTCTCCACTCGACAAATCTCGTCTTTGCTCTTGTTTGGGTATCACAAAGGTCGAAGCACTATATGGAAGCCTTCCCGGTCCGTCTCATTGCAAAAATGGATCCACTGAAATATATCCTAGACAAATCAAATTTGTCTTCGATACTGGCCAAATGGTACTTCATGCTCGCGGGATATGATATCACTTACGTCACTCGTAAATCCGTCGGGGGAGTGTATTCGCAGATCAGTTGGCCGAATTTCCTTGCGACGAAGTGAAGGGGGAAGACCCGCGATTCCCTGATGAGGACATCATGAGTATAGAAGAAGAAAATAAGTGGCAATTATTTTTCGATGGCGCAGCCAACATGAGAGGGTTCGGCATTGGAATGTTATTAGTAGACCCTAACGACATCTACACTCCACTGGCAATACGTCTTGACTTTGACGCCACCAACAATACCGCAGAATACGAAGCTTGCATAGCGGGACTTGAGGCAGCCCTAGAACGCAACGTGACTGAACTCGAGGTATTCGGGGATTCCCAATTGATCATCAATCAGACATTGAAGAAGTGGAGGGTCCAAGATCCAACCCTTCAAAGATACAATGCCCATCTCCATGAGTTGGTGCAACAATTCCAAGACGTCTCGTTCCACTACCTCCCCAGAGACAAAAATCGGTTTACGGATGCATTGGCCACACTTGCTTCATTGGTCGAAATCCCTAAAGGAAAAGCAGTCAAACCCTTCAAAATAACACGATGCGAAACTCCTGCATACTGCGCCGTTATAGATCTCCACGACTGTAAAGACAAATGGTTATCCGAATGTGCCACTATTGGGATCTCCGAAGAGAAACCATGGTACCATGACATTTGGCATTTCATCCTAGATGGAACCATCCCACCTGAGACAGACCCGAAGACTCAGATCGCCCTTAAGAGGTTGGCCGCTAATTACGTCATCACCGCTGGCCGCCTATTCAAGAAACATTCCTAAGGAAACCTCCTTTGTGCCATCGAGGAAGAGGCCCAAGAAATAATGGACCACGTTCATCAAGGCATATGTGGAACCCATATGAGCGGAAATATGCTCGCCAAAAAGATCATCAGACAAGGGTACTTTTGGCTGACCATGGAAGCCGACTGTACCAAAATGGTCAAGAAGTGCCACAAGTGTCAGATACACGCCAATCTTCAGCATGTACCACCCTCCTTGCTGTACCCTATGACATCTCCTTGGCCGTTCTCTACATGGGGGATAGACGTGATTGGAAAGGTCACACCCATAGGAGCCAACGGACACTGCTTTGTCCTAGTAGCCATCGACTACTTCACTAAGTGGGTTGAGGCCGCCTCCTATAAAGTTCTGAATGCCAGAAAGGTTGCAGAATTCATCAAGCACAACATCATCTGCCGGTATGGGGTTCCGCAAGAGATGATATCCGATAATGGGTCCCACTTCGAGAAGGAAACCGATCGCCTACTAACCGAATACAAAATCACAAGGCACAAGTCATCTCCTTACAGGCCTCAAACAAACGGAGCAGTTGAAGCCGCGAACAAAACAATCGAGACTATCATCAGAAAAATGGCGGTCACTGGAAAAGACTGGCCCGACAAGCTACCTTTTGCACTGTGGGGATACCGCACTTCAGTCCGAACAGCTACAGGAGAGACTCCCTACGCCCTCGCGTTCGGAATGGAGGCTGTCTTACCAATAGAATTGGAAATACCGTCACTACGGGTTCTCCTAGAAAACCAAGTGAACGAGGTCGACTGGCTAGGAAGCAGATACGAAGAGTTGGCCCTGTTGGATGAAAGAAGGTTGAAAGCAGCCGAACATACTCAAGCTTACCAAAGAAGAATGGCAAGAGCTTTCAACAAAAAGGTCAAGACGAGGAACATCAGAGTAGGTGACCTGGTTCTCCGTGAGCACCGTCCTGGACCTTTCAACCCGCTAGGCAAGTGGGGACCAAGATGGATAGGGCCCTACATTGTGAAGAAGATATTCTCTGGGGGAGCCCTTCAGCTGGTGGACTTAGACGGAGATCAACTACCGAAGCCGGTCAACATGGACAAGCTCAAGAAGTACTTCGCGTGACTTGCCCTCCTAAAAAGAAATCGCTCGCTAGGTTGAAAATCCCGGAAAGGACGACCTAGGCAAAAATTAGAGCTAGCACAAGAAAAGAAGCCCGCTAGATTGAAAACATGAAGGGGCGATCTAGGCAAAAGAAAGGGTGTGCTTATAAAAAAAAAAAAAAAAAAAAGAAGAAAGAAAGAAGGGGGGCTTATCTCGCGCGAGATTACCCCTCGGCACGGAGCCGTATTTTGTCCTTTTCTCAAAAATGAACTACGTTAGACCTGAGCCTCTTATTTAATTGCTGTAAAAGAGGAACGTAGGCAGCCTTCGGGTTCGGTCTAATCTAATAAATCTACTTTTGTCCTTTATTAATCAAATGCATTTTCATTAATGACAAAAGGGAAATCCTAACCACAACGACTAATTTGCTAAGCTAACAATCTCGAAAAAAAAAAAAAAAGATACTAATAAAAGCAAAACAATTGATCTATCAAAGCAATCTCTTGGTACTCCTAAAGATCTAGCCTTTCATTGACTTGGTAGGCCGGCGGACATGATCTCCACCGTCGTCGTGATCCTCCTTGCGCTTTGAGCCCCTCGAAGCAGAGCATCCCTCGAGGCGATCAGAAACAGAATCAAGACGGTTAAAAATAGATCCCGAGAGCCTCTTGAAGACATGGGGTCTATCTAGAGCTTGCGTCTTTCCAGGCATCCCTTTGCCTCGCCTCTCATACCAATCCCATCGAGAAAATCCTGAGTTGGATCAGTTCGCACATTAGCAGGATCAGATTGAGCCTCGCTCCTTCGCAAAATACTGCTAGCTACAAAAGAATCTCCTAGCAATGAAAGCCGCAGATCATCAATCTTCTCTGCACTAGGGTGACCGGTATGAAGAAACCAATCCAAGTACTTATCAGACAAGAAGATACTTGCATTAAAAGTCCGAAGGTTCGACCAGCGGTCCCGACTAGTTCCTTCACCCCACGCTTGAGCTAGCACCTGCGCAAACTCTACACCAATATAAGACACTTCACGAGAAGCTCCTTCGAAAAGATAAGTGTCCTGCTGCTGACCGAGCTGACGGAGCACCCGCTTGGGGAAATAAAAGGAGGAATCGCGCAAACCCGGAAGAACCACCCTGTCAAAACCCTTGGTATTGGCAACATACTTGTTCAACCTCCAATAAGGTGGACACCAAAGAATGTCAGCAGTTTCGGTCTTCGCAATCAACTCAGCCCATTCATCCACTGAAAGATCCTTGATCAATAACTTTCGCGTATGATATGTGAAAGGGGAATATTCCAACGGGGGACCTACCAACTTGAGATGCTCCCTAAGCCAAATAGTCAACAGAAGAGGACTCCCTTGAGTCATGACACCGGTCCTATGCAGCTCGTCAAGACCATGCAGGGTCTCACCCAAGATTAGCGGAATGATGTTCCTAGAACGTTTTCTAGCCTGCAGAACAATTTCCACAAGTTGGGAGTCAACCAAGCCGTCCCTACATGTAAATAGAACATCTCCGAAAAGGAAAAGAGCCAGAAAGTTCCGTTTATGGACATGAAAAGCATCATCATCTGAATCACCGCTGAAGCGTCCCGGAAAAGAAGAGCAATCAACCCACTTGCGGTGAACCAACTCGTAACAAGTATCAAGGGGGATCCCTAACAATTCATTCAAAGCCTCTGAATGATTCCTATTGTACTTAGGAACAACAATCTCACCAGTCAAAGGCATATCATAGATAATGGCAAATTCCTCCACAGTAGGCACCATCTCATTCAAAGAAAAATTGAAAAGATGAATAGAGGGATCCCAAAATCGAGCAGCACCCTGCAAAAGACTCCAATCCGGTTGGAGGTTCTTCAAGGTAAAAAGGATTCTGAATCCGAATTCTGCTATGAATTTATTACGAGATCGGTTGCGAAACGACCTCACGAAATCCCTTGATGCTTGCTTGAAAGATGCAATCACTTCAGACGACAGAGAAAAATCATCAACAATCATGGACGTTGGGGCAATCTCCTTGGAAGCCATGGATCGTAGGGTTGAAGAAGAAGACAAGAGTTTCACCCCAACAAAATATCTCTAGAGTTTGAATGGCTAGAATGAGGTATCTGGCCGAACCACAGGGTGATTTTATAGGGAAAACTGATAAAATCCTATTCCGAAAAGAAGAGATCTCTGCCTGACTAGCATGTCTCGTGCGAGATACCTTATCTCACGCGAGATATCCCTACGGCAAAACAGCAACAGTTCTGCTCAAACAACAATCTAGCCCCGACTTGACAAAGCAAGTCTCGAAAAACCTGTGTGTACAGTTCATAACATGCAGTAAAAACACCAAGATGAAGGCTCAAAATTGTGGCCTAACGGCCATTCCATTCCATTTCCAAAAACATGGAAAGTCGAGAAACTTAATTAACTAACTAATTAGACCTAGGATTAGGGGTTAAGAAAAACCATTGTTTGTGCTACCTACTTGTTCCTAACAGGTACCAAAAGTAAAGAAAAATTGTCTGGGCCCACCCATCAAATATATACAATCATCAGAAATCAGATAAAAAGGGAAAAGGAGGGGATCACGCCATCAAATCGCCCGAGCCGCCGGCACCTCCGCCATCACCGCCACGAGGGCTGCCATCCCTCCTCGATCTCTTGGCTTCGCAAGTAGGGGTCACCGCCGAGGCCACCGTCGAGGCCGCCAAAGAAGCCTTGTGGAATGCCTCTCGGACAGTCCGACACTGCAGCCATCAGTCCCGCCATCTTAGTCGCGCCACGGTTGTAATCGGCCGCGAACAGAGTGACCTGACAACCAAAGAAAAAGAAAATGTTCAGAAAAAGTCGGACATATACACTTATATGGACGAATACGAGAGATAATACAGACAGAAACATACCGAAGAGACATCAGCCGGGAGGCGGTAACCCTCGGGAATCTGATCAGGAGACGGGATGTGCCCCACCATTGGCATGCTCCCCATCATATACTTGTTGCTCAAAGGGCCGTAGTCTGGGGCAAAAGGCAGAGAACCTGTAGCCTGGGAGGAAGTGCTAGGGCACGAGGAACCCGAAGGCGTGCGCAGGCGGATCCACGAGCATGTGATCGCCTATCCCCCACCAGGAGGGGACCCATCAACCGAGGCAGAAAGTCCGCATAAGAAGCCCCGGCGATCACGCAAGCCATCGCTCCATCACCCGCCAGAAGACCTGTATAATCATCCTCTGGAATGGAGTGGGTGGGATACATCGCCCTCGGCGAATCCGCTGGCACCCTGTATGATAGTCTACCCCGGCCATGATGTGGGAAGACCCGCTCACCGAGATACATGGTATCTCCCTCCAAAGATGCCAGCATCCTCTGCATCGCAGTAGCATCCCAAGCACGGTGCACCTCCCGCTCCAACAGGGTCCAGGGATATAGGCCCAGCCTCTCATACTCGAAGGTATCCAACATAGCCCGTGCCTCCGCCACCGTCAGGGTCCAATCCTGGTCCTCCTCCTCATCAACGGTCCGATTTGGGTGGCTCCACCTCCTGATATCCGGAAACAAAGGGGCCCGACTCTCCAACTCAAACCTATACAGCCCGAGAACAGCATAGCCCCATATCTGCACAAAGAAAACAGATCAAATTCAGTATGAAACACAGACAGAGCATACAGACAAAGAGCAGAAACAGAATCAAAAAGGCATACCTCCCAGGCATAAGAATACCCCGATAGAGAATCCTTGGTATTCCTACACACCTCATCCATGGCGTGGTAGCAGTAGGCCAGCCCCGCGAGCCCCAATCATAGCCGCTCACCTCATACAAATCAACCAACAAACGTAACAGAGAAAGACGGGCCGTAGAAGAGTGGTTCGCAAAAATAGTCTCAGAAAGAATATACCAGAGGGCACCCCTCACCAACCGATCAGTGTGCATATTTGGCTTCTCCGAGTAGGCCTCAATCTGACGCCGGTAAATCCCTTAACCTTGTTAGGGACGAAGCCGATCAACTGCCTCCACACAGCTGGACCCTCAGGCCTATAACCCGAAAACTTCGGCAGGGGATCGCCGATGAACTCTAACCCCGTGATAGCCAGAAAATCAGTCGGAGTCATAGTCGCTTCCCCGAAGCTCAAATGAACTAGTGTCCCACCACCTCTCTCGAATAGCCTGGAGAACTTGGGGAGTCCGCCGTATTCCCCGGAGATTGTCAACAAAAGTCAGAAGACCCGTTTGGGCCACCCTATCCCGAACGCCATCAAGGTCCTTAATCTTGTCCCACACCTCCTTAGCCATTTTCGGGCTCCCTCGGCAATTATTCGTTGACTTATACGACTGCAAAATAGAGGAAAAAAAGAGAGGGCAACATTAGAAATCATTCCATGTCAAAAACCAATGAAATAGAAGAAATTTTTCATTGAGGCATTTCATCAAACACTTGGCGAGCGTACAAGAAAAGCTTGCCCAAGAATGTCATTCGTGATCCGAATCAACCTCTCCTACAATCCATGATATGTAGGAGGCTCATACACACGCCATGCAACAACAATCATCCAAAGAAACACACAAAATCGATGCATGCAAGAAGGAACCTAGTTCTAGGCATGAACAAGAACAAAAGCCATTGATGAAATTTTGAATTCAAGGGAAAGGGAATTCAAACTCAATGCAATACAAGAATCAAAGAGTTGAGAAAGAAGCTCTTACCAAGCCCTCCCGAACAGCGGTAGAAATGTGCGCGTGCCTATCGAAGGTAAGATCATCGCGAGGGTAATCCTTCCCTAGCAAATAGCTCCCCAAAATTGGATTCCTTTGTTCTTGAGCCATGGATTAGGGAGGGAAAAAGGATTGGAAAGTGATTGGGAGGGAGAGATACCAAGCAAATCCACGAAAAATCACAAAGAAAAAGACTTTGGCTCGAGCTAGGGAGAGAAATTTTGAGAGGGATGTTTTCAAAATAAGCAAGAGCTGCTGTTTATATGCCCCGACAGTACATATCTCGCGCGGTATATCTTATCTCGCGGCGAGATATACCTTCTGGAAAATGACCAAATTGTCCTCGACAATAAGCATCTACGCAACGTCAAAATTCAAAATTTTGACACATTTACCCTTGGAAATGATAAACTAGCAGGGAAACGTGGAAAAACCGGCACCGCAAGTCACGGAACGAGCCAAACGTGACATGCGCATGATCGCCCGGTACGGCACCAGTCGCCCGAGAACCAAGTGGTCCAAAGATCAACTCAATCCACATGATTCAGAGCCCAAAAAGGTGAATCATCAAAGAAAAAGCCCGGTCCAACGCCCAGACAGGTGGATCGTCATCAGAAAAGCCCGGTCCAACGCCCAAACAGGTGGATCGTCATCAGAAAAGCTCGGTCCAACGCCCAAACAGGTGGATCATCAAACCAAAATGCCCGGTCCAACACCCAAACAGGTGGATCGTCATCAGAAAAGCTCGGTCCAACGCCCAAACAGGTGGATCGTCAAACCTAAAAGCCCGATTTGGAGCCCAGAAAGGCGAATCATCACAAAACCAACAGGACTCAGAGGACTGGACAGGTAAGCCTTTGTTTTCTAACATAGTTCCCGCAGGTTCGGAGCCCAGACAGGCGAATCTTCAGACAGGCAGGTATATTCTGAATTGGGTCTTGATTTGATTCCTCAGTATGAATTTACCTTCTCAAAAATAAAATCTCCTCGATTTTAAAAAAAATGATTTTCAAAATACCTAAAGCAGCCTTTTCGTGTTTTGGAGTCGAACTACATCATGGTCTGATTCTCAGATAGAGATACGTAGGAAGCCGTGCGGCCCGACTATCCCGATGTTCAGAATGATGTCTTTTCTATCGTCGACATGACTTCTTTCATAAGACATGTCGCCGAGGGGCTCGGTAGACACCCCATTCTGAACACATCGGAACATACTTATACCACTCTAAGTCTCGCTTTGAGTCAAGAAGTAGAAATCCACCATTTCGTCATGTTTCGTTAAGTTTTGACTAACCACCGTTAGTTTGGGACTAAACTGCATACGAGATAACGAGGAAAGGACAAAAGCGTCCACAGAGCAATATCTCGCCGCGAGATGGCATGTCTCGCGCGAGATATCCCCCTCTCGCAGACAGGCACGGTTCCCTCGTCGATTTCAACCTCTTTTCGGGATAAAACTTTATCTCTCCGGCCAACCAATAGAATTTGGAGTCTGGAATCATCTTGAAGTGTTTGATCTCATCTTCAACACTTCCCCAACCCCTATAAATACTTGGTGACTTCCAAGGTTCAAAGGTCCAAGAATTTTCACAACACACACATTTTGTTGGTTTCTCTCCTTGAAAGAATCCTACGAAATCACCCTAAAAACTCACCTCATAGTTTGTTTGTCGACCTTGTTGATAAACAAGCATCAAGCTCCAAGTCAAGGACCGAGGCGAAGCTCTGTCCGTATCAAGAGTCGACTCTAAACTTGAGTCGAAACTCTGCCCAAATCACCTCACGCAAGGTAATTCCTAAATCCCTTTCTAATTGATTGTTAGAGTGGTATAAGTCCATAGAATCTAGGATCGGCCTAGAGCCTCTCCAAATCATGGAGACGGTCTCGAAGCAATCGATCCTACATTCCGTTTAACCCCGTTAAATGGACCTTTGTTTATAATATTAAAAAATCGTTTTTCCCTTCTTTTGAAAACCTCTCTTTTCTTTAGCAAGACCGATCTCCGGATTGGGTGAAATGGATGCTCCTTGACCTACCCATTTCATAACCTAAGCCCCGAACCCAAATCTTTTTCAAAATGGTTTTCCTATTTTCTCCAACCGAATAATATAGGTGGCGACTCAAAAATGAAAAGGAAAGATAAAAATCATTATTCCTTTCTTTTTCCTCACAACGCTACAGGCCCAGACAATTTTTCTTTTCTTTTGGTACCTGTTAGGAACAAGTAGGTAACACAAACAATGGTTTTTCTTAACCCCCAATCCTAGGTCTAATTAGTTAGTTAATTAGCTTTCTCGACTTTCCATGTTTTTGGAAATGGAATGGAATGGCCGCTAGGCCACAATTTTGAGCCCTCATCTTGGTGTTTTTACTGCATGTTATGAACTGTACACACAGGTTTTTTGAGACTTGCTTTGTCAAGTCGGGGCTAGATTGTTGTTTGAGCAGAACTGTTGCTGTTTTGCCGTAGGGATATCTCGCGCGAGATAAGGTGTCTCGCACGAGACACGCTAGTCAGGCAGAGATCTCTTCTTTTCGAAATAGGATTTTGTCAGTTTTCCCTATAAAATCACCCTGTAGTCCGACCAGATATCTCATTCTAGCCTTTCAAACTCTAGAGATATTCTGTTGGGGTTAAACTCTTGTCTTCTTCTTCAATCCTACGATCCATGGCTTCCAAGGAGATTCCCCCAACGTCCATGATTGTCGATGATTTTTCTCTGTCGTCTGAAGTGGTTGCATCCTTCAAGCAAGCATCAAGGGATTTCGTGAGGTCGTTTCGCAACCGATCTCGTAATAAATTCATAGCGGAATTCAGATTCAGAATTCTTTTTACTTTGAAGAACCTCCAACCGGATTGGAGTCTTTTGCAGGGTATTGCTTGATTTTGGGATCCCTCTATTCATCTTTTCAATTTTTCTTTGAATGAGATGGTGCCTACTGTGGAGGAATTTGCCATTATCTTGGATATGCCTTTGACTGGTGAGATTACTGTTCCTAAGTACAATAGGAATCATTCAGAGGCTTTGAATGAATTGTTAGGGATCCCCCTTGATACTTGCTATGAGTTGGTTCACCGCAAGTGGGTTGATTGCTCTTCTTTTCCGGGACGCTTCAGTGGTGATTCAGATGATGACGCTTTTCATGTCCATAAATGGAACTTTCTGGCTCTTTTCCTTTTCAGAGATGTTCTATTTACATGTAGGGACGGCTTGGTCGACTCCCAACTTGTGGAAATTGTTCTGTAGGCTAGAAAATGTTCTAGGAACATTATTCCGCTAATCTTGGGTGAGACCCTGCATGGTCTTGACGAGCTGCATAGGACCGGTGTCATGACTCAAGGGAGTCCTCTTCTGTTGACCATTTGGCTTAGGGAGCATCTCAAGTTGGTAGGTCCCCCGTTGGAATATTCCCCTTTCACATATCATACGCGAAAGTTATTGATCAAGGATCTTTCAGTGGATGAATGGGCTGAGTTGATTGCGAAGACTGAAACTGCTGACATTCTTTGGTGTCCACCTTATTGGAGGTTGAACAAGTATGTTGCCAATACCGAGGGTTTTGACAGGGTTGTTCTTCCGGGTTTGCGCGATTCCTCCTTTTATTTCCCCAAGCGGGTGCTCCGTCAGCTTGGTCAGCAGCAGGAGACTTATCTCTTCGAAGGAGCTTCTCGTGAAGTGTCTTATATTGGTGTAGAGTTTGCGCAGGCGCTAGCTCAAGCATGGGGTGAAGGAAATAGTCGGGATCGCTGGTCGAACCTTCGGACTTTTAATGCAAGCATCTTCTTGTCTGATAAGTACTTGGATTGGTTTCTTCATACCGGTCACCCTAGTGCAGAGAAGATTGATGATCTGCGGCTTTCATTGCTAGGAGATTCTTTTGTAGCTAGTAGTATTTTGCGAAGGAGCGAGGCTCAATCTGATCCTGCTAATGTGCGAACTGATCCAACTCAGGATTTTCTTGATGGAGATTGGTACGAGAGGCGAGGCAAAGGGATGCCTGGAAAGACGCAAGCTCTAGATAGACCCCATGTCTTCAAGAGGCTCTCGGGATCTGTTTTTAATCGTCTTGATTCTGTTTTTGATCGCCTCGAGGGATGCTCTGCTTCGAGGGGCTCAAAGCGCAAGGAGGATCACGACGACGGTGGAGACCATGTCCGCCGGCCTACCAAGTTAATGAAAGGCTAGATCTTTAGGAGTACCAAGAGATTGCTTTGATAGATCTATAGTTTTTTTTATTTTATTAGTATTTTTTCAAGATTGTTAGCTTAGCAAATTAGTCGTTGTGGTTAGGATTTCCCTTTTGTCATTAATGAAAATGCATTTGATTAATAAAGGACAAAAGTAGATTTATTTATTAGATTAGACCGAACCCGAAGGCTGCCTACGTTCCTCTTTTACAGCAATTAAATAAGAGGCTCAGGTCTAACGTAGTTCATTTTTGAGAAAAGGACAAAATACGGCTCCGTGCCGAGGGGTAATCTCGCGCGAGATAAGCCTCTCTTTTCTCTTTTTTTTTTGTTTTTTATGCACACCCTTTCTTTTGCCTAGACCGCCCCTTCGGGTTTTCAATCTAGCGGGCTTCTTTTCTTGTGCTAGCTCTAATTTTTTCCTAGGTCGTCCTTTTCGGGATTTTCAACCTAGCGAACGATTTCATTTTAGGAGGGCAAGTCACGCGAAGTACTTCTTGAGCTTGTCCATGTTGACCGGCTTCGGTAGTTGATCTCCGTCTAAGTCCACCAGCTGAAGGGCTCCCCCAGAGAATATCTTCTTCACAATGTAGGGCCCTATCCATCTTGGTCCCCACTTGCCTAGCGGGTTGAAAGGTCCAGAACGGTGCTCACGGAGAACCAGGTCACCTACTCTGATGTTCCTCGTCTTGACCTTTTTGTTGAAAGCTCTTGCCATTCTTCTTTGGTAAGCTTGAGTATGTTCGGCTGCTTTCAACCTTCTTTCGTCCAACAGGGCCAACTCTTCGTATCTACTTCCTAGCCAGTCGACCTCGTTCACTTGGTTTTCTAGGAGAACCCGTAGTGATGGTATTTCCAATTCTATCGGTAAGACAGCCTCCATTCCGAACGCGAGGGCGTAGGGAGTCTCTCCTGTAGCTGTTCGGACTGAAGTGCGGTATCCCCACAGTGCGAAAGGTAGCTTGTCGGGCCAGTCTTTTCCAGTGACCGCCATTTTTCTGATGATAGTCTCGATTGTTTTGTTCGCGGCTTCAACTGCTTCGTTTGTTTGAGGCCTGTAAGGAGACGACTTGTGCCTTGTGATTTTGTATTCGGTTAGTAGGCGATCGGTTTCCTTCTCGAAGTGGGACCCATTATCGGATATCATCTCTTGCGGAACCCTATACCGGCAGATGATGTTGTGCTTGATGAATTCTACAACCTTTCTGGCATTCAGAACTTTATAGGAGGCGGCCTCAACCCACTTAGTGAAGTAGTCGATGGCTACTAGGACAAAGCAGTGTCCGTTGGCTCCTATAGGTGTGACCTTTCCAATCATGTCTATCCCCCATGTAGAGAACGGCCAAGGAGAAGTCATAGGGTACAGCAAGGAGGGTGGTGCATGCTGATGATTGGCGTGTATCTGACACTTGTGGCACTTCTTGACCATTTTGGTACAGTCGGCTTCCATGGTCAGCCAAAAGTACCCTTGTCTGATGATCTTTTTGGCGAGCATATTTCTGCTCATATGGGTTCCACATATGCCTTGATGAACGTGGTCCATTATTTCATGGGCCTCTTCCTCGGTGGCACAAAGGAGGTTTCCTTGGGAATGTTTCTTGAATAGGCGGCCAGCGGTGATGACGTAATTAGCGGCCAACCTCTTAAGGGCGATCTGAGTCTTTGGGTCTGTCTCAGGTGGGATGGTTCCATCTAGGATGAAATGCCAAATGTCATGGTACCATGGTTTTTCCTCGGAGTTCCCAACAGTGGCACATTCGGATAACCACTTGTCTTTGCAGTCATGGAGATCTATAACGGCGCAGTATGCAGGAGTTGCACGTCGTGTTATTTTGAAGGGTTTGACTGCCTTTCCTTTAGGGATTTCGACCAATGAAGCAAGTGTGGCCAATGCATCCGCAAACCGATTTTTGTCTCTGGGGAGGTAGTGGAACGAGACATCTTGGAATTGTTGCACCAACTCTTGGAGATGGGCATTGTATCTTTGAAGGGTTGGATCTTGGACCCTCCACTTCTTCAATGTCTGATTGATGATCAATTGGGAATCCCTAAATACCTCGAGTTCAGTCACGTTGCGTTCTAGGGCTGCCTCAAGTCCCGCTATGCAAGCTTCGTATTCTGCGGTGTTGTTGGTGGCGTCAAAGTCAAGACGTATTGCCAGTGGAGTATAGATGTCGTTAGGGTCTACTAATAACATTCCAATGCCGAACCCTCTCATGTTGGCTGCGCCATCGAAAAATAATTGCCACTTATTTTCTTCTTCTATACTCATGATGTCCTCATCAGGGAATCGCGGGTCTTCCCCCTTCACTTCGTCGCAAGGAAATTCGGCCAACTGATCTGCGAATACACTCCCCTGACAGATTTACGAGTGACGTAAGTGATATCATATCCCGCGAGCATGAAGTACCATTTGGCCAGTCTCGAAGACAAATTTGATTTGTCTAGGATATATTTCAGTGGATCCATTTTTGCAATGAGACGGACCGGGAAGGCTTCCATATAGTGCTTCAGCCTTTGTGATACCCAAACAAGAGCAGCACAAGATTTGTCGAGTGGAGAGTAGTTGATTTATTTGCCTTGGAATCTGCGGTGACGAAATAGATGGCATTTCTCGTGTGGGAGGTCAGTGTTCTTGAGCGAGCATAGCCCCTAATGCGTTGTCTGTAACCGTGAGGTATAGCTTCAAGGCCTTCTCATTGTGCGGTGGAACCAGGATAGGTGGGGAAGTCAAGTAGTGCTTAACTTCCTCGAATTCTTCTTGACATTCTTCGGTCCACTCTTTAGGTGCATTTTTCTTAAGTAGCTTGAAGATAGGATCGCACATTGTAGTCAGTTGATTGATGAATCGACTGATATATTGAAGCCTGCCCAAGAATCCCTTTACTTCTTTACGTGTTCGGGTGGAGGCATGTACGTGATGGCTTTTATCTTGGCGGGATCTCGCTTCTATGCCACGCTGCGTGACCATGTACCCCAAGACTTTCCCTTTGACCACTCCGAATGAGCATTTGGCGGGGTTGAGCCTCATCTTGTGCTGTCTCAGTCGATTGAAGAATTTTCTGAGATCTCTGAAGTGTTGACCATCTGTCCCTTTTGAGTGAATAATCATGTCGTCCACATATACCTCTATTTCCTTGTGGATCATGTCATGGAATAGTGTCGTGACTGCTCTTTGATAAGTAGCCCCAGCGTTCTTGAGACCAAACGGCATGACCGTGTAACAGAACGTTCCCCAAGGTGTGGTGAATGCTGTTTTGTGCTGATCTTCCTCTGCCATGAGAATTTGGTTATACCCTGCGAAACCGTCGACGAATGAGCGGACTTCGTATGCAGCGGTGGCATCGACCAACATGTCTATGTTCGGCAGCGGGAAGTCATCTTTAGGGGATGCCTTGTTCAAGTCTCTGAAATCAACACAGACTCGTATTTTCCCGTTTGACTTGGCTACTTGCACTGTGTTTGCTAACCATTCCAGATACTCAATCACTTTGATGAACCCTACATTCAATAGCTTCATGATTTCCTCTTTCACTTGCATTGACCATTCCGGCTTGATTCTGCGTAGTTTCTGCTTGACTGGCTTGGCGTTGGGTAGCAGTGATATCTTGTGCTCTACAACTGACTGATTTAAGCCAGGCATATCTTTGTAGGACCAAGCGAAGACGTCTACATATTCTCTAAGGAGCTGCGTCAAGGTTTCTCTGTCTTCCCCCTTGAAGAAGCTGCCGATCTTTGTTTCTCTGGGGTCTTCCGTTGTCCCAAGATTAACCGTTTGCATTTCCTCGTCGCCAACAGGGCCATTCTTTCCACAACGACCTACTTGCTTAGCTAATTCTTTTAAGATTTGTTCGTTTTCTTGTTCTATCTCATCGTATGATTCATTATTAACGTGTTCGTTATATTGATTGTTATTAGTTAATTCATCATTCACGATGTTAGCAATCTCAGGGTACTCGGAAAGATCAAAGTTTTCATTAAGGATGTAAGGGAATACATGTTCAGCCACTGCCTCGATTTCCTCTTGAGTGAGTTCATCGGAGGTGGAGCCTGCTTCTAATGTAAAAGCTATGGGGCCTATCTTCCGGCGGGGATGGGGAGTGCAACCAAGCTCTTTGATCATGAAGTCTTCATCAACAACTGGTCTTCCGGTGACGTGCCCGTTTAGAATTGGCTCATCACATTTCTGTATCAGTCTTGTGTAGTCAGTAGTTGGAGCGTCCCCCTTGGATATTGCATGAATCTGGCTGTCTTCTAACCGGCACAGGTCTTGGAACTGTTGCAGCATGTCTTCTCCCAACACAAAGTCCCATTCACTTGTCATTTATGCCTTCGTGCCCCACAAATCATTGGGGATTAGTGGGACGGATTCGGTTTCATCTGGAGAAGCATCGCAATCGCTGAAGATTTCAAAGCCCGGTTGGCGCTTTCCTTTATCATCAGTCTATGGTTCTGAAAAGATAAAGTAGGGAATACTTTCCCCTTCTCGGACAAAGCAGCCATTGAGTGTCTTTCGATATGGCTTGAGGTTGTCATTCTTAGGCTTTAGGTTGTCGTAGCCTTTGTAGGTCGTCATCTTCATTTTTGTTGCAAGTTTCTATGATATTCACAGCGCTTTCTTTCTCAATCTCAAAGAATTAATCAGAATTAAAAAGGGAAATACTGACTAACTATTATTGAAAAAACAGACTTGATACTCTTGCCCACAAATGAAGTCTTTAGGCAAGTAGTACCCGAATAAGCTAAACTAGACTACTAACCGTTTCTTTTGCAACTAAAAGTAAATAACTAAAAGAAAAAGAGACCCCTCATTTGTTTGAACTCATCCAAACTATTCCACCACTTGGGCAAACTCTGATGGCGTCGTTGTCAATCAAGTCTTGGGCGCATTCTTCGAGTTGAAACAATCGTTGGTGTGATGGCCATAGCATTGATGGTAGAAGCAATAGAGGTGTGGAGATCGACCTTCCCTCTTAGGTTGGTAGCCTTCCATTGGTTTCATCTTTCCATCCTTGTGAAGGCTTCTGAAGAGATGACCGAGAGTGATATTTCCGATGTCGGTGAAAACCCTTCCCTTCCTTCGCTTAGCCATTTGATTGTGGAGGTCTCGAATGTGGTTCTCATTGTGTTGCACGAAGACGTTGTGGCGAGACTGATATTCTTCCTCCATTTGCTCTTTGAGGTCACGGTAGAGAGTATTGAGGAAATACTTGACCCTCTCATCAATGTCATCTTCAATGTGGGCTTCAAGGTTGATGCACTTTTGGGTCATGGTTTCGAGTTCACTCTTGACTTCCTCAAGCTCTTCAATCAGCATCTTCGTCTTTTCAGCTTGGATGGATTCTTCCATGTGATGCCACGAGTCATTGTCGTTAATTTGCTGCAGGGCTTTGGCAAGTTGAGTTTTGATATCACTTAGCTCCTCTTGTACGGACGATCGTCCACTGTCGAAGTCACTCTCCATCTTTCGGAAATCCCTAGCAATGCGGTTAGAAGGCAAATCAAAGGCTTCTCTCCAACCCTCAACATGCTCCATTTCAGCGACAAGGGCCTTGGTCAAGTCTTGCAAAGTGTGTTGTTCAATGCATTCCTTTGTCATGACATGCTTTCCGGTAGACATTGTGTTGGGAGTCTTGGAGTTGAGTAGCTTCGGAAAACTGACAGAAGAGATGCAGATATCAGGATCTAGCCCCAACGAGTCGGAAGCAGGCTCAAAATGGCTCGAGCTCGGATTCAGCAAACGAAGCATTATCCCGCGCGAGATATGTTGTCCCGCGCGAGATAACCACACGGAAAGTCGATTTTTATTTAGACCTAATTTTTGGTCGGAACGGAAAGTCCGTTTTGAGGGGTTTCTAAGGCCTTTATCAGAACCTAACGACTAAGCAATCAATCCGATTTTTGTAAGACAAAGCCATGTAAGATTGTTTTTTTTTTTTTGAAGGATTATATGCATATTTTTTTTTGAAGGGACATCCGAAAGGTCATTCTGAAGGGACTTTTTCCGAAGGGACTTTTCCGAATCCTTTTTATTTTCAATTTTGCATGGCTTTGTTTTGGTCAAAAACAAGAAAAGATCACCGAGTCAAAACCGACCGGTCACGGAGTGATCCTAAAAAGGTCAATCTACATGAGAATGTGGCGATGCAGGGCTGGAAGGCTAGGCTCCCCGCGATATGACAATCTAAGTGGATTGAATACGCGGAGTGGGATTATCCAACTTCGGAGAGACCGGCGACTAGGTGGTTACCGTCATCCGTCCTTAGTGTGGGTCCCGGGTTGATAGAGGGTATGCAGTGCAATGACAGTTATAATATGAGTGCGCGTGTGTGATAGTCAATCTAGGTGATAGAGTAAAAAAGAGAGTTTTTTTTTTGAAGACAAAAGAAAAACAGATAGTGGCCGCACCAAGTGGTTGCCTACGTTTCTCCCAAATTAGGAAGACTCAGGCCGTCGTAGTTCCACATAACGAGAGGGAAAGAGAGATAAATAATTCAATTTACAACTCCCGAATCCCCAATGGACTGGACTTTAATTAAATAAAACCCAATCGCACGCAGTTTATAAATAATAATCAATTATTTAAAGGAAACGAAGGTTCGAGTTCTACACCTTAAGGGAGGCCTTAAGATGCGAGAACTCTGTAGATAATGAATTCTGGGATCCCCCTTGCGTGTTCGACCCTCGTCTTGGACCACGGGATGAACAGGAGAAACCAGAAAACAACCAGATTGCCGAAGCCATATCTCGCGCGAGATATGATATCTCGCCGCGAGACATGCTTCATCTGAGAGCAAAAAATCCGAATTTACTAAATTTTTGAAAACCTCTCTTTTAATTTTGACGCAAGTTTAAGCCTCTTAATTTTAAGTCCCCAGTGGAGTCGCCACTGTAGCGTCGTGAGGAAAAAGAAGGAATAATGATTTTATCTTTCCTTTTCATTTTTGAGTCGCCACCTATATTATTCGGTTGGAGAAAATAGGAAAACCATTTTGAAAAAGATTTGGGTTCGGGGCTTAGGTTATGAAATGGGTAGGTCAAGGAGCATCCATTTCACCCAATCCGGAGATCGGTCTTGCTAAAGAAAAGAGAGGTTTTCAAAAGAAGGGAAAAACGATTTTTTTAATATTATAAACAAAGGTCCATTTAACGGGGTTAAACGGAATGTAGGATCGATTGCTTCGAGACCGTCTCCATGTTTTGGAGAGGCTCTAGGCCGATCCTAGATTCTATGGACTTATACCACTCTAACAATCAATTAGAAAGGGATTTAGGAATTACCTTGCGTGAGGTGATTTGGGCAAAGTTTCGACTCAAGTTTAGAGTCGACTCTTGACACGGACAGAGCTTCGCCTCGGTCCTTGACTTGGAGCTTGATGCTTGTTTATCAACAAGGTCGACAAACAAACTATGAGGTTAGTTTTTAGGGTGATTTTGTAGGATTCTCTCAAGGAGAGAAACCAACAAAATGTGTGTGTTGTGAAAATTCTTGGACCTCTTGAACCTTGAAAGTCACCAAGTATTTATAGGGGTTGGGGAAGTGTTGAAGATGAGATCAAACACTTCAAGATGGTTCCAGACTCCCAATTCTATTGGTTGGCCGGAGAGATAAAGTTTTATCCCGAAAAGAGGTTGAAATCGACGAGGGAACTGTCGTCTGCAATCTGCAGAGGGGGGATATCTCGCGCGAGACACGCCATCTCGCGGCGAGATATTTCTCCTGTGGATAGTTTTGTCCTTTCCTCGCTATCTCGTATGCAGTTTAGTCCCAAACTAACGGTTGTTAGTCAAAACTTAACGAAACATGACGAAATGGTGGATTTCTACTTCTTGACTCAAAGCGAGACTTAGAGTGGTATAAGTATGTTCCGATGTGTTCAGAATGGGGTGTCTACAGCATCAAATACCAAAAGGGGACTAGGGGAAGGGTATAAAGATTGGATCTTTATGCTCTTCCTATGCTTTTCGTGCCTTAGTAAGGTCACTAAGCAATCCTAGGAAAGAGAGATCCAATCATGAGTGACATGAAGGATGCATTCTAAACTAAAAATGACATTTTTAATGAAAAAGATGATATTTTGCATGCAAAGGATGCTATTTGGATGTAAAGACATGATCTTTAATGCAAAGGATGCAACTTTATGTATGAAAATGACATATTATGTGCAAAGGATGCATAAAGATGTCATTTTGAGAGCAAAGGATGCTACTTTAAGGCAAAGATATCATTTTTGATGCAAAGGATGCAACTTTATATGTAAAGATGATGTTTAAGTGCAAGGGATGCTACTTTTCACATCACTATGTGAGAGATCCACCCTAGAACAAGCCTTTTATGAGGTCTTATTTGTTCATCCTTGGGTTGGATCCTCCATGGATCCTATGTGATGAGGGGAAAGGGGATATATGATTTACATAATTAAAGATAGTATCTTTAATGACAATGTACCAAATACCAAACAATATATAGCAATATGTAAATGTAAGGAGCAAGTATATCACATAAAATAAGTATAATGCAAGGTAAAGGGTAAAAGAGGTTACCAATGGTGGTGTCCTCTTGCTCTTTGAAGTTTGCCTAGGAAATGGACCAACTTTGGGAGGTTTTGGTGAGGAGGGAGGTGGTTTTTATCACTCTCAGCTCTCTGGAATCTCGTGGAGTTATTTTGGCAGAGTAAGGTTACTAAAAATCCCCCCCTAAAATGAGTAGAGGAGGTCTCTATTTATAGGCACTCTGGCAACAGCTAATGAAGCCGTGCGGCTTGGAGTCTTAGCCTAATGCAGCCGTGCGGCATTATCCATTATGACTCAGCATCTTTCTAGAATCATGCAAGGTGGCCTTTCTAGAAGGGTTTTTATACAAAGGAAAACGTGGTTTTTTAATTCCAAGTAATTCCTTCACCCCTTGGAAGGTTCGGAACAGTTCCCGAATTGCTCCTGAACTTTAGGAAAGTCCGGGTAATTGCCGGGAAACTTAATCGGAAGGCATCAGCCAGATTTGGGTACATACACTTTTGCAAACACATTAGTTGATTAGGTCTTTTATTTTATATTTTTGTCTTCATAGCAGGTTAGGAGAGTCAAGAGTAGACCATGCTTGAACTCATCAAGAAGTTTTTAATTTGTAAAAAACAAGAGATATTATCTTAGAATTTTTCAAGACACATTTCATGAAAATCTGGATGTCTTATTTATTGTTTAGACCGAGTCATTTCTGGCTGCCTACGTTCCCCTTTTACAAGAAAGACTAAGGGGCTCAGGTCTCTGTAGTTTGACTCGTGTGAACTTTTTTGTTTTGTTGTTTTTTTTTGGTGCAACCCTGTTTTCTGCCTAGACCGCTCTTTTTCAGGGTTTTCAGCCTAGCTAGGTATTACTCTTTTTGCACTTTTTTTTTGGTGCAATCCTGTTTTCTGCCTAGACCGCCCTTTTCAGGGTTTTCAGCCTAGCTGGGTATTACTCTTTTTGCACTTTTTATTATATATATTTTTTATATTTTCTTAAACATAATAACGACGGAGCTTGTCAGCGTTACAGGGTGAACAAAAGGATTGCCATCCAGGTCTGCGAGTTTCATTGATCCTCCCGATAGTATCTTCTGTACCACATACGGGCCGATCCAAATGGGCTCCCATTTTCCTAGAGGGTTGTCTCTGGTAGGGGGCTTCTCTTTCAGTACCAAATCACCTTCTTTGATGTATCTGGCCTTGACCTTTTTTTCAAACGCCCTAGCCATTCGCCCCTGATAGGTTCGAGTATGTTCCATTGCTTTTAGTCTCCTTTCATCAAACAGGGCAAGCTCATCATGCCAGCTGCGCAACCATTCTACTTTATTGATGTTGTTTTCCAAGAGAACTCTCAATGACGGAATTTCCAACTCTACAGGCTGGACTGCTTCCATTCCGTAAGTCAAGGCGAAAGGGGTTTCTCCTATGGCTGTTGTAACAGAAGTCCTGTAGCCCCAGAGTGCTATATGTAGCTTTTCAGGCCAGTCATGACCACGAGTGGCCATCTTTCGAATGATTCTCTCAAGCGTCTTATTTGCAGCTTCTACCGCTCCATTGGTCTGAGGCATGTACGGGGATGATTTGTGGCGAGTGACTTTGAATTCTGACAGCAATCTATCTGACAGCAATCTATCATAGTCTCCTTCAAAATGTGTCCCGCTATATGAGACAATCTTGTTTGGTACTCCATATCTGCACATGATGTTTTCTTTGATAAACTGGGCAACTTTCTTGGATGTGAGGACTTTATAAGACTTTGCTTCCACCCATTTCATTAAATAGTCTACTGCCACTAACACAAAATCATGCCCATTACTTTCGACTGGGGCTATCTTCCCGATTACATCAATACCCCAAGTCGCGAATGGCCAAGGCGTCGTCGTACAGTACAAGTCATGAGGTGGGAGATAATTAAGGTTGGAAAACCGCTGGCACTTGTCACACTCTCGCACATGCTGAATACAGTCTGTTTCTATGGAAATCCAGTAGTAGCCCATTCTGAGGATAACTTGCATCAATGCTCTGGCGTTCATGTGAGGACTGCAGGGACCATTATGGACTTCGCTCATTAGCTCTTTTGCTCTTTCTTCAGTGACACACAGCAGGAGTGGTCCTTGATATCGCTTTTTGAACTGATCGTCTCCTAGAATGACGTAGTGAGAGGCCAGTCGTTTCAAATCTTGCAAGCTTTTGGCTTTGATTCTCAATCAAAATCAAAATCAATGTTTTAGTGTTTCTAAAACCCCTAAAACCGTCTATTTTTGGCTAAGGCAAAAAGGGTTCTATTTATAAATTATAAATATTCCTAACCCTTAGGGATAAGAGCCCCTTTCCTAGCCAAAATCGGAGTCTGGCGGACCTTGTCCCACGCGGGACATAGCATATCTCGCGCGATACAAGTAATCTGTCATTTTGGAGCGGTTGCTCGCCTTGCATGGGAGCGGACGCTCTCCTTGTCCAGAAGCATTGTCTCGTGCGGGACATGGTGTGTCTCGCGTGATACAACCCTGTTTCCAGCATCCTAAAGTTTCTGCCTTTGAGGCGCCCGCCCCGCTGAATGAACTCTCACCGAAAATTAATTAAAATATGTTTTTATCTTGGGAGTCGCCACGCCATTTTTAGAGGAAAACATTGAAAAACCTATTTTAAGAGATTTTGGGTCCGGGAGTCTGGTTACGTGTTGGGAAGAACTAGAGAGTTCACCCAACACGCCTCTTTCGAGACTTTCAATCAACGTTTGGACAATTATGGACATTCAAAATGTGTGTGCGATGTGTGTCAACAAGTAAAGTGCGCAAGCTTAGATTTCACTGATGGTATGGAACTGAATACAACTTGTAAGCCATGATAGGGGGGGCCACACCCTTTTACATATGATATCTTTTATCACCAAGCAGAGGTCTTGAGACAGTCTGCCCAGGGAGTTCCCTTGTCGTCCGACACATGACTTCTCTTAACGAGGATGTCGGGCGACATAAGGACTCTTGGTCAGATTGTCTCTTACAGAGGTAAAGCTACTCTGGAAATGGAAAGACATTATTTTGCTCATTTAGGACACTATTCAGTGGCCTAGAACCCAGCTTGGGGTTGGTGGGAGTGGACAAAGTCACGATAGACTTTGTCGACACGGATGTCATATGACATAGATCCTTTGATGTCGTCTATGTCATACGGTGATCCTCTTCCATCAAATAGGTTGCACCCAAACAGAGTTTAGGCACCCAAATAGTGGCTTATGAGCCAGAAGATGCTTAGGTAGGCTTTGAGTCACAAAGGGGATAAACCTAGCAGATCTGAAGTCCAAGAATGGCATTACGGCCTTCGGGAGTCCCATGTCGTATGACACAGGATATCCATGGAGACCTATGTCGCACGACATGGGAGCCCTGTTCAGTGCCCTTCACCTGTTTGGTTCCTCCTTTGTTCCCCAAGCAAACCAAGCATATTTATTGACTGTAGACAGTAATATAATACTATAACATGGGTATTATGGGAAGATCACATGGCTTTAGTGACCAAATGTGATAAATCACACGTTTTATGGCCACTTTGAAGTAGCCATCACTTCCTAACCCAATGTAGCTAGGCAAATATTGAAACTTTATTGGTGTGTGTACCACCAAATGTCCAGATCTGAGGTGGGGAGAAGTGAATATTGAAGATTCACTCCTCCACCACCTTTATCATGCAAAATCCCAATTTCTACATGGTATGAGAGCAAGTATGCATGCAAGATATATTTAAAGACTTTAAAAAAGGGAGAAAGGTTTAGTGGCTACCTATTGTAGTCCACAAGGTAGAATCACCAATAGTATGGTGTCCACCCCTTCAATCACCAACAAAGGAAGCTTCTTGGAGTCTTGACCTTGAAGTGTGTGTGTGTGAGGAGGGAGGTGAGTGTGTGTGTATGAGAGAGAGAGAGAGAGAGAGAGAGAGAGAGACTCTATTTGGCAAGAGTTTCCCCCTATTTTACTGATATTGCTCTCAGAATTTAATCCTCACTTTGGCTCTCTTCCTTGCCTCCTCCCAAAATGATCAGCCATGCCTTCTATTTATAGGCATCCTGATGGGGCTTCTTATGTCGCACGACATAGGCAGTTAAACCGCCTTAGTGTCCCTTGTCGGACGACAGCGTACATCTTTTGGCCATAATGGGCCGAGTGGCTGGCAGGCCCAATGGATTGGTGGGCTGCTGGGATTTTTGGACTCTAATTGCTTCTTAGCAATTTGTGTAAGCCCAAATTTAATTAAATTGAATCCAAAACTTGAGTTCGGATCGGGGTACTCACAGAGCCCCTCGGCGACGTCGCTTCCACGGGAAGCGGGGTCGTCGACAAAAAAATGAGAATCCCGAGCCGGACACGAACGGCGGGGAAAGAGGTGACCAAGATGGTCAAGTGGCTGGACCTCTTATGAAGAGGATTCCTACGTATCCCGTGGGGGAATCAAGCCAAGTCGTAGTTCAGGCAAAGATGGGGTGCCAAATGAAAGGCTACGAGTTTTGTACCCGAAAGTGACTGTTCCAAGGGTAGTCACCCCAAAGATGTGCATTTGCACTGGAGTTTGACTGTTCTTAAGGGGAGTCATCCCGAAGATTGACTATTTTGATGGGGAGTCACCCGAGGATTTGACTTTTTTTTTTCTTTGGGAGTCACCCGCTGGAAATGTTGACTTTCTTCTTTGGGAGTCACCCGCTGGCTGGACTGTTTTTAATGGGGAGTCACCCCGGGGATTTGACTTTTTTCTTTGGGAGTCACCTGCTGGAAATGTTGACTTTCTTCTTTGGGAGTCACCCGCTGGCTGACTGTTTTTAATGGGGAGTCACCCCGGGGATTTGACTTTTTTTCTTTGGGAGTCACCCGCTAGAAATGTTGACTTTTTTCTTTGGGAGTCACCCGCTAATTTGACTGTTTTGATGGGGAGTCACCCCAAAGATTTGACTTTTTCTTTAGTAGTCACCCGCGAGTTTGACTGTTTTGATGGGGAGTCACCCCGAGGATTTGACTTTTTTTTTGGGAGTCACCCGCTGGAAATGTTGACTTTTTTCTTTGGGAGTCACCCGCTAATTTGTCTGTTTTGATGGGGAGTCACCCCGCTAATTTGACTATTTTGATGGGGAGTCACCCCGGGGATTTGACTTTTTTCTTTGGGAGTCACCCGCTGGAAATGTTGACTTTCTTCTTTGGGAGTCACCCGGGCCGATCGTTTTTAATGGGGAGTCACCCCGGGATTTGACTTTTTTCTTTGGGAGTCACCCGCTGGAAATGTTGACTTTTTTCTTTGGGAGTCACCCGCTAATTTGACTGTTTTGATGGGGAGTCACCCCGGGGATTTGACATTTTTCTTTGGGAGTCACCCGCTGGAAATGTTGACTTTCTTCTTTGGGAGTCACCCGCTAATTTGACTGTTTTGATGGGGAGTCACCCCGCTAATTTGACTGTTTTGATGGGGAGTCACCCCGGGGATTTGACTATTTTCTTTGGGAGTCACCCGCTGGAAATGTTGACTTTCTTCTTTGGGAGTCACCCGCTGGCTGGACTATTTTTAATGGGGAGTCACCCCGGGGATTTGACTTTTTTCTTTGGGAGTCACCCGCTGGAAATGTTGACTTTCTTCTTTGGGAGTCACCGACCGGCTGACTGTTTTTAATGGGGAGTCACCCCGGGGATTTGACTTTTTTCTTTGGGAGTCACCCGCTGGAAATGTTGACTTTTTTCTTTGGGAGTCACCCGCTAATTTGACTGTTTTGATGGGGAGTCACCCCGAAGATTTGACTTTTTCTTTGGGAGTCACCCGCGAGTTTGACTGTTTTGATGGGGAGTCACCCCGAGGATTTGACTTTTTCTTTGGGAGTCACCCGCTGGAAATGTTGACTTTTTTCTTTGGGAGTCACCCGCTAATTTGACTGTGGAAATCTGTGCGGTCTTTCCGGACCGGGTAGTTTAAGGCCGTTCCGGGCCATTTGTTGTGGAAATCTGTACGGTCTTTCCGGACCGGGTAGTTTAAGGCCGTTCCGGGCTATTTGTTGTGGAAATCTGTACGGTCTTTCCGGACCGGGTAGTTTATGGCCGTTCCGGGCTATTGTGTTGTTGGAAATGATATTGTGAAAGACTGAGAGAGGTGGGTTTTTGAACCCAAATGAATTATAGGGACGAGCCTAAAGAGGTATGGGAACAAGCCTAAAGGGTATAGGCACAAGCCTAAAGAAGCATAGGAACAAGCCTGAAGAGTTGTAGGAACAAGCCTACGCATAGGAACAAGCCTAGCGAGATATAGGAACGAGCCTTAAGAGGTATGGGAATAAACCCAAAATAGGTGTAGGAACAAGCCTACGCATAGGGATGAGCCTGAAAAGGTATGGGAACAAGCCCAAAGTAGGTGTAGGAACAAGCCTACGGATAGGAATGAGCCTAAAGAGGTATGGGAACAAGCCCAAAATAGGTGTAGGAACAAGCCTACGGATAGGAACGAGCCTAAAGAGGTATGGGAACAAGCCCAAAATAGGTGTAGGAACAAGCCTACGGATAGGAACGAGCCTGAAAAGGTATGGGAACAAGCCCAAAATAGGTGTAGGAACAAGCCTACGGATAGGAACGAGCCTGAAAAGGTATGGGAACAAGCCCAAAATAGGTGTAGGAACAAGCCTACGGATAGGAACGAGCCTAAAGAGGTATGGGAACAAGCCCAAATGGGTGTAGGAACAAGCCTACGCATAGGGTCGAGCCTGAAAAGGTATGGGAACAAGCCCAAAATAGGTGTAGGAACAAGCCTACGGATAGGAACGAGCCTAAAGAGGTATGGGAACAAGCCCAAATGGGTGTAGGAACAAGCCTACGCATAGGGTCGAGCCTGAAAAGGTATGGGAACAAGCCCAAAATAGGTGTAGGAACAAGCCTACGATAGGTGTAGGAACAAGCCTACGGATGGGAACGAGCCTAAAGAGGTATGGGAACAAGCCCAAATGGGTGTAGGAACAAGCCTACAATAGGTGTTCGAGATTAACTCAAAAGGATCGCGAGATGAACTCTATGACTTGAAATGACTTTATCTGAGAAAGTAATGATGATTTGCAGGTGAATGAGATATGCTTTCATACCCGTGCTGTGCTTACCTGAGAGGGTTGTGCGCACGAAGATCACTTGAAGTGATTGGCTGACTTTGGAAACATTCGTCAGGTAGAACACGAACTTTGCGGTTGATATTACCGTTTCAAGACGGGCCCTGCTATTAATTTGCCGTTGCAAGATGGGTATTGCTGATGAATTGCCGTTGCAAGACGGGCTGTTGAGGATTTGCCCATTGCCAGACTGGCTGCATGATGAACATTGTCGTTGCGAGACAGACTTTTTGATGATGATTTGACACTTCAAGATGGACTTTTGATTCATTTGTCATTGCAAGACGGGCCTTTGATGATGATGGTGAGGATGATCCTTTCCAGCCCCCCGCTTGCCACAGTGCCTGAGTGGCATGGATATTATGGCGAGCCCCGGCCTTGGGCCCAGTATGAGGATGATGATGATTCAGGTGGCGAGATCCACGAGGTATAGGAGGGTGGCGGCGATGGCCAGGAGCATATCGGCTCTGAGGAGGAGGTAGGCAGCGTCCAAGACGACAGCGGCTCCGAGGAGGATGAGGAGGATGATCCCGAGTTGGAGTGATCGCGGAAATCCCCTTTTGTCATGCTTGGAACTCTTAGATAGAGAGAAGGAATAATGCATGCACTAATCTATTGCTTCTCACTTTGTAAAATAAAATCTTTGTATTGTGCAACTAATGCATTCCATTGATAGCATCTAGGCTTATTTGTTTATATGTATTAGTCCGTCCCAAGAAATGGCAAGAAGGATGGAATTTGTTGGGGGTTGGTGATGTATTTGGGTGCAAAGTGTGTCAAATCCTCTCCCATGCGGCTGGTGAGTAGGGAGAATGGATATAGAGTTTTGGGCTGCTTTGGACAGGTTTTGAGCAAGTATCGGATCGCCGATGGGGTGCTGCAGATGCAGCCAGTTCTAACGTCTGATGGATGGTCACGTTTACTGAATTTCTTGGGAAACTAGCCCCCAGCATTTGTAAAAGGATAGCTTTGCAAAATGCGACTTCTAGTAGTCACAGCAGCCCCAAAATTCATCTTCAACCTTGGCATCATCCCCTAGGTCCAACATTTGGCTCAAAATGGAACGTTATGAAGAGATGTCCAATGCAATCCTATTAGAGGCATAATCATCACGCGACCCAGGGGGCACCCATCTTTCCAGACCTTAGTCGATCAGTCACAGACTTGGAAATATATACGTGCAGGGGCACTTTTTTTGAAAAGTGGGAATGAATCCCGAATTTGTGTATGACACACTTGCTTTGGGTTTGACTCTTTTGAGAGAGTATAAACACGACAAGGCGTGAAAAAGTGTTTGGAAGCCCCTACTGACAGAAAGACAGTGTTTGGCTCTATTTCCCTATGAGAGAGAAGACTTGTCGAGACACTTGAAACCTTGTCTTATTCATGATGATCACAAAGCTGCTTAAAACCCTTTATTGATGTTCGGGTTATTCAAACACTAAGTCTGATATGAACAAATATTTTGATTAATCACAAGGAGAAAACTAACTGATATCGAGATCAAATCCGGAAGGATGGAAAGTGTATAGGGACGGTCCTTGATGAGACCGGATTTTTGAGATTTATTTGTGATTTCGACCGGACCAATTATGGTTGCCTACGTTCCCCTCCATGATGAGGAGCTCAGGTCTCCGTAGTTCGGGCTTATCCCGAATGGAGAGAATGAATGTGAAAACTTGAGATTTGGGGGACCCTCGAGGATTTTGAGAATTGGGGGATTGAAGATCATGTCCCCTTGGAGTGTCCATGAAAGACACGGACGCGAAGCCCCAGTGGGACATCTGCGGCAAGTGTTTGAGGAAGAGAAATGAAATATGCTCACATGAAGTGTCGAATGAGTGGATTGAATTTGCATAATCTTAGATTGATGATCTTTGGAGCCAAGATGGATTTGACTCTGATTTAAGCAAGCAATGAAGCATTAATCTGATTTAGATCTCGAAGATATCATAATGAAATTGCTATCCGGTAGGGACTGTAGTTGGGTTTCCGGGCTTCGATCGGCCATCCGGTGATTTGGGATGTCATGACCTCTTAAGATGAGAGGTCGGCTAGGCCTTTTACTGACTGAACCTCTAAAAATAAGAGGTTGGCTTGCGGGGATGTGTTTGGGAAATCTACGGCGAGGAAGATTGATTTCAAATTTTGACTTTGGCCAAAGGCAAGGGTAATGGTAAAGGGAATATCCTCTAAAATTGAGAGGATGGTTTGGAATTGGTTTTTAAGGTGAATGGGAATATCCTCTAAAATCGAGAGGATGGCTCTGGATTGATTTTAAGGTAATGGTGAGAGGAAGTCCAAGCTATCGAGAGCGGGCCTCTTTTTTTTTTTTTTTTTTTTTTTTTTTTTTTTATCATGGGAGAGCTTCTCGAGAAGTCGGGAATTTTTTGCTGAATTGTGAGGATTTAAAATCCTTCTTTTTAGAATTTGGAAGGCCTCTTTGAGGAGTTGAGGATTATCTTTCCTTCCTTCATGACTTGAATATTTTATGCATTGCCAACTCTCGTAGCTAACTTCTTGACATTGCTTGGACTTCTCTCAGCAAGGAGGAAAGGTGATGGCTAGATGGGGTTTCAAAACATGCCGATCTTGAAATGAAAGGATATTGTTTGGTGAGGGTGAGGTAATGGCTTCCCTAGGGTGAAAGGCTTCAACCGCAATCCTTACCGGATGACCTAAACGAAATTAAGTCTTCGTTGCTTGCTTAAGCTTTAAATGAGAAAGATTCATGCAAATTCTTGGTCAACGAAGAGATTGTGAGCATATGAAATGCAAGATGGGGAGTTGGTAAGCCCCAATTTGAGAAGGATATTAATTGATTTTCTCACTCCGATTAATTTAAACATAAGTTATTTCAAAGCATTAGCGATTGAGCAGCAAAGGTGATCATCTAGGATAAGACCATTTCAATTAATTGTAACGTGGGTGGGCAACTGATGTCTCGAGTCTAGCAGGAAAAGAAACAAAGACTTTTATTATTAGAAGAAAAAAACTAGTCCAACGTGGACTTGACAGACTCTTGTCCGATAAAGGACATTTATCAGACAATTTGGGTCCTACAAAGACCGATTGACTGTATTAATATTGGATGGGAGGGCCCTGGGTTTTGGTGAAGATCACGGAAGTGGATTGGTAATCGCATTGGGGCGAGGAGCTTTCTCGATCTTCCCCTCATCAATAAGCCTTTGGATGAGCAGCTTTAAAGGGACGCAGTCATTGGTAACATGTCCAGGGTACTGATGGTAGAGGCAAAACTTGCTAGTGTCCAGATTGGGATTTGCCTTAACATGGTTGTAATTATCCAGGGGCTTGATCAGCCCAGCCTTTACCAAACCGTTAAATGCCTCCTCAGTTGGCATCCCCAAATCATCGAATTTCTGCCGCTGAGGCCTTCCTCCACCACGGCCAGATAACTGACCCTTCTCCCCTTGAATGTAGTTAACGGAGTTAGAGACAACAGTTTCTTTACCCTTTGGAGCGACAGGGGTAGATCTTGGAACAATGGAATAGGTAGCATTCTCGCTTTCAGCCCCTGCACTCACCATTTCTCGCAGATTCGGGTAGTACCCCCGGCCAATGGCTTCCCTGACGGATGGCTTGACACATGAAAGAAAGATGGACTTCTCGTCAGAGAGGGGAATTGGGTGAGCCAACTCATTAAGCTTCTTGTTCCACCTCTTATAAAAGTCTGTTACGGACTCATCGTGCCTCTGAATGGTGCCGATCAAGTCACTACGAGTAGTGTACCACTCGACGCTTCCTTTGTATTTGTCCAAAAAAGCATCACTGATCTGGGACCACGTAGCCCTTGCTTCTGGTTTAAGGCCTAGGAACCATCTCAAAGGAGAGTCATCGAGGGATAAGTGAAAGTAAAGGGCCAGCATCTCTTCGGTGGCCCCTTTGGCACCCATTGACATGATGTAGCTGTTCATGTGAGTTTTAGGGCATGTGGAGCCTTCAAACTTAGTTATGGGGGGCATCTTGAAGTTCTTCGGGAGAGCCTTTGAGTCTTTGAGCTCTACGGAGCTGACCATGTTGGATCCGAAAGTCATTCTGTGCAACTGTTCTTTCACGTACTTCAGTTCCTCTTTCAAACTTGAAACCTCGGAGGATGGGGGTCGTCCCATAGTCGGAGCTACTGTTGAGGATGGCACTGGGAATTCTGGCGTGGGCCTGATTGGCAAGGCAGCCGGAGGAAGACCAAAAGTGCTGGGTATGCTGTCATTGCTGTTCACTAAGCCAACTGGGCTGGGGATCTTGTTTCCGTACATGTCGTAACCATTGAATTGGACATCGGGATTCCGGGGCCCGAACTGTACTGATTGACTGCCGAACTGACCATGGGCAGGGGACCTGATACCGGTGCATGGCGCTGAATACGGGGTGGAACCGTACAGATGTTGGGTGAGAGGGGAACAAACCGCCGGCTGAGGGATGTTGTTTTGGAATTGGGGTTGTGGATATTGCGGGATCTGATCCTGGCAAATTTGGCTTCCTGACATGCGATAACTGCTCTGTTGCTGATTGGACTGATCATGGGGAGCCATAAATTGACCACCAAAAGTTGGGTTGGACGGCTGACCCGTGCTGTTATACGAACTTTGACCCCGAGTCCCAAACTGATTCTGAGTATACCCAAACGGCCCTTGATTGACACCACTGGGTTGCTGACCCTGCCCAAGCTGATTCTGGGGGTAAAACATAAACTGGTCCTGAGCACCGACCTTTGGTAAGGAGCTTGATTCGCCCCTCGACCCGTATTGCATACCATGAGTAGATACTGGGATAGGGGGAGGTCTTGACATACCCCCATGAGTTGGCATCGAGAGGGAGCCAGGCACACCATAGGAGACTGGTGGGGGCATATTGTGAAGGCTTGGCCCAGGTGAGGATGGTGGAACAAAGCCAGTGCCGGTGATAGTGACATCGGGTTCCTCCCTGATTTCTTCGTACGACCCATCGGGGTGACGGATTACGGCAACGCCTTGCATACGCATTGCTTCCACATAGCGAGCCCAACCGGCTTCCTCACGGGCACGAGCGGCTTCGAGAGCAGCACGGAGAGAAGCTTCTTGAGGGAAGTTGAACCTGGGTGAGGGTTTACAAACAGACTTCCCGAGGGTGTCATGTGAGGACCCGTGCCGTAACCACTGCTAGGAGATGCATTTAGAGCTGTGTTTGGCCCCGTGTTCTGACCTTGATCTGGCCCTACACCCTGACTAACATTCTGACTCTGAGCTGGATCAACACTTGCATTCGGACCCAAACCCGCTGAGACTTGCGAATCTGCCATTTCTAAGACCGCTGGAAATGAATTCCTGACTGGAGAGAAACTGATTAACCGACCACCCGGAACTCTGACCCAATACTTGCTCGCTGAAAGGGGGAGAGAATGGCTTTAGGTGGGGGAGAGGATAGGCTTAGGACGGACTCATGCATATGCTCTCTTTTTATGTTTTTATATTTTTATATATTTTTGTTTTTTATAAAAATGATTTTTATTGATCCTAGGAATGGTTGGAAAAGGGGGAAACCTTCTTTTTCGCATTCTACGCTATTCCTGGATCAGTGGGTTCCATCACTACGTCTATAGACCCCCTGTATTCCACCTGTATTGCACCTCCGGGATGGACAATCCCGGCAGAGGTCCTATAGGGCATGTGGAACCCACCAACCGAAAGGGAGAACGAACCTATGGGCATACGAGCCAAAACAAGTCAAACTCGGGGTTTTCAAAACCAAGTCCAAGTCAACGTCTAAACTCGGGAGGAGAGAGGGTTGAACGTACGTTTGAACGTACGAGACCGCAGTTTGAAGGTAAAACCCTCGAGGAATTGGGCATGACCTCCCCTCTTTTCGAGTTGGAAATCTGGCATGGCCTCTCGTCACTTGGTGGCGAAATTTCGGCATAACTCTTGTTAGTATGCGTTAAGAAGTCGACATGGTCCCGTTGTTGACACATGTCGAGAACGCGTCATGACTTCTCACGAAGCCAAGCCGAGAAATCGATATGTCGAGACATGTAGAGATCTTAACGTGTACTTACGTTTGAATTATGTCGTGATTCCAACACGAAGAGGGAAAGTATGCCAAGATTTTTGGAGACGGTGTATGACTCGGACTTTGTGAGAAAATTTTGAAAATCGAGTTTAAAACGTTTTGAAAAGTATTGGCCAAAAACAAACCGGTCACGGTAGAAAGTGTGTCACGGACAAGTGTTGGCTGACTCACTGGCTAGGAGGACTTTAGGCGCTCAAACGTCAGTGAAACATGTCACTTTCCGCGATGTCGTCCGTACACTCCCAGGTTCTAACTCTATGTGCGGGTATAGTGCGAGTAGTGTGAAGGTAACTTCTAGAAACATATATATTTTTTGCTTTTTGTAAAAGATTTTTGTTTTTTTGTTTATGCAGTATGCAAAGAAAAAGCAAGAGAATGAGTCAAAGCATGACAAAAGGGGACTGCCCCAAATGTCAGAATTTACCAGTAGTTGTAGTCCAGCGTCATCCTGCCCTGTTCTGATCAACGGGAAGAGAAAATTGCAAAAGGGGAAGCCCCAGCTTCCAATAGTGTCACATACCAAAGCATGGCAAGGTGCATTTGAGCACACAAAATGACACAAATGTACACACAAGGTGAATGTCGAAATTGTCCAAGTTGATTTTGAAGAAAGTTAGACTCTCTTAAGAAAAACTTTTCTCTTTTTTCAGAAAATAGAAGAATGATACTGGTACGTGGGATTGTTAGACCACCGTTTATCCCAAGCCCCGAGTTAGGGAGCGATACAGGAAGGTTAGTGGTTTCCACCTATATACCAAGTATCGTCTTCATTCTTTTAGAACAAAAAGTTTTTCAATGTCCCCAGCAGAGTCGCCACTGAATGAACGCTCACCGAAAATTAATTAAAATATGTTTTTATCTTGGGAGTCTCCACGCCGTTTTTAGAGGAAAACATTGAAAAACCTATTTTAGGAGATTTTGGGTCCGGGAGTCTGGTTAGGTGTTGGGAAGAACTAGAGAGTTCACCCAACACGCCTCTTTCGAGACTTTCAATCAACGTTTGGACAATTATGAACATTCAAAATGTGTGTGCGATGTGTGTCAACAAGTAAAGTGCGCAAGCTTAGATTTCATTGATGGTATGGAACTGAATACAACTTGTAAGCCATGATAGGGGGGGGGCACACCCTTTTACATATGATATCTTTTATCACCAAGCAGAGGTCTTGAGACAGTCTGACCAGGGAGTTCCCTTGTCGTCCGACACATGACTTCTCTTAACGAGGATGTCGGGCGACATAAGGACTCTTGGTCAGATTGTCTCTTACAGAGGTAAAGCTACTCTGGAAATGGAAAGACATTATTTTGCTCATTTAGGACACTATTCAGTGGCCTAGAACCCAGCTTGGGGTTGGTGGGAGTGGACAAAGTCACGATAGACTTTGTCGACACGGATGTCATATGACATAGAGCCTTTGATGTCGTCTATGTCATACGGTGATCCTCTTCCATCAAATAGGTTGCACCCAAACAGAGTTTAGGCACCCAAATAGTGGCTTATGAGCCAGAAGATGCTTAGGTAGGCTTTGAGTCACAAAGGGGATAAACCTAGCAGATCTGAAGTCCAAGAATGGCATTACAGCCTTCTGGGAGTCCCATGTCGTATGACACAGGATCTCCATGGAGACCTATGTCGCACGACATGGGGAGCCTGTTTCAGTGCCCTTCAGTCTGTTTGGTTCCTCCTTTGTTCCCCAAGCAAACCAAGCATATTTATTGACTGTAGACAGTAATATAATACTATTACATGGGTATTATGGGAATATCACATGGCTTTAGTGACCAAATGTGATAAATCACACGTTTTATGGCCACTTTGAAGTAGCCATCACTTCCTAACCCAATGTAGCTAGGCAAAGATTGAAACTTTATTGGTGTGTGTACCACCAAATGTCCAGATCTGAGGTGGGGAGAAGTGAATATTGAAGATTCACTCCTCCACCACCTTTATCATGCAAAATCCCAATTTCTACATGGTATGAGAGCAAGTATGCATGCAAGATATATTTAAAGACTTTAAAAAAGGGAGAAAGGTTTAGTGGCTACCTATTGTAGTCCACAAGGTAGAATCACCAATAGTATGGTGTCCACCCCTTCAATCACCAACAAAGGAAGCTTCTTGGAGTCTTGACCTTGAAGTGTGTGTGTGTGAGGAGGGAGGTGAGTGTGTGTGTATGAGAGAGAGAGAGAGAGACTCTATTTGGCAAGAGTTTCCCCCTATTTTACTGATATTGCTCTCAGAATTTAATCCTCACTTTGGCTCTCTTCCTTGCCTCCTCCCAAAATGATCAGCCATGCCTTCTATTTATAGGCATCCTGATGGGGCTTCTTATGTCGCACGACATAGGCAGTTAAACCGCCTTAGTGTCCCTTGTCGGACGAGAGCGTACATCTTTTGGCCGTAATGGGCCGAGTGGCTGGCAGGCCCAATGGATTGGTGGGCTGCTGGGATTTTTGGACTCTAATTGCTTCTTAGCAATTTGTGTAAGCCCAAATTTAATTAAATTGAATCCAAAACTTGAGTTCGGATCGGGGTACTCACACCCGCCTTCAGTGAGGCACCCGCCTCACCCAAAATTCCATTTTTCGGCCATTTTACAATTCATTATTTGTGTCTGACTCTTTAGGAATTATATTTTATGTTGGTAGTGAGTTGAAACATCAACCTCACAAGACATAAGTGGTCTCTAGCAAACCATTATGTCCACCATATTAAATATAACATCAAAGATTGATTCCTTGATAGATCAATGTCACAATCCCTTTGTCTCGCGATGTCATATTGAACATAAGTCATGGTCCATGTCAACTCATATTGTTCAATGCTTTCTCGACTCAGAATATGTTGATAATCCAAGTGCATTTGATCTCTATCAAATCTCTTGAGTGTGGCCACACATTTCATCAACACTATTCATCGAGGGGCCCAAGCAAACATCTCTCTCTCAACGAGAGGGACAAATCCCATCTTGACTTATCATTCTTCCCTACAAGAATCCAATCGTGCCAACATAGCCCTTATTGCTATCCTATTAAAGATAGTGTTAGACTACATCAAACACAACGTTCATCATGTGGAAGACGATGATAATCTCAAGTACAAAGGATTCTAATGACACGACTATCATGAGATTTAATCATGACATATATGACCATAGACCATGACATAAATCTCATAGGTAGGTCATGTCCAGTACCTTGTTCTCTAACAAGTACATATACGTGTAATGTGCATCCCATGCATATAATCATATATATGATTATCCATTACCAACTTATACTAGTTATTCAATATAACTAGGGACGCAGGTTATTATAATAAATATGAAAAACATAAAATAAACCAAATAAACATTCTCTATAATAAACGGTAAAGATGATTACATAACGATATTAAGTTATAAATCAAACATAACTAAAAGCCTAGGGCATTACACCAACAATCTCCCACTTGCACTAGGCACCATCTCCTATGTATCATATACCCATGGACCTAACATGACCATCATGCTTTGATTGTGCGAGGGGCTTTGTAAGCAGATCCCCTATGTTATCATCGGTTGATACTTTGCATATTTTAACGTCTCCTCTTTCTATGAATTCTCGAATGAGGTGGAAACGTCTAAGAATGTGTTTGGATCGCTGATGTGACCTTGGTTCCTTTGCTTGCGCAATGGCACCATTGTTGTCACAATAAAGTTCCACCAAATTAGTGATACTTGGAACGAATTCCAAATCACTAATGAACTTCTAGATCCAAACTGCCTTTTTAGCTGCATCGGATGTCGCTATATATTCGGCCTCAATTGTAGAATCGACTATAGTACTCTGCTTAGAACTCTTCCAACATATCGCACCTCCGTTAAGCATAAACACAAATCTCGACTGCGGTCGAAAATTATCTTTGTCAGTTTGGAAGCTTGTATCTGTGTAACCCTTTACAACTAGATCATCTTTCATTCCTCCAAAGACAAAGAACACATCTTTAGTCCTTCTTAAGTAGTTAAGGATCAACTTAACTGCCATCCAATGGCTTTCACCAGGATCAGATTGGTATCGACTAGTCATGCTTTAGAGCTTATGAGACATCGGGTCTAGTACAAATCATGGCATACATGATAGATCCAATAGCCCAAGCATATGGAATCTCATTCATTCTCTTTCGCTCACCAGTTGTCTTAGGACACTGAGTCTTGCTAAGAGTAACACCAAGACCCATTGGCAAGTTACCTCTCTTAGAATTTTCCATTTTGAATCTTCTAAGAACTTTGTCAATGTAAGTACTTTGACTCAAACCAATTATCCTTTTAGATATATCTCTATAGATCTTGATTCCAAGGATGTAGGCGGCTTCACCCATATCTTTCATTGAGAAACATTTCCCTAACCAAGACTTGACAGTCTAAAGTGCAGGAATGTCGTTTCCAATGAGTAAGATATCACCGACATACAATATCAGAAATATTACTGTGCTCCCACTAAATTTCATGTATATAAAAGGTTCATCTTCATTCTTGATGAAGCCAAACTCTTTGATCGATTCATCAAAATGAAGATTCCAACTCCTAGAAGCTTGTTTCAACCCATATATGGATCTTTGCAACTTGCATACTTTATTAGAATTTCTTGGATCGACAAAACCTTCGGGTTGTGTCATATACACATCCTCAAGTAACTTCCCATTTAGGAAAGCTTTTTTGACATCCATTTGCCATATCTCGTAGTCATAATATGCGGCTATGGCAATTGAAATTCTAATAGACTTCAGCATTGCAACAGGCGAAAAGGTTTTGTCATAGTCAATACCATGAACTTGCCTAAATCCCTTTGCTACAAGCCTAGCCTTGTAAGTATGCACCTTCCCATCCATGTCAGTCTTCTTCTTGAAGACCCACTTGCACCCTATGGTTTATACACCTTCAGGCGGCTCAATCAAGTTCCAAACTTGATTATTCGACATGGATTGTAATGCGGATTCCATGGCTTCCAGCCATTTATCCGAATCATGAGTTGACATTGCCTCTTGATAGGAAGTAGGTTCGTCATTCTCAATGACTTCCACTTCATTACTTTTCGAAATGAGAAATCCATATCTCTTAGGTTCAGATCGTACCCTATCCAATCTACGATGGACTTATGGATATTGAACCGGTTCCACAATTTCTTGTGAACTTGGTTCCGTCTCTACTATTGGTTCCATGTTGTTTTTGGGTTCTTGAATTTCTTCAAGATCAATTTTACTCCCGCTAGATGCTTATTGAGAAACTGTTTCTCAAAAAAAGTACCATATTGAGCAACAAACACTTTGTTCTCATTGCGGTTGTAAAAGTAATATCCTTTGGTTTTCTTAGGATAACCTACGAAAATAAATTTGTCATATTTAGGTGCTAACTTATCAGAGACAAGTCTCTTCACATAAGCTTCACAACCCCAAATCTTCATGAAAGACAAACTAGGTTTTCTTCCATACCATATCTCATGTGGGGTCTTATGAGCCGATTTAGTAGGGACTCTGTTCAGTGTGAACGCAACAGTCTCTGATGCATGTCCCCAAAAGGAAACAGGAAGGTCAACTTGACTCATCATCAAACGAACCATGTCTAACAAGGTTCTATTCCTCCTCTCGGACACACCATTCCATTATGGTGTTTCGGGTGGAGTCAACTCTGAAACGATTCCACAGTTTTTGAGATGATTGACAAACTCTTGGCTTAAATATTCACCACCACGATCGGATCGAAGTGCTTTAATAGTTTTGCTAAGTTGATTTTGTACTTCATTTTGAAATGTTCTAAACATCTCATACGATTCACTTTTGGACTTCATCATATAGACATAGCCATATCTAGATAAGTCATCAGTGAATGTAATGAAATACCGAAATCCTCCCCTAGAAATGCTAATCATTGGTCTACAGACATCGGTATGTATTAGGGCCAATAAGTCACTAGCTCTATCACTACTCTTAGTGTTGGGTGGTTTGGTCATTTTTCCTAATAAACAAGATTCGCATACCTCATATAATTCATAATCATGTGAGTCTAAAAATCCATCTTTATGGAGTTTAGTTATGCGCTTCTCATTTATATGACCAAGTCGGCAATGCCACATGAACGTGTTGTTCACATTATTTGGTTTAGATTTCTTGTTTACATGATAAATATCTTCAACATTATTTTATTTCTCAACATCAAGAACATAAAGGCCATTAAATGAATTTGCAGTACAATAGAGCATATCATTTAAATAAATAGAAAACTTCTTATTTTCAATAAGAAAACTAAATCATTCATTATCCAAACACGAAACAGAAATAATATTCCTACTCAAATTCGGAACGTAATAACAATTGTTCAAAACAAGTACTAGTCCACTAGGTAAAGTTATATCATATGTTCCTACGGCTAATGCAGCAACTCTTGCTCCATACCCCACACGTAGGTGCACTTCACCTTCTTTGAGTAGCTTCCTATTCTTTAGTCCCTTCCCATTTAAACAAATGTGAGATCCACATCCAGTATCTAATACCCATGAACTAGAAATAGAAAGGAAAATATCTATCACATAGATACCTGAATTAGTAGCAATCACATTGCCCTTCTTCGCTTTTAGGCCTTCCTTATAAGCCTTGCAATTATGCTTCCAATGACCAACTTCTTGGCAGTGATAGCAAATTGCATCCTTTTGAGACACTCTGGGTTTAGTCACTTCGGCATTGGCAACCTTTGCCTTAGGTGAAGCAACAATTGCTTTACCTTTACCTTCCTTTTTGAACCCTTTTCCCTTGTTAACCATTAACACATTTGCCGTACTAAACTTCTTGATATTCTTCTCTGCAGTCTTAAACATCACATGCAATTCTGGCAGATTCTTATCCACGCCACTCATGTGATAATGCATAATGAAATGACCATAACATTCAGGTAATGAATTCAATATCATATCCGTAGCGTGTTCCAAACTCATAGGATTTCCAAGCCTTTCTAGACGCTCAATAAGTCCTTTCATCTTAAGGACATGAGCACCAACCGACTGCCCCTCTTGCATCTTGCATGCATTCAGGGCTTTCACCACATTATATCTTTCTTGCCTAGCTTGCACTTGGAACATTTCCTTTAAGCGCTCAGCTAGATCAAAAGTTGCTTCCATGTGTTCAAGGTCCTTTTGAAGAGCCTTACACATGGTGGCAAGCATAAGGCAAGCAACATCATTAGAATCATCAACATGTCTAAATGATTTAATCTTGTTGTTCATCCCTTTCCTCCTAGTCCTAGGATCTAAGAGGATCTCCATGGAGTTCATCTCCATGGATGATTCTCTGCAAAAGATCCACATTTTTATTATTTATGTCATCTCCCATGTCCCTTTTCTTTACAAGTATTTGCTCCCTTATAAATGTCCCTTCCTAGTCTAAGATGCTCACCTTGGAAACATTTCCATGGATGAAATCATCTAGACTTACATTTTGGTCAAACAAAGATGTAATGGATATACTTGAGCTTAGATCTCAAGGATGGTCACTTCTTATGACCACCTTAGAGATCTCACTCTAAAGTTGATACATTTTGACCTAATCTTTTCATTCTAAGCATTTCCTACTACCTTTGCTTATTAACTTACTTTCATGCTAACTCTCCCTTTCCCTTGCAAATGAAATGCTTTCAAGTCCGAATGTACCCCCGTGATGGCTTGATCTAGCTTGATCATCACTAAATATAATTAGTGAGACACTAATCAAATCTAGGGAAAGAGAGGACAAGCATGGATGCCAAAATTCAAACATTCCTTGCTTTACTGTTTTTCCAGTTACAGTACCAGTTAAACTCTATAAATCCAGTTAACTTTCTGGAAATTACAGAGACAGACTGAAAAACTGTAAAAAAAGTTAAGTTATAGAGTGATCTGCGCGGATGAAATTGCACTTCAATTTCATCCACACGGATGATATTGTCATCTGTATACATTTTCAGTTTCTGCTGTTTTTTCCAATTTTTGCACTGTTTTAAACCATTTTTCAGTCCAATCCAGAAAACTTATTTTATTTCCAGAAATTCCTTTAAGTCAAACCTTTTTTAAAACACACACACACACACACATTGTTTTCAACTTTGGAAGACTCGTCTTACGAGGCATTCCGGGTGAACGCCAAATGTTCTTCCCGGAGTGTAACGTGACCTCCGAACTCATTTCTCTATTTTCAGACATTTTTCAAAGTTTTGGCCCTAAACTAAAATGGCGTGGCGATTCCGTTTGTTTTAAGTCCACTAAGATAGAACCAATTCCAAAAATCATTTGAAACTCCAAGTTGTCGGGCCCAAGTTGGATTGGGGGTATAGCACAGTGGCGACTCCGCTGGGGACTAAGCTTTAAAACTTGTTTTTCAAAAAACTCATCTTTTTTAGCTTTCGTGGATCAAGCTTACGTCCCATTACTTCTACTTTATGTATTTATGTGTGTTTCCTTGTACATATATGCTTTATTATGATATCTTGCTTTTGGTTTGACCGTGCTGAAAAAAAAAGTCAAAGTTGGACTCTTGGACCGTGGACTTGTGATGTTTGAAAAGGGGGCCAGTCCTCCCTTTGACTAGTTGACTCTTACGTGCTTATATGCTTTCAATGCTTTTTCGAAAATGTTTTCAAAATCTTTTGCATGCATCATGCCTTTAAGACACATTTGAAAATCCCTCTTTTTACTCAAAAAGGAATTTAGACTGCCGCACACTACGCGCACCTTGACCGTACACTGCACACTACGTCCTTAACCCAGGAAATCTCAGTAGCAGCCCGAGTGGCCTTACTACGCCTCTCGGTGCGAGCACGGGATGACCCAAGCAGCCATTGGTTTACCCTCGTGTCTACCATGCACTTGTCCGTGACCCACATTTTTGTCCGAGACTTGGTTGGTTTTTGGTTTGGTCTGTGTCATGCCGCGTCAGTGTATAAGTCAAACCCCAGTCAATGTGCCAAGTCAGGATCCTTTGTGGACCTAAATCAGTCGAGGTCCTGCCAGTTTTCCGTCATGTACTTTGACTCGATCTTGACTAGCGCTTTGACTTTGACTTTGACCTGCACGGCTTATACATCAGCTCCCAGTGTGACACCGAGTCATCAAGGATTAACGCCTAGTCCATGTTTAATTACCGCTTAATCAATGACGAGTCAAGAGCCTTCGTGGACACTTATCAGTCAAGGTCATGCCGGCTTTTCCTCAAGCACCTTAACTCGATCTTGACCCTCGATGTTGGCTTCGCCCGTAATTTTCATCGAGTGCGCGTTAAGGCTTCATGGCCCGCCAGACCTTAGGTTCGTTTTCCTTTTCGGTCGATGGGACCTGCTTGCCCTATGGAACCCTTGTTCGAGGTTACAGGTTGAGGGGTCTATAGGCGTAGTGATGGGTCCCACTGACCCAGGACTTAGAGTAGTTTTCAAAAAAGAAGTGCAATCTTTTCCAACCATTTAGGGTTTGAGAAAAGGCGCTTTAAGTAAACTTGAACAAATAATCACATATTGCATGAGCCCTAAGCCCAAACACCAACCCATTTCGCTTTCCCGAGTTTAAACTGCCACCTTTTGTGCTTTCCACAGTAAGCAAAGTTGGGATTAGGATCCCCGGTCTTCGTTTGTTCAGCTTAGTCGATTTTGGAATGTCAGATACTTCATCAGTTTCTTCCTTCGCTTCAGCTCAGAGTTTCAAAATGGCCAGCTCAGAGGAGAATAGTGGGGGACATACGAATCCGCACCCCGAGAATCCCCAGAATGCCAGAAAGTTTAATCAAATGCGGGAACAGATAAGACAACATCAAGAGGCTCAGATCAGTCAGTTTTGGAAAGTGTCAGAACCCATGGACTAGCAATTGTTCACAACCCTAATAGAACCTTTACGGTTGATACAGAGAATGAAGCTAATTCCCTTCCTGTGCATGGTGACTATCGTCGAATGCCTTCCCTTTCGTGTGGAACTGCTAATGGGCCAAGCATGCCCCGGCCTATTACTCAGTTTGTTTCCGCCCCGTAGCTTGGAATAGGTTAGTTTGCTACTCCAAAGCCTCAGTCTAGTCTAGGTCATCAGTCTGGAATTGGCCAGTTCAGTACATCTCTGCCTCATAAAATCGGTACTCCTCAGCAGTCCGATCTTGGTCAACTTTCCCCCAGTGCCTCTCAGTTTTCACCTTTGGGTTTCAATAAGTTCGTTTCTGCCCCACAGCTTGGGATGGGTAAGTTTGCTACTCCAAAGCCTCAGTCTGGTCTGGGTAATCAGTCTGGAAGTCTGGAATTGGTCAGTTCAGTACATCTCAGCCTCATCAAATCGGTACTCCTCAGCAGTCCAATCTTGGTCAACTTTCCCCCGGTGCCTCTCAGTTTTCACCTTTGGGTTTCAATCAGTTCGTTTCTGCCCCGCAGCTTGGAATGGGTAAGTTTGCTACTCCAAAGCCTCAGTCTGGTCGGGGTCATTAGTCTGGAATTGGTCAGTTCAGTACATCTCAGCCTCATTAAATCAGTACTCCTCAGCAGTCCAATCTAGGTCAACTTTTCCCCGGTGCCTCTCAATTTTCACCTTTGGGTTTCAATCAGTTCGTTTCCACCTCGCAACTTGGAATGAGTTAGTTTGGTACTTCTCAAGCCCATCAGTTCGACATGGATCTGCAGTCCAGTCTGCAACAGCTACTTTCTACTACTTCTCATCCTCGACAGTCCAATCTAGGTCACCTTGCTTCCATCAATCCTCCAGGCCCGCTTGCCCCTGTGATACCGTAAGCCCACACGAGCCGACAGACTTCTATCATCATTTCAGCAAGCCCAGTATATCCTCATCATCCCTTTGTTCCTACCGCTCAGTTCGCTCGAAATTCGTAAGATCTAGCTCCGATAGTTTCGCAAACCCAATATTTCCAGTATTCTCCATCAGCTCCAACTGCTCTGCAGTGTCAATTCCCTCAGAAGTTTCAACAGTACCTGCTAGTTTACGCTCTATCTTCACACAATAAATTCAAGCCATGTGGTTACATTTTAAGGCCCCAATATCCACTTGAGTCTGGGGAGGCAAATCCAGTTGCTTCAGGATTTCCATCTATGCCCACCAGATCTAGTGAGTCCCCTTATCAAATTCACCAACCTTCTCATGCAAGTGTTATTGCGGTCGCTAGCATTTCTAGTGCTTTTATTGATCCACATGATGCTCCATCTACTGATAAAGGCAGAAAAGTGATAAGTGACGGTAGTTATGTTCCTGAACAGGGTACATCGGGAGGCAGTGATCCACGAAGACAGCAATACCGGCGATACAATGATAACTTCGGGATACCTTTGAGCAATATTTTTGAGAAATTAGTAGAGCAAGGTCTCCTCGAACCCATGAAAAATTACAAGCCCAAAATCCCCAATGCCAACTTGGACGTAGCCAAGCACTGCCATTACCATAATCATCTTGGCCAAACAACCGACAACTGTATAGCTTTGAGAAAGGCAATTCGGGGGCTGATTGAAAAAGGCAAGCTCGAGAGCCCTAGTGGGCCAATGCAAATGAGCTATGTTTATAATGGTCCTCCCAGACAATGACTTCAACCTTTCGGCGACTTTGGAATGCTTATGAGCAAGGTTTTTGAGAATTTAATCAGGCAAGGCCTCCTCGAACCCATGAAAAACTTCCAACCAAACAATGCCTCTACCAATATTGACGTAAGCAAGTACTGAACTTTCCACCAGTATCACGGACATGTCACTGAAGAATGTACCCTTTTGAGGTATGCGATTCAGAAGCTAATAGAAGATGGGAAGCTTGAACGCCCACGTGGTTTTAACACAATCGGTAATCCTTTCCCAAACAATAACAGCTTGAATGACATTGAGTGGGAAGTAAATCCAGCTAGCCCTGATTCAGATCATTTGCCTTCTCCAGTTACCCCTTTACCAAGTGTGCACATTTGTCATGACATCTGTGAATGTGCAGATTGCCTCGAGGCAAAATTTCATTATTATATAAATGAGGACTCTCCATGGAGGAAAGGAAAATCCCCCTCCCAACAAAAGCTGAAAGAAAGGTTTGAAGCCGGTGATGCCAGTATAGGGACACTCGGGGAACCTTTGGGAAATTTGATTACAAAGTCCTTTACTCGAATGAACCTCCTCGACCTACATCTCTTCCTCCATGAAGTTGCGTCACAGATGATTGCGCAATCTTAAGGCCTGCGATCCAAGCACCGATTGAAGATGGAAAAGCTTGAGCACCTGGCGGTCCAACAATGAAGAATAGCTGGACTAGGGGCTACCGATCCTTATATTAAATTAAAATGTTAAAACAGTCTTTTAGTCAACCTTCATAGGTTCTAGTATTTTTCTCTTTCACCTAAGTCCTTCTTGGACATTTATTGTTTTAGTCCATTTTGGACATAGTAGTTAAATGTCTAACTTTTATATAAGTCTTTTTTCTTTTCTCGCTAGACTCGAGACATTATTTGCACACCTACATTACATTTAATGAAATGGTTTTATTTTAAATTATCACTCGCATTGCTCAACAAATAATCTCTTAAAATGATTAAGATTTTAATTAATTGGTGTGAGAAAGTCAAACTGATGTCCTCTCCATACACTTTTCTTGGTCTCCCAAAAGGCACATATCAAAGTTATTCACTTTTTTCAAAGTCTATACCTTCACTTTGACCAAATCTACAATGGTGCCATCATGAAGTGTCAAGACTTGCGATGCCAAGTTCAAAAATCTAGGGTCTTCCTATCCTCCCTATATGTGTTAAATGAAGTTCAATCGGCGTCAAAATTAATGCCAAGGAGCTAGAATTGAAAGTTGGCAATTCACAAAAGAAGAATTCAAAGCTCAAAGAACAGACGTAATCAAAATTCGAAGACGCGACAAGAGCATGAAGGAAAAAGTTCAAAGAAGACTAATCAAAAGGTTCTCCAAATTTCAAGAGAACCTCAAATCCTCAAAATATTCTCCTATTCTCAGAGAAAAACCTCAAATTCTCAGAAAGTTCTACAATTCTCAAAAGGTTCTCTATTTCTCAAAGAAAATTCTCCGAAGATCCTCGAAACCTCAAACTTTCACATTCCTTCTCTTTTCTTTCTCCTCCAATGAAGAAACAAAGATCAAGAAGCAGCAGTCAAGTGAGACTCATTCCATGGCCCGTGCCTCATCAACCGGACCAACCCGAACTACGGCAAACTGAGCTCCTTATACTAAGGGGAATGTAGGCAACCAGAAATGGTCCGGTCATAAAAGCATTTAAATTCCATAAATTCAGTCTCATCAATGGCCTCTCCTATACACAATCTTTCTTCACAATTTGCTAACTTTGATTCTTGGTATTGGTCGACTTTCTCCTCATAATTAATCTAAATGTTTGTTCATATCGAGATTAGGGGTTGAATAACCCGAGCATTAATAAAGGGTTTTAAGCAATCTTGTGATCATTTTGAATAAAACATGTTTTCAGATGTCTCGACAATTCTTCTTTTTCTACATTATAGGAAAAATAGAGCTATACACTGATTTTCTGTCAGCACAGACTTCCATACACTTTTACGAACCTTTCTACACTTATTCTCTCTCAAAAGAGTCAAACCCAAAGCGAATTCTTTTGTATTTCATCAAATGAGGCCATCAAATAATACAAATCGGGGATTTGGTCCCACTTTTTGAAAATATGCCCCTGTAGGTATACATTTCTAAATTTACTTTCTTTTACATTTTCTTCTGGTTGACTAATTGACTAAAGAAAATAATAAAGTAAATATAGAAGGATGGGTTGCCTCTTTTGCTATATGAAAATTCAATTTGCATTAGAGCTGCATTGGACTCTTTAAGGTGGGACTTTCGTCAAGTTGTTTCTTTAGATTGGCGGCTCCTTTAGTCATTTTTGGGTCCACGTTGGTTTCTTCACATTGCTACAAGATGGATTGGGTCTTTGTTCAGACTCATTTCGGGATCAGTTTGCAATGCCTTTCAGGTTGAAGCCTCACTAATTATGTCAGATTCACAATCATGAGACAGACGCTTTACCAAGTCACTTCATCAAAATCGAGACTTCACCAACACATTTCTTCAGACCAAGGCTTTGCCAAGAAAAGGGAGATTTGATCGCCATATTGGTCGCTTTGGAATTATGGTTATGGGCTTGTCAAATGCAGTTCTTTGATGTCCAAGGTTGGGGATGAAATTTCAACCAAAACTAGGGATTCATTATGATTTTATGGCTAACATTGGATTCCAAGTCCCTAAAACTCTTTGTACCAATCAGAATGAGGTTTCGATGATCATTTCACGATTGCCCTCAACCCCGATGGGACTTTCACGGTAGAAGAGGAAGTGGATCCCCATCCCTCTCTTGGTCAGATAAACTACCACCTTCCTCATATGGAACCTCCACCGGGCCACACTCTTCCCAACCTATGAATCAGCCATCCTCTCAGCCTCAGTCTGGTATACCTTCACAGTTTGGTTCGGGACAGTCGTTTGGGGGAACGAATTGACTTCAGTCCAATTTAGGCCAGTATGGTATGCCTTAAAGCAGTCGGGTCAGCTCGGTATGTCATAGCAATTTGGTGTGCCTCAGCAGTTTGGTACAGATCAGTCAGGGGCTTCTCAGTTACAGCAGCTTGGTATGACTTCTCAGTTGGGTTTGGGACAGCAGTCAACTATGGATCAGTTTGGAACTTCTCCGCCCCAGCAGTTTGGGATGTCTCAACAGGAACCCTGTTCAGGACAGCCAGCCCCCAGCACCGCACAAGTCTCACAAAATCTATTCATGACCGTCCCCACGGGATAGCAAACCTCTATTCCCGTCTCATTCGGCTCGTCCTATCCACAGTACCCTCCGGGTTTTACTCTGCCACCCCGGCCAGAAGTGCAATTCAGAATCAGTAGTCTCAGCCTCCTTTAGACTACACTTTAAGCATGGCCCTGGGCTACCCGGCCACCTCTGGTATGCCTCAACCCTTCTTGCCTACAGAGAATCAGCAATACACCTTCGGGCTCAATCCTTATGCTCAGGGTTCTACATACACTCCTCAGGGCAACTTAGGCCAAGGACATGTTTACACTTACGTCCCAGGTTCAGCTATCCCTTCCACTAGTGTGCCGCCCATGGCGAATCCTTTCTTTAGCTCTGTCGCCGGCCCAAGCATCACGGCTCCGCCATTGGACCTGTAGTGATGCGTGAATTTCTTAACATCTTGGAGTCGCCACCTATATTACTTACTTGGAAATATAGAAAAAACCATTTGAAAAAATATTTTGGATTCGGGGCTTAGGTTATGGATTGGGAAGGTCAAGGATCACCCATTCCACCCAATCCAGAGATCGGTCTTGCTAAAAAAAGAGGTTTTCAAAGAAAAGACATTTTTTTTAAAGAAACAAGTAAAAGAATCCATTTAACTAGGTTAAACGGAATATAGGATCGATTGCTTCGAGACCGTCCCCATGATTTGGGGAGGCTCTAGGCCATTCCTAGGTTTGATGTATTATACCACTCTAACAATCAATTAGAGAAAGGGAGGAAGATTACCTCGTGTGAAGAGACTCGGACAGAGTTTCAACTCAAGTTTAGAGTCAAATCTTGATGCGGACAGAGCTTCGCCTCGGTCCTTGATTCTTTCTTCGATGTTTATTGATCAACAAGGTTGATAAACAAACTTTAGGTGATTTTAGGGGTGATTTTAGGGGTGATTTTACAGGAATCTTTCAGGGAGAGAAACCAGTAAAATGTCAAAGGTCGACAGGAGTGTCAGGGATCTGAAATACTGAAAGTCTTCAAGTATTTATAGGGTGTTGGAGAGGTGAAGGTGGAGAGGTAAACCACCTTAGTAAGGATCCAGAACCCAAATTTTATTGGATGATCGGATTGATAAGATTTTATCAAGAAAGAGGTTGAAATCGATGAGGAAACTGGCTTCTGCACGTCTGTAGGGGCTTAGTATCGCGTGGGACATGACTGTTCTGCGCGAGACAAGGCTGTAAGTGGAGAATTCTATCCTTTCCTCATTATCTCGTATGTAGTTTAGTCCAAACTAACGATCGTTAGTCAAAACATAACGAAACATGATGAAATGGTGGATTTCTACTCTTGACTCAAGGCGAGACTTAGAGTGATATTAATCTGCTCTGATAGGTTTAGAATGGGGTGTCTAGAGAGCCCCTCATCGACAAGTTTTATTGAAGAAGTCATGTCAACGATAGAAAAGACATCATTCTGGACATCGGGATGGTCGAGCCGCACGGCTTCCTACGTTTCTCTATCGGAGAACCACACCATAACTTAGTTCGACTCCAAAACACGAAAAGGCTGCTTTAGGTATTTTGAAAATTGTTTTGAAAATCGAGGAGATTTTATTTTTGAAAAGGTAAATTCATACTGAGGAATCAAATCAAGACCCAATTTTGAATATACCTGTCTGTCTGAAGATTCGCCTCTCTGGGCTCCGAACCTGTAGGGAAGAAATGTTAGAAAACAAAGGCTTACCTGTCTGATTCTTTGAGTCCTATTTGTTTTGTGACGATTCGCCTATCTGGGCTTCGAATCGGGCTTTTTTTTTGTTGGGGATGACGATTCACCTATCTGGGCGTTGAATTGGGCTTTTGTGATGATGATTCACCTATCTGGGCATTTGAATCCGGCTTTTGATTTGACGATTCACTTGTCTGGGCTCTGAATCGGGCTTTTGTGATGATGATTGACTTGTCTGGGCATTGAATCGGGCTTTTGTGATGACGATTCACCTGTCTGGGCATTGAATCGGGCTTTTGGTTTTGACGATTCACATGTCTGGGCGTTGAATCGGCCTTTTGATTTTGATGATTCACCTGTCTGGGCGTTGAATCGTGTGGGATGACTTGATCTCTGGATCAATCCTTTTCAGGTGACTGGATGCCATGTTGGGCGATTGTGCGTATGTCACGTTTGGCTCGTTTCGTGACTTACGGTCCCGATTTTTCCATGTTTCTTTGATAGGGTATCACTTTCAAGGGTAAATATGTCAAAATTTTGAATTTTGACGTTGCGTAGATACTTATTATCGAGGACAATTTTGTATATTTCTAGGGGGGTTGTCTCGCGCTAGATAGCTTGTATCGTGCGAGACAATGACTGTCGAGGCAATATAACAGCAGCGGTGTGTTTATTTTAAAACACCCATTTTCAAACTTTCTCTTCAAGTCCGAGCCAAGGCATTTTTCTTTGAGATTTTTGGTGCATTGCTTGTTGATTTCTCCTCTCAATCAACATTTCAATCCTTTCCTCTTCCATCATCCATGGCTCAAGAGAAGAATTCGACTTTTGGTAGCTACTTGCTAGGGAAGGATTATCCGAGGGACGACCTCACATTCGATCGGTCTATGCACATTTCCCATGCCATCCATGAGGGTTTGGTAAGAATGCTTTTCTTCATCTCGTTTTGATACTTTGCATTGAATTGAATCCATGTTTTTTAATTCCCACCAATTTCATCAAAAATGGCTATTTTTTTTTCTTTGTCTTAGAACTAGGTTCTATCATTGCATGCTCATTTTTTGTTGATGTTGTTGGATGTTGTTGTTGCATTGGCGTGTAGTTCCCTACACATCATGGATTGTAGGAGGGGTTGATTCAGGTAGCCAAATGCTTCCTTGAACATGGCTTTCTAGTATGCACGCCAAGTGTTTGATGAAATGCCTCAATGAAAATTTTCTCTTTTTTCTTTGAAGTTTTGCCATGGAATGATTTCTGACATTGCTCCCTTGTCTTTTCTCTATTTTACAATCATATAAGGCGACCAAGAACTATAGGGGGAGTGCTAAATTTGACAAGGCTTTGTGGGACAAAGTTAAGGGTTTGAACGGAGTTCGGGCTAGGATGGATCAGACGGGGCTCCTTACTTTTGTGGATAACATCCGAGGGATGAGGTGGACTCCTCAAGTCCTTCAGGCAATTAGGGAGAGGTGGTGGGACACTACCCACACGGTCCATCTTCGCTTCGGGGAAGCTACGATGACTCCGACTGATTTTCTTGCTATTACCGGGTTGGAGTTCACCGGCGTTGCCCTCCCAAAGACTGCAGGTTACAAGCCTGCGAATCCAGCTGAATGGAGGCGGTTGATTGGTTTTGCCCCTACGAAGGTTAAGGGGTTTATTGATGAGTTGTCGCCTCTTCGAGTTCAGCTCGAGGCTTATGCTGAAAAGACTAATGCGGACACGGATCGGTTGGTGAGGGGTGCTCTCTGGTATATCTTATCAGAGACTATCTTTGCCAACCATTCTTCCACGGCATGCCTTTCTCTTTTGGGGTTGCTGGCTGATCTGGATCGGGTGAGGACGTATGATTGGGGCTCAGCCGGACTGGCCTTCTGTTATCATGCCATAAGTGAGGCAGGCAGGCACACCAAGGATACCCTGTCAGGGTATTCCTATGCTTGGGAGGTACACTTTTTGATTCAGTCTTTTGCCATTTATCTGCACTTTTTGCCTGTGCTTTATATAGAATCTGTTCTGCTTTCTTGTACAGATATGAGGTTATGCTGTCTTTCAATTGCATAAGTTTGAGCTAGATGATCAAAATCCTAAGTTTCCGGACATCAGGAGGTGGAGCCAATCCAACCGTACAGTTGACGAGGAGGAGGGGGATCAGGATTGGACCCTGACCGTTGAGGAGGTGCAGGCCATGCTGGATAGTTTTGAGTTTAAGCGACTGGGCCTATATCCGTGGGCCTTATTGGAGCGAGAGGTTCATCATGCCTGGGATGTCACCGAGTTACAGAGGATTTTGGTATCGCTGGAGGGGGATACCATGTATATGGGTGAGAGAGTCTTCCCTCAGCATGGCCGGGGTTTGCTTCCCTATAGGGTGCCAGAGGATCCGCCTAGGGTGATGCACCCCACCAACTTCATTCCTGATGGGGATTATGCCCATCTTGTGAATGTCTATGCGGCGGCGGATTGCATTATTCGAGGGGCTTCATATGAGGAGTTTCTGCCTCGCTTGATGGGCCCTCTTGTGGTAGGAGGTAGGCGGTCACATGCTTGAGCTTCTGCTTCTGCCTCTGCGTCTGGCTCGTCAGCCCCCAGCTCTTCATCACAGTATGCGGTTCATATGACTTTTGTACCAGATCTTGGCCCTTCGAGCTTCACATACATGATGGGCGGCATGCGGATGGTGGGTCATATTGCGACCCCAGATCAGATTCCGAAGGGTTATCGTCGCTCTCCCCATGCATCTTTGATACACTTCTGTTTATACTATTTCCCGTATTCGTCCATATATGTGTATATGTCTGACTTCATCTGAGCATCCTTTCTTTGTTTAACAGGTCATCATGTCCACGGAGGATTATGAACGCAGCGCGAGCAAGATGGCCGGCCTGATGTCCATGGTGTCGGGTCTGTCAGAGCGGCTATTTCAAAAGGCGGCTTCAGCGACATCGACAATAGCCTCTATAGTGACCCCATCTTGTGGAGCCAAACAGTCGAGGAGGGATGGTAGCCCCAGCGGCGGTGAAGATGATGGAGGTGTCGGCAACTTGATGGCGTGATCCCCTCTTTCTCCCCATTTATCTCTTGAAAACTTGTAAATATTGGCCGGGTGAACCCAGACAATTTTCTTTTCTGGTACCTGTTAGCACGTAGGTAGCACAACAACAAGATTTTCTTAATTCCTAATCCTAGGTCTAGTTAAAAAATTTAGCTTTCTCGACTTCCGTGTTGGAAAGAAATGACCATTTAGGTCAATGTTTTGAGCTTGATTTTAATGCATGTATTGCATATTAGGAACTGCGTTCGAGACTTGCTTCGGCAAGTCGGGGCTAGATTGCTTATTTGTGCAGGAGTGCTGCTGGAATTGCCGAAGGGTTGTATCTTATGGGACAGGGTATCTCGCACGAGACAATCTACTCAAGAAAATCTCTTTTCTTCTTCGAACAAGATTCTGTCAGTTTTCCCCTATATAATCACCTTGTGGTCCGGCCAGATAACCCATTCAGGTCTCTAAAATCATAGATATATTTTGTTAGGGTCGAATTATTGCCTTCTTTTCCAACCCTGTGATTCATGGCTTCCAAGGAGATCGTCCCAACTTCCATGATTGTTGATGATTTTTCTCTGTCGTCCGATGTAGTCGAAGCGTTCAAGCAAGCATCGAGGAATTTTGTGAGGTCGTTTCATAATCGATCTCGCAACAAGTTTATTGTAGAATTCGGATTTAGAATCCTTTTCACTTTGAAGAACCTCCAACCGGATTGGAATCTTCTGCAGGGCGCTGCCCGATTTTGGGATCCCTCTGTTCATCTCTTTAATCTCTCTCTTAATGAGATGGTTCCTACCGTTGAGGAGTTTGCTATTATCTTGGATATGTCTTTGACTGGTGAAATTGTTGTTCCTAAATTCAATAGGAACCATTCAGAAGCTTTGAACGAATTGTTGGGGATCCCCCTTGACACTTGCTATGAGTTGGTTCGACGCAGATGGGTGGATTGCACTTCTTTTCCTGGATGCTTTAGCGGAGATTCAGATGACGAGGCCTTCCATGTTTACAAACAGAACTTTCTGGCCCTTTCTCTTTTCGGAGATGTTTTGTTCACGTGCAGGGATGGTTTGGTTGACTCCCAATTGGTGGAAATTGTTCTGCAGGCTAGGAAAAGTTCTAGGAACATTATTTCGCTAATCTTGGGTGAGACCATGCATGGTCTTGATGAGTTGCATAAGACCGGTGTCATGACTCAAGGGAGTCCTCTTTTGTTGACTATTTGGCTTAGGGAACATCTCAAGTTGGTAGCTCCTCCATTGGATTATTCTCCCTTTACGTACCATATGAGGAAGTTGCTAATCAAGGATCTTTCGGTGGATGAGTGGGCCAAGTTGATTGAAAAAACCGCCACTGCGGATATTATTTGGTGCCCACCTTATTGGAGACTAAACAAGTATGTTGCCAATACCAAGGGTTTTGACAGAGTTGTTCTTCCGGGTTTGCGAGATTCTTCTTTTTATTTTCCCAAGCGGGTGCTTTGTTAGTTTGGCCAACAGCAGGATACTTATCTTTTCGAAGGAACCTCTTGCGAAGTGTCCTATATTGGTGTAGATTTTGCGAAGGTGTTAGCGCAAGCATGGGGTGAAAGAACTAATCGAGATCGTTGGTCAAACTTTCAGACTTTTGACGCAAGTGTCTTCTTATATGACAAGTATTTGGATTGGTTCCTTCATACCGGTCACCCAAGTGCTGAGAAGATTGATGATCTGCGGCTTTCACTGCTAGGAGATTCCTTTGTGGCGAGCAGTATTTTGAGAAGGAGCGAGGCCCTGTCTGATCCTGCTAATGTACGGACTGATCCAACCCAAGATTTTCTTGATGGGGATTGGTACGAGAGACAAGGTAAGGGTCTTCCTGGAAAGATGCAAGCTTTAGATAGGCCCAATGTCTTCAAGAGGCTTTCAGAATCCGTTTTCACTTGCCTCGAGGGATGTTCTGCTTCAAAGGGTCCAAAGCGCAAGAGAGATCGAGATGACGGGGGTGATCATGTACGCCGGCCTACCAAGTCAATGAAAGGCTAGATCCTAGGGAGTACCAAGTGATTGCTTTGATAGACTGCTAGTTTTATTTATTAGTATTTTTTTCAAGATCGTTAGCTTGGCAAATTAGTCGTTGTCGTTAGGATTTTCCCTTTGTTATTAATAAAAATGCATTCGATTAATAAAAGGACAACATTTGATTTATTTATTTGATTAGACCGAACCTGAAGGCTGCCTATGTTCCTCTTTTACAGCAATTAAATAAGAGGCTCAGGTCTAACGTAGTTCATTTTTTAGAGAAAAGGACAAAGTTCGATTTCAGGCCGAAGAGTAGTATCGCGCGATACAAGGCCTCTCTCTACTTTTTTTTTGTTAAGGCACACCCTTGCTTTTGCCTAGACCGCCCTTTCAGGTTTTCAATCTAGCGGGCTTCTTTTCTTGTGCAAGCTCTAATTTTTGCCTAGGCCGCCCCTTTCGGGATTTTCAACCTAGCGAGCGATTTTTTTCATTTTTGAGAGGCCAAGTCACGCGAAGTACTTTTTGAGCTTGTCCATGTTGATCGGTTTTGGTAGTTGATCTCCATCTAAGTCTACCAGTTGAAGGGCTCCCCCAGATAATATCTTCTTTACGATGTAGGGTCCTATCCATCTCGGTCCCCACTTGCCTAGATGGTTGAAAGGCCTAGGGCGGTGCTCGCGGAGAACCAGGTCGCCTACTCTAATGTTTCTTGTCTTAACCTTTTTGTTGAAAGCTCTTTCCATCCTCCTTTGGTAAGCTTGAGTGTGTTCGGCTGCTTTCAGCCTTCTTTCGTCTAGCAGGGCTAGCTCTTCGTATCTGCTTTCTAACCAGTCAACTTCATTCACTTGGTTTTCTAGGAGAACCCTTAGTGATGGTATTTCCAATTCTATTGGTAAAATAGCTTCGATTCCATATGTGAGGGCGTATGGAGTCCCTCCTGTAGCTGTTCGGACTGAAGTACGTTATCCCCAAAGTGCAAAGGGTAGCTTGTCGGGCCAATCTTTTCCAGTGACTGCCATTTTTCTGATGATGGTTTTGATCATTTTGTTTGCGGCTTCAATTGCTCCATTCGTTTGAGGCCTGTAAGGAGATGACTTATGCCTTACGATTTTGTACTCTGTTAAGAGGTGATCAGTTTCTTTCTCAAAATGGGAACCATTATCTGATATCATCTCTTGTGGAATCTCATATCAACAAATGATGTTGTGCTTGATGAATTCTGCTACCTTTCTGGCATTCAAAACTTTGTATGAGGCGGCCTCGATCCATTTAGTGAAATAGTCAATGGCTACTAAGACGAAATAGTGCCCATTGGCTCCTGCGGGTGTAACCTTTCCAATCACATCTATGCCCCATATTGAGAACGGCCAAGGGGATGTCATAGGGTACAACAAGGAAGGCGGTGCATGCTTAAGGTTGGCGTGTATATGGCACTTATGGCATTTCTTGACCATGCTGGTACAGTCGGCTTCCATGGTTAACCAAAAGTATCCTTGTCTGATGATCTTTTTAGCGAGCATGTTTCCGCTCATGTGGGTTCCGCACACCCCTTGATGAACATGGTCCATTATTTCTTGGGCCTCTTCTTCGGTGGCGCAAAGGAGGTTCCCCTGCGAGTATTTTTTGAATAGACGGCCAACAATGATGACGTAATTAGCTGCCAGTCTCCTAAGGGCGATTTGAGTTTTCTTGTCGACCTCAGGCGGAATGGTTCCATCTAGGATGAAATGCCAAATTTTGTAGTACCATGGTTTCTTTTCGGAGACTTTGATGGTGGCGCATTCGGATAACCACTTGTCTTTGCAGTCATGGAGGTCTATGACAGCGCAGTAGGCAGGAGTCGCTCGCCGAGTTATTTTGAAGGGTTTTACGGCCTTTCCTACAGGGATTTTGATCTAGGAAGCAAGTGTAGCCAATGCGTCAGTAAATCGGTTTTTGTCTCTAGGGAGATAGTGGAATGAGACATTCTGGAATTGTTGCACCAACTCTTGGAGGTGGGCATTGTATCTTTGAAGGGTCGGATCTTGGATCCTCCACTTTTTCAGTGTCTGATTGATGATCAACAGGGAGTCCCCAAATACCTCGAGTTCAGTCACGTTGCATTCTAGGGCTGCTTTGAGTCCCGCTATGCAAGCTTCATATTTGGCAGTGTTATTAGTGGCGTTAAAGTCAAGACGGATTGCTAGTGGAGTATAGATGTCGTCAGGATCCACTAACAACATTCCGATGCCGAAACCTTTCTTATTGGCTGCGCTATCGAAAAATAATTGACAGTTATTTTCGTCTTCTATACTCATGATGTCCTCATAAGGGAATCGCGGGTCTTCCCCCTTCACTTCATCGCAAGGAAATTCGGCCAACTGATCTGCGAATAAACTGCCCCTGATGGATTTCTGAGTGATGTAAGTGAAATCATATCCCGCGAGCTTGAAATACCACTTAGCCAGTCTTGAAGACAAATTTGATTTGTCTAGGATGTACTTCAAAGGATCCATTCGTGCTATAAGACGAGCCGGGGAGGCTTCCATGTAGTGGTTTAGTCTCTGTGTTACCCAGATGAGAGCAGTGCAAGACTTGTTGAGTGGAGAGTAGTTGATTTCACTTCCTTGGAATCCCTGACAAAGTAGATCGCATTCTCTGTGTGTGAAGCTAGCTGTTTTTGAGCAAGCATAGCCCCTAGTGCGCTGTCAGTAACCGTGATGTATAGCTTTAAGGGTTTCTCCTTGTGCGGTGGAACCAGGATAGGTGGGGAAGTCAAGTAGTGCTTGACTTTCTCGAATGCCTTTTGACATTCCTCATTCCATTCTTCAGGTGCATTTTTCTTGAGTAGCTTGAAGATAGGGTCGCACATTGTAGTCAGTTGATTGATGAATCGACTGATGTATTGGAGTCTGCCCATGAATCCCTTCACTTCTTTCTGTGTTCTAGGTGGAGGCATGTCTATGATGGCCTTTATCTTTGCAGGATCTGCTTCTATGCCACGTTCGGTGACCATGTATCCTAAGACCTTCCCTTTGACCACTCCGAATGAGCATTTTGCGGGGTTAAGCCTCAGCTTGTGTTGTCTCAGTCGATTGAAGAATTTTTTGAGATCTCTGAAGTGCTGACCATCTGTCCCCTTTGAGTGGATAATCATGTCGTCCACATATACCTCTATTTCCTTGTGGATCATGTCATGAAATAGTGTCGTGACTGCCCTTTGATAAGTAGCCCCACCGTTTTTCAGACCAAACGGCATGACCGTATAACGGAACGTCCCCCAAGGTATGGTGAACGCTGTTTTGTGTTGGTCTTCTTCTGCCATGAGAATTTGGTTATACCCTGCGAAACCATCTACGAATGAGCGGACTTCGTATGCTGCGGTAGTGTCGACCAACATGTCTATGTTTGGTAGCGGGAAGTCATCTTTAGGGGATGTCTTATTCAAGTCTCTGAAGTCAACACAGACTCGTATTTTCCCATTTGATTTGGCCACTTGTACTATGTTGGTTAGCCATTCAGGATACTCAATCACCTTGATAAACCCTATGTTCAAGAGTTTCGTGATCTCTTCTTTCACTTGCATTGAACATTCGGGCTTAATTCTGTGTAGTTTCTGTTTGAATGGTTTGGCATTGGGTAGCAGCGGTATCTTGTCCTCTACGATCAACTGATTTAACCCATGCATATCTTTGTAGGACCAAGCGAAGACATCGACATATTCTCTGAGGAGCTGCGTTAAGGTTTCTCTGTCTTCCCCCTTGAAGAAGCGGCCGATCTTTGTTTTTTTGGGGTCTTCCGTTGTCCCAAGATTAACCGTTTGCATTTCTTCATTGTCAACGGGGCCATTCTTTCCACAACGACCTACTTGCTTTGATAATTCTTTTAAAATTTGTTCATTTTCGTGATTTATCTCATCGTATGATTCATTATTAACTTGTTCGTTATATTGATTATTATTAGTTAATTCATCATTCACGATGTTAGCAATCTCAGGGTACTTAGAAAGATCAAAGTTTTCATTAAGGAAGTAAGGGAATACATGCTCGGCCACTGCCTCAATTTCCTCTTGAGTGAGTTCATCAGAGGTGGAGCCTGACTCTAAAGTGAAAGCTATAGGGCCTATCTTCCTGTGGGGATGGGGAGTACAACTAAGCTTTTTGATCATGAAGTCTTCATCAACAACTGGTCCCCCGGTGATGTGCTAGTTTAGAATTGGCTCATCACATTTCTGGATTAGCTTCGTGTAATCAGTAGTTGGAGCGTCCCCCTTGGATATTGCATGGATCTGGCTGTCTTCTAGCCGGCACAGGTTCTCAAACTGTCGCAGCATATCTTCTCCCAACACAAAGTCCCATTTGCTGGTCATTTCTGCCTTTGTGCCCCACAAATCTTTAAGGATTAGTTGGACGGGTTCTTTTTCCTCTGAAGAAGTGTCGCAGTCGCTGAAGATTTCAAAGCCCGAATGGCGCTTTCCCTTATCGTCAGTCCATCGTTGTGAAAAGATAAAGTACAGGATGCTTTCCCCTTCTCGAACGAAGTAGCTGTTGAGCGTCTTTCGGTATGGTTCGAGGTTGCATTCTTTGGTCTTTGGGTCATTGTAACTTCTGTACGCGGTTCCATTCCACTTGATCTGAGTGAAGTCGCACTCTTCTTCGTCACTTTCATCGTGGATGGAAATGACGTATCCTAGGCCATGCTTCATGTGTGGTGGGGGAACCGGTGGTGGTTCCGTTATTCCTTGCAAGTGTTTGCCAAGTCCCAAGCCAGGAAAATACCCTTTTGCTTGCATCATTCTCCAAACAGGAAGGTTTTCGGAAAACCAAAGTGCTTTAGAGTAGTCATTTTCATTGCAACTTTCTATGATATTCACGGTGCTATCTTTCTCAATCTCAAAGCCACTGAATAAGTAATCAGAAGTGCTATGATGTACTTCAAGAATAGGTCTAGGAGTAACCATTACCCCGTGTATGGTGACTATTGTGTCGTTGTGTTTGAACTTGATGCATTGGTGTAGAGATGAAGGTACACCCCCTATGTCGTGCAGCTAAGGGCAACCAAGCAGTAAGTTGAAGGATGCTGGGATGTCGATGACTTGGAATTCGATGCTCATGGTGACTTGTCCCATTTCTATAGGTATCGCGACTGAATCCAAAGCAGTTCTAGCAGTACAATCATAGCCTCGTACAGTGTGCCCAGATGGCTTAAGGTCTTTGTGGGTGAGACCTAAGGATGACAAGGCTTTCTTTGGAAGGACGTTGATTGCAGAACCATTGTCGACCAGAATGCGTGGCATTCGGTATCCGTTCACTTTAGCAGTTATGTATAGGGACTCAGGATGATTGTTTCCATAGGATGGGAGGTCCAAGTCAGTGAAAGTGATGACATTGCCAAATTGTACTTGGCCAATCATTTGAGTAAGATCTTCGGGTGTAGCTTTTGAGGAAATGGTCATTTGAGCCAAGGCCTTCTTCAACATTTCACGATGTTTGTGGGATGCTCCTATGAGGTCCCAAACTGAGATGTTTGCTTGTGTCTTCTTTAGCTGGGCTAAGAGAGGATCGTCGGGCTCATTTGATGATGAAGCTTTTGCTTGTTTAGGAGGATTTTCATCCCTTAGATCTTTATTGATAATCACTCAACCGTATCGTGTGAGGAGATTGACTATTTTAGACCCTTTTCCCTTTTGTTCTAAGATTTCATCCCAAGACATCATGTAGCAGAAAGAAGATTTATTAAATTCAAAAGGGCTCTCATCCACAATTGTGGCTAGACGAGTAGGATCCTTGGAGCTACTTTCTATTTCTATCAAATTGACTTCATTATTTGGTAAAGGATTAGTAACAACATTAGGAAGTCCTATCTCTTTATCATCGAACAGATCTTGGATGACATCTTTTAGGTGGAAACATGAGTTGGTGTCGTGGCCAGTGAAGTTGTGGTACTTGCAGAAGAGATGATGAGCATGATTAGCCGGAAGATCTTTCTTTGGTGGGCCACCCTCTCTTGGTTTGATTTTTCCATTCTTGACAAGCACCTCGAGGAGCTCTTCTTGAGTTATCCCTTCAAGTTTGTCGTAATGCCTATCCCTTTTCTTCTTCTGTGGTGGAGGTACCGCAGAGTACTTACCATTTTCGGGATGATTGAAAACTATGGCATTGACGGAAGTGTCCTTAGGGTTGGAAAAGAAAGACGAGCCTTTGTTGTAACGGAACCCACTTTCTTTCTTGGCTTCCTTTTTCTGTTTGATGAGGTCATCTACTCGTATGTCAGATTTGTGGATTTCGGCAAAGCTAGGGAAGTAGTTACCCGCAAGTTTTTCTTGATACTCTTCTCGGAGACATTGGATGAGGATGTGAATTTGCTCGTCAAAGCTTAGCCTATCAATGATTTCAGTTAGTTTAGCCCTCCATCTTTTGACGAAATATGTGAAGGATTCTCTAGGGAGCTGTTTGGTTTGCTCGAGGTCCCTTCTAGTAGTGCGGTAAGTAGAGTTGTCCTCATATTGCCTTTGGAAGGTACGACTAGCGAGTGGCCAATCAAGCCTTGTGGAGAGTGGAAGAGTCATGTACCAATCTCTAGCGGCACCATCGAGAGTTTGTGGAAAGCATTGAGCTAGCAGGTTGTCATCAACACCCATAGGTAGCATGGCCCAAGAATAGGTCTCCAAATGGGATTTGGGACAGGTAGTACCATTGAATTTTGCAATGTCGGGTGTTTTGTACTTTCTAGGAAGTTTGGACATGGATTGACGAAGGGTGTCATAATCAATAGAGAGCGAGGCTCCCTTATTCACATCGAGGGATGCAAGTTTCTTTTCTAACATTGCCATGGTGAGGGGTTCGTTCTTGCTTTCCCCTTTGCTCTCTTTCTTGGATGTGTAACTCTCATTGTCAGAGGAGGAAGATGACGAGCTAGGCTCATACTTCTTTTTCTTGCTTTTGCTTTTGCGACGGCCCTTGGCCTTTTTGGTATATGATTCATCTTCTACAGAGGAAGAATCATCTTTCTTTTTCTTTTCTTTTGAGGCTAGTGCCGCCCTAAGCTCTTGGATTTCTTCCACGAGGGTGTGCATTTGGGTGTCTTGTTCCTCTAAGCGACCATTGGCTTCTTCTAGCAGTTTGTGGTTGTTTTTTGACAAAGTTTCGTCACCCGGAATTTCTTCGATGTCGGACATTGTGTTGGGAGTCTTGAGGTTGAGTAGCTTCGAAAAACTGACAGAAGAGATGCAGAGACGGTATCAGGATCAAATCTAGCCCCAACGAGTCGGAAGAAGGCTTAAACCGTTCAGGCTCAATCACAGCAAACAAAGACATTGTCCCGCGCGAGACAGGTAGTCTCGCACGAGACAATCACATGGAAAGTCGATTTTTATTAAACCTAATTTCTGGTCGAAACGGAGAATCCGTTTTGAGGGGTTTCTAAGGTCTTTACTCAAACCTAACGACCAAGTAATCTGTCCGATTTTTGTAAATTAAAACCATGTAAGATTGTTTGAAGGATTTTTTATTTTCTTTGACGGGACAATATTTTTTATTTTATTTTTTTTGAAGGGACAAATCCGAAAGGGTCATTCCGAAGGGACTTTTCCGAAGGGACTATTCCGAGTCCTTCTTTATGGTCAATTTTACATGGCTTTATTTTGGTCAAAAATAAGAAAGATCACCGAGTCAAACCGACCGATCACGGAGTGATCCTAAAAAGATAGTCTACATGATATGTGGCGATGCAGGGCTGGAAGGCTAGGCTCCCCGCGATATGACAATCTAGATGGATTGAATACGCGGAGTGCAATGATCCAACTTCGGAGAGACCGGCGACTAGGTGGTTACCGTCATCCGTCCTTAGTGTGGGTCCCGGGTTAATCAGGGTATGTAGTGCAATGACAGATATAGCATGAGTGCGCGTGTGTGTAAGTACCCCAATCTGGATCACCCCCTTTCAAGCACACGGGAAACACCGCAGACTCATCAACGCAGTCTCGACGACCTCTGGCACTCAAAACCCTCTCAAAAACCCCAGCCAAACCAAGGGAGGAGCCTTTCTGGGATAAAAAGGGACAAAAGGACCTTTTGGGAATTTTCAGGAAATTGGAAAAGCAATAATGGTCCGTACGGACCTCTTTGCTTTAATAATTACTGAATCCTCTTAAAGTCCACAATATTCCCTCAAATCCCGGGGAAAATGATTACCCTCCTGCAGAGTTGGTCCGTACGGACCTCTCTGCATGTCAAGATGGTCCGTACGGACCTTATTGCTCAGGGGACATCATGATTTCAGAATATTCACCATCATCACAGATTCCCTCAAATCGAGGAAAACCAAAAGTCTGGATTACCAGGGAGGTCCGTACGGACCTCTTTGCACCAAATCTGGCACTATAAATAGAGGGCTCCCCCTCCTCATTTTCACACACCTCCCACTTCTCTCTTCCTCCCTAGGCCTTCTGGCTTCCCCTCTAAGTCCTCTCGAGGCATTCCCGGCCCCTTTCGGATCCTTCCGAGGCCTTCCGAGCCCCCTCGTGGTGCTCCGAAGCCTCTCCGAGCGCTCCCGCGACGCTCCCGCGCTGCCCCGAGGCACTCTCGAGGTACTCTGAGGCCCCTCGTGGTACTCCGAGGCCTTGCCTGGTCTTTCCACGGTGTCCCGGCTCTTTCCGAGTCAAACCGGCGATCCCAAACCACGCCGAAACTCTGCCCGAGTGACTCCTGCCACCACAACGCACGCCGAACCTCTGCCCGAGTGATCCCTGCGATCCCCACGCACGCCGAACCTCTGCCCGAACGCAGCCTGCAACATCAACTCACGCCGAAACTCTGTCCGCAGACAACCGGCACCTCCCGAAGCCATCCAGATTCATACCGGAACGCTACTCCGACCTCAAACACTATTCCTCAGCGGAAGACAGACACGAACCAACATTGGTAAGGCTTCCTTCCATTACTATTTCAATACATTTCAATACATAGTATACAATGTAGACATCCGATACAACATGCATTTTTAAAAGCACACACACACACACACAACATTTAAAGGATATTAGGGGTATCCGAAAGACTCGTTTTTACGAGGCGACTCGGGTGAGCTCTAAGATTCTAATATTCTCTTCCCGAGGAGTCATCTGACCTCCGAACTCAAAATCTCATCACACAAAAACAGTTTAAAATTATCTTTAAACTGATGCCCTTTTTCAATGTTTTGGGCTTAATAAAAACGGCGTGGCGACTCTACGAATGCGAAAACAAAAACGGCGAGACAAACCGCCCCAACGCGAAAGATGCCAGATGCCGGGGCGCGATCGCGCTGCCTCTCGGATCCGGGTAATTTCAGTTGGCGACTCCGCTGGGGAATTTTTGTTTTAAAAACTTTTAAACAAAACAAAAGATTTTTAAAACAATGATGAGGGTCAAACTTTCATTTTACCCCTTCCTTTAACTGTTGTGTGTGTGTGCACGTGCTTCGTTTTTATTTTACAAAAAAAAAAAATACAAAAAAAATGCATCAATATACATCTGTGCATACATTTAAAATTCTTCAAAAAAAAAAAACTTCTGTTTTACTCAGAAAAAGAATTTTAGAGACCGCACACTACGCGCACTGCTGCCTCGGTTACACCGCACACTACTCACACTGCTGCCTCGGTTACACCGCACGCTACACGCACTGCTGCCGGGATACACTGCACACTACAACCCTCAACCCGGAGTGGTCTCAGTTGCAGTCCGTTTGGTCTTCCTAGGCCTCTCGGATGCGCACGGGATCATTCCAAACATCCCATCCTAGCCAAGCGTCAACCCTGCACGTTTGAGTCTTGAGTCACACTCTGTCCAGACTCGGTTGGTTTTTACCCACCCGTGTCATACACTGGATACATATACCATGCCGGCCATTTTTCTGAGTCAAGGCTCGGAACTCAAGATCCCTTGCGCAAGCAAAGCGATGAAAGGTCATGCTAAAATCTTGACCCGATCTTGATTTCCGAAGCTACACCTGCACGATGTTCTGTCCCGGATATACATCCATGCCCACATGACACCATGTCATCAAGCCTTTGATACGTCAGCCATGACAATATGACCAGCCAACGCCTAACGTCACAGATCCCTTGCGCAAGCAAGGTAAAGAAAGGTCATGCCGAACTCTTGACCTGATCTTGACTCAGTGGCCGGCTCGGTTCACTATTCACATGGCTAATGCATCAAAACGAACATGACAAGCTCGGTCCTTAGGTTCGATTTTTCTTTTAGGCCGGTGGAAACCGCTTGCATTATAGGACCCTCGCCCGGGCTGTCCACCCCGGGATGTCGAAATACAGGTGCAAAACGAGGGGCTTATAGCCGCACGTATGGTCTCCATCGACCCAGATCTAGCATAGTTGCGAAAAAGAAGAGCAATCTTTTCCAACCTACCTAGGACTCGAGAAAACATGTTTTAAGTAAATTAAAACAACAAAAAAATCATAAATAAAAGAAACGGAAACCGCATGCCACGTGAGCTTTCCCCTTTTATCCCTTGAGGCCATTCCCGTGTCTAAACCTTGCCCATCACCCCTCCAGCCTAACAGAGAGTGGTCGAGAGTACCCGGAACCCGTATCCCAAGTGTCAAAATAGCAAGGTCCTACCTCCTTCCCACTACGTCATCGACATCCGTCAACTCCCCATGGCCAAATCGGTGGATAACAACGATGAGAACGGGACCTTACCCCCAAGAAATTTCCCAACATTGGAAGAAGTTTGGCGGTGTCCTCATGGCTATTGAGAAACGTCAAGGTGAGCAACAAGCTCGATCGAAGGTGCCATGCACCACTTCGAACATTAGCCACCCAACTACCTCGGGCTTCCCAAGTCATGATCAAGCTCCTACAAATTTCTAACATCTCTCATTGTTTCCCGTAAGTCAACCCGTTACCCTCGTACGAGCCGTGTAGTTATGACGTAAGGCCACAAGACCCTCCGAGGGAAAGCCCGCCCATTCAGCCTCCCGAGGTCCCGTACCACCGCCGAACAACGAACACATCTCGGTGGGACGTCTCGCGACAGGAAGTGCTTGTCCGGAAATGGAATTCCGTGATGAAATGAATGAGGGCCGTCCTCGAAGAAAGAAGAAGCTATCTTCTCAACAAAAGCCGAAAAGAGGTACGAATCCGGTGATCCCACGGAACCCTTGGAGAACCCTCAGAAAGTTTGACTACTATGTCATCTACTCCAAAGAAGCCTAGCTCGCACAAGGCCATGGCAATGTCTCGCTCCATGATCACCGGGACGAGCTTCGCACCGCCACCGAAGGCCCGAAGGTCTAGATAATCCAACCCCGTCTTGGGAAGATCTCAAAGCCACTATTGATGCTTCAAGAAAAGCCATGACAAAGTGAACGAATTGAAATGCGCAGCCGGCCTTACGCCAATCGTGCTCCTCCCACTACGTAGATAGGAGAGACAAGCAAAACCATAGGTCCAGTGAATGTTCTCGACACGTTCCGGTCAAATCCCAAGAATCCTCCACGGACGTACAAAAGGCCAGCCATACCCGAGCCACGAACCGAAAAGGGACCCTACGCCAAAGAAGCCGAAATCTTGGACCCAAAGGTCAAGATCCCGTCTTGACACACCTCAAGCGCACTCAGCTAACATCTCACTCTGGTCCTTACTCACTTCATCTTACCCGCACAAGCTCAAGTTGGAAGAAAGCTCGGCCTGCACCATGGTTCCCATCACAAGTGACACTGATGAAGCAGCCGTATGATTGGCAACATTAATTACAGCAATATCATCACTTTCACGTAGCTCGACCTTCCAAAATTTGGGCCGACCACAATGGGCCTCTCTACATAATTCAACCGGACGAGCGTCGTCTCCCACGGGTGTTGGTAGATGGGGGATCATCCATGAACGTCCTTCCAGCCAAAATGATGGATTTGCTAGGGATCAAAGCAACTGATCTAAAGCCCTCGACTCAGGCAATCAAGGCATACGACTCAACGTCCCGCCTGCCTTGGGAATAGCCACCTTGAATTTGTGGTTCGGAAAACAAATGGTCCCAACGGATTTCCAAGTCATTAACATCCCGATCACATTCACCGCCATTTTGGGACGCCCTCGCTACACCGCATCAATGGGGTGGCATCCACTCTCCATCAGTGCGTAAAGTTCGTCCAAGGAACAGATCTAACCATCATCTACGGCGATAGTGTAGTCACCAAAAGGACCGACACAAATGGCATCCCGGTCTTAGAGATCAAACCCGACGATGATGGCATGATGCTAACAGGATTCACCATCGAAAGCCCAAAGGCCCAGGTATGCCACATAGACCTGCCTTTGATTTGGGACAAGATCCCTCCCCCGATGAAAATGATGAAGCACATGAACTACATCCCGGGGCTCAGTTTGGGAAAACGCCATCGTGGCACCCAACATCATCAATATCAAAGAACAGAATACCGCACGGCCCGGGATACATTCCTACTCCCGAACACATTGTGGAGGACAAGCAAGCCGCACGAAAACGCTCCACGTATAACAAAAGAGGCTTGCACGCAATCTCCGATCTTCGTCCCTTAGCCTTCGACATGACCAAGTACTTCACAAAGAAGGCCGGCAACTTGGAAGAAGATCCGTAAAAGGGAACAAAGCCGATCGGTGCCAAACAAAGCCGGCCGACAAACATGGACAAGCTCCAAGAAACTCGGCAAGATTCAGAGGCCTCAAGCCAAATCCCGTCCGAAGAGCATTTCTCGACACCCCGCCTCTACGGGGATCCATGACCACCACTATTCACAACGAATTTTGGTTCGAGAAAACTCCCTCTTTGACAGAAGAACTCGAAAAACTTTCTGTTAACACTCATGCCCTCAACAAGCGGGACGAGTCTGCATTCGAGCTAGTAATGCCCAAGACAAAAGCAAAAGACTCTGCAGATGATGCTTGGGACGAGCCACTGCTCCACCTGCTCTTCAAAGAAGAAATCGAGATGCCAGATCTAATCGATTTTGTTTCTGATAACTCTGTGATAGCAATGATCGGGAACGGTGACATAAAGCCCTTCAAGCCCCATCTCCTATCAAGCTCATTGCCACTCAATAACTGGGCCACCTTCTCCGGACCCGCGGCCAGCAAAAAGGACATGATCGAACAACTTGGTCTGACCCCTCGAGTCCTATAGTCTAGTGTCAAAACTCATCCTGAGTCCATTATCTTTGAATTTGAGTCTATCGAGTCATCTGATGGCCTCACGCCAGAAGATTACGAGCTCATTGCCAATAATGTATTCCCGTATGCTCTTAATGAATGCTTCGATCTTTCCGAGTATCCTCTCATTGCATCTTTAACAACTGATAAATTAACTAACACACAAACAGTTAATAACGATTCACTTGATAAAGAAGGCATACATTAAACGAACAATACATTAAGCACATCTTTAAGCATGTTGTCAAACGAGAGAAAACCGGGCCCAAGTCGCGAGGAGGTTTTAACCAAAGTGAATTTGGGAACCGCCGAAGAGCCAAAAGAGACGCAAATCGGAAGTTTCTTCACCGGCACAGAGCAAGACGCATTGACCGCACCGCCAAAGAGTTCGTGGACGTGTTCGCTTGGTCTTACCGAGACATGCCCGGATTAGATCCTAACATTGTAGAGCACCGGATTCCTCAATCCCGAGGCCAAGCCCATCAAGCAAAAGCTACGCCGAATCAAGCCGTAATGGTCTTTACAAGTCAAAGAGGAGATCGAAAAAATGCTCCGCGTCGGCTTCATCAGTGGTGATCGAGTACCCCACATGGCTCTCCAATATTGTCACGGTCACCAAGGCCAATGGAAAAGTACGCCGTTGCGTGGACTTCCGAGATCTCAACAAAGCAAGTCCCAAGGACGATTTTCCACTACCCAACATCGACATGTTGGTAGACACTACACCAATTTTGAAGTCAAGTCCTTCGTAGACGGTTTTGCCGGCTACAATCGATCAAGATGGCCGAAGAAGATCAAGAAAAGACAAACTTCACAACCCCGGGGAACCTATCGCTACACGCAATGCCGTTCGGACTAAAGAACGCCGGGCTACCTACCAACGGGCAAAGAACCGCCCTCTTCCACGACATGATCCACAAAGAGATCGAAGTGTACGTCGATGACATGATCATCCACTCAAAGGGATCAGATGGACAACACCTCACGCACTGAGAAAATTCTTCAATCGCCTCCGAAAACACTCAATGAGGCTTAACCCCGCCAAATGCACATTCGGGGTTAGCCGAGGCAAGGTTTTGGGATACATGGTCACCGAGAGAGGCATCGAGGTTGATCCTCAAAAGATCAAGGCTATCATCGAAATGAGACCACCGCAAACTCGTACAGAGGTGAAAAGCTTCATGGGCCGCCTACGGTATATCGCCGCTCGTCAACCAATTGACCTCTATGTGCGAGCCAATCTTCAAACCGATGAAGAAGAACGCCGACATCGAATGGAACTCGTAATGCCAAGATGCCTTTGAGAAAATAAAAGCATACCTTGTGAGTCCTCCGATTCTCTCGTCCTCCCCACGAGGAAAAGCCACTGTTGCTATACCTAACCGTGACCGACACCGCCGCTTGGAGCCATGCTCTGTCAAGAAAAGAAGGAGTCACGAGTCGAAAACGCCATCTACTTCGTCGCAGAAAGTTTCAAGGCAAATAACTCAATTACTCACCCTCGAGAAAACCGCGCAGCCTCCGGTATGGGTTGTCGGGAAACTACGGCACTACATGCAAGCACACACGGTACACTTGGTTTCCAAAATGGACCCTGGTCAAGTACCTCTTCGACAAACCATCTCTCGTCAATGAGGCTCGCCAAATGGTCTTTCTTCCTAGCGGAATTTGACATCAAGTACGTAAACCAAAAGTCAATCAAGGGACGGGCCATGGCCGAACAACCGGCCGATTTCCCAACCGACGAGGCTCGAGGCCCCGAACCACAAGTTCCAGACGAGGGAATCTTCGAAATCGAAGGCGAAAACCGATGGCAACTGTTCTTCGACGGAGTGGCCAACAAAAAGGGAAACGGCATCGGTATGCTCTTGGTAGATCCCAAGGACGAGCACACCCCAATTTCTATGAAGCTCAATTTCAAGGTAACCAACAATGCCGCCGAATATGAAGCCTGCGCTGCTGGACTACAAGCCGCACTCGAGAGGAATGTCCAGAACTCGAAGTTTATGGGGACTCACTTTGATCATCAACCAAGTCTCCAACAAGTGGAAAACCATAGACCCAAAGCTTGCAAAAATACCATGCCCGTATGGAGGACCTCATCACACAATTCGAAGAGGTCACCTTCCACTACTTGCCAAGAGACCGTAACAGGTTTGCAGATGCCTTAGCCACCTTGGCTTCCCTTGTGGAAATCCCTGAAGGAAAAGCGATCAAACCCTTCAAGGTCGGGCGAAAGGAAATTCCTGCCTACTGTTGTGAGATCGAACCAGAACCTAAGCCCATCAATGAGCCATGGTATAACCAGATCTTCCAATACCTCAAGAGCGGGGAAACCACCTTCATGAACAAGGAGTGCCCACACACAGAAGGGGTCAAAACCAAGAGCATCATGGCCCTAAAATGCCTTGCCTCTCACTTCGTCATCCTCGGGGACATGCTATACAAGAAACGCTACCATGGGCCACTCCTACGCTGCATCAGCCAGGAAGAAGCAAACAAGTTCATGAACGAAGTCCACAATGGGGCTTATGTCCCCACATGAACGCCGAGCCCCGATGCAAATCATTCTCGTGGATGGGCTACTACCGGATCTCCATGGAGGCGCATTGCATCCACTTTGTCCGAAGCCGCGACAAGTGCCAACGGTTCTCCAACCTCAATCATCTACCTCCCCACGATCTCTACCGCATGACTACACCCCGGCCATTTGCCACTTGGGAATTGACGTCATCGGGAAAATCGCTCCGCCAGCAAAGAACGGCCACGAGTTCATCTTAGTAGCCATCGACTACTTCACCAAATGGGTCGAAGCCAAGTCCTACAAGGTACTCACCTCCAAGAAGGTCGCGCATTTCCTCAAGGAAAACATCATCTCGCCGATACGGCATCCCAAATGAGGTCATATCGCACAATGGCTCACACTTCGAAGGGGAATTCGGCTGCATCGCCGGTTGAATTCAAGATCACACGCCACAAATCTTCTCCCTACCGGCCACAAACAAACGGCGCCGTGGAAGCAAAGCAAACAAAACCTCGAACGGATCATTCGAAAATGACCACCCGAGGACGAGATTGGCCCGAGAAGCCGCACCTTGCACTTTGGGGCTACCGCACATCGGCCGAATGCCACGGGAGAAACCCCATTCGCCCCGACATACGGGATGGAAGCAAATTCTTCCCATTGAATTGGAAATTCCCTCACTCCGAGTGTTGCTGGAAAATGACATCAACGAAGTTGAATGGCTCCGAAGCCGACACGACGAATTGGCTCTGCTAGACGAGCGACGACTAAAGGCCATGGAACACGTCCGAGCCTATCAAAGCAGGATGGCTAGAGCTTTCGACAAGAAAGTCAAATCCCGAGACATCCGGGAAGGCGACCTTGTACTCAAAGAAAAGCCTCCCACTCGAACCAACCCACTCGGGAAAATGGGAACCAACATGGATCGGCCCTTTCGTGGTTCAAAAGATCTTCTCCGAGGCGCCATGAAGCCGACGCACCTAGACGGCAATCCCTTCATGAATCCAGTCAACGGAAGCAAACTTCGCAGATACTTCGCCTAAAGAAGAACAACTGTGCATCTCTTGGCACTCCATGTAGTGTCGAACTACGCAGACCTGAGCCCTCTAGTCCGGGGGAACGTAGGCAACCTTAATTGGTCCGGTCTAAAAATACATAAAAAGTCAAAAGTTTGAATGTCAATCAAGACCTCCATCAAGCTACGCACTTTTCAAGAACACGCCCCCAACAAATACCTTGACCAAGTCAAGCAACGGCGGCAACATCAAAGGACATCCGAGGGTCACTCAGCATCAAACGACTGACTCATGTCTGCTTCCAAGCCAGGGGCTTGTCTTCGCCCTCACGCGCTTCAAAAAAAAAAAGAGAGCTCGAGCAAGGGCTCACAACAAAAAAATAAAAGAAGCTCAAGCAGAAGCTGCGAAAAAGAGGTCAAGAGCCCGACGCCAACAAGAGGCAAGGAAACTACGAAAAAGACCGTCAAAACGACTTGTCAGGGGATCACTCAACCTCTCAGCCAAGCACAAAGCCTCAACAAAGGGGATTGCCGTCATGGCCTGCATCGCTTCAATCCGCAAACGCAAATGTAAAAGTTCAAGGACGAACGCCGACAAAGTGCACAAAAGACACAAAGGCAAACAAGAGATCTTGCGTCTCGACAAAGCTTTAAAAGTAAATCACAAATCACTAACGGTTACAACATTTCTTGATGAGTTCAAGCACGGTCTACTCTCAAGTTCACAACATGCTAAAAGACAAATTTAATACATTTAACAAATAATGTGTTTGCAAATGCAATGAATGGATACCTAGGAGGTCATTCCGCGCCATCTCGCGCTTGTCCCCTCGCCATTCTTTCCTTTCTTCCCTCGTCCCCGGCGAGTCTTCTTTCGCTCCACGTGAACCAACTCTGCGTCTCTCGCTCCGAGATCCGGGGTCCTCCCCGTAGAGTCAAACAATCCAGCAGCTCTCGTGGCTTCATTCGCCCGTGCTTCGGCTCGGATCTCCTCCCCGCGAGTCCGCAAAAGAGGACCTCTCCCCGTCGCCGGTCAACTCTAGTCTCGTAGTCAAACAAAGTGTCTCCCGTCACATCCAAAGGGTCGACTGTGCTTCGCACTCCTAAGGCAATAGCTACTACGGCAACCGGGTCCTGTAATCGCTACACGCCTCGCTCTCCAAGACCACTTGGGAATGCCCAACACGCTTCTCATACCAAAGCCGTGCACCGAGTCATCAATACGACGCTCCCCGACGTCTAAGGAGTACCACAGAGGGAAAGCGGAATACTTCCATACCCTCGTAAATACAAGAAGGCACCCGAAGCCGCCATACAAAGAGGAACTACCTCCGCAGTAGCAAGGTCATCCCACCTAACAAAGGCTCCCGCTTCATCCCAAACCGCCGGAAACAAGCGACGGAATATAGAAGGAGGACCAAGACAAACCCGGAACTCGATACGTAGGACCCTTCCCGCAAGACCCTCCTAGTCTCAATCCTCCAGTGAGGAACCCACCAACGGATCTCGATGCGTACCAAGCCGTGCCATCCATCTCTCCCAGCGGATCGATCCATATCCAACACAAGAGGTCGCCGAGCAAATGACCACGGACTAAACGACGCGGAGCCTCGGGCATGGCCTCGAAGTCTCTCTCGCAGCCCACAAGGTGAGCAAAGCGGGCTTCCCTCTCATGAAACGATCCCCTGGGCCGCCGACGGTCGATACCATGAAGAGTCTCCCCAAAGCACCAACGGGACAATATCCTCTCCAAACTCGCAAAGGCCCTACCACATCTAGCAAAGCGCCATCGCAAATGCCAAGGGAGCTGACAATGAAGAGCGTCGCCATCACGCACAAGGCAAATGCGTTCCAAGAGACATCACTCTCATCATCAACCATGAACCGCTCCTAAGCCTCGTAAATGTCAATATGACCCGAATCAAGGATCATGCCCCGCACTTCTTCCAACGAAGTCCGAAGAAAGCCTCGCAAGCTTCACGCTCACCGCAAAGCACCACCAATCAAAGGAAGCGAGATGGCCTCCACCTACGGTCCTCCGATCAAAGCCCGAAAATCCTCAAAAGTGGGCACCATTTCATTGTAGGAGAAACAATACACATGCCTCCTAACATCCTGTAACTTCGCGGCAGCCCGCAACAAATCCCAATCAGGAACCAACTCCTTAAAAGACCAAATCGAGCAAAGACGAAACCTTACCTCGAAAGCCCGTCTCTGATGCCTCATACGGCGCCGCATCCACGTTTTCAGCTGCTCAAGGAAGTGTGCTTGCCTCTCCTGCGAAAGCCTCGGCAAAATTCTAGGGACGTACGAAGAATCCATGGCAAAAATGGAGGTTCCTAGAGAAAATGGGGAAGAAAGCTCGAAAATGGCTGCAAATGGGGAAATGGGGAAGAACCGTTAATCGGAAAGCATTTATCTCCTTCCCAAAAGCAAAGTTGGTCCGTAGAGACCTCTTTGCATGCTAAGTATGTCCGTACGGACCTCCTTGCAAACGTAACCCATTTCCCCAAAGAACAAGACAACAACCACCGTCCTCGCCAGACCTTGCTCCAAACTGCCCAAACACTGGCCAAAGCCATTCCCGGTGAACATACACTACCCACAAACGCACTCTCAGCTCACGTGGCATGCACAAAATAAAAAAAAATACTAGCAACAATTTCTAGGACAATTCCCAGGAATCCCAAAAATGACATTACATCTTAAAATAAAATGCTGTTTGCCGTGCAAATACGAGTGTTTTATTACAGGTACATCAAATGTCTGTTGCTAAACAAAAAAAAAGGAGAGAAGATATGAAAAGAGGGAAAGCAAATGAATACTAATCAGACTCCTCAAAGATCATCATCCTCGCCAAGGTCCTCCAGAGAGAAGTCGGGCATCCCGGTGAACTCGCCCGTCACGTCCTCGTCGTCAGAGTATCGAGCCGCCGAGGCCGCCACTCAAAGTAATCCGAAGGATCAAATCCGACGAAAGGATCAAAGAAAGAAGGCTCGAGGATCCCTCACCCCGCGCATCCCGAGGAGGGAAGAACTGATAAAAGGGCCGCCGCCTGAGCTCCCGAAGACGCCCCGCATCCATGCTATGCCGCCTCGAAGGTCCCTCCCGCCGCGGCTCCGGCTCGGCTCTCGGTGGAGGAACGTCTGCTGCATGCCTCGAAGGCATAGCCGGGTACGCCGGCACGCGTCGCGAAGACCGGCAAGACATCTTCGACGCCATCTTCTTCGCAAACGACCTCATCGCCACATAACGGCGAGTCAAGATATCATAGGCTCTCCCGGACTCCGCACAAGCAAGCGCCAAGGAAACGCTCAAGCAATACAGCTTATACTCAACAACAAAAAGAGAAAAATACGTAAAAGATGCCAAGATGGAAAAGAGTCAAGACACTCACCGATCTATCGGGATCCACTCGGTATGCAAGCAGAGCTCGCTCGTAAACGGGCATGCACACCCTCCTCCTCGATCCGTCCCCACTGACATACGTGAAATCCGGCCCCGCATCGGAACCTCTCGGGAACTCCGCGGGCCAGCCTCTCTCTCCTCGCCAATACCTCGCGGCGTCCTCAACTTCCTCCTCACGAAGGCCCCGTACTCCTCTCCATACAAAATGAACTCCTCGGCACCCTACACCGCCAAGGTACCTCTCAAAATCCAACACATCCATATCCCGGAATCAAGCATCCCAAAAGGAGGGTCCCTGAGCCACGGGAAGCACACCCGGGCCATGCCGCGTAAGACCCGCTCCCCTGTGTACATGACGCCGCAAGTCAAGCCCCGCAAAGATCTTCCGCCGCGCCGCCACCTGAGCCCTCGAACTCATCACTCCTCATACCGAGCCCACGGGAACAAAATAAACCCCTCCGGCTACCCTCTCCAGACGCTCCCGCACATCCCCGTAGGCGATGGTGAGCTTCCCCGCCGCTCCTCCTCTTCCTCGCCGTACGAGCCCAAATTTCAAAGATAGCAGATACGCAAAGAATGTACCCCGGATCTCTATCCCACGGGAAACACCGAAAAATCTCATAGAACCACACCCGTGACAAAAATGTAAAAGGCTCGGTGCAAAAGAAAACGGAGAAACGACAAGTTGCTAAATCAAAAACAAGAATAAACTCATACCTCCAAAGCAAAGTCAAAACAGGCCAAAGAATCGGCCACACCCCGGCTAAACCGGTCCAAAGAAAAGTAGAGCTCGGCCAAGCTCGCCGCCCCAAGCAATGTCACAAACTCTCTCCAGATCAATCAAGCTCTCCAACAGAGCAAAGGGAGCCGCAGCCGCGTGGTTCGAGAACAAAGTCTCTGACAAAGTGCATACCACAAAAAGGAGCGCGCCACCGCTCCGCCGTCACCCGGCCGGTACCCGGACATAGGCCCCAATGCTGGCCGTGATCCTCGCCTCCACATCGCTATATAACATCCCTGTGCCCCCTCGCGAGGACGAGGCTCAAAGCCCAAGCAGCCTCGGTCAACACAAAGACGGAAATCATATCCCTCCACCGCACCGGCCCTCCTTTCAAGGAAAGCCCGGTAATCGCAAAGAAAGTCGGCCGGCGTCACCGTCACCTCTCCCCAGCTCAGATGGAAGGTGTGGGTGCTATCCCACCAATACTCGTAAAGGCCAAGGAAGACGCTCTTGTTCTTCCTCGTGTCGAAACCCCGCCAGGTTCTCTACAAACACACCCAAGCCGTAAGCGTAGACCAGCCTCCCGGGACTCGGCCTACCATCCACGTAAATATCGTGCATCCGCCGCCACAACTCAACAATGCCTCGAGCGATCCCCGAGTCTTCATCCTCTTGGCCTTCCCCACCATAAGCCCCGCATCCCGCAGTAAACACAAAGAAAGGTACGTCAATCACAGTACTTAATATAAAACAAAAGGCACAAAAGTCCGTCCCAACACGGAAAGCCACGAAAATAACCCGTCACAAAACACGGCACACATTGCACATATTTTTCACATATAACCCGTCACAAAACACGGCACACATTGCACATAATTTTCACATGCAATTTTCACATATATCCCGTCACAAAACACGGCACACATTGCACATAATTTTCACATGCAATTTTCACATATATCCCGTCACAAAACACGGCACATGTTGCACATAATTTTCACATACATTATACATATAATTTTTCCCATGCAGTCCGTCACAAAAACACGGCACACACTGTACACATTTTTTCAAAAAAGGGATTAAGCCCTACACGACACATTTTCAAAAAAGTCCGTCCCAACACGGCAAAAGCACATATAACCCGTCACAAAAACACGGCACATATTGCACATATGTTCCCCACAAAGTCCGTCACCCAAAAACACGGCACACACTGCATAACAAAAATCCGTCCCTACACGGCACACACTTTCAGACAAAACCCGTCACAAAATACGGCACATGTCACATTTTTTTCACAAAATTTGTCACTACACGACAAACTTTTCTCATAATGTACATACATAAATAGCATACGGTACAAAACACCAAAACATGCATTTTCATAGAGAGGCACTTTATTTTCACAAATAAAAGCTAATCTACACATTTCTGCACAAAATACACATACCCACAATTTTTACATGTCCATTTTTAACAATTCATCAAGAATTTCACAAAAGGCATAAAAAATAACAAAAATTCAAAAAATGCGAAAAACTAAAATCTAGTTCTAGCATTCAAAAATTTCGAGCAGGGAATCAAAACGGAACGGATTTCTTACCTCCCCGACGTTCCTAGAACGACGATTGTGCACCTCCGGATTTGGATACAAGACATCCGGATTCTTCGAAGATGGAACAAACGAGATCCAATTTCTTTGAAGCTCCATCCGTTGCTCGACCACTTCTTGACTGCGTTGACGACGATTCCTTCGAGATCCTTCCGCCATTGCAAGCGATTCAAGCGAAAAATGGAAGATTTTGGTTAACAATGGAGGTTTCTTCCTCTCTCTCTCTCTCGGCTGGTTCGTGAAACTGGGAATGGGAAATGAAGGGGATGCCTCGGCTTTTTAACCCGGTCAAAACCTGGGAACTGTAAAAAATCAAAGTGGTCCGTACGGACCTCTTTGCATCCAGGTTGGTCCGTACGGACCTTCTTGCAAGGGAGGGCCAAATTACTTTCCTGCCCTTATAATCTTTGCCCCTGGCTGTCCTAAGGCCTTTTCAGCAAATCCAAGTCTAATGGTCCCTAACCCTTCAATTCAACCACCGGCAGTAAGACCGAACCTCGCCCACTCCAACGGCAATTCAACCACCGGCATAGCCGTGTAAGACCGAACCTCGCCCACTCCAACGGCAATTCAACACCGGCGCCGTAAGACCGAACTCGCCCACTCCAACGGCAATTCAACCACCGGCAGTCAGTGTAAGACCGAACCTCGCCCACTCCAACGGCAATTCAACCACCGGCGGCCGGTAAGACCGAACCTCGCCCACTCCAACGGCAATTCAACCACCGGGTGTAAGACCGAACCTCGCCCACTCCAACCGGCAATTCAACCACCGGCGGCTGTAAGACCGAACCTCGCCACTCCAACGGCAATTCACAAGCCACCGGCACAAGCGTAAGACCGAACCTCGCCCACTCCAACGGCAATTCAACCACCGGCAGTCAGTGTAAGCCCGAACCTCGCCCACTCCAACGGCAATTCAACCACCGGCAGTCAGTGTAAGCCCGAACCTCGCCCACTCCAACGGCAATTCAACCACCGGCAAGCCAGTAAGCCCGAACTCGCCCACTCCAACGGCAACGCAAGCACCGGCAGCCGCCGTAAGCCCGAACCTCGCCCACTCCAACGGCAACGCAACCACCGACAGTCAGTGTAAGCTCTAACCTCGCCCACTCCAACGGCAACGCAAGCACCGGCAGTCAGTGTAAGCCCGAACCTCGCCCACTCCAACGGCAACGCAAGCACCGGCAGTCAGTGTAAGCCCGAACTTCGCCCACTCCAACGGCAACGCAAGCACCGGCAGTCAGTGTAAGCCCGAACCTCGCCCACTCCAACGGCAACGCAAGCACCGGCAGTTAGTGTAAGACCGAACCTCGCCCACTCCAACGGCAATTCAACCACCGGCCGTCAGTGTAAGACCGGTCCTCGCCCACTCCAACGGCAACGCAACCACCGGCAGTCAGTGTAAGCCCGAACTTCGCCCACTCCAACGGCAACGCAACGACCGGCCGTCAGTGTAAGACCGGTCCTCGCCCACTCCAACAGCAATTCAACCACCGGCCGTCAATGTAAGACCGAACCTCGCCCACTCCAACGGCAATTCAAAGACCGGTCGTCAATGTAAGACCGGTCCTCGCCCACTCAACGGCAATTCAAGAAGGAGCCAACACCTCCCAGCACGAATATCAAGGCACGAGACGCCTCCAAAATGCTCAACGGCAACTCAAGCACCGACCCTCAAAACAGGTCCGAAGACACTTTCCCAGCAGAAAAAGCCCCTACAAGGTCACGCATCCCCAGCAATTCAAACACCGGCCATCAAAGTAAGCCCGAGCTCCTCCCCAACAAGTCAAAGGGAAGTCGTACAAGACTACTTATCCCCAGCACCGGCAGTCAGTGTAAGCCCGAACTTTGCCCACTCAACGGCAAAACAAGCGCAAGAAGGAGCCAACACCTCCGAATACAAATCCCAAGGCACGAAACGCCTCCAAAATGCCAAATGGTGAAGCAATCACCGGCCATCATCATTGCCCACTCATCAACAACACAAGCACCGGCCATCAAAGTAAGCCCGAGCTCCTTCACCAGCAAGTCAAAAAGGGAATCCTTGCAAGCCCCTACAAGGCCACGATAAATCCCCAACGGATGAACACCGGCAGCCATCGTAAGTCCAACCTTCTCCCCAACGGACAAAGCACGAGCTCAAGGCAGCCATGCCTCCACAACCGCCGCCAGAAGACGATTCAAAGTCGCCAGAAGACGATTCAAAGTCCTCCCGTGTGGCACCAACCGCCGCCAGAAGACGATTCAAAGTCCTCCCGCGTGGCACCAACCGCCGCCAGAAGACGATTCAAAGTCCTCCCGCGTGGCACCAACCGCCACCAGAAGACGATTCAAAGTCCTCCCGCGTGGCACCAACCGCCGCCAGAAGACGATTTAAAGTCCTCCAGCGTGGCACCAACCGCCGCCGAAGACGATTCAAAGTCCTCGTGGCACCAACCGCCGCCAGAAGACGATTCAAAGTCCTCCAGCGTGGCACCAACCGCCGCCAGAAGACGATTCAAAGTCCTCCCGCGTGGCACCAACCGCCGCCAGAAGACGATTCAAAGTCCTCCCGCGTGGCACCGAAACCGCCGCCAGAAGACGATTCAAAGTCCTCACGCGTGGCGCAACCACATTCAGAAGACGATTCAAGTCCTCACACTATCTCCATCCCGGAAGGCTTTAAATCACTCGGTCCGAAAGACCGTATAAATCTCCCAAATCACTATCTCCGGCCCGAAAGGCCTTAAACCACCCGATTAGGAAAATCGTAAAATTTCCATCCCAGGACACCACCACGTCCTCACAATTGACCTCGGCGGTCACCACATCCCAGGACACCACCACGTCCTTACCATTGACCTCGGCGGTCACACAACACTTCAGGGCACCACCACGCCCGCACTCGCAGGTCGGGACCTCTGAACTACGACCAGACTTGATTCCCGCCAGGGATACGTAGGAATCCTATCACAGGGTCCAGCCATCGACCTATGCGGTCACCCAGGACACCACCACGTCCTTACCACTGACCTCGGCGGTCACACGACACTCCAGGGCACCACCACGCCCGCATTCACAAAACACTCACCCCACACCCGAACTACGACCAGGCTTGATTCCCGCCAGGGATACGTAGGAATCCTATCACAGGGTCCAGCCCTGCGGCCTAAACGGTCACACAATAGGACACCACCACGTCCTCACACTGACCTCCCCGATCACTTTATCTCCCATAATGCGATCCAGATTAGGACCCTTATCTTATCGGCGACCCCACTTCTTTCATAAGTGACGTCGTCGAGGGGCTTCTGTAAGTACCCCAATCTGGATCACCCCCTTTCAAGCACACGGGAAACACCGCAGACTCATCAACGCAGTCTCGACGACCTCTGGCACTCAAAACCCTCTCAAAACCCCCAGCCAAACCAAGGGAGGAGCCTTTCAGGATAAAAGGGACAAAAGGACCTTTTGGGAATTTTCAGAAATTGGAAAAGCAATAATGGTCCGTACGGACCTCTTTGCTTTAATAATTACTTGAATCCTCTTAAAGTCCACAATATTCCCTCAAATCCCGGGAAAATGATTACCCTCTGCGAGTTGGTCCGTACGGACCTCTGCATGTCAAGATGGTTCGTACGGACCTTATTGCTCGGGGACATCATGATTTCGAATATTCACCATCATCACAGATTTCCTCAAATCGAGGAAAACCAAAAGTCTGGATTACCAGGGAGGTCCGTACGGACCTCTTTGCACCAAATCTCACTATAAATAGAGGGCTCCCCCTCCTCATTTTCACACACCTCCCACTTCTCTCTTCCTCCCTAGGCCTTCTGGCTTCCCCTCTAAGTCCTCTCGAGGCATTCCCGGCCCCTTTCGGATCCTTCCGAGGCCTTCCGAGCCCCTCGTGGTGCTCAGAAGCCTCTCTGAGCGCTCTCGCGACGCTCCCGTGCTGGCCCGAGGCACTCTCGAGGTACTCTGAGGCCCCTCGTGGTACTCCGAGGCCTTGCCTGGTCTTTCCACGGTGTCCGGCTCTTTCCGAGTCAAACCGGCGATCCCAAACCACGCCGAAACTCTGCCCGAGTGACTCCTGCCGCCACCACGCACGCCGAACCTCGCCGAGTGATCCCTCGCGATCCCCACGCACGCGAACCTGCCCGCGAACGCAGCCTGCAACATCAACTCACGCCGAAACTCTGTCGCGGACAACCGGCACCTCCCGAAGCCATCCAGATTCATACCGGAACGCTACTCCGACCTCAAACACTATTCCTCAGCGGAAGACAGACACGAACCAACATTGGTAAGGCTTCCTTCCATTACTATTTCAATACATTTCAATACATAGTATACAATGTAGACATCCGATACAGCATGCATTTTTAAAAGCACACACACACACACACAACATTTAAAGGATATTAGGGGTATCCGAAAGACTCGTTTTTACGAGGCGACTCGGGTGAGCTCTAAGATTCTAATATTCTCTTCCCGAGGAGTCATCTGACCTCCGAACTCAAAATCTCATCACACAAAAACAGTTTAAAATTATCTTTAAACTGATGCCCTTTTTCAATGTTTTGGGCTTAATAAAAACGGCGTGGCGACTCTACGAATGCGAAAACAAAAACGGCGAGACAAACCGCCCCAACGCGAAAGATGCCAGATGCCGGGGCGCGATCGCGCTGCCTCTCGGATCCGGGTAATTTCAGTGTGTGAGAGTCAATCTAGGTGATAGAGAAAATAAAGAGTTTTTTTTTATAACAAAAGAAAAACAAATAATGGCCACACCAAGTGGTTGCCTACGTTTCTCCCAAATTCGGAAGACTCAGGCTGTCGTAGTTCCACTTAATGAAAGAGATAGAGAGAAATTAATAATTTAATTACAACTCCCGAATCTCCATTGGACCGGACTTTAATTTAAAAACCCAATCACACGTAGTTATAAATAATAATCAATTATTTAAATTAAATACGGATTCGAGTCTTATATCTTAAGGGAGGCCTTAAGATGAAAGAACTCTGCAGATAATGTAATTTGGAATCCCCTTTACGTGTTCGACTCTTATCTCGAATCTCGAGGCGAATGGGAAAACCATAAAACAAACAGGATGTCGAAGCATTGTCTCGCGTGAGACAGAGAGTTGTCTCGTGCGAGACTAGCCTGAACTGAGTTAAAAAAACAACTTTTATTCGAAAACCTTTTTTTATTATTATTAAAGCAAGTTTAAGCCACTTTAAATATATTAATCCCCAGCGGAGTCGCCACTGTAGCAATGCGTGAATTTCTTAACATCTTGGAGTCGCCACCTATATTATTTACTTGGAAATATAGAAAAAACCATTTGAAAAAGTTTTCGGGTTCGGGGCTTAGGTTATGGAATGGGAAGGTCAAGGAGCACCCATTCCACCCAATCCGGAGATCGGTCTTGCTAAAAAAAGAGGTTTTCAAAGAAAAGACGTTTTTTAAAAAAGAAACAAGTAAAAGAATCCATTTAACTAGGTTAAACGGAATATATGATCGATTGCTTCGAGACCATCCCCATGATTTGGGAAGGCTCTAGGCCGTTCCTAGGTTTGATGTATTATACCACTCTAACAATCAATTAGAGAAAGGGAGGAAGATTACCTCGTGTGAAGAGACTCCGACAGAGTTTTGACTCAAGTTTAGAGTCGAATCTTGATGCGGACAGAGCTTCACCTCGGTCCTTGATTCTTTCTTCGATGTTTGTTGATCAACAAGGTTGATAAACAAACTTTAGGTGATTTTAGGGGTGATTTTAGAGGAATCTTTCAGGGAGAGAAACCAGTAAAATGTCGAAGGTCGACAGGAGTGTCAGGGATCTGAAATACTGAAAGTCTTCAAGTATTTATAAGGTGTTGGACAGGTGAAGGTGGAGAGGTAAACCACCCTGTGAAGGTTCCAGAACCCAAATTCTATTGGATGACCGTATTGATAAGATTTTATCAAGAAAGAGGTTGAAATCGACGAGGAAACTGGCTTCTGCACGTCTGCAGGGGCTTAGTATCGCGCGGGACACGACTGTTCCGTGCGGGACAAGGCTGGCTGTCAGTGGACAATTCTGTCCTTCCCTCGTTATCTCGTAGGCAGTTTACTCCAAACTAACGGTCGTTAGTCAAAACTTAACGAAACGTGACGAAATGGTGGATTTCTACTCTTGACTCAAGGTGAGACTTAGAGTGGTATTAATCTGCTCTGATGGGTTTAGAATGGGGTGTCTACAGGACCCATCCTCAACTTGACCGGTTCATGGAACAATAGAAAGAAGTGAAAGCATAGCTTGCTGAGTATATAGGGAAGAAGGCCGCTCTCCGACCCATGTATCCCGACTCCATTGTCCCTCTACCTCACAAGTTCGTGATGCCCAACCTTGAGTTGTTTGATGGAGTGGCATGTCCAAAGATCCACCTGGATACTTATACCCTAGCCATGAAAGCCAAAGGATGTACGAATCAGCAGTTAGCTGACTACTTCAGTCTTTCCTTAAACCGGGGCGCTCTAAAACGGTTCTTTCGGTTAAAGCCTAAGGCTAGGGCTACTTAGGAACAATTCACTAATGCTTTTACCGAGAAGTACAAAGCCAATTTGGAATGGGAAACAAACTAGATAGACTTGGTGACGATTGTACAATGTCCTGATGAGACAATTGGGGACTTTTACAAGCATTGGAACCTTAAGCTGAGCGAGATGGCAATCCCTCCTTTCGAGGAAGAACAGTTGGATATTTTCCAATCATGCTTGAAGCCTCATTTGAGAACGTCCCTTTCCCTATCCAGATCTACATGACATGGTCAGTTTCGGGGCTAATTTTGAGAGAGCTTACAACCAACAGTAAGCCTCCGCTCCTACTTCTAACCATAGAGCTTGGCACATGGCAGCTTCCTGTAATATCAGAATTTGAGAACTGGGTTTCTCCTCGCATTAGCATTTTGCCAACTCATTCTTCGAACAAGGTTTTGGTCAAGTCACAAATAACTCAAGCAAAGGAGGGATCACTAATTTGGGTGGATGGATTACTTTTAAGTCTGTCAGCATTAGCTTCAAATGTCTGAGATTGAGAGGGAAATTTTAATCGAGACCCGAGGTTCAAATCCAATTTTATCCCAAGATCAGAATTGAGGTCTGCATGATACTGTTGACCTGCAACAAGACCTCATCAACGACATGTCGTTCAGTCCGCAACTAAAGGATATCACCCCACTTACTTAAAACTTGTCACAAACAGTCCACAACACATACAAACCCTCTCACCACCATTCATCCCCACAAAAATCTCCCCAGGGCTTATGTAGCATGCACAAAACATGAATCAATAGAAACGAGCCTAAGAGATTGTGAATCATAATAGAAAACTTCCTTGCCAAAAGATAGGCTCATGCTTGCACAAATCAAATAAAAGACGTCATCCTAGAAAAAACTGCACGCTTAAATACAATAATTGGTTGTAGTTTTGAACATATGGAGTAACTCTTTTATACATGTCTCATAGCATGCAAATCATTTTCGTTCTATGCATGCATCCATCATCACGAATGTCATATATGCATTTGTCCCTCTACTAACAAATGTAGCAATTCAAGCACGAAAGACCAGTTTTCCATCACTACCCGAAGCCTCTCCGCAGCAAGGATGATCTCCACCGAAGCGTAATTCCAATGACTTCAACAGAACTGCCCAAATGAATGGCAAGACCTTCGTCTCCACACCATCTTGGTTCAGACACCTCAAGCCCACGTCAGCTTGTGCCCAGATGCCTCAAGTCAGCACCATCTTGGTTTCAGATACCTCAGATGAACACCATCTTGGTTCGGACACCTCAAGCTCACGTCAGCTTGTGCTCGGATACCTCAAGTCGACATCAGGCGGATTCAGATACCTCAATCTTGCATCATCTTAGCCTCAGACACATTAAGTCAACATCATCTTGGCTCCAGACCTACATCAGCTTCGTTTCAAATGCCTCAAGTCTGTGAAGACATTTTCCGGTATCTACGGTTCGGCAAAGCAAGTCTTCAGTGCATACAGTTTGGAGATGACAGCCTTCGACATCTCCAGTTCGGTAAAGGCAACCTACGACGTCCACGGATGGATGAAGACCGCCTCAAGTGTCTACGACTTGGACAGCCTCCGACATCTCCAGTTCGGCAAAGACAACCTACGGCATCTACAGATGGATGAAGACCGCCTCAAGTGTCTCTGACTTGGAGAAGACAGCCTCCAGCATCTCCAGTTTGGCAAAGACAACCCCCAATGTCTACAGTTCGGCAAAGATAGCCCCCATCTCTATTGCTTGGCAAAGACAAGCTCCGGCATCTGTAACTTGGTAAAGACGACCTCCAACGTCCACAAATGGATGAAGACAGCCTCCAGTATCTCCAGTTTGGTGAAGACGATATCATCCCCTCTAGAACCATCGCCACCAGTAAAATGCTCCTCAACACAAATAAGTTTTCGATTCTCTAGACTGACAAGTAGGATCGCCTCAAGTACCTTCTTCCATAACCCGAGAATGACCAGCGATCTAAGACTCAATCCCTACGATATGCGGTGCACTCAAAATCAATGACCGCGCATCTGTGACTTCCTCAAACAATCTCTCCTCCACGTGATCATACTACAGGTAAGCACAGCAAAGGTATGTCAATAAAACTTATCAAAATCATGCTTGTATTCATGTTTCATACATACATGCATGTCATAAATATTGATTGACCTCTACCCTAGCTAGTATAAGGATTCATTTGCAAAGGATCATCATCTCAGCTAACACGTTTGAAGATTTTGAAGATCCCTTTCCCACATCACGCTGTTATTATTGCCAACTCGACTAGAGTGCCTTTGAGTCCCTCTCTACCAAATTGAGACATTTCCTTTTGTTTCCCTTGTACCATGTGTTAGATGCCTTTTTAACAAGGACCCTCTCTTTTCAAACCCGGTCTTGCATTTCTCAAACCCAAAGACATCCACAGCGAGAAGTCCCAAGGTGAATACATGTTCAACAACTTCTACAAAGTCGATGATCACCAGAAAGATGCCAATAACCAAATTTCTCCTTCAAGTCAAAATGCCTCCAGAATTATCCCTATTAGGTTGATTACCCTTCGCACATTAGCACAACCTGAGAGACCTAGTCATCGTTTGTGAGATAATTCTCCATGCCCGCTGCCGTTTGGAGAGATAATTCTTCATGCCTACCTATATGCTCACGCAGGATCGTCCTCCGTACCTCAATTGATTTTATCGTAACTGTCAATCCAAATCCTACGCCTTCAACTCGGCCTCCAAAGTAAGCCCGTCTTCCTTTAATAGAATTTAACAGAAGTCCATTCCCTTCCTCATTTCCAACTCCGGCCTCCAAAGTAAACCCGTCCTCCTTTAACGGAACTTAACGGAAGTTCATTCCCTTCCTCATTTATAACTCCGGCATCCAAAGTAAGCCCGTCCTCCTTTAATGGAACTTAACGGAAGTCCATTCCCCTCCTAATTTCCAACTCCGGCCTTCAAAGTAAGCCCGTCCTCCTTTAATGTAACTTAACGGAAGTCCATTCCCTTCCTCATTTCCAACTCAGGCCTCCAAAGTAAGCCCGTCCTCCTTTAATGGAATTTAACGAAAGTCCATTCCCTTCCTCATTTCCAACTCCGGCCTCCAAAGTAAGCACGTCCTCCATTAATGGAACATAACGGAAGTCCATTCCCTTCCTCATTTCCAACTCTGGCCTCCAAAGTAAGCCCGTCCTCCTTTAATGGAACTTAACTCCGGCCTCCAAAGTAAGCCCATCCTCCTTTAATGGAACTTAAGTGAAGTCCATTCCCTTCCTCTTTTCCAACTCCATCCTCAAAATTAAGCCCGTCCTCCTTTAATGGAACTTAGCGAAAGTCCATTCCCTTCCTCATTTCCAACTCTGGCCTCCAAAGTAAGCCTTTCCTCCTTTAATGGAACTTAGCGGAAGTCCATTCCCTTCCTCATTTCCAACTCCGGCCTCCAAAGTAAGCCCGTCCTCCTTTAATGGAACTTAACGGAAGTACATTCCCTTCCTCATTTCTAACTCTGGCCTCCAAAGTAAGTCTGTCTTCCTTTAATGGAACTTAGCGGAAGTCCATTCCCTTCCTCATTTCCAACTCCGGCCTCCAAAGTAAGCCCATCCTCCTTAAATGGAACTTAGCGAAAGTCCATTCCCTTCCTCATTTCCAACTCCGGCCTCCAAAGTAAGCCCATCCTCCTTTAATGGAACTTAACAAAACTCCATTCCCTTCCTCATTTCCAACTCCGGCCTCCAAAGTAAGCCCGTCCTCCTTTAATGGAACTTAACAGAAGTACATTCCCTTCCTCATTTCCAACTCCGGCCTCCAAAGTAAGCCCGTCCTCCTTTAATGGAACTTAACTCCGGCCTCCAAAGTAAGCCCATCCTCCTTTAATGGAACATAACGAAAGTCCATTCCCTTACTCATTTCCAACTCCGGCCTCCAAAGTAAGCCCGTCCTCCTTTAATGGAACTTTACGGAAGTCCATTCCCTTCCTCATTTCCAACTCCGGCCTCCAAAGTAAGGCCGTCCTCCTTTAATGGAACTTAAGTGATGTCCATTCCCTTCCTCATTTCCAACTCCGGCCTCCAAAGTAAGCCCGTCCTCCTTTAATGGAACTTAAGTGAAGTCCATTCCCTTCCTCATTTCCAACTCCAGCCTCTAAAGTAAGCCTGTCCTCCTATAATGGAACTTAGCGGAAGTCCATTCCCTTCCTCATTTCCAACTCCGGCCTCCAAAGTAAGCCTTTCCTCCTTTAATGGAACTTAGCGGAAGTCCATTCCCTTCCTCATTTCCAACTCCGGCCTCCAAAGTAAGCCCGTCCTCCTTTAATGGAACTTAACGGAAGTCCATCCCCTTCCTCATTTCTAACTGCGGCCTCCAAAGTAAGCCTGTCCTCCTTTAATGGAACTTAACGGAAGTCCATTCCCTTCCTCATTTCCAACTCCGGCCTTCAAAGTAAGCCCGTCCTCCTTTAATGGAACTTAGCGAAAGTCCATTTCCTTCCTCATTTCCAACTCCGGCCTCCAAAGTAAGCCCGTCCTCCTTTAATGGAACTTAACGGAAGTCCATTCCCTTCCTCATTTCCAACTCCGGCCTCCAAAGTAAGCCCGTCCTCCTTTAATGGAACTTAACAGAAGTCCATTCCCCATTTCCAACTCTGGCCTCAAAAGTAAGCCCGTTCTCCTTTAACGAAACTTAACGGAAGTTCATTCCCTTTCTCATTTCCAACTCCGGCCTCCAAAGTAAGCCCGTCCTCCTTTAATGGAACTTAGCGAAAGTCCATTCCCTTCCTCATTTCCAACTCCGGCCTCCAAAGTAAGCCCTTCCTCCTTTAATGGAACTTAATGTAAGTCCATTCCCTTCCTCATTTCCAACTCCGGCCTCCAAAGTAAGCCCGTCCTCCTTTAATGGAACTTAACAAAAGTCCATTCCCTTCCTCATTTCCAACTCTGGCCTCCAAAGTAAGCCCGTCCTCCTTTAACTAAACTTAACGGAAGTTCATTCCCTTCCTCATTTCCAACTCCGGCCTCCAAAGTAAGAACGTCCTTCTTTAATGGAACTTAACGGAAGTCTATTCCCTTCCTCATTTCAAACTCCGACCTCCAAAGTAAGCCCGTCCTCCTTTAATGTAACTTAACGGAAGTCCATTCCCTTCCTCATTTCCAACTCCGGCCTCCAAAGTAAGCCCGTCATCCTTTAATGGAACTTAGCGAAATTCCATTCCCTTCCTCATTTCCAACTCCGGCCTCCAAAGTATGCTCGTCCTCCTTTAATGGAACTTAATGGAAGTCCATTCCCTTCCTCATTTCCAACTCCGGCGTCCAAAGTAAGCCCGTCCTCCTTTAATGGAACTTAACAGAAGTCCATTCCCTTCCTGATTTCCAACTCTAGCCTCCAAAGTAAGCCCGTCCTCCTTTAACTAAACTTAACGGAAGTTCATTCCCTTCCTCATTTCCAACTCCGGCCTCCAAAATAAGCCTGTCGTGCTTTAATGGAACTTAACGGAAGTCCATTCCCTTCCTCATTTCCAACTCCTGCCTCCAAAGTAAGCCCGTCCTCCTTTAATGGAACTTAACTCCGGCCTCCAAAGTAAGCCTATCCTCCTTTAATGGAACATAATGGAAGTCCATTACCTTCCTCATTTCCAACTCCGGCCTCCAAAGTAAGCCCGTCCTCCTTTAATAGAACTTTACGGAAGTCCATTCCCTTCCTCATTTCCAACTCCGGCCTCCAAAGTAAGCCCGTCCTCCTTTAATGGAACTTAAGTGATGTCCATTCCCTTCCTCATTTCCAACTCCGGCCTCCAAAGTAAGCCCGTCCTCCTTTAATGGAACTTAAGTGAAGTCCATTCCCTTCCTCATTTCCAACTCCAGCCTCCAAAGTAAGCATGTCCTCCTATAATGGAACTTAGCGGAAGTCCATTCCCTTCCTCATTTCCAACTCCGGCCTCCAAAGTAAGCCCGTCCTCCTTTAATGGAACTTAAGTGATGTCCATTCCCTTCCTCATTTCCAACTCCAGCCTCCAAAGTAAGCCCGTCCTCCTTTAATGGAACTTAAGTGAAGTCCATTCCCTTCCTCATTTCCAACTCCAGCCTCCAAAGTAAGCCTGTCCTCCTATAATGGAACTTAGCGGAAGTCCATTCCCTTCCTCATTTCCAACTCCGACCTCCAAAGTAAGCCTTTCCTCCTTTAATGGAACTTAGCGGAAGTCCATTCCCTTCCTCATTTCCAACTCCGGCCTCCAAAGTAAGCCCGTCCTCCTTTAATGGAACTTAAGGGAAGTCCATTCCCTTCCTCATTTCTAACTCCGGCCTCCAAAGTAAGCCCGTCCTCCTTTAATGGAACTTAGCAGAAGTCCATTCCCTTCCTCATTTCCAACTCCGGCCTTCAAAGTAAGCCCGTCCTCCTTTAATGGAACTTAACGAAAGTCCATTCCCTTCCTCATTTCCAACTCCGGCCTCCAAAGTAAGCCCGTCCTCCTTTAATGGAACTTAACGGAAGTCCATTCCCTTCCTCATTTCCAACTCCGGCCTCCAAAGTAAGCCCGTCCTCCTTTAATGGAACTTAACAGAAGTCCATTCCCCATTTCCAACTCTGGCCTCCAAAGTAAGCCATTTCTCCTTTAACGGAACTTAACGGAAGTTCATTCCCTTTCTCATTTCCATCTCTGGCCTCCAAAGTAAGCCCGTCCTCCTTTAATGGAACTTAGCGAAAGTCCATTCCCTTCCTCATTTCCAACTCCGACCTCCAAAGTAAGCCCGTCCTCCTTTAATGGAACTTAATGTAAGTCCATTCCCTTCCTCATTTCCAACTCCGGCCTCCAAAGTAAGCCCGTCCTCCTTTAATGGAACTTAACAGAAGTCCATTCCCTTCCTCATTTCCAACTCTGGCCTCCAAAGTAAGCCCGTCCTCCTTTAACTAAACTTAACAGAACTTTATTCCCTTACTCATTTCCAACTCCGGCCTCCAAAGTAAGCCCGTCCTCCTTTAATGGAACTTAACGAAAGTCTATTCCCTTCCTCATTTCCAACTCCGGCCTCCAAAGTAAGCTCGTCCTCCTTTAATGTAACTTAACGGAAGTCCATTCCCTTCCTCATTTCCAACTCCGGCCTCCAAAGTAAGCCCGTCCTCTTTTAATGGAACTTAGCGAAAGTCCATTCCCTTCCTCATTTCCAACTCCGGCCTCCAAAGTAAGCCCGTCCTCCTTTAATGGAACTTAATGGAAGTCCATTCCCTTCCTCATTTCCAACTCCGGCCTCCAAAGTAAGCCCGTCCTCCTTTAATGGAACTTAACAGAAGTCCATTCCCTTCCTCATTTCCAACTCTAGCCTCCAAAGTAAGCTCGTCCTCCTTTAACTAAACTTAACGGAAGTTCATTCCCTTCCTCATTTCCAACTCCAGCCTCCAAAGTAAGCCCGTCCTGCTTTAATGGAACTTAACGGAAGTCCATTCCCTTCCTCATTTCCAACTCCGGCCTCCAAAGTAAGCCCGTCCTCCTTTAATGGAACTTAACTCCGGCCTCAAAAGTAAACCCATCCTCCTTTAATGGAACATAATGGAAGTCCATTACCTTCCTCATTTCCAACTCCGGCCACCAAAGTAAGCCCGTCCTCCTTTAATAGAACTTTACGGAAGTCCATTCCCTTCTTCATTTTCAACTTCGGCCTCCAAAGTATGCCCGTCCTCCTTTTATGGAACTTAAGTGATGTCCATTCCCTTCCTCATTTCCAACTCCGGCCTCCAAAGTAAGCCCATCCTCCTTTAATGGAACTTAGCGAAAGTCCATTCCTTTCCTCATTTCCAACTCCGGCCTCCAAGTAAGCCCATCCTCCTTTAATGGAACTTAACGGAAGTCCTTTCCCTTCCTCATTTCCAACTCCGGCCTCCAAAGTAAGCCCGTCCTCCTTTAATGGAACTTAACTCCGGCCTCCAAAGTAAGCCCATCCTCCTTTAATGGATCATAATGGAAGTCCATTCCCTTCCTCATTTCCAACTCCGGCCTCCTAAGTAAGCCCGTCCTCCTTTAATGGAACATTACGGAAGTCCAATCTCTTCCTCATTTCCAACTCCGGCCTCCAAAGTAAGCCCATCCTCCTTTAATATAACTTAAGTGATGTCCATTCCCTTCCTCATTTCGAACTCCGGCCTCCAAAGTAATCCCGTCCTCCTTTAATGGAACTTAAGTGAAGTCCATTCCCTTCCTCATTTCCAACTCCGGCCTCCAAAGTAAGCCCGTCCTCCTTTAATGGAACTTAGCACAAGTCCATTCCCTTCCTCATTTCCAACTTCGGCCTCCAAAATAAGCCTTTCCTCCTTTAATGGAATTTAACAGAAGTCCATTCCCTTCCTCATTTCCAACTCCGACCTCCAAAGTAAGCCCGTCCTCCTTTCTTGGAACTTAACGGAAGTCCATTCCCTTCCACATTTCTAACTCCGGCCTCCAAAGTAAGCCCGTCCTCCTTTAATGGAACTTAGTGGAAGTCCATTCCCTTCCTCATTTCCAACTCCGGCCTCCAAAGTAAGCCTTTCCTCCTTTAATGGAACTTAGCGGAAGTCAATTCCCTTCCTCATATCCAACTTCGGCCTCCAAAGTAAGCCCATCCTCCTTTAATGGAACTTAAAGGAAGTCCATTCCCTTCCTCATTTCTAACGCCGGCCTCCAAAGTAAGCTCGTCCTCCTTTAATGGAACTTAGCGGAAGTCCATTCCCTTCCTCATTTCCAACTCCGGCCTCCAAAGTAAGCCCGTCCTCCTTTAATGGAACATAGCAAAAGTCCATTCCCTTCCTCATTTCCAACTCCGGCCTCCAAAGTAAGCCCGTCCTCCTTTAATGGAACTTAATGGAAGTCCATTCCCTTCCTCATTTCCAACTCTGGCCTCCAAAGTAAGCCTGTCCTCCTTTAATGGAACTTAACAGAAGTCCATTCCCTTCTTCATTTCCAACTCCGGCCTCCAAAGTAAGCCCGTCCTCCTTTAACTAAACTTAACGGAAGTTCATTCCCTTCCTCATTTCCAACTCCGGCTTCCAAAGTAAGCCCGTCCTCCTTTAATGGAACTTAACGGAAGTCCATTCCCTTCCTCATTTCCAACTCCGGCCTCCAAAGTAAGCCCGTCCTCCTTTAATGGAACTTAACTCCAGCCTCCAAAGTAAGCCATCCTCCTTTAATGGAACATAACAGAAGTCCATTACCTTCCTCATTTCCAACTCCGGCCTCCAAAGTAAGCTTCGTTTTCCTTAATGGAACTTAACGGAAGTCCATTTCCCATCCTCATTTCCAACTCGACCTCACTAAGTAAGCTGCCTACTTTAATGGAACTTAACGGAAGTCCATTCCTTTCCTCATTTCCAACTCCGGCCTCCAAAGTAAGCTCGTCCTCCTTTAACGGAACTTAACGGAAGTCCATTCCCTTCCTCATTTCCAACTCCGGCCTCCAAAGTAAGCCCATCCTCCTTTAATGGAACTTAATAGAAGTCCATTCCCTTCCTCATTTCCAACTCCGGCCTCCAAAGTAAGCCCGTCCTCCTTTAATAGAACTTAACGGAAGTCCATCCCCTTCCTCATTTCTAACTGCGGCCTCCAAAGTAAGCCTGTCCTCCTTTAATGGAACTTAACGGAAGTCAATCCCCTTCCTCATTTCCAACTCCGGCCTCCAAAGTAAGCACGTCCTCCTTTAACAGAACTTAACGAAAGTCCATTCCCTTCCTCTTTTCCAACTATGGCCTCCAAAGTAAGCCCGTCTCTCCTTAATGGAACTTAACTAAGTCCATTCCTTCATTTCCAACTCCGCCCAAAGTAAGCTTCCTCCTTCCTTAACTTAACGGAAGTCCATCCCTTCCTCATTTCCAACTTCGGCCTCCAAAGTAAGCCCATCCTCCTTAATGGAACTTAACGGAAGTCCATTCCTTCCTCATTTCCAACTCTCGGCCTCCAAAGTAAGCCAGTCTCCTTTAATGGAACTTAACGGAAGTCCATTCATTTCCAACTCCTCCTAGTAAGCTTTGTCTCCTTTTAACTTAGGAAATTCCATTCCCTTCTATTTCAACTCGTTCCAAAGTAAGTCTGTCCTCCTTTAATGGAACTTAACTGGAAGTCCATTCCTTCCTCATTTCCAACTTGAGCCTCCAAAGTAAGTCTGTCTCCTTAATGGAACTTAACGGAAGTCCATTCTTCCTCATTTCTAACTCAGGCCTCCAAAGTAAGCCTCTTTTCCTTTAATGAACTTAACTAAGTCCATTCCCTTCTCATTTCAACTTCGGCCTCCAAAGTAAGCTCTTCCCTCCTTTAATGGAACTTAACGGAAGTCCATTCCCTTCCTCATTTCCAACTTCACTTAAAGTAAGCTGTCCTCCTTTTATGGAACTTAACTAAGTCCATTCATTCTTCCTCATTTCTAACTCCGGCCTCCAAAGTCGTCTTCCTTAATGGAACTTAACGGAAGTCCATTCCCTTCCTCATTTCCAACTTCCGGCCTCCAAAGTAAGCTCGTCCTCCTTAATGGAACTTAACGAAAGTCCATCTCCCTTCCTCATTTCCAACTCGGCCTCCAAAGTAAGCCCGTCTTCCTTTAATGGAACTTAACGGAAGTCCATTCCTTCCTCATTTCCTAATCTCGCCTCCAAAGTAAGCCTGTCCTACTTTAATGGAACTTAACGAAGTCCATTCCTTCTCATTTCCAACTCCGCCTAAGTAAGCCTCTCCTTTAACGGAACTTAACGGAAAGTCCATTCCCTTCCTCATTTCCAACTCCGACCTCCAAAGTAAGCTCCGTCCTCCTTAATGGAACTTAATGGAAGTCCATTCCTTCCTCATTTCAACTCCGGCCTCAAAGTAAGCTTCTTCTTTTCCTTTAATGAACTTAACGAAGTCCATCCCTTCTCATTTCTAACTGCCTCCAAAGTAAGCTTCCATCTTCCTTAATGGAACTTAACGGAAGTCCATTCCTTCCTCATTTCCAACTCCGCCCAAAGTAAGCCTGCCCTTCCTTTAATGGAACTTAACGGAAGTCCATTCCTTCCTCATTTCCAACTCAGGACTTTCCAAAGTCTGTCCTCCTTTGGAACTTGGTCCATTCCCTTCCTCATTTCAACTTAATAAAGCCGTCCTTCCTTTAATGGAACTATTCCTTCTCATTTCAACTCCGGCCTCGAAGTAAGCTCGTCCTCCTTTAATGGAATCTTAACCAAGTCCATTCCTTCCTCATTTCCAACTCCGGCCTCCAAAGTAAGCCCGTCTCCTAATGAACTTAACGGAGTCATTCCTTCTCATTTAACTTCGCCTCCAAAGTAAGCTCGCCCTCCTTAATGGAACTTAACGAGTCCATTTCCTTCCTCATTTCCAATCTCCGGCCAAAGTAAGTTTCCTTCCTTAATCTTAATGAATCCTGGAAAGTCCATTCTTCCTCTTTTCCCTTTGAGTAACTCTGCCTCCCTTTATTTCCAAGTAAATCCTTAACGGAACTTAACTAAGTCCATTACCTTCCTCATTTCCAACTCCGGCCTCCAAAGTAAGCCCGTCCTCCTTTAATGGAACTTAAGTGATGTCCATTCCCTTCCTCATTTCCAACTCCGGCCTCCAAAGTATGCCCGTCCTCCTTTAATGTAACTTAGCGAAAGTACATTCCTTTCCTCATTTCCAACTCCGGCCTCTAAGTAAGCCCATCCTCCTTTAATGGAACTTATCGGAAGTCCATTCCCTTCCTCATTTCCAACTCCGGCCTCCAAAGTAAGCCCGTCCTCCTTTAATGGAACTTAGCGCAAGTCCATTCCCTTCCTCATTTCCAACTTCGGCCTCCAAAGTAAGTCTTTCCTCCTTTAATGGAATTTAACAGAAGTCCATTCCCTTCCTCATTTCCAACTCCGGCCTCCAAAGTAAGCCCGTCCTCCTTTCTTGGAACTTAACGGAAGTCCATTCCCTTCCTCATTTCTAACTCCGGCCTCCAATGTAAGCCCGTCCTCCTTTAATGGAATTTAGCGGAAGTCCATTCCCTTCCTCATTTCCAACTCCAACCTCCAAAGTAAGCCTTTCCTCCTTTAATGGAACTTAGCGGAAGTCCATTCCCTTCCTCATTTCCCCTTTCGGCCTCCAAAGTATGCCCATCCTCCTTTAATGGAACTTAACGGAAGTCCATTCCCTTCCTCATTTCTAACTCCGGCCTCCAAAGTAAGCCCGTCCTCCTTTAATGGAACTTAACGGAAGTCCATTCCCTTCCTCATTTCCAACTCCGACCTCCAAAGTAAGACCGTCCTCCTTTAATGGAACATAGCGAAAGTCCATTCCCTTCCTCATTTCCAACTCCGGCATCCAAAGTAAGCCCGTCCTCCTTTAATGGAACTTAATGGAAGTCCATTCCCTTCCTCATTTCCAACTCTGGCCTCCAAAGTAAGCCCGTCCTCCTTTAATGGAACTTAACAGAAGTCCATTCCCTTCCTCATTTCCAACTCTGGCCTCCAAAGTAAGCCCATCCTCCTTTAACTAAACTTAACGGAAGTTCATTCCCTTCCTCATTTCCAACTCCGGCCTCCAAAGTAAGCCCGTCCTCCTTTAATGGAACTTAACGGAAGTCCATTCCCTTCCTCATTTCCAACTCCGCCCTCCAAAGTAAGACCGTCCTCCTTTAATGGAATTTAAGTGAAGTCCATTCCCTTCCTCATTTCCAACTCCAGCCTCCAAAGTAAGCTCGTCCTCCTTTAATGGAACTGAGCGGAAGTGCATTCCCTTCCTCATTTCCAACTCAAGCCTCCAAAGTAAGCCTTCCTTCTTTAATGGAACTTAACAGAAGTCCATTCCCTTCCTCATTTCCAACTCCGGCCTCCAAAGTAAGCTCGTCCTCCTTTCTTGGAACTTAACGAAAGTCCATTCCCTTCCTCATTTCTAACTCCAGGCCTCCAAAGTAAGCCCGTCCTCCTTTAATGTAACTTAACGGAAGTCCATTCCCTACCTCATTTCCAACTCCGGCCTCCAAAGTAAGCCCGTCCTCCTTTAATGGAACTTAGCGAAAGTCCATTCCCTTCCTCATTTCCAACTCCGGCCTCCAAAGTAAGCCCGTCCTCCTCTAATGGAACTTAACGGAAGTCCATTCCCTTCCTCATTTCCAACTCCGGCCTCCAAAGTAAGCCCGTCCTCCTTTAATGGAACTTAACAGAAGTCCATTGCCTTCCTCATTTCCAACTCCGGCCTCCAAAGTAAGCCCGTCCTCCTTTCTTGGAACTTAACGGAAGCCCATTCCTTTCCTCATTTCCAACACCGGCCTCCAAAGTAAGACCGTCCTCCTTTAATGGAACTTAATGGAAGTTCATTCCCTTCCTCATCTTCAACTCCGGCCTTCAAAGTTAACTTGTCCTTCTTCAACCAAACTTAGCAGAAGCCCGATTCCCTCTAATAAAGACCATCCTTTCTTTAGCAAGTCAACAACAAAGATCGTCCTTTACACGACAAATCAATGATAAAGACCATCCTCTATACGGCAAGTCAACAACAAAGACCATCCTCTACATGGCAAATAAATGACAAAGACCGTCCTCTATACGGCAAGTCAACAAGCAAGATTTTCCTCTACACGGCAAATTAATGACAAAGACCATCCTCTATACGTCAAGCCAACAACAAAGACCATCCTCTACACGGCAAATCAATGACAAAGACCGTCCTCTATACGGCAAGTCAACAACAAAGACCGTCCTCTATACGGCAAGTCAACAAGGTAGACCGTCCCCTATACGGCGAACCAATAACAAAAGTATTCCTTCGCCAACTGAGTATGTCTGCGGTGATAAAGCATGCCTTCGTTAGTCGAGTCCATCTTCGGCAACAAAAGTACGCCTTCGCCAACCAAGCAAGTCTGCGGTGATGAAGCACGCCTTCGTTAGTCAAGTCCATCTTCGGCAACAAAAGTACGCCTTTGCCAATCGAGCAAGTCTGCGGTGATGAAATATGCCTTCGTTAGTTGAGTCCATCTTCGGCAATAAAAGTATGCCTTCGCCATCCGAGCAAGTCTGCGGTGATAAAGCATGCCTTTGTTAGTCGAGTCCATCTTCCGCAACAAAAGTACGCCTTCGCCAACCAAGCAAGTCTGCGGTGATGAAGCACGCCTTCGTTAGTCGAGTTCATCTTCCGCAACAAAAGTACACCTTCGCAACCGGAGCAAAGTCTATGGTGATGAAGTATGCCTTCGTTAGTCGAGTCTAACTTCGGCAACAAAAAGCTCGCCTTCGCCAACCGAACAAGTTTGCGGTGATGAAGTACGCCTTCATTAGTCGAGTCCATCTTCGGCAACAAAAGTACGCCTTTGCCAACCGAGCAAGTATGCGGTGATGAAGTATGACTTCGTTAGTTGAGTCCATCTTCGGCAATAAAAGTACGCCTTCGCCAACCGAGCAAGTCTGCGGTGATGAAGTACGCCTTCGTTAGTCGAGTCCATCTTTGGTAACAAAAGTATGCCTTCGCCAACCAAGCAAGTGTGCGGTGATGAAGTACACCTTCGTTAGTCCAGTCCATCTTCGGCAACAAAAGTATGCCTTATGCAACAAAAGTATGCCTTCGTTAGTTGAGTCCATCTTCAGCAACAAAAGTATGCCTTTGTTAGTCGAGTCCATCTTCGGCATCAAAAGTACGCCTTCGTTAGTCGAGTCCATCTTTAGCAACAAAAGTACGCCTTTGTTAGTCGAGTCCATCTTCGGCAACAAATGTACGCCTTCGTTAGTCGAGTCCATCTTCGGCAACAAAAATGCGTCTGCGGTGGTGAGGTCCAGCCATTTGACCACCTTGGTCACCCCTTTCCCCACCAAGGTCTGAACTACGACCGGCTTGATTCCTGTCCAGGATACATAGAAAACCTTTAAAAGGGTCCAGCCATCCGATCACTTTGGTCACCTCCTCGCTGAAATTACCCAAATCGCGCGGATTACGGCGAGCGGTTTTTTTGACTTCACTAAAAAGAGAGTCGCCACGCCGTTTTGTATTATGAGCCTAAACTTTGAAAAAGGATAGTTTGAAAAGGAGGTCGTTTTGATTGGGAGACAAAACTTAGGAAAAGGCTTTTTTAAAAGGAGGTCGTTTTGATTGGGAGCCAAAACTTAGGAAAAGGCTTTTTGAAAAGGAGGTCATTTTGATTGGGAGCCAAAACATAGGAAAAGACTGTTTGAAAAGGAGGTTGTTTTGATTGGGAGCCAAAACTTAGGAAAAGGCTTTTTCAAACAGAGATAGTTAGGTTTGGAGGTCAGGTTATGTTTCGGGAAGAGTATCTAGAGATCACCCGAATGCCTCGCATGACGAGTCTTTCTACCTTTCTCGAAAAGTGTGCGTGTGTGTGTGTTCGTGTTACTTTTGAAAACGAGTTTGAATGACAAACTTTGATATTGGTTTGAATGACAAACGTTGATTTTGAAAAGGAGTTTTGCATGGCAAACCTTTGATTTTGAGGGAGTTTGAAAAGGAGTTCGAATGACGAACTTCGGTTTTGAACCTGGCATTATGATGTTACCCTTTTTTGATGAAAACGACGGCAAGTAAAGAGCGATCGACAAGTCATTTTGTTACTCGGACGTTTGAATGTAAATACTATCAACAAACCAAACGGTTTGGACTTGTAAATGACAGTATTGAAATTGACGATATCAATGGATCAAACGATCCGGACAGTAAAAGTGCGAATCGACGAACCTAATAGTTCGGACTATAAAGGTGCGTAAAGTAAATAGCAGTATCAACGGATCAAACGATTCGGATGGAAAATGACGATCATGAACCTAACGGTTCGGACGATAAAAATGTGAATCAACGGATCGAATAATCCGGATGGTAAATGACAGAAAAGTAAAAACGGTGCACGAATGCCGTTTTAACCCTAAATTACTTCTCTCGAGGGTGAGAAGGTGATAGAGGACTAAAACGTATCGAGACCCGTATTCGGCATTTCTTCTACATTTTGGAAACTTTGATCGGATCGAAAGTAGCGTATGACGTATAAAATGAGGCGAAGCAGAGTTTGAGAGTGAGAGTGTTACCAATGGCTAGGTGTTTGACTCTTTTGCTCGAGGAGATGTATACGGGATATGAAAAGGTGTTTGAAAGGTGTTTTTGAAGTGTTTGGCTCGTGTTTGGCTTGGAAAATGTGGTTTTCACGCAAATCGAGGCATTTTCGGGGCTCGAGAGGGTGTTTGGTTGCTGGAACCGAGGTGTTTTCGAGGAGGAGTAATATATTTGGACCTTTTTTACTGAGGGGGAGGGGTTGTATTTATAGGGGGTGAAACAGAAGAACAGGCCGGCCGTGCAGTCACTCAATTTGGCATTTTAGTCTTTTCAGCCTTGAATTTGATTGATGTTGATGGGAGGGAGCTTGCATGCGTGCCATGTGTCCCGTTGAGTCATCAAGGAAGGGTTTTTGTTCCGTTAAGTCCGATTTTGACTGTTTTCTAAATAATTGTCCGAGAAAATGTCGAAACCTTACCAGAATGTCCCGAAAATTGCATATTTCTGGAAAAGTGGTACTTTTACATGTGAGAACGTGTTGAGCACACTTTGGATTTTGGATGCACGGGGCAGTCCTGAAAAGTCTCGTTAACTTGAAAAGTGTGAGTTAACGGATTCAGGTTAACTTGGAAAGGGCCAGTTAACGGATTGTAATGATCCAGATTTGGGTAGTTAACGGATTGTAATGATCTGGATTTGGGTACTTACACTCGCCCATCTAGGTAAAGCTTACCAGATTGGGATCCTCACTTTTGTCGATGACCCCACTTCCTCCGGAAGTACCATCGTCGAGGGGCTGCTGTAAGTGCCCCAATCTGGGTCGTTAGTGTTCTGTCAGCCCAATTTAATGATTTATAATCATTTAGAGGCATTTCGAGTATTATTTTAGACAATTTGGATGAGGAAGGACCTATTAGGAATAAAAAAATGGCTAGTGGCCTCGCTGGAAAGCATAATTTCCAAGCAAAAAAGTAAATCTGACCAAATAGAAGCTGCCAAAATGCCTTTCTGCAAAAATCAGGCACGCAGATGATTTTGTCCACGCGGATGAAGTCGTCATGCCAAACTCATCCACGCGGATGAAATCGTACCCCTGGACAACCTATATATTGAGTCCTTCTCCTTCATTTTCAGCAGCAACAAAATCATTCTCCTACTGTTACTCTGTCGGATTAACCTCTCAAACAACCTTAAACACCAAAACCAACCACAAATCCAATACAAAATCATACCTAAGCCTTGAACTCCTCAAGCCCCAAACACTAATCCAAGAATATATGGTGTAACCATTGGTAAACCCTCATTCTCCCTACCTAAACCTTATTTATTCATGCATCCATTTCATGTCTAAATGATTTAATCTTGTTTACTTACTTGTTGTTCATCCCTGTCCTCCTTGTCCTAGGATCTAAGAGGATCTCCATGGAGTTCATCTCCATGGATGATTCTCTACAAAAGATCCACATTTTTTTATTTATGTCATCTCCCATGTCCCTTTTCTTTACAAGTATTTGCTCCCTTGTAAATGTCCCTTCCTAGTCTAAGATGCTCACCTTGAAAACATTTCAATGGTTGAATATCATCTAGACTTACATTTTGGTCAAACAAAGATGTAATTGATACACTTGAGCTTAGATCTCAAGGATGGTCACTTCTTATGACCACCTTAGAGATCTCACTCTAAAGTTGATACATTTTGACCTAATTATTTCATTCTAAGCATTTCCTACTACCTTTGTTTATTAAACTTACTTTCATGCTAAATCTCCCTTTCCCTTGCAAATGAAATGCTTTCAAGTCCTAATGTACCCCCGTGATGGCTTGATCTAGCTTGATCATCACTAAACATAATTAGTGAGACACTAATCAAGTCTAGGGAAAGAGAGGACAAGCATGGATGCCAAAATTCAAACATTCCTTGCTTTACTGTTTTTCCAGTTACAGTACCAATTAAACTCTGTAAATCCAGTTAACTTTCTGGAAATTACAGAGACAGACTGAAAAACTGTAAAAAAGTTAAGTTACAGAGTGATCCGCCCTGATGAAATTGCACTTCAATTTCATCCACGCGGATGATATTGTCATATGTATACATTTTCAGTTTCTGCTGTTTTTCCAATTTCAGCACTGTTTTAAACCATTTTTCAGTCCAGTCCAGCAAACTTATTTTATTTCCAGAAAGTCCTTTAAGTCAAACCTTTTTTAAAACACACACACACACATTGTTTTCAAGTTTGGAGGACTCGTCTTACGAGGCATTCCAGGTGAATGCCAAATGTTCTTCTCGGAGTGTAACGTGAACTCCGAACTCATTTCTCTATTTTCGGGCATTTTTCAAAGTTTTGGCCCTAAACTAAAATGGCGTGGCGACTCCGTTTGTTTTAAGTCCGCTAAGATAGAACCAATTCCAAAAATCATTTTAAACTCCAAGTTGTCGGGCCCAAATTGGATCGAGGGTATATCACGATAACCACATGGGATGAACTTCATGACGCGTTTTTATGCAAATATTATCCACATCCCACATTGGCCACTTTTAAACAAAAAGTAATAGGATTTGTCCAAGATATGGGAGAACCATTCCACGAAACATGGGATATGTTCAAATGATGTTAGTCCAATGCCCCCACCACAATTTCTCTCTACCATTGTTAAACCAAACCTTTTATGATGACTTAAATCTTGTTACTTAGGCCATGGTTGAAAATGCAGTAAGCGGCTCTTTAGGAGCCAAGACCCCGGACGAGACTTAAGACTTATTCTAGATGTTGGGAGCTAACTCTCAATATAAGAGTACTAGGGGCAAGGTGAGGGGTGTGCATGAGTTGAGCACGAGTGATGAGATTTCTAGGCAAATAGCACAAATGAATCAGAAACTTGATAAGTTGACCACACATGGTGCTTCTTCTAGTATCAATGCTATTCATGATGCTTGTTCTACTTGTGGTTTAGATACTCATGCTACTAATTTTTATCATAGTGGTGCACAATTGGCTTGTGATTCTGAACAAGCACATGCAATGAATGGGTACACCCCAACGCATTCTCAAAACAACCCCTACAATAATACATACAATCTGGGGTGTAGGAATCACCCAAAAATTTAAAGGGAGGTAATCAAAATCAGCAGAACAAAAACCCCTCCATCCTTCACCGCCACAAGGACAATTTAATCAAAGGAAAGAGCCTTGGGAAGAGGCTATGGATCGGATGAGGTTGGAACAATAGCAATCCTCCGGACAACATGATGCTGCAATAAAGAAGTTTGAAACACAAATAGGGCAACATGCTGAAGCTCTACAAGGACACAAGCCCATAACCTTCCCAAGTCAAGGGCAACAAGTAATAATCTTATCCACTCTAAGGAATGACAAAGACGTAAGTAAAGAGGTACTTTCTCCTTCTCCCTCTCCTCCTTCTAGTCATGAAAAAGTTGTTGAGGATGATACAAATGGATTGGGAGGAAAATCCTAAAGCTAATTATCCACCTCCCAAGCTATATGTACCACTAGTGCCTTTTTCCTAGACGTATTTTGAGGTATAAGTTGGAACAACAAATGTTGGAGTTAATGGACATGTTTTCAAAAGTTAGTATTAATCTCCCATTGCTAAAAGTCATTAAAACTATTTTTGCTTATGCCACATTTTTTAAAGAAATTAATTCCAATAAGCATAGATATGGAAAAAATGAGAAATTAATTATGGGAGATTGTGCTAGTGTTGTTGTACGACAAGATCCCCCACCTAAACAAAAGGACCCCGAAAGTATCACAATTTATATTAATTTGGTGCTAGAATTAATTTGTTTCTGTTAATGTTAAATCATGTGTTGCCATGAATGTTGTCCCAAGTGTTGCAAACCAGTGTTGTCACTGGTGTTGCCACAAATGTTGCCATTTGGATTTTGCAACACTGAAATAGTTATTGTATTTTTCACAAATAATAATGTGGAAATTAATGTTTAAATAACAGTAGTTAGTCTGCTTAAAATGAGCATGAATAGGTCATCAGAATCTGCCCAGGTGTGATGTTCAAAGAAGAGGAGGAAATTAACATATAAACATGTGTTTATATGATTAATTAATGACCAAGCAAAAATAGATATTATCTAGCTATTCAGGGGGAGAACAAGTCAGAGTACAAGGTATCTATAGCTGAGAGGGACAAGCAAGAGAAGCCAAAGAAGACTAAGTCTCCTACATTTGAGGCGAGAAGGCTAAAATGGAGGAAACAACTTCAAGGCTGTTGCTGATCATTTTGAGTAGGTTCCAAGTATTTGTGGCCTATAAATAGTGCAGTGGATCTTCATTGAAGATCATCCAATTCAGAAAACGCAAATCTGCACAAGAAATAGAATTCTGCTCTTAAGTGTTGCCATTCAGTGTTGGCAACACTCAGTACGACACTCGAGAATTTCATACAGATTTTCATATTTTTGTGAGGTTTTGAGTGTTCATTTTCAGAGAGAGTTCTTTATATATTGTTCCTTAAGTTAATGATTGTTTATTATTAAAGGAACTTCATTGACCTTGTATTGAATTCATATTATTAATAGAAAGGTCTTGCCCTCCTGGCACCCATCAAGTTATATATTTATATAACTTGATAAAAATTATATTCTTGTGTATTGTTTTAATCCTTCCGCTGAAAATTAGATTTATTTCTATTTATTTGTGTTTTTCTAGAATTGGTGTGTGTTATTGTTAGTGTTGTCAATACTAAGGACAACACTTGTGAGTTTCGTCTCACTTTGTGAGTTTCGCCTCAGTTGTTTTAAGCCATAGACAATTTCAATTGGTATCAGAGCCTAGCACTTGATATACTTAGTGTTTAGATCCTGTTATCATGGCTTATGATCCTGCCAACCCTAATCAAAAGAGATTACCGGTTTTAGATGGATCAAATTATGCTTATTGGAAGATTCGCCTACGCTCGCATATCAAATCAATTGATCTTCGAGCTTGGCAATCTATCTTAAATGGTTATTCTCTTCCATTACCCCTTCCGGATGACGATGGTGATGTTCAAGTCAAACCTGAATCCGAATGGACACTTGAAGAAAATAATCTTGCTAGTTTCAATGAAAAGGCACTAAATGTTATCTTTGAATGGGTTGACATGCATATGCTTAAAATCATTCAAAATAGTCCCTCTGCAAAAGATGCTTGGGATACTTTACAAAGATTTTGTGAAGGAGATGGTAGTGTCCGAGAAACAAAGCTTAGAGGTCTCACTAGTAAATTTGAAAGATTAAGAATGGGTGAAAACGAAGACATCTCGTCTTATTTTGAAAAGTTGATTGATATTTCAAATGCTTGTCAAGTATTAGGGGAACCTTTTACAAATAAACAACTTGTTTCAAAAGCTATTCGTACTATTTCCGAACGTTTTAATATTAAAATTTCAGCTATTGAAAAGGCCCATAATCTTTCAACTACAGACATTAACTCCTTAATGAGCATTTTGAAACACTTTGAGATGAATCTCAATGAACAAACCGAGGCTTCAAAAGGCAAAAATGTTGCCTTAAAAGTCGAATCTTCGGACATATGTGTGGATGATGAAGATGAAGCCTTCGAGGAGTTAGATGAAAATACTAGTGTAGCTTTACTTGCAAAGAAATATAATTCCATGCTTAGGAAATTTAATAGTGTGCAGGTAAAGGCTAAAGACCAATCGGCCAAAACACCTAGTTTTGTGCCAAGGAGATGTCCTCCTCCAAATCAAAAGGATACCTCACCTAGGCGTGCATCCTCGGAAAAGATCCGGTTCGATCCTAAATACATTGAATCTATTCAATGTCATGCTTGTTCCGGTTTGGGTCACTATGCCAATGAATGTGCCAATACCTTGAGAAAGGCGGGCAAAAATTTGTGGGTGTCTCTTAGTGATGGAGAGGAGGAAGGAACGGAGAAAGATGAAAAGACGGAGCAAGTGGTCATGATGGCCACAGTAGAGGAGCTACCTTCGACAGAAAGTGTTACCTCAAGTGTTGTCCCAGATTTGACAACATCTGACACAACACTCATGACTTCTTCAGAAAGTGTTGCCCCAAGTGTCGTCCAGGAAATGGCAACACTTGACACAACACTCAGCAGGTATGATTCTTTAAATGATATTTGCTTGCTTGATTCAGTTGGTTTAAATTCAGAGGAGTCTATAGAGGATGAACTTTGTAAAGATGAGCTCATTCATGAATTAAAAAACCTCTATAAGTCTCTCCTCGTGGAATGGAAAAAGGAGAACAAGATGGTGGTTTTCTTGAAAAAGGAAAATCATGATCTTAAAAACTCCTTGACTCGGATGGAGGTTCAACTCAATAGGAGAGATTTGGATCTTGATAAACTCAAGGCCAAACTCAACCTAGCCGAATCCACCTTCAAAAAACTCAACACGAGTTCATCCAAATTGGATAAGATACTCAATTTGAGTAAGCCTCTGAAAGCTGGTCTTGGGTTCCAAGAATCACTATAAAGCATTACCTCTTCCTTGTTTGATGTTTAAACTAAAAATTGTTTTGTAAAAGAGAGTGTCAAGGAAAAGGGTAGTACTCCTAGTGATACTTCTGATCAATCCAATGAATGTGGATACTGTCACAAACCTGGACATATAAAATCATATTGTTTTATTCTTCAAAAGAAAATGTCTAGTCTTCAAGTGTTGCCTCAAGTGTCGCCAAATTCTCAGGGCAACACTCAAGACAACACTAGTGAATAGAAATTCAGATTTTCAAAAAAGGCTTGGTTACCCAAGAAAAAACTGAAATGCTATGTTGTTTACACGGCTTTAAAGACTAACGTTTCAGGAACTTGGTACTTTGATAGTGGTTGTTCACGTCATATGACGGGTACAAAATCATTCCTAACAGAGTACCAACCTATTCAAGGAGGCTCAGTGACTTATGGTGGTGGAGGCAAGAGTGAAATAGTTGGAAAAGGAACACTGGATATTGTTGGTTTTCCTCCTTTGAAAAATGTCTTGCACGTAGATGGTTTACTTGCTAATTTAATTAGCATTAGCCAATTATGTGATGACAATTTGGAGGTAAAATTCAATAAAAATACCTTTGAAGTGTTTGATAATACTAACTTTTGTGTCATGACTGAAATAAGATCAAGCGATAATTGCAACCTGGTTGGTAATAAACCAGTGTGCAATTTGACAAAACTTGATGATATAAGGTTATGGCATCAAAAGTTAGGTCATTCTCATTATAGGAATCTTGAAAAGATTATCAAACACAATGCCGTCAAAGGTGTTCCTAAATTAAACCTCAAAGACACCATGATGTGTGGTGACTGCCAAAAGGGTAATCAAACTCGTGTTGCTCATAGTGTTGGACAACACAATGAGCAACACTCAGGAACAACACATTGTTTTCAGCTTCTACATATGGACTTGATGGGTCCTATTGAGGTAGAAAGCTTGGGAGGTAAGAAGTATGTTTATGTGATAGTTGATGATTTTTCTAGGTTTACATGGGTCTATTTCTTAAGAGAAAAATCTGAAACTTTTGATAAATTTACTCACTTAGTCTCTAAAATCAAAAACATATTTTGTTCTCCTATTTTTCGAATAAGGTCAGATCATGGTAGAGAATTTGAAAACCTTTCCTTCTCTACATTTTGTAGTAAAAAGGGGATACACCATGAATTTTCAGCACCTAAAACACCACAACAAAATGGTATTGCTGAAAGGAAAAATAGGACTTTGTTGGAAATGGCTCATGTTATGCTAATTGCTAGAAAATATTTCTAAAGGTTTTTGGGCCGAAGCATTAAACACAGCATGTCACACTACGAACAGAGTTTTCTTAAGACCCGGTACAACAATGACACCCTATGAGATTTTAAATGGAAAGAAACCTACGGTTCACTATTTTCATGTGTTTGGGTGTTTGTGCTACATTTTAAATGATCGGGAATACTTAGGAAAACTTGATTCTAAGAGTGACAAAGCCATCTTTCTTGGATACTCTCAAAATAGTCATGCTTATCGAGTCTATAATTTGAGGTTAAAAGTGATTCAAGAATCGGTAAATATTGAATTTAACGATTACTTGAGTGCTACAGGAGAACCAGCTGATGATATACCTCTGACCCTGCTGGAAGAAGTTGAACAGAGGGCTGGAACAGAAACTGATTTGGCCAGTACAACCACAGATTCAAGTGTTGTCCCGAGTGTTGCCCCTGAAACGGCAACACCTGAGGCAACACATGAGATCAGAACAGTGGCTGGAAATTCTGAGAGCAGTGACTCTGAAGAAGATGGATTGGTGTACCATCAAGGCAGGAGAGATCCCCCAGCTCGAATTAAGAATTATCATCCCATTACTCAGGTAATTGGTGATGTTAATGAAGGGGTTCGAACAAGAAATAAGGAGCCATTTGACTACAAAGATATGGTTAGGTATGTGTGTATGTCCTCCACATACTCCAAGGTAAAACACTCCTGTTTCGTTTCCTCTCTTGAACCAAAAATTGTGATTGAGGCTTTAAATGATAATTTCTGGATACAAGCTATGCAAGAAGAGCTTGAACAATTTACCCGTAATGAGGTTTGATGTTTAGTTCCACGTCCTTTACATACAAATATTATTGGAACTAAATGGATTTACAAAAACAAATCTGATAAATTGGGTAATATTGTTCATAATAAAGCTCATCTTGTGGCTCAAGGATATACACAAGTGGAAGGAATCGACTTCGACGAGACCTTTGCACCTGTGGCTAGAATTGAGTCTATAAGACTTCTTCTTGCTGTAGCCTGCTATCTTAAAATCACATTGCACCAAATGGATGTTAAAGCGGCTTTCCTGAATGGGTACTTAGATAAAGAGATCTATGTTGAGCAACCTAAAGGGTTTGAAGATCCATTCGACCCAGATCATGTATACAGACTTGATAAAGCCTTATATGGCTTGAAACAAGCTCCTCTTGCATGGTATGGGCGACTAACGAGTTTCCTTCTTGAATATGGATTTGTTAGAGGAGAAGATGATAGGACATTATTTATTCTTAGGGAAAATAAAGAGCTTGTCATTGCTCAGATCTATGTTGATGACATAGTGAATGTGCGCTCGCCCGAAATTTTGGAATTTCGAAAAAATATAAAGGAGTCGCCATGCCATTTTTGAGAGGAAACATTGAAAACCTTTTTTTAGAGAGAAAACACGGGTTCGGAGGTCAGGTTACGTGTTGGGAAGAACCGAGAGTTCACCCAACACGCCTCATCCGTAGACGAGTCTTTCAATTAAACATCCAAGCAAATCCAAAAGTGTGTGCAAGTGTTGACAATGAACAAATGTGGTAAACATGCATTTTATTAATATGAATCGAGGCTTACAACTCGTGAGCCCATTATTTAGGGAGGCCACATCCCTGCTACAACAATCTAAAACAGATTATAAGAGAAAAGGTTTCTGCAGATAGGTCACGATATGTCGCATGACACATGATACAGGTGACCACATATGTCGCGTGACACAGGATCACCTTGGAATAATGTGTCGCGTGACATACAGAGGCCATCTGCAGAAACTTACACAATGAACACCAGAATCAAACAACAACTAAAACAGATCTAATTAATTGACTAGATTGGATATGAAATACATAAATAACGACAAATCGACCCCAGGAGTGTGGATATGGGTAGATCCACACCCCCTTGGGGTTTAAACACCAAATTCAAGCAAATATTCAACAATAGTAGCTCAATTACACAGATTAGACAAGTTAAACAGAGAGATTGCGATTGGGATTCAGTAATCTAGACAGATAGAGTCTGATTACTGAATCCTAATAGAAATAGACAGTAGAATTATGAAGAATTGAAGAAGGAAGAGAGAAGAGGGAGTTTGAGATTCGTTACCCTTGTTGCTTCCACGAATCCTGTATCAAGTTAGATACAGAACCCTTCAATTCACTGCTTCTGGTCTTGGGGTCCTGAGAGAATTGATGCAAAGGAATCCAAGTGGCTTGGTTTGAGAAATGGGTTTGGATTGGAGGGAATTGGGTAGGTTGAAGGTAGGAGAGAGAGAGGGTTGTGTTTGGGGGGCTTTGATACGATGCAATTTATTTCTGCAGAGTAATAGTAGGCTAAAGATGGGATCCATTTCTGAGAGGGGGAGGGTCTTATTTATAGGCTGCAGTTAGTGGTCACTTTGTGTCGCACGACTATACGTAACCACTTTCCATGCCTCGACTTGTCGCGTGACACAAGGTGGCCTCAACCGCTTTTGGCGCCAAAAACCAGTTTCTGGAACATTCAGGCCTAAATACCTAAAAAGTCCAAAAAGGTTTATTCCCACCAGGTCCCTTGGCATGAGTAAGGTACCAAAAGGTACTTCCTTCGCGGGAAACATATGAAATGTTTCCGGAAGTCTCGGGATAGGCAGGGAATTTACCAAAATGCCCCTTAATGCACTTTTATTACATTAAAATGCATCTAAAAGGTTGTGAATTGGATTGGCGTACTTATAGAGCCCCTCAGCAACGTCACTTTTGGAAAAAGTGGGGTTGTCGATAAAATAAGACCCAATCCCAATGAGCGTCAAGGGATAAGGTAACGAGCTAGAGGGTGAATTGGGGAGTCTAATGGCTGGACCTTTCTGAGAAAGGATTCCTACGTATCCCTTAAGAAGGGAATCAAGCCAAATCGTAGTTCGGAGTTACTAAACACAAGCAAGAAAGGGGTAGAGATGTGTCTTCATACCTTTTCTGTGCTTACATGTGACTTCTTAAGGGGTCGGTACTACTGCGGTTGGCTAGTAGCTGCCTTTTGTGCCAGGTTGTAGCTGCCGGAGGGTCTCATGCTGCAACTAGTATTTGTGAGTAGCTGCCGGAGGGTCTCATGCTATCGCTGTTGATGAGTTGTAGCTGTCGGAGGGTCTCATGCTGCAACGGTCTTTTTGTGGATGTCGGAGGGTCTCATACCACTTTGTTGATGCAGGGTAGTTGCCGGAGGGTCTCACACTACTGCTGCTTCTCTTTGTGGATGCCGGAGGGTCTCATACCACTTTTGCTGGTGCAGGGTAGTTGTCGGAGGGTCTCACACTACTGCTGCTTCTCTTTGTGGATGCCAGAGGGTCTCATACCACTTTTGCTGGTGTAGGGTAGTTGTCGGAGGGTCACACACTACTGCTGCTTCTCTTCATGGATGCCGGAGGGACTCATACCACTTTTGCTTTGTTGGGGATAGGTGTAGCTGCCAGGGGTCTCACGCTACTTCTTTCCTGCTCTTTTGTTGTTCTTTTACCGGTCTCGTTACTGGACTGTCTTTGTTGCTTGTTGATTTTTGTGTCCTGAGCTTTGCTTCGGAATTCGGGGATTCTTTTGCTTTTGTTTGATAAGCCGGAGACTCTGCTTTCTGGGGAGTCGGCTTCTTTCTTTTTTTTTTGCTTGGTAAGCCGGGGACTCTGCATTTCTGGGGAGTCGGCTTCTTTCCTTTTGCTTGGTAAGCCGGGGACTCTGCATTGCTGGGGAGTCGGCTTCTTTCTTTTTGCTTGGTAAGTCGGGGACTCTGCATTTCTGGGGAGTCGGTTTCTTTCTTTTTTTGCTTGGTAAGCCGGGGACTCTACATTTCTGGGGAGTCGGCTTCGTTCTTTTCTTGCTTGGTAAGTCGGAGACTCTACATTTTTGGGGAGTCGGCTTCTTTCTTTGCTTTGGGTCCATTGATTCTGTTGCTTTTGTTTGATAAGCCGGAGACTCTGCTTTCTGGGGAGTTAGCTTCTTTCGGTGCTTTGGGGCCGTTGATTCTGTTGCTTTTGTTTGATAAGCCGGAGACTCTGCTTTCTGGGGAGTTGGCTTCTTTCGGTGCTTTGGGGTCGTTGATTGTGTTGCTCTGCTTGGGAGGCTATCACAGATACGGGCTTTTTGTTCTCTTCTTTTTTTTTGGTTTGGTCTGAGGGCCAGTCTTCGAGGTTTTGTGAGACTCAGTTGATCATTGTACCTACGAGGGAGTCTACAGAGCATGCCATTAGGGGTTAGAATTGCAAATCATCAGATTATAGGGGTATTTTTTTTTGAAAATTTGGCTATGGGGATCGTTGTGTCGCACGACTGTTTAAGGCCGGTGAACAGTCTTTTATAAAGGCGGACAGTCTTCATTTTTGAAACGCATTCTTGGAGGGAGGTGGACGGTTTTGCGAGGAGAAAATGTCCCTTTGTTCAATTTCGAGTGCCATTGATCGATTCTAGGGCTTGATTTTGCTTTTGACTTGTCACTATGCCTCCTAGACAAAGACCCACGAAGAAAGGTCCTACCCAAGCTCAGTTAGCCGCTCGGAGGAAAAATGCTTTAAGGAATCAACGGCCGTTCATCCCTCAAACTGTGAGAGGAGATTTTTACCCGCATCTTAAAGAGCACACCTCAGCACCGGAGAAGAAAACGAAGGTAATTTTTGTAACCCTTTGCTTTTTGTTGTAATGAAAAAAAATCGGATTTTGTGTCAAAATGATCGGATTCTTTTTCTCTGTTGAACCCATGAATTTATTGCATGTTTTGAGTTATCTAGAAATTATGAATGCATGCTTAAATGCTCAAACCCTAGTTCTGCTTGGAAAGTGAAATATGTAATTGATTGATTGACATGCTTTTCTTTGGAAAGAATTTTGGGATATTCATACCTGTGTTGTGTTTACCTACAGGAGTTGCGTACTCGGGGCTCTCCAGAGGTCATCGGCCGGTTGTGGGATCTGTTGCCCGGTAGTCAGGAGCTTGATCATTCGCCGAAAGGCTTAGTATATGCTGCCGGGTTGGGGCGATTCTTCGAGATGGCGAGGGCTGTTGGAGGTACTCAGAGGAGTGTTGGACTAGTGAAGGCATTCAGGGAGTTCTGGTGGGAGACCACCCACTCCTTTCATTTTTCTTGGGGTGAGGCGACGGTCACACCGTACGACTTTGCTGTTATTATGGGACTTCCTTTCACTGATGAGCCGTTATTCTTGGAGGAGCCTGTTCTTGAGGATGACCCTCAGCCTCCCACTGAGGCCTATTTCATGGAGCTGATCGACTTTGTTCCCCGGGACAAAAAGGAGAACGGATACGAGCTAGGGTATCTCCATGGCCAGATGGTTGAGCAGAGTAACGGTTATCCAGTTGAGGTGGCAGACACTGAGGAGGACAGGTTGAGAGCTCTGAGATTGGCTAGGGCTTTTGTTTGGGTCGGCTTTTCCGATATGTTGTTTATCAATGCCACATCTACAGCTTTGCTTTCCTTGTTAGAGCTTTTGAGGGATTGGACTACTGTTGGGACCCTGTCTTGGGGAGAGGCCGGATTGGCTGAGTTATATTTGGCTCTTGATGATGTCAGTTGGGGGAAGGCTAAGTCCTTCAACTGCTTTCATTTAGCTTTTGAGGTATTTCTTGGTCTGATCCCCTCTTTTGTATATCATTTCTTTCTGTTCCTTCCTTTTCTTATCAGTCTGTCTTTGCTTTGTCCTTTCTTTTCTCAGGTCTGGGCTTATGAGGTTATTGGTTGCTATGCTTGGCGGGTGGGGGAGGCGTACCCGGCCACTACATTTCCTGCTATGAGGCGCTGGGTGAAGGACGCACGGCAGAAAGTTCGGATATCGGATACCAAGGGACGGGTGACTGCCTCTTATGATGATACCATTATCTGCTTGCGGAGGACTCCCGGGAGTCTGACTCTATTTCCTTGGACTGATCTATATGCTGGGGTTAATCTGGAGTATGCTCCTCATCTGACTGAGTGTCGCAAGTTGCTGGTGGGCTTGTCTGGGGACGCTTTATATTTGGGAGAGTGGGTTTATAGACAGCACGGCCCTGGTAGCGTTGCTAGAGTCCCCTTTGATCCTCCTGCTGAGATATGGTTTCCTAGGAAGCTGGAGGACGTAGCCGCTTTGATCCAGGGAGAGCCTGCTTTCAATTATACTGAGGATGATGAGGATAATGGAGCTTATGTGGCTACGAGGCTGAGGTCACCACAGGTGGCTCCGAGACGTGATACTCAGGGCGCCGGCCCCTCTACTGGACATGTTGCAGACGCACCTTTGCCTCCTCCTTTTGTTGATTTTCAGGATGGAGATCATATGAGGTGGGCCCCTCTTGATATCATCCGGATTTATCCATATTTTTATCTCCCTGAGGGCACTCGATCTGTAAGTAACTGCCTTTTCTCTGTTTATTGTTTCGGGCTGCTGAAAACCCTTGTCCTTTATGATGACTGGTTTTTTGATTCTTCTTCTGTTTGATTATTATCAGGTCTCGGCTGACACTTACTGGAGCTTTGCTCGTCATTTTGTCGGAGCCATGGATATGATTGATCAGCTGGTGAGGAGCAACCGTTATTTGAGGGAGCGGTGCTCGACTCGGAGCTCTGATGATAGTGATTCTACACTCAGCTTGCCCGGCAGGAAGAGAGCTCGCACTGACATGTCTGCTGAGGATACTCATAGGCCCAGGACCAAGACTGCTCATCGTCGTCCCCCTAGCCCTTCCAGTTCTGATAGTGCTGCCTCCAGAGATCCTCATGAGCTTGAGACTTCGACCATTCCTATTATGCATGAGCTTTTCCGAGATGATACCATTGTTTACCACGCTCCTGTGGCTGACCCGGATCCTGAGGAGGGAGATGCAGATGGAGAGAGCAGCGAGGGTGCTGATGTTGATAGCTCTGACGATGATGATGGTTCTTACATTTTCGGAGATGATAGCTCGGAATAGTTTCTTTGGATTGATTTGTGGCTCTTTTGATTATTGTACCCTTCTTTGGCAAAAAACAGACAAAACAATCTTTTCCTTTTTTTTATATTGCACCTAGTACTTTATTAGTAGTTATTAGTTGTTTGTGCGAGTCCACCTTTTTTGGGAAGAAATGGAAAAGGAAGGCTTTTGAATGGCTATGGCATGAGTATGAGTGGTTTGCATGTTTCGGCTGGTATATGTGAATGGTGAATGTATATTTTATTTTGAATGAAATTCCCTCTCCCACGATGCTTGCAGGGTGTTTTTGCTGTTTTGCAGTTTGAAACAAGTCAGGGCGTGCCACAGTGCGATCGGGACATGCCTTCCTGATGTCTGGTGTTGGACTTACTATGTCGCATGACTCAAGACAGCCAAGGTACATTCTGTCGCGTGACATGACAAGTCAGGTTGACAGGCCTTCCAATCTAAGCTTCTTCTTCGCCCCCAAGCTTTATCCTCTTGCACAGGATATGTAATTCAGTAGCTTCATCCTGAAGTAGGCCTCTTGTAACAAAACCCACTCTCAAGTACTGATATTATAGAAACAGCCCCGGGAACCACACGCGTACACACATCAACTTCTGAACAAGCCCCAGTCTGCCACACAGTCTTTTGCAGCCCCAGGATGAGATTGATCTTCAGGTTTTAGTCAGTCGGGCGGTGGACAAGACTCAAGAGTTTTATATGCAGGGGCACATTTTTCGAAGGTGGAATGAATTCTGGACTTGTGTATGACGCACTCGCTTATGGGTTTGACTCTTTTGAGAGAGTATAAGCATTACAAGGTGTGGAGAGTGTATGGAAGCCCCTGCTTGACAGAAATACCGTGTTTAGCTCTATATCCCTAATAACGTAGAGAAGAAGACTTTCCAAGACACTTGAAAACTTGTCTTATTCCTGGTGATCACAAAGCTGCTTAAAACCCTTTATTGATGTTCGAGTTATTCAACCACCAAAGCCGATATGAGCAAATATTTTCATCAATCCTGAGGAGAAAGCCCACTAATATCGAGAATCAAACTCGAAAGAATAGACAGTGTATGGGCATGGTCCTTGAGGAGACCGGATTTTCTGAGATTTGTTTGCGATTTTGACCGAACCAGTTATGGTTGCCTACGTTCCCCTCCTTGGGAGGAGCTCAGGTCGCCGTAGTTCGGGCTTATCCCGAATGAAGAGAATGAACGGTGAAATTTGGGGATGTTGAGGACTTTTGAGGATTTTTGAGAATTGAAAGAACGTGTCCTCTTGGAGTGTCGCTGGGAGACACAGATGTGAAGCCCCAGTGAGACATTCACGGCAGGTATTTGCAGAGGAGAAATGAAATATGCTCACGTAAAATGTCGAACGAACAGATGGAATTTTCACAATCTTCGCTTGATAATCTTTTGAGCCGGGATGGACTTGGCTCCTCTTTAAGCAATAATCTGTTTTAGATCTCGACGATATTGAAATGAAACTGCTATCCAGTAGGAACTGCGACTGGGTTTCGAGGTTTCGATCAGTCTTCGGGTAATTCGGGATATCATGACCTCTTAAAACGAGAGGTCGGCTAGGCTCTTTTGTTGACTATACCTCTAAAGATGAGAGGTTGGCTTGCAGGGAAGTGTTTGGGATTTCTAAGGCGAGGAAATCTGTGATTGTATCTTTATTGCCTCTAAGAATGAGAGGTCAATCTTGGCTTTGGTAAGGGCAAAGGTAACGGTAATGGGAATGTCCTCTAAAATCGAGAGGACGGCTTGGAATTGGTTAAGGAAGTGGGAGTATCCTCTAAAATCGAGAGGATGGCCAGAGTTGGTTGAGGTAGTGGTTAGGGGACATCCGTTCTGTCTCTTTATTCACTCTGAGACTCCTCTTGAGTAACGACCGGATCCTTTGACTTCTGCTTTTGAGAGGATCGCTGGGGACTAGGCTCTCATTTTTTTCTTCTTTTTTTATATATTTTTTTATTTTTGTCTCTCTCTCTTTTTCTTCTCCTTTTTTTTTTTTTTTGAGAGGAGAATTTCAGTTAGTCCCCAGGATGGATCATTGCTTTCTGTCGTTCTTGAGCTTGGAGACGGTCAATCTTCTTTTGAATTATGGGAGCCTCAAGGATAGTCCCTCTTCTTCTGACGATGGCTAGATGGGTTTCAAAACGTGCCGATCTTGAAATGAAGGGATATTGTTTAGTGAGGGTACGGTAATGGTTCTCCTAAGGGTGAAGGTTTCAACCGCAGTCCCTACCGGATGATCCGAACGAGATTAAGTCTTCATTGCTTTGCTTAAGCTTACTTCGAGGAAGATCCATGCAAATTCATCGAACAACGAGATAGGGAGGATGAAGGAAGATATGTGAGCACAGGAGCCGCGAGGTGGGGAGTTGATAAGCCCCAATTAGAGAATGATATCAGTTGATTTTCTCACTCTGATTAAATTAAACATTAGTCATTTCAAAGCATTAGTCGGTGAGCAGCACAAGTGATCATTTGAAATAAGACCATTTCAATTGAGTGAACGTGGGTGTGCAAGTAATGTCTCGAGTCTAGCAGGAATAGAAACAAATATTTTATTTATTGAAATAAAAGACTTATAACAAGGATGTAACAGACTCGAAATCATAAAAACGAAATCTTCTAGCAAGCATAAACAATCTAAGACTCTACGATGCCTGACTGACTGACTTCTTCACATGAGGAAACTTTAGAGCTGTGGAAAAAAAATTATCGGCCACCTTAGGAGAAGCTTTCTCGATTCTACCTTCGTCAACCAGCTTCTGAATCAACATCTTCAGGGGAACGCAGTCGTTGGTGGCATGACCAGGGTATTGATGATAATAACAATACTTGCTTCGATCCAAACTCGGATTGGGTTTGAGGGGATGGTAGTTATCAAGCAGCTTTATCATCCCTCTTCGCATCAATCCATTGAAAGCTTCTTCAGTTGATATCCCGAGGTCATCGAATTCTCGCTTCTTGCGAGGAGGAAACTGACGGAGATCCCGGATATTGCCTCCTTCATGGGAACTTAGCTCGATCTTCCCCTCATCAATGAGTCCTTGAATGATTATCCTCAACTGTAAGCATGAGTGGGTGACATGTCCTGAATATTGGTGATAGTCGCAATATTTGCTCGGATCCAAGTTTTCATTGTGATGGAGAGGGATATAATTGACTAGTGGCTGAACTAAACCTCCGCTCACCAAAACCTTGAGAAATTGATTCATAGGCATCCCTACCTTTCCCCAATACGCTTTCTTTCTTCCTTTCTGGACTTTCTCTAAAGGGGACTCGGGTATTGCCATCCCTTGCTGAATAGGGTTCACAGCTGGAATAAAGGATATCTGATTCAAAGTTACATATGAGGTCGGTCCTGAACGTTGGTCTTGCGGGGATGATAAGCTGAAACCGTATGGACTCATTGGTGGTTGTGGAACACTTCCTTGTGGGGGAGCTTGGTCAGGGTGGAATAGCAGTGATCCTTTCTGAGTGAAATAATGACATGACCCCTGGATATCTGGCTGGCACTGACTCGTCACATCAGGTTGATTAGGAATACTGAAAACCTCAGGGGTTGGCTGTTCATCTTCAATCTGGGTTTGGACCACATGAGGTGCCGGGGAAAGAATCTCGTCTTGTCCATCTTCATTCACCCCTTTCATTACATTTCCATTCCCATAATCAACACCGCTGGCCTTGACGATTTCTTCGTATGATCCATCTTCGTGACGAATTATCGTGACCCCTCGGATGCGCATTGCTTCAACAAATCTAGAGTGAGTCTCTTCCTCTCGAGCTTTGGCAACTTGGGCAAGTAATTGAGCCTTGCATTCACGAACCATGGCGGCTTCAAGAGCAGCCCGGAACTCTGCTACGGACAGGTCATTCATGTCCAACTGGCCCGAAGTGAGAGGAATTCCAGACTGAGCGGATGGCATATCTCTTGCACCAGACGTCTTTGAACAGTGGAATAGACGGAGACTTTGGAGGAAATTTCAAATATTTCAGAGATACGGACTGACTGATCACCCCTCGCAACAAAGCACGCACCCAAACTGGTCACTACTACAAAAGGGTAGATTATAAGGTATCGAAGGGAAATTTCGAGGAACGGGAGAGGGAAAGGAACGGGACAGACTCGCACAAACAATCTTATTCATCTTCAAGTATAAATTAGTGTTTTAAATCCTAAGTACGGTTGGAAAAGGGGAAGCCTTTATTCATGCTAACTATACCTCGGGGAAGCCTAGGGACGCAACGTTCAAATTACACTAAATGCCTTGCTTTGAAATATATAATAGGTAATGATACCTAACCAAATCCTAACATCATTATGGAACGGAGAGGTTGTCCAAATTTCTAGGGAAATTTGGGCAGCATAACGGATCTTTTCGAAGAATTTCGAAGAAAAATCCGGCATGACCTCTCGTCGGTGCACGTTGACAATGCGACATGATCTCTCATTTAGAACACGCCACGGGAGTGACATGTCCCCACGTGAAATCATGTTGCATTTGGCAACATGCCCATAAGATGCGAGGTTTTGGGGGAAGGTATAAGGACCTACGATATGTTTCAAAAACAATTCATTTTGTTGTAATGAAAACATTGTATCAAAAACCAACTGTGGGTAAGGTTTAAGTGTGGTGCCACCTATAACGCACTAGGGGTTAGGTTTGATTTCAGGCGCTCAAGCGTAGGCGAATTTCATGGCCGTCCGCGATGCCGTCAATCGCACCCGAGGGTTCTAAGTCTAAGTGATGTAGTGTGCGGATGACTATATTCTTTTATTTACAAAAAACAAGATTTTTTTTATAATTTTTTTTTGAAAAGAGAAAAGAAAACACACACACACCCTCACAAGAGATACAGGGAACAACAATCAACTGAGCCACATTCGATCCATGGGACTGCCCTCAAACCAGCCTTCTGAGTATCTGTTCAGTGGCCACTCCTTGTCGCGTGACACAGGACATCAAGAGACAAAGATGTCGCACGACTTGGGTGGTCACTGAACCAAATTTCTACAACCATCAAATCAGCCCCTGCCTCTCCGTGGCAAGAACAAAGCAAGAATATCTAATGCACAACATAGTGACCACAAAGCACATAAGGTTCACAAGTTTCATAATCAACAAACTGCATGGACCACAAATGAATATCAAGGATGCACACAAAAATGGATGTATTGGAAGTTTAATTTTAATGAAAGCTTGACCCACTTAACATTTGAAAAATAGATTTTCAAAGTCAATTGTCCCCAGCAGAGTCGCCACTGAATGTACGCTCGCCCAAAAATTTGGAATTTCAAAAAAATATAAAGGAGTCGCCACGCCGTTTTTGAGAGGAAACATTGAAAACCTTTTTTAGAGAGAAAACACGGGTTCAGAGGTCAGGTTACGTGTTGGGAAGAACCGAGAGTTCACCCAACACACCTCGTCCGTAGACGAGTCTTTCAATTAAACATCCAAGCAAATCCAAAAGTGTGTGCAAGTGTTGACAATGAACAAATGTGGTAAACATGCATTTTATTAATATGAATCGAGGCTTACAACTCGTGAGCCCATTATTTAGGGAGGCCACATCCCTGCTACAACAATCTAAAACAGATTACAAGAGAAAAGGTTTCTGCAGATAAGTCATGATATGTCGCATGACACATGATACAGGTGACCACATATGTCGCGTGACACAGGATCACCTTGGAACAATGTGTCGCGTGACATACAGAGGCCATCTGCAGAAACTTACACAATGAACACCAGAATCAAACAACAACTAATACAGATCTAATTAATTGACTAGATTGGATATGAAATACATAAATAACGACAAATCGACCCCGGGAGTGTGGATATGGGTAGATCCACACCCCCTTGGGGTTTAAACACCGAATTCAAGCAAATATTCAACAATAGTAGCTCAATTACACAAATTAGACAAGTTAAACAGAGAGATTGCGATTGGGATTCAGTAATCTAGACAGATAGAGTCTGATTACTGAATCCTAACAGAAGTAGACATTAGAATTATGAAGAATTGAATAGAAGGAAGAGAGAAGAGCGAGTTTGAGATTCGTTTTCCTTGTTGCTTCCACGAATCCTGTATCAAGTTAGATACAGAACCCTTCAATTCACTGCTTCTGGTCTTGGGGTCCTGAGAGAATTGATGCAAAGGAATCCAAGTGGCTTGGTTTGAGAAATAGGTTTGGATTGGAGGGAATTGGGTAGGTTGAAGGTAGGAGAGAGAGAGGGTTGTGTTTGGGGGACTTTGTTACGATGCAATTTCTGCAGAGTAACAGTAGGCTAAAGTTGGGATCCATTTCTGAGAGGGGGAGGGTCTTATTTATAGGCTGCAGTTAGTGGTCATTTTGTGTCGCACGACTATACGTAACCACTTTCCATGCCTCGACTTGTCGCGTGACACAAGGTGGCCTCAACCGCTTTTGGCGCCAAAACTAGTTTCTGGAACATTCAGGCCTAAATACCTAAAAAGTCCAAAAAGGTTTATTCCCAACAGGTCCCTTGGCATGAGTAAGGTACCAAAAGGTACTTCCTTCGCGGGAAACTTATGAAATGTTTCCAGAAGTCTCGGGATAGGCAGGGAATTTACCAAAGCACCCCTTAATGCAATTTTATTACATTAAAATGCATCTAAAAGGTTGCAAATTGGATTGGCGTACTTACACATAGTTTATGGTTCCACATCTAAAATGTGTTTACAAAATTTTGTGGAAGCTATGACATCAACTTTCGAGATGAGCATGATAGGTGAACTTAATTATTTCCTAGGATTGCAGGTGAAACAGTCAGATGATGGAATCTTTATCTCTCAGAGCACGTATGCTAAGAGTCTGGTGAAAAGGTTTGGATTGGAGAGTGCAAAGAGCTCAAAAATACCTATGGGATCATCTCTTAAGGTAACCAAAGATCAAGCAGGGGAGGATGTTGACCCAACTCTGTATAGATCCATGATAGGTAGTCTTCTTTATCTTACTGCCAGTCGTCCCGATATTATGTTCAACGTAGGTGTATGTGCTAGATATCAGTCTGCTCCTAAAATTTCTCACCTAAATGCTGTCAAGAAAATCATTAAGTATGTGTCCGGGACAAGTGAATTAGGGATCTGGTTCACCAAAGATACTAATACCAACTTGGTTGATTTTAGTGACTCTGATTGGGCAGGGGATATAGATGACAGAAAGAGCACTAGTGGGGGTTGTTTTTTCTTGGGTAATAATCTTGTGTCATGGTACAGTCGCAAGCAAAATTGTGTCTCTCTCTCGAGTGCTGAATCTGAGTATGTAGCAGCCGGGAGTTGTTGTTCACAATTGATATGGTTGAAACATATGCTTGACGACTATGGTCTTGATAGTAATATCTTGACCATGTATTGTGACAATTTGAGTGCTATAAACATTTCCAAAAACCCTGTACAACACTCACGCTCTAAGCACATTGATATCCGCCATCACTTTTTGAGAGATTTAGTTGAAAAGGACTTGATCCAAATAGAGCATATTGATGCTAAACATCAACTTGCTGATATTTTGACCAAAGCCCTAGACCATGAGAGATTTTCAAGTTTGAAAAAATCTCTTGATTTATATTTTCTATAAATCTGCTGTTCCAAGTGTTGTCGTCAGTGTTGCCAACACCGGCAAAGAACATCGTATATTTGTTGTATATTTTTTATTTAAAAATATATGTGTATGTATATATATATATATATATATATATATATATATATATATATATATATATATATATATATTTAGTCTAATCCCAAATGGAGGGCATTTACTGACCTTTTTGTTCTAGTATGTGTACATTCTTAAGGTTAACATTTTTTTAAAATACCCCTTTGTGCTTAAAGTGAAAAAGTCACTTATATTGTGTTGATATTGAAAAAGGTAAAGCTTGTTAAAATACTCCCAAAGTAACTCGGGGCACGACGTTCGCTACGACGATGTTTTCTTGCCAAAACGGGAGTATAATGTAGTTGTTTTATACTAAGTATTAGGGACATGGAGCTCGCTACTACAGTGTACCCTACTTGAAAGGTATAAAACTTACTACATATAGCTTTACACTTTAATAAAAAAACTCGGGGCACGGAGCTCGCTACTACGATGCTTCCTTGTAAATAAAGAAAGTGTAAAGTTTGCTTAAATTGCCTAAGGAATGATAAGTTATATTTGTTAAAAAAATATCAAGGGGATTTTATTCAAACTGTTGCCTTGTGTGTCATGCAACATTGCTAGTAACACTTTAGTAGATGCTACATTATTTTTTTATTTCTTATTTTTGTTTTTGTTAATTAAATTTTGAATTTCCAAAAGTCTATTTCCTTATATTTAGAGTTTGTGAAATTTAAAAGGTTTTTAGCAAAAATATTTAATTTTTGTCTAACTAATTGTAATTTAGAAATATCTATTTTTTAAAATTCATTATTTGAATTTTGAAAAACACAATTTTATGGATATTGCTAAAATTATTTTTAGTTATTATATATTTAAAAATGAAAAAAAAAATTAAAAAAATCAGTTTTTTTAAATGGCGAATAACAGTGCTTGTTTGTTGGGTTTGTTAGGGATAAAAGGGGTTTAATTTGATTTGAACTTGTCAAATCAAATTAAATCCTTTACTATTCACTCATTAAAACCCTCCTCACTAAACCCTCTCTCTCTCTAGGCGGAAATCAAACCCTTCCCCTGTTCCCTCTTCATCGTCTTCCTTCGATCCTCCATGGCTAGTCCCAAAAATTCTTCCCAATTTTCTTCACCCATGGAAATCTCTCCACTCGCTCCTTCGAGTGTCGCCTCCAATGTCGCCGTTCCTATGGAGACATCCCCTACGACACTATCGGCCACACCCACAACCTCACCATCTTTAGACATTATTGTCTACAATCCACCTCAAATTCCCATTCCTATAAGCCTTTCAGAAGCTACCCCTTCCATAGAGCTCACATTTGCACCTCAAATTCACATTTTGAGGTGGAGTTCGTCGACAATCCGAAAGTATTAAGACATAGTTCAGGTCCAAAATCCCTTCCAACACTGCTGATGATCCTGTCAAAGTGGAGGATAGCTCAAGCTCTTCGCTCAACATTTCGTCCGAGGAAGAATCGGACCCAATTTTCAAGGAGACTAAGGAGCCCTCATCGACTTCTGATGAGGATGAGGAAGCATGGATGGATGATGAAGAAACTCTAGCTCAAGCCCAGTCCCGAATTGCCAAGAAACAGAAAATTTAGTTCAGTGTTGCCCCAAGTGTTGCCAATCCAATGGCAACACCTGAGACAACACCTGTTGCCAAGTTGAAATTACCCGGGATTTCACGCACGGCAAAACGCGGTTGTCTTTCGCGGGGTGTTGGTGTATGAGACCTCGCTTCATGGGAAGGAAAATGAGGAGTCGCCACGCAGTTTTGTATTTTGAGCCCAAACGTTGAGAAACGGCTTTTGTGAAAATGGTGTCATTTTTATTGGTAGCAAAAACTTAGGAAAAGGCTTTGAAAACAGGGGATCATTTTTATTGGTAGCAAAAACGAGTAAAAAGCTTTTTGAGTACCAGAGATTGTTAGGTTCGAAGGTCACATTACGTTTCGGGAAGAGTATTACGAGATCACCCGAAACGCCTCGTATGACGAGTCTTTCTACCTTTCTCGAAATCGTGTGTGTGTGTATGTGTGTTTTGAAATGGGGGCTTGAATGACAAGCTTAATCTTGGTTTGAATGTCAAACGTTGATTAGGTGACTTTGTTGGAAAAGGCGAGCATTTGAATGACAAACGTCGGTTTGGAGACGGAAATGAGCGTTTGCGTGGCAAACGTCGATTTTGAGTTTGAAATGAGCGTTTGTGTGGCAAATGTCGATTTTGAGTTTTAAATGGAGTTCGAAGGTCAAACTCCGGTTTTGAACCGGGCGAGTCATTGTTAACGATTTTTACGGAAAAAAGCGTATTAAATGATTTTGAGTGTCAAATGGCGGCTTTTAGTTTGAAGATGAGCGTTTGGATGCCAAACGTCATTTCGCGCGTTTTGAAAGAGAGTTCGAAGGACGAACTCCGGTTTTGAACCGGGCATTACATTGTTAACGATTTTTACGGGAAAAAGCGTATTAAATGATTTTGAGTGTCAAATGGCGGCTTTTACTTTGAAGATGAGCGTTTGGATGTCAAACGTCATTTCGCGCATTTTGAAAGAGAGTTAGAAGGACGAACTTCGGTTTTGAATAGGGCATTACATTGTTAACGATTTTTACGGGAAAAAGCGTATTAAATGATTTTGCGATCAACGAATCGGGTTGCGACTCGGACTTTGAAAAGTAAATACTATCACGATCCAAACGGGTCGGACTTGTAAATGACAGTATTTAAAGCAGTATCAACGGAATCGAACGATCCGGAATCGTAAATGATGATCAACGAGCCAAACGACTCGGAATTGTAAATGACGATCGATGAGCCAAAACGGCTCGGAATTGTAAATGACGATTGACGAGCCAAAACGGCTCGGAATTGTAAATAACAGAAAAGTAAATGACGATCGACGGATCGATCGATCCGGAGTTGTAAATGACATAAAAAATAAACGGAACGGGGTCGGAACGCCGTTTTAACCCGTGATTACTTCTCTTATGGGAAGAGAAGAGGATCGAGGGGCTAAAACGTATCGGACCCCGTTAGACGGAGGCGTCTACATTTCAACGACGTAGTCCGAAACGGTTGTAGCGACTGGCGCGTAAACCGAGACGAAACGAGAGATCAGAGAGAGGGAGTTATACCTATGGCTAGGGTCGACTCCTTTGGCTCGGAGGGCGTATACGGGATACGAAAAGTAGTTTGAAATGGTGTTTCGGAGTGGAGGAGGGCGTATTTGATCGAAATACGGAGTTTTCACGCAAAATGAGTTAAAACCGAGGCTTGAGAGGGGTGAGAATCAGTTTGGGCCGTGAGGTTTTGGTGGAGGGAGGTTATTTTTTTGTGTTACAAATGGCTTTGACAGCCTCTCTATTTATAGTTGAAATTTCAGTAGGAGTCAGGCCGGACATAGACTGAAATCCAGGGGGTTTTGTGGTATTTTGGAATTTTGAGGGACTTGCTGGCAATTTCTGAAGACTGCAGAGGGAGTCCGGCCGGACTTTGACTGAAATACAGGGGTATTTTAGTCTTTTCCCTTTGATTTCTGATTGAAGGGTGATGGGAGGGAGGTGGCATGGCTGCCACGTGTCCCATGACTCACCAAATGCGTGGGAGTTCGTTCCCTGGTTCCGGTTTTGTCCGTTTTTTAAATAACAGTCCGGAAAATGTCCGAAATGCCCCCGAAAAGTGCCAGAAAGTGCGTTTTTCAGGGAAAGCCGTACTTTTACGTGTGATGACACGTGTTAAGTACGCTTCGAAGTCGGGATGCTCGGGGCAGTCCCGGGACGTCTCGTTTGCATGGCAACGGGGAGTTTAACGAGTTCCGGTTAACCTGGAGCGGGCCAGTTAACGGATTTCGGTTAACTTTCTGCCAGATTTTGACGATCCGGATTTGGGTACTTACAGTTAGCCCCTCTGCAAAGTCTCCTCCGAAGGAGGTGGGATCGTTGAAAAAGATAAGGATCCAAATCGGGATGCCTTACTTTGAAAGAGACCTGGGCGGTCAGCTGGCTGGACCCTTAGCGAAAGGATTCCTACGTATCCCGAGCGGGAATCAAGCCGATCATAGTTCGTAGGTGCAAGGGCCGCGCGTGGGGACCTTGACCTGAGCGAGACTGTTAGGAGGCGTCTGAACCTGAGAGGAGACCATTGCTAGGTACCGGAACCTGAAGGGAGACTATTGTGAGGCATCTGAACCTGGGATTTCTGAAACCTTCGAGGGCGTGTGGCGCCTCAAACTGGAGTTGCTGAAACATACGAGGGCGTGTGGCGCCTCAAACCGGAGTTGTTGAAACATACGAGGGCGTGTGGCGCTTCAAACCGGAGTTGCTGAAACATACGAGGGCGTGTGGCGCCTCAAACCGGAGTTGCTGAAACATACGAGGGCATGTGGCGCCTCAAACCGGAGTTGCTGAAACATACGAGGGCGTGTGGCGCCTCAAACCGGAGTTGCTGAAACATACGAGGGCGTGTGGCACCTCAAACCGGAGTTGCTGAAACATACGAGGGCGTGTGGCGCCTCAAACCGGAGTTGCTGAAACATACGAGAGCGTGTGGCGCCTCAAACCGGAGTTATGTGGATACGTTTATCCTGAGACGAAGGCGTTCGTGCCTTGGATGCTGGGCTTACGATGACGGCCAGGTTTATCCTGCTAGGGATAGGGCGGCAATGATGGGAACGGTTGTGTTAAACTGGCGTTATTAACAACTCGGAAGGATCGACGTTTCTTCTTTAGAATCCTGCTGGGGATGAGCATTCGGGCTTACCTTGATGGCCGAAGAGGGATTGTTGTGCGGGCTTACCATGATGGCCGCTGAGGTGGAACGATCGGGCTTACGACTGGCGGCCGGGGCAGTGAACGATGGTGAAAACCACTAGAAATTTTTAACGTTAGGAGACGGAATTGTGACTGGAATGTCCGGGGACATGATTGAGCGTTTGAACGTCAAACGTCAACTGGGAATCGAATTTAACGTCTGGAGACGGAATTGTAACTGGAATGTCCGGAGACATGATTGAGCGTTTGAATGTCAAACGTCAACTGAGGATTGAATTTAACGTCTGGAGACAGAATTGTAACTGGAATGTCCGAACATGATTGAGCGTTTGAATGTCAAACGTCAACTAAGGATTGAATTTAATGTCTGGAGACGGAAATGTAACCGGAATGTCCGGAGACATGATTGAGCGTTTGAATGTCAAACGTCAACTGAGGATTGAATTTAACATCTGGAGACGGACGTTAGTGAGGACTAACTGGGAATTTAACGTCTGAAGACGAAGCATTAGTGAAAACTAACTAGGAATTTAACGTGTGGAGACGAGCGTTAGTGAAAACTAACTGGGAATTTAACGTCTGGAGACGAAGCGTTAGTGAAAACTAACTGGGAATTTAACATCTGGAGACGAAGCGTTAGTGAAAACTAACTGGGAATTTAACGTCTGGAGACGAAGCGTTAGTGAAAACTAACTGGGAATTTAACGTCTGGAGACGAGCGTTAGTGAAAACTAACTGGGAATTTATCCTCGGGGATGGGGTGTTAGAAATGTCTAACTGGGGGAAATTTTACACTTTTGGGGGCCAAAAGGGGTAAAATTGGAACTGTCAAAAGCTGAGGGGCTGAATTGGAAGGAATCTTTTTAATTGCAGCAAGAGTCCGGCCGGACTTGGACTGAGTTTGACGAGGTTCAAATTAGCTCCAAGTCCGACGCAAACCATTCCCTTTTCCCCATTATTTCCGACGAGAGAGAGGAGAGAAAAGAGAGAAAAACTCAACCAAATTGTGAGATTTGCTCAGATTTGTGAAGGAAAATTGCTATGGAAGGTGATTGGGGACCGATGGCTCGCCACGGAAGGACCGATGACGAAAGAACACGGTTGGTTCGGACCATTCGAACCAATGTTCATCCATTGAATCCGGCGGAGTTCTACCCGGCTAGGGAGAAACACAACTCCAAAGGAGGGATCGAGAGACAAGTAAGATTCCCTCAAATTCCATTAATTTTAAGAATTTGCATTCTTTAAATGTTAGAAATTTGACTAGGAATGAGTTAGGGATTTTGGTGCCCGGATTGGGGCTTTTGACTTTGCAATGAACCTTTGTCGAAATTGACTAGGATATAGTTCAATTGACACTATGGGTAGATGACATAAAAATTTTTGGTCGCAAAATTCCATGTCTAGATGCATTTTCCAAAATTAAAGTAGCTTTAATTCGGGACGGAGTAAATTTTCGAAATGTTCGAAAAGATTTTGAAAGTTCCGAATTCGACGGAGTTTTCGAAATGTTTTGAAAGTTCCGGATTCGACGGAGTTTTCGAAATGTTTTGAAAGTTCCGGATTTGACGAAGTTTTCGAAATGTTTTGAAAGTTCCGGATTCGACGGAGTTTTCTAAGAGATGGAAATATTTTTAGGAAATGAATGAGAACCGTATCTGCATTGCATCCTTTTGACATGCATTCGTGCATTCTGTTGACGTTGCTTCTGTGCTTAACGTATTTTTGCCTTGTTCACCTGCAGGGGCGAGGGACGGTTGATACCCACAACCAAAAGAGTCGGGGTGCCTTTGAGGCAGTGCGAGCGCTGTGGGAGGTATTCACGGATGATGCTCGAGAGGGAGAGAGGAGTCCACGGCAGCTGGTGCTTGACTCCGGATTAGCTGGGTTTATCAGTGCGGTAGCTGCGATAGCTGATACGCAGAGGGACAGGTCCATGTACGTGGCTTTGAGCGAGTACTGGTGGGATACGACCCACACTTTTCATTTCAGATGGGGGGAGGCGACGGTGACTCCCACTGATTTTGCTGCTATTACCGGGTTGCCGACCTATGGAAACACGCTGGTGTGGGTGGATGGTTATACCCCGGGGCAGTTGTCGGAGCTGCTGGGTTTTGATATTACTGATGCTAGGGGCTTAGGCATTCGGTACAGGCCGATGGAGGTGCATCTGCAAATGGGCATTGCAGATTATTTGGCTGGATCTTTGAGGATGACCGCAGAGCGCCTGGCTCGAGGGTCCATTTGGTTCGCGTTGTCAGCGACTTTGTTCCCGACTTCTGACACATCATGTCACTTCCCTCTGCTCGGGTCGCTGACAGATCTGGATGCCGTGAGGGGGTATGCACAGGGGAAGGCTGGGCCGGCCGAGCTCTATTATTCTCTGGACAGGTTCTCGCGGGGAGAGGAGAATTCCTTGAGCTGTTTCTCGCATGCTTTAGATGTAAGTTTACGTCTTTTTCTCTTCCTTGTCTCGTTTATGTACTCGTATGTATCTGCTCTGTAGCTGACATAACATTCCATTTGCTTGACAGGTCTGGTGCTATGAGGTGTTCATTCCGCAGGAGTGGGACATTAGGGAGGCGTATCGACCCCTGTTCCCTGCCATGCTGGTTTGGCAGAAGAGGGCGAAGAAGGCAGTCTCGTCGAGAGTGGGTACTCGGTTGACGTACGAGGAGGTGTCCCAGGCCCTGAACCGAGAGTTCTCTGAGAGGATCCAGCTGACCTGGTGGAGTCGGTTCCACGCTGTCGCGATTCAGGTTGCTAGTGAGGTTACGAGGCGGCGGAAGCTCCTGGTGGGACTTCATTGCGATGTTATGTATCTGGGGGAGAGAGTGACCCGTCAGCATGGCCCGGGGTCACTTCCGATGGTGCCGGTGGATCCTCCTATACGCATGAAGCATCCTTTGTCGATGCCGATGGATGAGTTTGAGAGGTATAGACAGGGCGTGTTCTATACCGAGTACATCATAGCGGGGGCCGACTATGAGACTTTCTTGAGGATGAGGCTGAGGAGCCCACAGGTGCAGCACAGGGAGGGCGATGGCCCTAGATATCCCCGAGATCTCCCACTCCCACGTGCTAGGCTGGCGTACGAGGGGCTGGACGGTTCGCGCAGGCGGCTGGTGATCCCGATCCCGGATGAGCCGAGATCACGATATAGGGTTGACCCCAATGCTTCGGTGAGCACTTTTTTTCTGCATTTGATAGTAGCATTCTGCAAATGTTGCATCTGTACTTTCTGCTCGTCTTCTGATGACCTTCCTGGTTCGCAGGTGTCTGGCCGTACGTACAACGACGCTATGAGGCTGGTGGACGGGTGGGCCGCCTACGCTAGGAGGCTCGTGGCGTTCATGCGGTGCAGTTCCCGGAGGAGCGTGGATGTCCGTGAGCCGAGGCCGTCTAGGCCGAGAGGTTCGCCTGCTCCCGCGGTTGGTGGGGAGGACTTTGTACAGGGATTTGGCCAGTTCGCGGGCGGAACGGCTGGATTTGGAGCTCATTCTTCTTCGCACTCGGGGCACGAGAGGGGAGAGTCCTCGAGTTCGCGGACGCCGAGGAGGCCTTTTGCATATTCCCGCCTGGAGGAATTTGGCGACTTCTTGTTTGCGACGGATCCGGCAGCGGCGGAGCAGTGCGTCGAGTGCTCAGATGACGAGCAGGATTCGGAGTAGTCCTCCTTTACTGCTTTCTCTCTTTTTTTTGTAGTGTATGTATCGTCTGGAACGATTTGATTTGAATTGTACTTGAAAAAAGGCGCCCGTGGGGCGGAACCTGTATTTCGCGCATCTATTTAGTGATTACCTTCTGTTATTTTCGGCAAATAAGGAAGTAGGTTAATCAAAAATAAATAAAATGAAACATGCATTAAAAATTGAACGGGTCAAAAATTAAGCCTATATGCACTGATAATTAATTAATTGCACTGTTGCACGAGCCCGGGGCGGAAGGGATATTGGCTTTGGTTAAATGAAACTAGGGGCAGCACGCAGATTCACAAGGCATGAACAGGGCGTTGTTTGGAATTGCTTCCAATTTAGGAGCAGCTGGCTGTAGAGTTGACCAAGTCAACTGCAGGGGGAGCCCGGCCGGACTGAGGGTGTATTTCCAGAATCTTTTAAATTGCAGTTTCAGCTTTGCAATTGGTTAAGAACTGCGCATTCACCTCTGATCAGTTAGCTGAATTCTCTCAAATTTCTAAGGTTTCCTTCATTTTTCATGGCTCCCTTTCCCAAGCTATCGTCTCGGATGCAAGAGCGATATTTGGACAACTTTCAGTCGTGGGTACGGAACCACACGAGGCAGAACAAGGGGTTTTTCGAAGGCTATTATGGGATGAAATCTGTTTAGGCTTTGAAGGAGCTTATGCCAGATTGGGATCTTTTAAAAGCCGCATCTCGGTTCTGGGACGTACGGAGGAATGTGTACAGCTTTTCGTACAATGAAATCACTCCTACATTTGAAGATTTTCGGGCCATTCTGGGAGGACCTGAGATGGAACAGTTAGTTCTTCCGTATCTTTGGTGGCATGGCCACTATTGAGAAGCTAGTGTCTTTGCTTGGTATCTCATTTGGAGAAGCATACGGGATGCGTCTTGAATGCGATTATGTTGACATTTCGGGACTGCCCGATAGATTTGCGGAGGCTGAGGAGCGTCTTTGCGTGGGACGCGTTTGCTCGTGCGCGATTGCTACTGTTCACGTTCACGTCTGCAGGTGTGTGCCATCACGGTGTCTGGACTTGGTGAGGCGATGCGGAGCGAGGGAGATATCGTGCCGTTGGTTTTGGGCGAGACGTTCTGGGCATAGGTCGGATGGCGGCCGTAGCCGATACATGTGGGGAGGAGTCCCGCTATGCTTACCATGTGGTTGAGGAGAGGCTGCGAGATGATGCACGAGGTGCCAATGTCTTGTGACGCTTGGTCTTTCTCTCGGCGTCCTCTCTGGTGATTGGGGGCAATCGAGTGAGTTGGAGCTCTGGATGGCCGAGACTCCGCACGCATCACTTGCGATGGTGGGTTCCCCATTGGAAGTTCTGAGACTTGTCGGACCGCTCGGGAGGGTCTATTGGTTGTCGAGTGCCGGGGCTGTCTCGGCACGTCTTTCTACATTCCATCGTTGGTTACGCGACGATGCGGGTGGAGCGAGGTGCCATTGATGGGCTTGGTTCATGCTTTGCTACCTTCGAGGTGGGATCTCTGGCGATGGAAGATCCTTCGACGCTATTCTTTGCTCACACGGTGGTGGCAATACACGTCATTTCTGCCCGAGGGTTCTCTTTCACCGGAGAGAGGGCACGCTGCATCGGCGCTTGATATACGAGCGAGTACGAAGAGTGTATAGGGGAGACACAGATGTCTATCTTGTGGAGACGGAGTGAGCTGTTGGGTGTCGGACACCTTGAGAGCTCGACCTTGAGGAGGACCGAAGCGAGAGCTAATCTCGGGGATCGTCTTGGGAATGACATGGGCGACTATGAGGCCAATGCGTCGGGAGGCCAATCAAAGCACGGTTATGATGGCTCGAGCGAGGCGGCTCGAGACGAGCTAGGGAAAGGGCTGCGTTGACGGCTACGGGTTTGACGGAGGCGTCGGGAAGGGTCCACAGAGCCGAGGTAGAAGGACTACGGAGTATTCCCTGTGAAGGTGAAGAACACTCGCCGGGGAAAGGGAAGGGGAAGAAGGATGAAGGACCAAGTTCGGGAAACTAGGTTGACCTTCTTTGTCCAGAGTATCCACCCATTGTCATTGCAGACACATTAACTGATTAATGTTTTATTGTAGTTTTGCTAGCGTGTAGCGAGTCAAGAGTTGACCGTTCTTGAACTCATCAAAGATTGTTTTAACCGTAGTGAATTTGTAGGTTAAATGAAAAGAGTTTTTCGAAATACAAGCAATTGATGCTTATTGTATTTTTTTTTGTTTTTTTAGACCGAACCAATGATGGCTACCTACGTTCCCCTTTTACAATTGGACTAAGGGGCTCAGGTCACCGTAGTTCGACACTTTAGGTGAATTTGAGAAAAATAAAGACAAAAGAAGTGCGACCCTATTTTTTACCCGGATCATTAGCGGGAATGTATCCAGTTGGGTATTACTCTTTTAGCACTTTAATTTTACTGAGGGGACGGTGTATGGGGAAGGAGAGTTGACTCGTGCTCTTCCTCAAATGAAGTATCTGCGGAGCTTGCTTCCGTTCACGGGGTTAACGAAAGGGTTCCCGTCCAAGTCTGCTAACTTCATGGCTCCTCCGGAGAAGATTCTTTGTACCACGAATGGTCCTATCCAGGTAGGCTCCCACTTTCCGAGGGGATTGGTCTGCGTAGGAGGCTTTTCCTTTAGCACCAAGTCGCCTTCTCTGATGTCTCGGATCTTGACTTTCTTGTCGAATGCTCGGGCCATTCTGCTCTGGTAGGCTCGAGTGTGTTCCATGGCTTTCAATCTGCGCTCGTCGAGTAGAGCGAGTTCGTCGTGACGGCTCTGTAGCCATTCGACTTCATTGATCCCGTTTTCCAAGAGGACTCGGAGGGATGGAATTTCCAATTCCACAGGTAACATCGCTTCCATTCCGTAGGTAAGCGCGAATGGAGTCTCCCCTGTGGCAGTTCTGACTGACATTTTGTATCCCCAGAGGGCTAGATGTAGCTTTTCGGGCTAGTCCCGACCTCTGGTGGTCATCTTTCTGATTATCATGGCGAGAGTCTTGTTGGCTGCCTCTACTGCACCATTGGTTTGTGGTCTGTAAGGAGAAGATTTGTGACGCGTGACTCTGAATTCGGTCAGCAGTTGGTCACAATCTCCTTCGAAGTGAGTCCCATTGTCGGATATGATCTCGTTGGGCACTCCGTATCGGCACATGATGTTCTCTCGGATGAACTCGGCCACCTTCTTAGAATTCAGTACCTTGTACGATCTGGCTTCTACCCATTTGGTGAAGTAGTCGACTGCGACTAGAATGAACTCGTGACCATTGCTCCCTGGCGGGGTGATCTTGCCGATGACGTCGATTCCCCATGTGGCGAAAGGCCATGGTGTAGTCATGCAATAGAGTTCGTGAGGAGGGATGTGATTGAGATTGGAGAACCGTTGACATTTGTCGCAGCTTCGGACGAAGCTTGGATGCGATGCTGTTTCCATCGATATCAATAGTATCCCATACGTAGAATGATCTGTGTCAATGCTCGGGCGTTCATGTGCGGACCACAGGTTCCGTTGTGAACTTCGTTCATTAGCTCGCTGGCTTTTTCTTTGTTTACACACCGAAGGAGTGGTCCTTGGTGGCGCTTCTTGTATAACATACCTCCCAGAATGACGAAATGGGATGCCAGGCGTTTTAATGCCATCATGTTTTTGGCTTTGATCCCTTCTTTGTATTTTCCATCTTCATTTGTGAAGGAAGCTTCTCCGTTTTAGAGGTACTGGTAAATCTGATTGTACCGGGGTTCGTCGATCGTTTCTTTTTCATTTCGATCTCACGGCAATAGGCGGGTGTTTCCGTCTGCCTATTACGAGGGTTTTCTTGCTTTCCATCGGGAATTTCGACAAGAGAGGCGAGGGTTGCCGGGCGTACGCGAAGCGGTTTCTGTCTCTTGGCAAATAGTGGAAAGAGATGTCCTTGAGCGAAGCAATGAGCTCCTCCATGTACGTGTGGTACTTGGAGGCCGAGAATCTACCGTCTTCCATTTGTTGGATACTTGATTGATGATCAATCTTTGAGTCTCCGTATACATCCGGTTACGAGATGTTGCGCTCGAGGCGGCTTCCGGACCTGCTGCGAGCTTCGTATTCTGTTGCATTGTTGGTTGTTTCAAAATTCGGCTTGATGGCTATGGGAGTGTGCTCGTCCTTGGGATCGACAAGGAGCATTCCAATACCATTCCCCTTCTTGTTGGCTGCCCCATCGAAGAAGAGTTGCCGGCGGTTTGCGGCTGTCCGAGTGAAAAGATTCCGTCGTCCAGGAAGCTGCGGATCGGGACCCTTAGGTTCCTTTGCTCGGGAAGTCGGCGGTGATCGCCATTACTACGCCCTTTGTTGATTTTCGACCATGTACTTGATGTCGAACTCGGCCCGGGAAGAATGACCACTTGGCTAGTCGCATTGACGGGATGGCTTGTCAAAGAGATATCGGACGGGGTCCATTTTGGAGACCGGGAGCACGAATGTGGCTTGCATGTAGTGTTTCGGTTTCCCGACTACCCATACCAAGGCGGTACAAGTTTTCTCTAACGAGTAGGCGAGTTCACTTCCTTGAAGCTTCCGGCTTACGAAGTAGATTGCATGCTCAACCTTGGAATCTTTGTTCTTGTGCCGGCATTGCTCCGATTGACGTGTATGCATTCTTGTCGAGATATAGGAGTAGTGGCTTGTCTTCATGTGGCGGGCACGAGTGGGGGATTCACCAAGTAGGTCTTGATTTTCTCGAAAGGCATCGGCACTCGGCGTCCCATTTGATGTCGGCATTCTTCTTCATCGGTTTGAACATGGGCTCGCGAGAGAGATGTCAAGCTTGGTTGATGAAGCGGCCCGATGTGCTTGAAGTCTTCCCATGAAACTTTTCACTTACGGTGCGAGGTGGCTTCATGTCGATGATGGCCTTGATTTTCTTGGGATCGGCTTCGATACCCTTTACGTAACCATGTACCCCGATTACCTTGCCGCGCTTGACGCCGAAGGTGCACTTCGCGAGGTTCGGTCTCATGGAGTGTTTTACGAGTCTGTTGAAGAACTTTCTCGAATCTGTCATATCTTTGCATGTCGATCCTCTGGAGTGGATGATCATGTCGTCGACATATACTTCGATTTCCTTGTGAATCATGTCGTGGAAGAGAGATGTGGCGGCCGCAGTAAGTAGCCCAGCGTTCTTCGGACCGAACGGCATGACCGTGTAGCGAGTATGTCCCCACGGAGTGTGAAGGCGATCTTGGCTTGATCCTCCTCGGACATTTTGATGCGGTTGTATCCGGCGAACCCGTCCACGAAGGACTTTACTTGAAATTTGCCGTGGTGTCGACCGGCATGTCGATGTTAGGCGGTGGGAAATCATCTTTAGGGCTGGCCTTGTTGAGATCCCGGAAATCCACGCGGCATCGACCTTTCCATTGGCCTTGGTGACCGTGCGATGTTGGAAAGCCAAGTCGGGTACTCAATCACTACGATGAAACCAACTCGGAGCATTTTCTCAATCTCTTCTTTCACTTGCAAGGACCACTCTAGCTTGATCTTGCGCGGCTTACATTTGACGAGGCTTGGATTCGGGATCCGGGGAATTACGTGCTCCACGATCGAGGATCGAGTCTGGCATGTCTGGTATGACCGGGCGAACACGTCAACATACTCCCGGAGGAGGCTTATCGGGGCTTCTTTTACGCATCGGCGAAAAGCGCCGCTTGTGTCTCTTTAGGCTCTTGCAGCGACCCCGGGTTCACTTTGGTCATAACCTCTTCGGCGGCTTGGGCCCGGTTGTCCTCTTGGTCAACTACACGCTCGAGAACTTCTCTAATGTATTGTTCGTTTAATGTGTACGCTTCTTTATCAATTGAGTTATTAACGTCTTTTAAGTTGTTTGTTAACTTATCGGTTGTTAAAGTGGCAATGAGAGGATACTCAGAAAGGTCGAGACTCTTCATTGAACAAGAACGGAAATACATGGTTGGCTACATTATCATAGTCCTCCGTAAGGCCGTTGGACGACTCGGAAGGGCTGGACTTTTACAAAGGCGGCTCGAGAGGGTTTGAGACCGGGTTTAGGGAGATGTGGGTGCGGGCCCGGCTTGTCTTCCGGTTACGCACAGCTTGCCCTTGGTCAGGTGAAAGTTACCCAATTCTTCGGTGGCATTCTTTGGATGCTTGATGAGGGTGCGGGGATCGAGAGGCTTGGCCTGCTGTCCCAATCATGGCAATCATGCTATTTTCGGAGCCCAGTCAATCGGGTTTGGCACCTCCATGACTTCTTCAAAAGACTACGTAGAAATTTGGTCCACTGAGAGCGTCTTCTATGAATTACGGTTCCTTACGCTTTGGAGTTCTTGTCTCGAATGTGGCCTCGGCGGGCTGATCCAAACAATGCGCTTCCCTGTGAAGAGTACCTTGAGTTGCTCTTCCGCATCTGGGATTCCCTTAAATGTGTACTCATCTTTGGGTGTGGTGGCGGTTGGTCAGGTAGACGATGATGTCGAGAACGCTCCCCTTATCGGATTAGCCTTGAGTCCTACGAAATGCTTGAGGTCCGTGCTAGCTGTTCCATCCTTTACGTAGTCTCGGTGCGACTATCCACTGCTTCTTTCTCATCTTCATCGGTTCAGCTGTCGGTCCCCTCGGTTACTGCTGTCGGTTCAGCTGTCGGTCCCCTCGGTTACGTCGGTTCTGTCGGTCCCCTCGGTTCTGTGTCGGTTCCCTTGTCGGTCCCCTCGGTTCTGCTGTTGGTTCCACTTGGTGAAGTAATGAGCGAGGTCGAAGCTGTAAGGTCGGAGGTCGGGTGTGCCGTCGGAGGTTCCCCTTTTGCGGGCTGCTTGCCTTGGTGCGGGCGAGCCTTTTGCTTCCACGATGTCGGTGGTGTTGGCACGTAGCCAAGCCCCTGGACCGTGGTGTGGTCCTTGACTTCGATGACTTGGTGTTGGCCTTGTAACCTTTTGCGAGCCCGATCTGGGATGAAGTTCATGAGTTTCATCATCTTCATGGCGGGAGGAATCTTGTCGCGAGACAGTGGAAGGTCCACGTTGCATATTTGGATCTTGGAGGTCTCAGTGAATCCGATTAATGCCATGTCGTCACTATGCTTGATTTCTAACCTTTGGAATGTCGTTGGTCTTTGGTCCCCTCGGTGGTGACATGTCGCCGTAGGCGTAGTTAGCTCGTTGCCTTGCATGAACTTGAGGCGATGAAGGGTGGATGCCACGCCATTGATTTGATGCGGCCGGGGACGCCCCGGGATGGGCTGTGAAGGTGATTGGAATGTCGACACTTGGAATTCGGTGGGGATCATCCGCTTGCCGAACCGAGATATTAAGAGTAGCAACCCAGAAGCTGTACGGGAAGTAGAGTCATAGGCCTTGACGGTGTGGACCGAAGGCTTCGGATCTGTGGGCTTGATGTCAAGCGGAGTCCATCATCTTGGCGGGCAAGACATTCATTCGAGAACCTCCGTCTACCAACACGCGGGAAGGCGACGCTCATCCAGTGGACGGTGATGTAGAGTGGCTCATTGTGATCGGCCCCAAATTTTGGAAGGTCCCAAATCTGTGAAGGTGATAATGTTGCCGTAGTGGATGTTGCCGATCATCTGAATGACTTCGTGCAGGGTTGCGTCCACGGGGACCGTAGTACGGGCCGAGGCTTTCCTCTAGCTTGAGCTTGTGAGGATATGAGGACGTGGCGGGGACCAAAGGGAAATGTTCGCTGGAGTGCAGCTTGAGGCGAGTGAGGATCGGGTCCTCTTTCACGGAACTTGTGTCTTCGGGCGGGCCGGGTTGCGGTTACGGCTCCGCGAGCTTTTTAGTGGCCTTAGGTGGTAATGCATGGATTTGACCCGATCGGGTTAGAACGGCCCGACATCGGGTTTGGTTCCTTACGAGCAGGCCGCTACGAGTTGAGCCATAGTTAGAGGAGGATTCCTCGTAGCATAGGGCCGTATGTCTTCCCTCAACTCATTGATTGTAGATGTATTCCGGGAGCTTCGGCGGCTTGGCGGATTCTGTCCCGGGATGCGGCTTGGGTGCCTCTGCGGGGAGGTAGCTTACGGATTGCCGCATTGTTCGAACGTCGGTGCACAACAGTGGTTGCACTGGCCCGAGCTGTGCGTTGCGACCCTCGGGGGAGTTTGGAGAGTTCTGGCTCAAGCGAACGATCTCCTTGATCTCTTCACGGTATATCGCGTTCCTTTCCTTCTTCTTGAGCATACTCGGGGCATTACAGGTTGGGTGCAGCGATATTCATGGTTTGCTAATTTTCCTCCGCTTTTGGCCCAAATCAACTTTCTTGCGGCGGAGCTGCGTCGAGAGTCGGTGCTGCGTTTCCTCCCATGTGAGAATAGCCGGTGCTTCTTTGAAGCTGCGTGCGGCGATCTAGGTAAACTTCCATCGGGGAGAGCTTTCCTTCTGCTTTATACGAGTGGCGGGTATGTCGGAAGGTGAGTACACGGCTTCCCGAACATCTGCCCATGTGGTAGTTCTTTGTCCCGATTGATCGTTTACGTAAGCGAATGCCGCGATGCTGTGGAACTTCCACTGAGTAGTTGCTCGAGGCAATTTCCATCTTCCTCTTGTTTTTAAATAGACCTTCCTCTCTCAGTTGGCCTTTCAATTTGAGTGCGGAAATGATCCGTTTCCATCCTCCCAGGACCCTTGGGATTCCGGTTTTGTTGACTTCATGACCGGCTTGGAAGAGGATGGTTTCATTGTCTTTGTCGTCGCTTTTATGGAGAACTTGCTTTCCCCGAGGAGGCAAGTGTTGGTATGCAGTCTGCTGTGCCGTTCCATCTCCTAGGTCATCGGGACCGTTGACCACCCTCGTTTGGCAGAGGTGGTTGGATGAGAACAGACGGTAGTCGAGGAAGTTGCCGTGAGCAAAACCCCTGAGGTCGAACTGGTCTAGAGTGGCCTCTAGCTTTACATGCAGAAGCGCTTGTGACACTTTAAGGGCTCGGTCCCTGTCGGTCTTTTGAGCTTGGCTTTAGTCCCATAGACGGTTTTCTTGAGTGGCTAGTTCCATGAGGGCCTTCCTTGCGAGAGCTAAACATTCTCCGTAGGTGCGCGCCGTCTGACTAGTGTCCAGAGCTGTGATCACGTCCAAGTCTCCGAATGGCGGAAACACTTGGATGATGTTGACGAAGGAAGTCGTACTGGGACATTCCATGCGGCCTTCCTTGATCTCGGTTACCAAGAAATTCGCCCATATACGCTTGATTGAACACGGGAGTGTTGAATTACAGCAATGTTGACGGTCTCGTGATCTCGCTCGATCGCCAAGTCTATCGAGCTAGCGATCTTTGGCGGGATGTACGAATCCGTGGCCGTGACGGCCCAGGAGCGAGAATCGGCTGGAGCATGTTGATCTTTGAGGTGGTCATTTCCTACGTCGGAAGGCGGCTCTGTCTTGCGGGGAAGACCTTTACGAGATGTTTTCGGGGTAGGCTGCCGAAGCGTTCCCGAGTTGATCGATTCGTGACGGGGTGAGGAGCTTGGTCTCCTTGGCTGTTGCCCTTGGCCTTGGCGGCGCTTGAGGTATAAGCTTGGCGATGGCACGGGCCGGTTGCCAGCTGGGGCAGTACTCGGAAGTGATGATGAGCTACGAGCTCGGTTAGCCGAGGGCCTCGTTTACCATGAGCGAGCGGTCGTCGAGGTAACTTTGGCGTTGCGAGAATCGACGATAAGGACCGGATCCTTGGTATCATCGGGATATACGGAATAGATGATGTTGACGAAGTCGTCGTCGATCACTTGATCGAGAGGATTCTTTGTCGTGTCAACCGGTTGCTTCCAATTGTCGGATAGCCGCTTTGTCTTGGACGTTGAGCTTGACAATCTCCATGGTATTGGAGCCTTGGTCGTAGGTGACACGATCGGAATGGGTGCCGTCCTCGGCCCGAGCATGTGAATGCGAGAGGTGCGCCGCGGAGTGCAGCGTCCTCGACTCGGAGAGTCTGATTCGTCGTCGTCGACGGCTCGGCCCAAACGTAGGGACGTATTGCGTCGGGTGCGTTCTTTGGAGCTGCTAGAAAAACATCATGCCCTTCATTGGAGAAGAGGGGTGCGGCGGGTAGTTCCTCGTGGAGGACATCCCATACGACTTCCATGCATTCATCCGAGAATGACGGTGCTTGTTGACTTTTATCACGAAGATCTCTTCGCACTGGCGGGAGCAGAGAGTTGGTTTGAAGAATGCGACAAATCTCCGATTGGAGGCGGGGGTTTACGTGCCCGCATCATGGCGATGCTCGGTGTTTCTTTCCAATACCTCCAAATGTTGGAAACGACAGTTGAACTTGATGTATCGGGCTGCCGAGTGCACTTTGCTCGAGTACGTTTACATAGTTAGCATCTCCAGGACTACGAGGATTCGATGAGATTTGCCCCGATAGTCCACAGTCGGTTTGAAGGAGGTAGCCCGGTGCACATTGCGGGCACGCTTGGCTCTTGTCTCAGCTTCGTTTCCTAAGAGGAAACTGTCCCCTCTGATGACTTCAAGATCTCCCTGCCGGTTAATGAACTTAACAAGCTGATGGAGAGTGGAGGCTATGGCTTTCATGTGATGCGGCAAGGGCGTCCTAACGAGCGTGAATTCGGATGGAATGTCCATCACGTGGAATTTTCTTTGGCACCATTTGGGTTTCGAACCGAGTTCCCGAGTCACCGTCCCGGGATGGGACGAGACGTCTTTGTCGTAGGCCTTGATAGTCGAGTAGACGGAATCGAGATGGCTTTCGTTGATACGGAGGGCTCGCATCATCTTTGAGAGGGAGAACGTTAACGGCTGACCCGTTATCTACCAATACTCCGGAGTGTTATGGTGTTGAGCTTGAGAGTGATGTACGAGCTTCGTTGTGCCCAGAGGCATCTCTCGGTAGGTCTTCATCACGAACGTGATCATGCTTGCCATACGATCGGGAATCGTAGATCGATCTCTATCAGGAGAAGGAGAGTCATCCGGCCATCCGTTTCTGTCTTCCTCTTGCGAGGTAAAGCCTTTCTTTGGAGCCTCGGGATTGCGTTGAGGAATTTGTTTGTGGCGGTTTCCGCCCTTGGTTAGCACGTTGATCGAGTGCGAGTGCCAAGGCGACTTTGATCTTCCTTTGCCGGTCCGGGCTCGGAAGTGGACAAATTGAACCTTGGGCGATCCCGCGGGGGTTAGGCTTCGGCGCGATAAGATTACCAAGATGCGAGGTATTCCGGTGTCCCAAGGTCTGAACTACATTTGTCGGCGGGACTTTTCGGCTTTCCCACCCATGCGCTCTAAAGGCTGCATGGCTGGAGCGAAGGGAGGGTGGAGTAGAGTACGTAGTATTCGAACCTCCCGGATGGCTCTCAGAGTGTACCCTGCTGGTGTCTCCGGCTTCGTATCTTTCTCTCGGCATACGTTGAGAGGATTTCTTCTTGTTTTCTCGGAGGATTGCTCCGGACCGTATCTTGGGACTCGTACTCCCGGGCGAGGCGGAGCGATCACAAACATCGTAGGCGATGTGGACATTAGAGGAGGACATTTGGAAGAGGCGGAAGCGCTCTGCGGCAATCTTCTTGGGCACCCATTCAATGGAATTCACTTGTTGTTGTTGTTCGGAAAAGGGTTTCCGGCGTATTGGGCCACGGGGCGCTCAACTTTCCTTCCTCTATCAAGTTCGAATTTCGTATCTTAACCCCACGCGGTTGTCGGTGGTATGGCCGTGATGCGATGGAAGGCGCGATACTTGCTCTTGTCGGCGTTGACTACGGGATTCTTGGGTTTGTAATTGGCAACGGGTTTAAGGAGACCTTCCTTGATTAACCCTTCCGGCATCTTGCTCGGTGGCATGTCCAACTTGTCGAAGTGTACGGCGGGCGAGTAGAATTGTTGCTTTGTGGGGCCAGGTTTTACATTACCCATTGTTGTCCACGATGGATGTAGTTGACGGACGTATCTTTCCCTTTGCGGGGCCGGTGTGGGATTGAATGCAAGCTAGCGGCGGTATACGTATGGGCTGTGCGGTAGCCAACTTTTCCTTGAGATCCTTCTCGAGCTGTGAGCCGGCATTGACCATGGCCGGAGATGCAGGAAGAAATGGTGGCCCGATGAGAGTTACGATGGACGGTCTTAAGCGGGACTTGAAGATCCGCATCTGTTCATCCTTGGAGAGTGGCTCCATGATCTCGGAGAGTTTCCAACTCCACCTCTTGTAGAATTCTCCGACGCTTTCATCCGCTTTACATTCGGTGGTGATTAAGTCCTCGCGACTTGTTTCCCACTCTAAGTTGGATCGGTACCGTTCCGGGGAAGATGTTCTTGTCGATCCCGAGGTGTGGCGATCCACGAGCTTGACCCTCGAAACCATCGTAGCAGAACTCTTGAGCGTATCTTTGGAAGTGGTCGGCCATTTCTTTGGAGGGTTGCTCCTTTCGCTCTCATGCGAGAACGTAGGTGTCGACATGCGTTTGAGGACATTCGGTTCCGTCGAATCGGTCCATCTCAGGCATTCGGAACTTGGCGAGGAGAGGCGTGACCATTCCCGGATACGTGGATTTGAGCGTTTCTGCTTTGTTTGCTCATGGTGGCTTTCGGGTCTTTCATACATTCGACCATCCGAGGCTAAGGTTGGGTCCGGTGGTGGGTGTGAGGCTCGGCGCGGGTGCTACCATGTGAGCGGTAGTGATTGGAGGTGGAAGGCTTGATATATGTGGATATATGGGGGCCTTTTACGAGCTGTATCGGGGTTTGTCCCCGGTGTTTTGGGATTCGTGTATAGGCAACGGGGACGAACCCGGGAGGGTATTGAAGAATATTGGCATGCATGCGAGATGGTCGGCGGTGCGGCGGGTGGTATTGAGTGATAGGAGTAGCGGTGGTGGCCAAATATGACGGGGTTGCCACGAGAGGTGGCAACGTGGAGCCTAGGTCATTTGTTTCCTTGGTTCGAAGGAATCCCGTAAGTTTGCGGGGAGGAACCTGGTTGAAGGTTTGGGGAGGCTGGTTTCGGGGAATCGTCATCCTCGACCGGGACAAAAGTACCGTACGGCGGGGATAGGCTGCTATACCTCGCTCATTCGGAAAGGCGTACCACGAAATTCTGGCGATCTTCTTTACGCCTCTTGTGAACCTCACAAGCCCGGATGGCTTCTTCCAAAGTCATATACATTACCGGTGGCGGGGTCCTTCCCCGTCACGATTTCTCGGTGAGCTAGACATGTCGGAAATTACTGGTGAGGCGAGGCAGAAGAAGCTGTCGGCATTGCCGTAACGGTGATTACGGCAAGGCGGCGGCCGGAAATCGAACCACTTTACGCTCGCTGCGGGAACGAAAGGAAGGGTTTAGGCTTCGGAAAGGGTATTTGGATCAAGGTTTCGGGCTTGTGCAATGTGCAGTTACCGATTAATGTTTACTTAAAGCGCGTTTTCTTCGAGTCCTAATTGGTTGGAAAAGAGCAAGTCTTCTTTTTCGCAACTAATCCTAGAGCTCTAATCAGTGGATCTCGTCACTACGCTTATAAGCCCCTCGTTTCCATTTGTAGATCATCTTTCTCGGGACGGACTATCCCGGGCGAGGTCCTATAAGGCAAGCGAGTTCCACCGACAAAGGAAAAAGTGAACTTAATGCTAGCTGATCACGCAAACTTTCAACGTGTGTGACGCACGGGCCACAGTGGAAGTCAACGTCCTTAAGTTAAGGCGGGAATCGTGCCAAATTTTGGCATGACCTCTCCTGACTCGCTTGTGCGAGAGACCTTAGCTTTTGGCGTTGGCCAAGTTGTGGCTGGCACGGTACATACGGCGAGGTTTGGTGACACGACGTCACATTGAACCTTCGGGTATATTTTTCGGCAGAGCTCCGCGTCAAAGTCAAGGCTGAAAAGCTCGAGACTTCGGGTCGGGAACGACCTTCGGTCTCAACCTTTCGAGCTTGACTCGGGGCGGAACCCGGCGTAAAAACATACACTTAGGCTTTATGACACGAGCTAAGCCAAAAACCAACCAGGGTCTTGGACAAAGTGTGACACAAAGAGTGCATGGCTTACACGGGCTAGGATGGGCTATTTGGGACGACCCCGTGCGCCCTCGAAAGGTGTCAGCGGACCAATCGGGGTGCAAGCGATAAGGCCATCCCGGGTTACGGGTTGTAGTGTGCGGTGTACCGGCGGCAAGTGCTCGTGAAGTGCGGTGTACGGCGGCAAGTGCGAGTAGTGTGCGGTCACTAAAATTCTTTTACGAGTAAAACGAGAGATTTTCGAATGTGTCTTAAAGCATTATGATGCGCAGTTCAAAAGACATCAATGAAAATCGAACATGAATGGGGATGCACAAACATGGTATGATTTTGGAAAGTTGACAATGTAATGCCTTTGAAAAAACCGTTCGAGGTTTAAAGTAACACACGCACACGAAAACGAGGAAGGGTAAACGAAAGTTTGACCCACGGAAGGCTTTTTAGAAAACAACGGTAGTTTTGAAAAAGTATCCAAGTCCCAGTAGTCGCCAAGCTGAAATTACCGGGATTTCGGGCGCGAAACGCGGTTTTCTTTCGCGGGGTGTTGGTGTATGAGACCTCGCTTCATGGGAAGGAAAATGAGGAGTCGCCACGCGGTTTGTATTTTGAGCCCAAACGTTGAGAAAGCGGCTTTTGTGAAAATGGTGTCGTTTTTATTGGTAGCAAAAACTTAGGAAAAGGCTTTGAAAACGGGGATCATTTTTTATTGGTAGCAAAAATGAATAAAAAGCTTTTTGAGTACCAGAGATTGTTAGGTTCGGAGGTCACATTACGTTTCGGGAAGAGTATTACGAGATCATCCGAAACACCTCGTATGACGAGTCTTTCTACCTTTCTCGAAAATAATGTGTGTATGTGTGTGTGTGTTTTGAAATGGGGGCTTGAATGACAAGCTTTAATCTTGGTTTGAATGTCAAACGTTGATTAGGTGACTTTTAGTTTGAAAGAGTTTGAATGACAAACTCCGGTTTTGAACGGAAATGAGCATTGAGGAACGATCGATTTTACGGGAAAAGCATATTAAATGATTTTGAGTGTCAAATGGCAGCTTTTAGTTTGAAGATGAGCGTTTGGATGCCAAACGTCATTTCGCGCATTTTGAAAGAGAGTTCGAAGGACGAACTCCGGTTTTGAACCGGGCATTATATTGTTAACGATTTTTACGGGAAAAAGCGTATTAAATGATATTGCGATCAACGAATCGGGTTGCGACTCGGACTTTGAAAAGTAAATACTATCACGAAAAGTAGTTTGAAATGGTGTTTCGGAGTGGAGGAGGGCGTATTTGATCGAAATACGGAGTTTTCATGCAAAACGAGGTAAAATCGAGGCTCGGGAGGGGTGAGAATCAGTTTGGGCCGTGGTGTTTTGGTGGAGGGAGGTTATTTTTGTGTCTTCAAATGGCTTTGTGACCTCTCTATTTATAGGTGAAATTTCAGTAGGAGTCCGGCCGGACTTAGACTGAAATCCAGGGGGTTTTGTGGTATTTTGGAATTTTGAGGGACTTCTTTGGCAATTTCTCGAAGGCTGCGAGAGGAGTCCTAGCTGACTTTGATCGAAATCCGTGGGTATTTTAGTCTTTTCCCTTTGATTTCTGATTGAAGGGTGATGGGAGGGAGGTGGCATGGCTGCCACGTGTCCCATGACTCACCAAATGCGTGGGAGTTCGTTCCCCGGTTTCGGTTTTGTTCGTTTTTTAAATAACAGTCCGGAAAATGTCCGAAATGCCCCCGGAAAGTGCGTTTTTCAGGGAAAGCCTTACTTTTACGTGTGATGACACGTGTTAAGTACGCTTCGACGTCGGGATGCTCGGGGCAGTCCCGGGACGTCTCGTTGGCATGGCAACGAGGAGTTTAACGAGTTCCGGTTAACCTGGAGCGGGCCAGTTAACGGATTTCGGTTAACTTTCTGACGGATTTTGACGATCCGGATGTGGGTACTTACAGGTATGGACATAGTGGTCAAGCTACCAAGAGCACCTGGGGGCAAAGTGTTTATGCTAGTTATGACAGACTACTTCTCGAAATGGACTGAAGCTAAAGCCTTTATGCAGATTAGGGATAAGGAAGTGATATCGTTCATAAAAAGAAACATTATCAGTAGATTTGGAGTTCCATTTGAGATTATATGTGACAATGGCTCACAGTTCATCAGCAAGAAGACGCAAGACTTCTGTACTAGATGGGGAATCAAGTTGATAATGTCTACACCAGTACATCCTCAAGCTAACGGTCAAGCTGAGTCCAGTAACAAGTTGATAATAAACAATCTGAAGAAACGTCTTGACCAAAATAAAGGAAGAAACAATCTGAAGAAACGTCTTGACCAAAAGAAAGGAAGATGGGCCGAAGAACTAACCTTAGTACTTTGGGCTGATAGAACTACTCCAAAGAGTGCAACTGGACAAACACCTTATTCCTTGGTGTTCGGTGCTGAAGTTGTTATTCCTGTAGAGTTTGCAATCCCAACAGCTAGATATGGTCTAACAACCCCGGAGGACAACCAACTTGTTCTCGCCGAAGACCTAGATACCATTGATGAACTTAGAGATATGGCTAAGATCAGAATGGCGGCTTACCAGCAGAGGATACCTAAATCTTACAACAAGAATGTTCGCATTAGAAGGTTTCAAGTTGGAGACATGGTGTTGAGAAAAGTTTTTCAAAATACAAGGGAGCTAAATGCGGGTAAGCTTGCAGCCATGTAGGAAGGTCCCTATCTGATTGATGCAGAAGATGGAAAGGGGCATATAGCCTATCAACCTTAGATGGCGTAAGGATTCCAAGAAATTGGAATGCAATCCACCTCAAGTTGTACTTCATGTAAGTAATGGCTTGTTTATTCAATTCCAGGAATCATGTATGATTTACTATACTTTATTTTCAATTATGTTTTTTCAATTTAATTTATATTTCTCAAACTCTTTCTGACTTAAGCATCGGAGGGGTGTTAGATAGGCTAACACCCACCCCTAACATGTTTTCTATTTTGCAAGACAACTTAAGATCTATACTCAAAACAACATGGTCAACATGCTCAACTCAGGTCGCAGAGTAACCCAAGATGACAAAGTGGTGTTTCAGGTTGCAGAAATATTAAAATTGCTAAAATCCTTACACAACCAGTTTTCAAGTTGCTGCACGTTGGATCAAATTCACACCAACGAAGATCCAATATTTACAGTCAGGATGAAAAGGTACACACCTTTCTAAAAAATATTTTGCATCTTTCTTAAGTTATTAAGGTTATTTACACCTTCGCCTGATACGTTTTTCATGTTTTAGTTAAGTTGTAGGTGGGCCAATGTGTCATGTACATATTGATTACCTTCTTACACTTAATTAAAATTATGAACTCAAGTTGAAACATCAGGTTTTAACATCAACATGTTACCATAAGTACACAAGTTTTGAAAAGATAAAACATCTCTTTTCACTAAAGTCAGATTCCCAAAATTGGTAACAATAGCTTATTACCTATTACACATTCAAAATTTATTCCTAAAGAGTAAATACATTTTTTTCCAAAAATGGATCAACAACCTGATCCTAACTAACATGTTCATAATAACTAGCCACAACTTGGCTTAAAACAAACAGTTCCCTAAGTACGTGTCTAAACAGACATTAAAAACCATTACAACCTATGAAATTCATCATCTAGAGAGGACAAACCCCTCGGCAAAAATATCAAGTTACAAAACCATAAAGTTGTTTCTGAAGACACCCCCTCAGTTAGAATTTAAAACATTAAAACATAAAGAAAATTGTTTTTAGCAAGCCAACAAATTAAAACTGTTTTTGGAGCCGACAGAAACATACCTGACCTTCAACCTTTCTTCTTCTCTTCCTCTGGAACTTCGAGTTCACATCTCCGGCATCAGCACCTTCACCTAAGAAAGCATTCATCATGGCAACTTCATCTTCAATACTCCACTTGACATGCTGCCCCATCTCAAACTCTTTGATCATTTCAATCCTACTTTCCATTACCATTTTGCTGGCATCAAACATGAACTTTTCTTTAGCAGCCTCCGGCTCCTTCATATGATCCTCGGTAGTTGTTGACAACCTCTTGTTCAGAATCTCAACCTCCTTCTTCAACTTAGCAACTTCATCATAATGAACCTCCACCTGACTCTCAGCCTGTGTAGCCCTAAATGCCTTAAATTTGACCTTCTAGTCAAGCACCTTGATCCTATCATCTTTTATTTCTATATCATTGACCAAATTGGCCACCAAGTTTACTTGCGTATAAGAAAAAGTTCCATATTATGATTGTTTAGGTCAAATTCGAGCAATTCAACTTATTAAAGAATAAATGGGGCACAATGGAATAAGACAATGTAAATTCAAGATGTCGACAAGAAATTTAACGAGGAAAGCCCTTGAACAACTTGCTCGCCGGCATAAAACCTCGGAAAGGTGGAATTTTATTAGTATGAAGAGGATAGTGAACGGATGCTCAGTACAAGATTATGTTGCTAAGAGAACTGAGATGTGTGTGTGTGTTTACAGGTGTTCATCTATTTAAATTACAAAGGATAGTAACAGTATCAATCAAGTAAATGTAATCCCTTCTTGAGCGCCTAGAATCTCGCAGGAGGTTACTGATGTAGTCACTTATCCATTTCTGAGTAAATATTGTTGAAAACGTTTGTTTTACCTGGTCCATAGAGCTTTTGCAAAGAGGTTCCTACAATGTCGCCTTCCAGTCATCTTAAACGGAACGGACAGTCTATCAGGTTGTACTGCTAAGATGATGTTTCAAGGTGTAACATGTTGTTGTAGTTTTTAACCCGAACAATGATAAGAATATCTTGAGCATAATGAAAAACAAAACTACCTTTTTGGTCAAATCATCATTATTGGCCAGTGCATTGTCAGCCTGACAGTCATCCTTCTTCAATACCCTCACGATCTCAACATCTTCCAACTTTCTCTTCTTCTCACCCTTAGAACTTTCCCACTTAGGAAGAGGAGGCTTGCTACCTTCTGTTTTCACCCCAACTTTAGCTCTTATTCCGGACATAATATCCTTCACATCAAAGCCAACTTGAGAGTGGGAGACTGCAAAACAAAGAGGCAAGACAGTTAGACAAGTTAAATTACAAGTAGAAAATCAAGTTGGGAGAAAGGAAAAGCTTACCAGATGACATCTTATGGGAACACTTTTCCAACAGCTTGTTAGAATTAACCTCCACACCAATGCTATCAGAAACAAATACAACAGGCAATGGGACGAATCTACGAGACTCCTCGGCTAGAGCCTTCACCTTTTGAACAATTACTAAAGAATCATCAAACTTTGGAAAGAGAAAGCTCAACCTGGACACTTCAAATAAGAAGATGTTAGCAAAGAAAAGGACAACAGTTCAAGATGAACAAGTGATTGGTAAGAACAAATCAAACTACCTTCTTTCCTCCACTCATTAGCCATTTTCTCACCACCCTCTACAATGTTCTTCCTCACAAAGAAAAACCTATTTTTCCGACCTCTATACGAATCTAAAGAATCCACAACCAAACTAAGGGCCCTTACTCTTCACCCTAAAACCGAACCTAAAGTTACCATGAGCCCTAATATCATAACAACAAGCAAACTCTTCTAGACCAACCCTTAACCCGGCTTCAGCACTCAACCTATCTAAAGTAGCTAAATCCCTCCAACCAACAGGCATGAGTTGACAGTAGACAAGGCCAGTAGCTTCGAAAAATGAGTAATCAGAGGAGGGAAAGGAAACTTAAGACCAATGGTAAAAGGGTAATCAAGAAAATAAACTCATTCGTTCGACATACAATCAGAGGTGAGGCAAGGATTGGATTCCATACACTTAACACCTTCATGGAAAGCTGAATTATTTCGAAGGGCTTCAATACTAACAAGGGATAATGCACACCTTGAAGTCGGGAGGTAATTGGGAACTAGGGCTAGCAATTTCTTTGATCTTACCCATCTTAGACAATGAAAAAATAGGAGGAAGAAAATATTTAGGGAATACAGAGACTCACCAAGGTAAAAGGTGGAGAAACCCTTTTCTTAAAAACTGCCAAGTGTTGGACGCCAAGGAAGCCCAGTCTGCGCCTTAATAAAAGAGGACTTGACGGTTGGAAGACCTCTAGACACACTCAACTGCCTAAACCCTAGACGCCTAGAAGCTGTCACATCCAAGAAACTGCTCAATTAAATAAATCGTGGGCGCCAGCGGGTAAAAGGGAAATTTCGACTTTTTAACTTCTTTTAAAAATTCAAAATTTAAGGGAAATTGTTTGGGGAGGAAAATTCACAGCAACATGTTACAACTTGACATATCATCCTGGATTATCAACTTGAACTAACAGCTTGATGATGCATCTTGGCTGATAATACGTTTTGCAGGGTTAATATTATGAACCAACTTTTCAGGAACCGTTATCAAACTTCAAAGATATTATGGACCAAGTCAAAGACCACAAAGGCTATCCCCAGCGCTCTCTCAACATTTCTCAACGGATATCTTGATCTTCATCAACTTCTAGCGAGATTTTAGGCGCAAGATGTGGGATCTCATTTATTCTGTTATTTACGTTACTTTTTCTAGTATTTAATTTAGAACGGCAACATATGTACACACACACGCTCACGGTAGAATACTCTTTGTAACCATACTCTCATCACTACCATCATAGTAATTCAATTCCATCGTTTCGAGGTTTTATGCCGGCAAACAAGTTGTTCAAGGGCTTTCCTCGTTAAATACTTAGTCTATCACATTTTGAATCTTGAAATATTATATTTCAATGTACCCAATTTCATCCTTCTAAGTTGAATTGTCTAAATTTGACCAAAACAAGGATACATGAATCCCGGACAATTGTCACTTTGATCTACAGTATACCACGAGAATTTAATGACGTGAATCATTATGATTTTCAAAAAATAGTACCTTTTCGTTCAAAATAAATGATCATTTGGAAATTAATCCGTTCAAAATAATTATTTTTAATAGAAAAAAAATCATAAACATTCTTTTTATTTTCCTTCAAAATTTAAGTTTTGTAAAATATAATAAACTATAAAAAAAATCATAAAAAATGATTTAGGAAAAGAGTTATTTAAATGTAAAGTTTCAAAAATCATTTATTTGTAATAAAAAGAGGACATTTACTTTGGAACAGAGGAGGAAGTAATTGATATTAAAAAGATATCAATCACAATTTTGGAATTTCATTATGATATCTTAGTTTTTTAAATTCAATATCCAATAAATTGAGCACCAAAATTAAAAATTAAAGTGAAATCGAAAAAATGGCAAACAATAGAGGGTAAGTTTGGTCTAAAAATAAATTGGCAAATTGCATTTTAGTTACCTGACTTTATCGAGATGTTTCAATTGGTTATCGAATTTGTATTTGTTAAAAGTTGGTTATTGAGTTTGTCTTTTTCTTGCAATCAAGTGTAATTTTGGATGAAGCATTAAAAATCTAACGAAAAGCATAACATGTGCCGCTCACGTGGGTTACTAAGGGTTGGTCTTTTTCATGTAATAAGAAGACCAGAAAGACACATTTGCAGGTAGGGTTTTAAACGAATCGAATCTTTTTAATTCGATTTGGTATTCGAATTCGATATTCGTATTCGAAAAATTCAAATTCGAATTCGAATTCGAATTCAAATTTTTATTTTGATTCGATAACGAATTTGAATAATATCTCACGATATTCGATTCGAGTATTCGCGAATATTATTCGAATAATATATATATATATATATATATATATATATATATATATATATATATATATATATATATATATATATATATATATATATATATATATATATATATATATATATATATATATATATACATATATATACATATATACATATATACATATACATATATATTTTTATATATATACATATATACATATATGTTTTGGTAGAAAAAACAATAGTGTTGAATCTTAACTTTGACAAGTGTGTGGATTAAACAACAAGGAGGGGACTGTGAAATTCGACTAAATGGAACAAAGACATGAAAAGAAAGAATGACACCACGATTTGTTAACGAGGAAAACCTTAGAGGTGATAACCTCTTTGGAAAAAACCCCGGGAGTTAGGTCTCCAACCTTAAAAGTTTCACTATGATTATTATGAATACAACTGTGGAAGATGATGGAGAGAATTACAAGTAGAGTGTGCGTAGAGTGTGTGCATATGAGAGTGCCTGTGTTTTTTCGTCTCCATCTCCCCTTAAATATAAGTAAGTATGAATGGGTAAAAGTTGTTCCTACAATCTCGGGAATAATCTTATCCTCTTCAACGTTCGTGAGACCAAGTCATCCTTGCCGTTGAAGATGTGTTGAACGTGCTAGAAAAATATCCCGTATTCTTCTCTCTTATTCACTGGAAAATAATAATAAAGATATTAGAAAAAATCAAATAAGTAAATATTAAAACGATACTTACAGTGGAATAACATCTTGACATGCAGGAGCAACCGAAGATGTCACCATGCTGAAAAATACCCACAACAATTTGTCCCCAAAAATATTTGGCTATCTTAGCAATTGAAGAGGCAAAATGTTTTTCTCCCAATAAATGCTCAACTGCCAGCTTGCATGATGGGACGGTTAAGGATACGTGGCGGCTAGAAAGGAAAAGAGTCTCGATAGGAACTAGTAACCGTAATTCTTGATAACCATCGTTATCATCGAATCTTCTTCAAATTCTTATCCAAACCAGACGTCTCCTACTATATTATGGTGAGAGTAGCCTTAAATGGTGCAGTTTTTATCCCTCTTTCTCAAATACATAGTTACGACGTTCTCCAAAAAAGTGAGTCAGAATCAATGTGTCATTGAATTGGCGACTCTATTAAATCCGTGCTAACATATATCCTTATATACAGTGACTCGATCCAGCTTTACGACGAATGATATTGTGGCCAAATACAAAGGCAAGATGAAAGCGGAAGAGACCATACCTGAGATGGATAATAAGCTTACCTCGAAAAGAAAAAGGGTGGACCAGATCTCCGGCGTGGAGAAGCAAATTTGGAATGAAGAAGTGTTGGAGAATCAGGTAAGAGTTAATTTGGATCTTTGGTACATTGATTCTCTTTCATTTTAGTAAAATGTCTTTTTTGTTCGTTGATGACAGATTGTCTCGATGGCTAAGTTAATGTCCAAAGAAATCAGGATATGGAGGGAAAAATGTGATACCTTTGATATGAGTAGGGTTGAATACGAGAAGGATTTGAAAGAAGCTGCAAGGATACTGAGGGAAAAAGGGATTGGAAATCAGGGACAAAAATGAAGAGATTTTAAAATGGCGGTCCAGGCTTGCAAGTGTTGATATCAGGCATGAAAGGGAGATGGAAGCACTTCGGGATGACTTGGTGCATGAAACTGCAAAAGCAGTTTTTGAAACTAGAATCCAAATGATTGAGGAATATCGGGCAGGAGAGCATGTGAATTGGGACCTGAATGATGAAAAAACAGCTTTGCAGCGGATCCATGATGAAAAAGTGAATGAGGCCTCCAAGGATCTTGAACAGGTTGATGATGCTCATGACAGCAACATGGAATGACTTTCAGGATGGGAAACACAAAAAGTAGGATGCTTAATAAGGAAGATCAGAGGTTTGGAGAGGTTACTCCCAAAGCAACACCTGAGGCGGATGCCATCTGAAAAAGGTAAAATAAGTTTGTTCTAGTCTTTTGATTGGTTTAACTGGGGTGGAATCCCTAAAGACAGTTTTAATTTTTGTTTGGTTATGTAATAGGTCCATAAGGACCAAAGACAATTTCTTTTATGTGTTGGGTTGGTCCAACACTTTTGCATTTTAACTTTGGTAGTTTGAATGTTCTTATGGTAACTTTAATTTAGTTATGGTTTAGTAATTTTCAAGCGTGTCAAGGCTTGTTTTCTTTTGGATGAAATTTTTCTTTGTATGGTTATTTGTTATGCTCGTAAGGTGACATGATAGTATGTCAAAGCTGTAGACACTTAAGATGACACGTATATGTCACAACCATAAGAATAAAACATGAGATCAATCATTTAACTGAGTGGGAATGGGTAAGCTATATGAGTTTACCCATATAGGCCCACCCCACACCTCAATTAAAGAGATAACTTGCGCTCCAGGCGAAGGTGTGGTAACCTAACATCTTAAGAAAGAGGTAATTAACTCTTTAAACCTTAGAAGGGATTGTGTACCTTTACTTGAGAAGAGATGGCCAGTCAGTCTCTGACGGAGGAGAATTCGTTGTTCTTCTGAATTTGCGTACTTTCGACATGTCCCCATTTATGTATGTCAACACCTCATAAGACAGAAACATGTTAAAAACGGACGTCAACTAATGTTGACGCCTCTCCACAAGGTGCGTTAGTGACATCTTGATTTGCAGTGAAGTAAAAAAAATACATAGGAAAATGAAAGGTTACAAATAAATAAAAGATCATCCATACCTGGGAAGAGATGAGTTTAAGGGGAGTTTCGTTTAAATGTAATACCTTTTAAGGTGAATGGCGTTCCAACTTCGTGGTATCATTTGGCCATCCAAGGTTGCCAGGCGATATGCTCCTTTCCCGGCTTGTGCATCTATTAGGTAGGGTCCTTCCCATTTTGGGGCGAGCTTGCCTGCATTGAGCTCCTTTGTATTTTGGAATGCCTTTCGTAGGACTAAGTCTCCTACTTGAAATCTTCTAATCCTTACGTTTTTGTTGTAAGATCTGGCTACCCTTTGTTGATATGCTGCCATCCGAACTTTGGCCATGTCCCTTAGTTCGTCTACGGTATCTAAGTCATGTGTCAAGATGTCTTTATTATGTTCAGATGTCAATAAACTGTATCTGGCCGTAGGTACAAGTACTTCTGCTGGAATAACTGATTCTGTTCCAAATACAAGTGAATAGGGGGTTTGACCAGTACCGTTCTTAGATGTCGTCATGTCAGCCCATAGAACTATTGGTAACTCTTTTGCCCATCGTCCTTTCTTCTGGTTCAGTCTCTTTTTTAAGTTGCTTATGATTATTTCACTACAAGGAAAATCCATTTTAGCTACGGCAAATTCCGTAGCTAAAATGAAGATTCCGTAGCTAAATCGTGTTTAGCTACGGATTTGTTCCGTAGCTATTCCGTGGGTGCAGGTTCGTCGCTAAATTGGGCGTCGCTGTTTTGTAGCTGTTTTAGAGACGGATATCTCCGTCTCTAATTTAGAGACAGATATGTCCGTCTCTAAATTAGAGACAGATATGTCCGTATCTAAATTAGCTACAGATATGACCGTCTACGGATTAGCGACAGATTTTTCGTCTCTATTTAAATTCTCGTTTTATTTTCGAACCATTTAGCGACAAATATTTTCGTAGCTAAATTGACAATTTTTTTTAAAAAAAATAATATATATATTTAAAAATATATATTAATATATTTTAAATATATATATATATATTTAAAATATATTAATATATATTTTTAAATATATATTAAATCAGTCCCTTAATTTTTCTTATTCTCAAATCAATCCCTTAATTTTTTTTATTTTCAAATCAATCCCTTAATTTTATTAATTCTAAATCAGTCCTTTGACAATTCAAAGTTACACTTTGCCCCCCTCAACTTCTTTTCTACCCAAATCCGTCCTCAATATTCACCATCAGCGACCACCGCCATCCACCGTGACCATTCACCACCGTCGACCATTCACCACCATCACACAACCACATCAAACCACCTACATTCACAACCACCATCAAAACATTCACCAGATCGTGTGAAATCAAAACGAAATCAAAACGAAATCAAAACAATCAAAACATTCACCAGATCGTGCGAAATCCCCGTCGACCATTCACCACTGTAACCGCTGCAGCCCCATCTACAATCAAAACGAAATCAAAACAGAGATGAAGAAATCGTGCGAAATCAAAACAGAGATGAAGAAACAATCGTGCGAAATCAAAACAGAGGGAGAGACGGAGTGTTTTCATACCAGATCTGTGGCGAAGACGGAATGCGAACCGTTGCCGTCGCCGGAGACAAGAGAGGAAGAGGGAATGGTAGTGGTGGCGGCGTAAGGTGAAGAGATAAATGGGAAGGCTGTTAGTGTTTGTTGAAGGGAGAGAAATAGAGAGAGTGACGGAGGGCAAAGGCTGCAGCTGGATGGCGCCGGCGACGGCGGAGGCTGAAAGAACGAAGGAGACGGTGAGGGAAATGAGAGAGAGAGAGAGAGAGAGAGCCGTGCTTTCCAATGAAGAAAGAGAGAGAGAGAGAAATAGGGAGAGGGAGTTAATGGGTTTGTGTGGATTAATATGGGCCATTTGATTTATTGTTATGAACGGTTGGATCTTGCTTTGACAATAATTCGCGTGAAATTTTAAAATCCAATCAAACAATGCCACATCACACGTACTTATATTTATTTCACACTATATTATACAATAACTAAAATATTTATGTCTAATATTAAGAATAATAATATTTATTATTAATAATATTTATTAATAAATTATTAATTATATAATTAATTAATTAATTAATATTAATATTAATTATATAATCAGTAATAATATTAATAATAGTATTAATAATAATTAGAAATTTTTATTATTTTTTATTGAATAGGAAAAAATATTTTAGATTTTTTTTATTACTGAAATTTACAAAAAGTTATCTAAAATATTTATATGCTTTTATTGATTTATCCAAAATTTTAGTTATAGTAATATGCCTAATATCAAGAATAATAACATTATCATATAATTAGTAATAATACTTAATAATAAGACTAATAATGATGTTATTGTTAATTATTCAATTATATAATTAAATATATTAATAATTATTATTATATAATTAATAATAATATTAATAATAACTAGTAATAATATTTAACATCAAAAAATAATAATGTTATTAATTAATAATAATATTCATTAATTTAATTATTTTATATTTATTAATAATAATTTAATAATTTAAACTTCTAAGAAATATTAATATACCTAAGTAATAATTGATATTAATAAATTATAAAAAAATACTTATTAACAATAACAATAATTTAATCCTTAAAGAAAATAGTAATTAGTAATAATACTTAATAATAAGACTAATAATGATGTTATTATCAAAATGGTATACGGCTATCTCGTTTATTTTTTTTATTTTTTTTCTACATTCTAAATGACATTTAAAGTGTTTTTCATCTCTATGACTTTCCTCAAAATCCAAATGGAAATTGAGTTACAAATATGTGCCATTATTTAGGGTTTTAAGGAATGTGTCCCGATCTTGTGAAAATGGTATACGGCTATCTCGTTTATTTTTTTTTTTAATTTTTTTCTACATTCTAAATGACATTTAAAGTGTTTTTCATCTTGATGACTTTCCTCAAAATCCAAATGGAAATTGAGTTACAAATATGTGCCATTATTTAGGGTTTTTAGGGTTTTATGTGTCTCGATCTTGTGAAAATGGTATACGGCTACCTCGTTTATTTTTTTTTAATTTTTTTATACATTCTAAATGACAATTAAAGTGTTTTTTATCTTCATGACTTTCCTCAAAATCCAAATGGAAATTGAGTTACGAATATGTGCCATTATTTAGGGTTTTAAGGAATGTGTCCCGATCTTGTGAAAATGGTATACGGCTACCTCATTTATTTTTTTAATTTTTTTATACATTCTAAATGACATTTAAAGTATTTTTCATCTTTATGACTTTTCTCAAAATCCAAATGGATATTGAGTTACAAATATGTGTCATTATTTAGGGTTTTAAGAAATGTGTCCCGATCTTGTGAAAATGGTATACGGCTACCTCGTTTAATTTTTTTTAATTTTTTTCTACATTCTAAATGACATTTATATCTTTAAGCAATGTGGGATAGGGTTTAGGGTTTAGGGCTCAGAGTTAGGGGTATAGGGTTTAGGGTATAGGATTTAGGGTTTAGGGTTTAGGGTTTAGGATTTAGGGTTTAGGGTATAGGGTTTAGGGTATAGGGTTTAGGGTATAAGGTATAGGGTTTAGGGTATAGGGTTTAGGGTTTAGGGTTTAGAGTTTAGGGGTTAGGGTTTAGAGTTTAGGGTATAAGGTTTAGGGTTTAGGGTATAAGGTATAGGGTTTAGGGTTTAGGGTTTAGAGTTTAGGGGTTAGGGTTTAGGGTTTAGGGTATAAGGGTTTAGGATTTAGGCTATAGGGTATAGGGTTTAGGGTATAGGGTTTAGGCTTTAGGCTTTAGGGTATAGGGTTTAGGGTTTAGGGGTTAGGTATAGGGTATAATGTATAAGGGTTAGGGTATAGGGTATAGGATTTAGGGTTTAGGGGTTAAGGTATAGGGTTTAGGGTTTAGGGTTTAGGGGTTAGGGTTTAGGGGTTAGGGTATAGGGTTTAGGGTTTAGGATATAGGGTATAGGGTTTAGGGTTTTGGGTTTAGGGTATAGGGTGTAGGGTTTAGGGTTTAGAGTTTAGGGGTTAGGGTTTAGAGTTTAGGGTATAAGGTTTAGGGTTTAGGGTATAAGGTATAGGGTTTAGGGTTTAGGGTTTAGGGTTTAGGGTATAAGGTATAGGGTTTAGGGTTTAGGGTTTAGAGTTTAGGGGTTAGGGTTTAGGGTATAAGGGTTTAGGATTTAGGGTATAGGGTATAGGGTTTAGGATATAGGGTTTAGGGTTTAGGCTTTAGGGTTTAGGGTTTAGGGGTTAGGTATAGGGTATAATGTATAAGGGTTAGGGTATAGGATATAGGGTATAGGATTTAGGGTTTAGGGGTTAAAGTACAGGGTTTAGGGTATAGGGTTTAGGGTTTAGGGGTTAGGGTTTAGGGGTTAGGATATAGGATTTAGGGTTTAGTGTTTAGGGTTTAGGGTTTAGGATATAGAGTATAGGGTATAGGATTTAGGGTTTAAACCCCAAACCCTATACCTTGAACCCTAACCCCTAAACTCTAAATCCTAAACCCTATACCCTAAACCCTAAACCCTAACCCCTAAACTCTATACCCTAAACCCTATACCATATACCCTAAACCCTAAACCCTATACCCTAACCCCTAAACCCTAACCCCTAAACCCTAAACCCTATACCCTAAACCCTAAACCCTATACCCTAACCCCTAAACCCTAAACCCTAAATCCTAAATCCTATACCCTATACCCTATACCCTAACCCTTTTACATTGTACCCTATACCTAACCCCTAAACCCTAACCCCTAAATCCTAAACTCTAAACCCTAAATCCTATACCCTAATACATTATACCCTATACCCTAAACCTTTGTTAATTAGTGGTTTTTTTTTTAGAAAAAGTTATAGAAAAAAAGATAGAAAAAAACTAAACAAATGAAAGTATATAGAAGAAAAGTCAAAAGAGGGACGAAATACCCTATATTTATTTTTTATTTTTTTTAAAATTTTTAATTGACTAGAAAACAATAATTTAGCCTTTGTTAATTAGTGGTTTTTCTTAGAAAAAGTTATAGAAAAAAAGATAGAAAAAAATTAAACAAATGAAAGTATATAGAAGAAAAGTCAAAAGAGGGACGGACTACCCTATATTTATTTCTTATTTTTTTAAATTTTTATTGACTAGAAAACAATATTTTAGCCTTTGTTAATCAGTGGTATTTTTTAGAAAAAGCTATAGAAAAAAAGATAGAAAAAAAAACTAAACAAATGAAAGTATATAGAAGAAAAGTCAAAAGAGGGACGGACTACCCTATATTTTTTTTTATTTTTTTAAAAAAAATTTATTGACTAGAAAACTATATTTTAGCCTTTGTTAATCAGTGGTTTTTTTTAGAAAAATTTATAGAAAAAAAGATAGAAAAAAACTAAACAAATGAAAGTATATAGAAGAAAAGTCAAAAGATGGACGAACTACACTATATTTATTTTTTTTAAATTTTTATTGACTAGAAAACAATATTTTAGCCTTTGTTAATCAGTGGTTTTTTTAGAAAAAGTTATAGAAAAAAAGAGAGAAAAAAATTAAACAAATGAAAGTATATAGAAGAAAAGTCAAAAGAGGGACGGACTACCCTATATTTATTTTTTATTGTTTTAAAAAAATTTTATTGACTAGAAAATAATATTTTAGCCTTTGTTAATCAGTGGTTTTTTTTTAGAAAAAATTATAGAAAAAAAGATAGAAAACAACTAAACAAATGAAAGTATATAGAAGAAAAGTCAAAGAAGGGACGGACTACCCTATATTTATTTTTTATTTTTTAAAAAATTTTATTAACTAGGAAACAATATTTTAGCCTTTGTTAATCAGTGGTTTTTTTTAGAAAAAGTTATAGAAAAAAAAGATAGAAAAAAAACTAAATAAATGAAAGTATATAGAAGAAAGTCAAAAGAGGGACGGACTATTCTATATTTACTTTTTATTTTTAAAAAATTTTGTTAATCAGTGATTTTTTTAGAAAAAGTTATAGAAAAAGATAGAAAAACTAAACAAATGAAAGTATATAGAAGAAAAGTCAAAAGAGGGACGGACTACCCTATATTTATTTTTTATTTTTTAAAAAATTATTGACTAGAAAACAATATTTTAGCCTTTGTTAATCAGTGGTTTTTTTTTAGAAAAAGTTATAGAAAAAAAGATAGAAAAAACTAAACAAATGAAAGTATATAGAAGAAAAGTCAAAAGAGGGACGGACTACCCTAGATTTATGTGTTATTTTTTAAAAAAATATTTATTGACTAGAAAACAATATTTTAGCCTTTGTTAATCAGTGGTTTTTTTTAGAAAAAGTTATAGAAAAAAAGATAGAAAAAACTAAACAAATGAAAGTATATAGAAGAAAAGTCAAAAGAGGGACGGACTACCCTATATTTATTTTTTATTTTTTAAAAAAAAATTTATTGACTAGAAAACAATATTTTAGCCTTTGTTATTCAGTGGTTTTTTTTAGAAAAAGTTATATAAAAAAAGATAGAAAAAAACTAAACAAATGAAAGTATATAGAAGAAAAGTCAAAAGAGGGACGGACTACCCTATATTTATTTTTTATTTTTTAAAAAAAATTTTACTGACTAGAAAACAATATTTTAGCCTTTGTTAATCAAAGTGGTTTTTTTAGAAAAAGTTATAGAAAAAAGATAGAAAAACTAAACAAATGAAAGTATATAGAAGAAAAGTCAAAAGAGGGACGGACTACCCTATATTTATTTTTTATTTTTTAAAAAAAAATCTATTGACTAGAAAATAATATTTTAGCCTTTGTTAATCAGTGGTTTTTTTTAGAAAAAGTTATAGAAAAAAAGAAAGAAAAAAACTAAACAAATGAAAGTATATAGAAGAAAAGTCAAAAGAGGGACCAACTACCCTATATTTATTTTTTATTTTTTTAAATTTTTATTGACTAGAAAACAATATTTTAGCCTTTGTTAATTAGTAGTTTTTTTTAGAAAAAGTTATATAAAAAAAGATAGAAAAAAATTAAACAAATGAAAGTATATAGAAGAAAAGTCAAAAGAGGGACGGACTACCCTATATTTATTTTTTATTTTTTTAAAAAAAAATTATTAACTAGAAAACAATATTTTAGCCTTTGTTAATCAGTGGTTTTTTTAGTAAAAGTTATATAAAAAAAGATAGAAAAAAACTAAACAAATGATAGTATATAGAAGAAAAGTCAAAAGAGGGATGGACTACCCTATATTTATTTTTATTTTTTTAAAAAAAATTCATTGACTAGAAAACAATATTTTAGCCTTTGTTAATTAGTGGTTTTTTTTTAGAAAAAGTTATATAAAAAAAGATAGAAAAAAACTAAACAAATGAAAGTATATAGAAGAAAAGTCAAATTTAGATACGGATACTAAATCTGTCTCTAAATTTTAGAGACAGATGTTGAATCTGTCACTAAATTAGAGACGGATTCAAAAATCTGTCTCTAAATTAGAGATGGGTTAAAATCTGTCTCTAAAGTTTAGAGACGGATTCTGAATCTGTCTCTAATTTAGAGACGGATTCTGAATCTGTCTCTAATTTAGAGAGGGATTCTGAGTCTGGCTCTATTTTAGAGACAGATACAAAACCCGTCTCTAAAAATTAGAGACGGAATCTGAATCCGTCTAAAAATTAGAGACGGAATCGGATTCCGTCTAAAAATTAGAGACGGATTCGGATTCCGTCTAAAAATTAGAGACGGATTCGGAATCCGTCTCTAAATTAGAGACGGAATCAGAATCCGTCTCTAATTTAGAGACGGATTCATATTCCATCTCTGATTTTTGGTTCTGTCTCTAATCTGTCGCCAAATTAGCTACAGACTCCGTCCGTAGCTAATTTTCCGTCTCTAATTCCGGTTTTCCTTGTAGTGTTTTGTTGCTAGATTCTGCCTGTCCATTGGCTTGAGGGTGAACAGGTGAAGATGTCACCATCTTGACTCCCCAAGATATCAAGAAATCTTGGATTTTCTTACTAATGAATTGGGAGCCGTTGTCACAAATTATCTCTGACAGTATCCCAAATCGGCTGAATATATTTCTTTTGATTAAAGATATAACTTCTCTGTCACGAACTTGTACGTACGCCTCAGCTTCTACCCATTTAGAAAAGTAGTCTGTCATAGCTAGTAGAAATACTCTTCCTCCTGGTGCCCTGGATAATTTTCCTACGATGTCCATTCCCCAAACCATAAACGGCCATGGCGACAGGATAGGATGTAGTAGTTCAAATTGGCCGGGTGCAGATGCCCCCATGCCGTTGATGTGAGTCACATTTCTTTGCGTAGTCACGGCGTCTCTTCTCATTGTGGGCCAAAAATAGCCCATTCTAAGAGCCTTGGTATGCGTACTTACGCCCGGTATGATTTCCACATTGTCCTTCATGCAGCTCCTTGAGAACCTGATGGGCTCGGTCTGCTTCTAGACATCTTAAGTAGTGACCTGCAGCAGATTTTCTAAACAAAAGGTTATCAATAAGTAAATACTTAGATACTCTTACCCTGAAGGATCTAGCATTTTTCTCCTCGGCTGAGATCGTATCATCTAAGAGATACTTGATAATAGGAGCTGTCCAAGAGGTTGCCGCCGAGAGGAAGGTACGTCGACATCTAGAACAAACTCTTCAAGATGATCAATTGGTTGGGATGTCAATATGCACAATTGGGATACTTGTTCTGTGAAATGCTTTTGAAGGCCGAACCTATGTTTGCCAGAGCATCTGCTTGAGAATTTTCTTCTCGTGGAATTTGTTCCAAGGCAAATGATTTGAATTTGGCCGCAAGAATTTTTACGATTTCCAAATATGTCGTCATCTTTGCATTTTTCGCTATGTAGGATCCGTTGTAATGGTTAACAATTAGCAAAGAATCCATAAACACCCGGATATGCTTGACATCTAGGTCCTCGGGCCCTGTTAAACCCGCAATTAATGCCTCATATTCTGCTTCATTATTAGTGGCCTTGAAACTGCAACTGATGGATTGTGGTATTATGTCCCCTTGTGGCGATTTTAGTACAACTTCAAGACCTGTACCTCTCATGTTAGAAGCACCATCTGTGTAGAGAGTCCAGATTTTCAGGATGTCATCATCTTGAAGTTGTTGTACCTCCAATTCCACCTCTTGTTGCATGGTTGGACTAAAATCAGCTACAAAATCAGCTAGGGCTTGAGATTTTATTGCTGTTCTGGGCTCATATTTAATGTCGTATGTGCTCAATTGTACAGACCACTTCGCCATTCGACCTGACATCTCTGGTTTTCTCATAACATTCTTAATAGGATAGTTAGTGCGTACAATTATAGTATGTGTTTCAAAATAGTGCCTTAATTTAATAGAAGCAGTTATCAAAGCTAAAATTAACTTCTGTAAATGAGAATACCTGGTCTCCGCATCTAAAAGTGTCTTACTTATATAGTAGATGGGTTGCTGACTACCATCTCGTTCTGTCACCAAGATCGCACTTACAGCGCCTTCCGATACCGCTAGGTAGATGTAAAGATGTTCCTCCTCCTGAGGTTTGGCCAATAATGGAGGTGTCGACAGGTAAGTTTTGAGCTCCTGAAAGGCTTCTTCATGTTGGTTCTCCCACTGGAACTTCTTGTTCTTCCTTAGGATATCATAGAAAGGTTTGCATTGATCCGAGGATTTTGAAATGAACCTGGTGAGTGCAGCAATCTTTCCCGTCAATCTTTGGACGTCCTTGACAGATTGAGGTGACGACAGGTTGATAATAGCACGTATCTGTTCTGGGGCAGCTTCAATGCCTCTTTTAGTAACCATATAACCCAAAAACTTCCCTGCCTTCATTCCAAAGTTGCATTTAGCTGGATTAAGTTTCATATTGAAACAATCCAAGATATCAAAGGCTTGAGATAGGTTGCTTATGTGATCTTCGGCTTTCTTGGATTTTACTACCATGTCGTCAATATATACTTCCATTGTGTCCCCAATCTGATCTTTGAACATTTTGTTGACGAGCCTCTGATATGTTACACCTGCATTTTTTAGTCCAAAAGGCATAGCAATATAACAATAAATACCTGTGGGCGTCATGAAGGCGGTGTCCTCTTGGTCAGATGGTTCCACCTGGATTTGTTGAAATCCTGAGGATGCGTCCATGAATGTGAGGAGCTCATGTCCGGAGGTGGCATCAACTAACGAATCTATGTGTGGCAAAGGGAAAGGATCTTTTGGACAGGCTTTATTCAAGTCGATGAAGTCAACACAGACTCGCCATTTCCCATTCTTCTTCTCAACCACAACCACGTTCGCTAACCATCTTGGATAATCTACCTCTCGTATCATGTTGGCTTTGAGTAAGCGCTCTACTTCTTCCTTGATGATCTGGTTTCTTGTTTCTGCAAACTTCCTACGTTTCTGGTGCACTGGTTTAAAACTAGGATCTATGTTAAGCTTGTGAGTGATGACATCTTTGCTGATGCCTGTCATGTCATCATGTCTCCAAGCAAAACTCCTTACTCTGCTTCTTAATAGGTCCACAAGCTTCTCTTCTATATCTGATGGGATGTCACTGCCAATAAGTACCTTGATGTCCGGGTTGGAAGGGTCTAGCAATACTTCTTTCACATCATCCTCCCTAGCTTCCGTGACTTCACGTACTTTCCTCTCGTAATTGCTATGCTTGTTTTGGAGATGTCGACGCCTTCATTGAAGTTTTATAACATTCCTTGGCCACCGTTGATCACCGTATATCTTAGCGACACCCCAAGGTGTTGGAAACTTCACACACTGATGGTAAGTGGAGGGTACAGCCTTCATTCCATGAATCCACGGTCTTCCAAGGATGACATTGTAGGATGTTGCACAATCAATTACACAGAACCGTTCCATGGTGTTGAGGCCCTTTGAGTATATTGGAAGCTTTATCTCCCCCACCGTTTCTTTGACTTCACCACTGAAGCCTACCAATACTGAGGATTTCATGATGATCTCCGATTCTGGGATGTTCATTTCCTTAAGGGTACCCAACATAATGAGATTGACAGAGCTACCCCCATCAACCAAGATGCGGCGGATTGTACAGTTGGCGATCTGCAAGGAAATAACTAGACCATCGTGATGGGGTTCCAGCAAGTTATCTCGATCACTCTCATCAAAGGTGATTGGATCCTGGCAAGGTGTCGACATCCTGGGCTGTCTTTCTGGCTTCTCCTCTTTTGACTCCTTAGCATGTCGTTTCGCGGCGTAATAGGATGTGCCACATATTTCGAACCTCCACTAATGAAATTGATCACCTTTGTTGATGCCGGGAGAAACCGGTCTTTCGGCTTCATGAGGAGCTTCCGCACTTTCAAATTCTCTTCTTCTCGGATCCCAAAGAACTCCTTAAGATGTCCCTTCGAGAGCAAGTAACCGATCTCTTTTCTTAGTGCGATGCAATCTTCAAGAACATGTCCAAAGTCTTCATGGTAAGCGCACCATTTTGATTTGTCACGCCACCCCGTGGTCTTATCCGTCTTCTTTGGCCATCTCGGCTTTGTCCCCAAGGTTGCCCATTGCACGAGTACACCCGAAATGTCACCGTAAAAATAATAATCGTAAATGTTAGGCACATTATCACTATCTTCATCCTCACCATCTATTGAATTAATTTTGCTAGTATCAATTTCTCGGATAAGGATTGGAACGGTTGTTCTGCGATGGGACGATCTGGCTTTTTCTCGTCGTGGTTGTCATATGTCGACAACTTGGATGAGGACTTCGATCTTCGCAGCCTCATCTTCCTCCAGCCTTATGAATCTCACCGCCCCGCTTTGACTTCTTCCAACCGCTTATAAGGAGTCATCACCAAATCTTGATAATACCGTGAATCTTTCTTCATCCCATTTTGAATGCTTTTGTGGTCATCGACATGTCAAGATTGGGAATTTCTAGCACTTCCTAATTGAACCGGTGGACATAATCCTTTCGTAGTTTCATTAGGTCAGCTGGATCACATTGTAGAGATCACTTGTCAACCTCTCAAATTGTCGATCGCATGAGAATTGGTTATAGAACATGTTGATAAGCCGGGCGTACGAACCAATTGAACCTAGGGGTTACCTAATCACCATTTGAGAGTCCGGTCCAGCCAAGGTCGATCCAAATCCCCGCATAAGCTGTGCCTCCCTAATTGAAGCGGAATATGGATTATGTCCATCTTTTCTTGATAGTGAGCAACATGCTCCTCTGGGTCTGTGGTGCCGTCATACAACTTCATAGATGGAACGTTAAGACGCTTCGGGATGTCGACATTTGCAATTGCTGGGACAAATCGAGATTGATTGTAGAAAGGCTTCGAGTCACCGGGTTGGATTGGAGGAGTTATGCCGGCACGTTCATTATCGCCTCCCCGAGATCCCGCATCCGTTTGGCTAGTGGGTTTCGCAAATGGGTCACCATAGGAATACGATTGAAATTATTATTATTTAAAAGATTATTCAGAAACCAGAGTTATCCGTGGTAGTTGTGACAAGGTGTTGTCAATGAATGGAATGAACGGGGTGAATCCCGCCGAAGGTGGCGTCATTAGGGTGTCCCCTGCAAGGATGTCAGCTGAGGAGTTTGAGGTGGACTATTCATTGGAATAAATTCATTCTGGAGAGTAGATCCTTCGGTGTTGTCGAAGTTGAGGTTCCTTGCACGCAATGGTGAGACGTTTTCAAGCCGCGAAGCGATGAGCTGTTGATCCTTCTGCATCTTAATTATGGAATTGGTCAGCACCTTTGAATGGTTGTCTTGCTGGTCCAACCTCTGATTCAACCGGGTCAGGATACTCCGGATGTCGGCATCTACATTGGAAGAGGAGGCTTCCTTTTGTGGAGTCTTTGTAGGTCGAGTTTGCTGAGGTCCGGTCTGAGGAGGTGGCGGCAACAAGCTGGTTCTACCTCCTGATGATGGAGCAACGACGGGACTCTTGCCGGCGGCGGACACATTGGGAGGTGCAGACATAATGAATTCGCTTAGGAAATGATCCAAATAACCGATAAACCACGAGGCCCCTCGGTGGGCGCCAAATTGTTTTGATAGAAAAAACAATAGTGTTGAATCTTAACTTTGACAAGTGTGTGGATTAAACAACAAGGAGGGGACTGTGGAATTCGACTAAATGGAACAAAGACATGAAAAGAAAGAATGACACCACGATTTGTTAACGAGGAAAACCTTAGAGGTGATAACCTCTTTGGAAAAAACCCCGGGAGTTAGGTCTCCAACCTTAAAAGTTTCACTATGATTATTATGAATACAACTGTGGAAGATGATGGAGAGAATTACAAGTAGAGTGTGCGTAGAGTGTGTGCATATGAGAGTGCCTGTGTTTTTTCGTCTCCATCTCCCCTTAAATATAAGTAAGTATGAATGGGTAAAAGTTGTTCCTACAATCTCGGGAATAATCTTATCCTCTTCAACGTCCGTGAGACCAAGTCATCCTTGCCGTTGAAGATGTGTTGAACGTGCAAGAAAAATATCCCGTATTCTTCTCTCTTATTCACTGAAAAATAATAATAATAAAGATATTAGAAAAAAATCAAATAAGTAAATATTAAAATGATACTTACAGTGGAATAACATCTTGACATGCAGGAGCAACTGAAGATGTCACCATACTGAAAAATACCCACAACAATATACATATATACATATATACATATACATATATACATATGTACATATATATATATACATATACATATATATATATACATATACATATATATATATACATATACATATATATATATATACATATACATATATGTATATATATATACATATATACATATACATATATACATATACATATACATACATATATATGTATATACATATATACATATATACATATATACATATACATATATATATATACATATATACATATATACATATATATATATATATACATATATACATATACATATATATATACATATATACATATACATATATATATATATATATATATATATATATATATATATATATATATATATATATATATATACATATATACATATATATATATATACATATATATATATATATATATAAATCGAATACTCCAATCGAATACCGAATTGAATCGAATAATTTGAATATCAATTTCGAATCGAATACGAATCAATTTTTATATTCGAATACAAACGAATATGAATACGAATATTCGAATATTTTCACGAATATGAATCGAATATGATGATATTCAATTCGTTTACACCCCTATTTGCAGACATTTATGGAAAAGACCAAAATACCCCCATTCACATTTTCGTCGCGTCCTCCTCCTCCCCACACTGCCCTTGTTGTTTTCTACCCATCACCCACCCTACTCCACCGATACTAAAATGTCAGTCTCCATCCAAAAAAGCTAAACCCACTTCCTCATTTCTTCCCTCCTACACTCCCTCCCCCATTCTCATCTTCTAAATCACGACGGCATTACTCTAATAATGCCTTCAACCCATCAATGTTGCTGCCAATGCTGCGACTACCACCAGCTCATTTGACCCCAATCATCAACATCACTACCACCGCAATTTCACCACAAACACAACTGTAATTCAAGTAATAACCCACCACTCTATCAAAATCAACACCGCCACAAACATATAAAATCAGAACATGTTTCAGATTCATTTGACAAATCGCAAAACCCAAACAAATCCAAAACCACCCCAACAAAAAAAAATCACAAAATCCCAAATTTGTTTTTTTATTTGAAACCTGGTTGTATGAAAATCCATATTAAGTTTTAAAATCAAATTTTCAAAGAGTGTCTTTGAAATCAAATGTTCTACAAACCCAGATTCGGTTCTAGGTTCTTCGATTTATGGGAATATCCAACAGTATTGAGGATTACTTGCATTTAAAGAGAAGGGGTTGGTTTGATTTTCGACATGGCCAAGGAAAAGATAGTGCGAGATTGAATTTCAGAGGCCCTTGCCGAAGAAAAAAACATAGTATTGGATATGATAGGGAGGCGCTCACTCAAAGAAGGGAAATAAGGAGCGAGATTGTGGGCAGGGGGTGGTGTGGTGTGGTGAGGGTGGCTGGAGATGGAGATGGAGGAGTGTGGGCGGCGACAGAGGGGGTTGGCGTTGAGGAGGTTTAGGGGTGCCTGGACTTGAGAAAAAAGAAAGGGCGAATGTGGGTTGATCATGGAAAAGTTTTTCTGGTCTTCTCATTCGATGGAAAAGATTAAAATATCCCTAATTAACTTACGTGAGCGGCACATGTTATGCTTTTCGTTAGATTTTTAACGCTTCATCTAAAATTACACCTGATTGCAACAAAAAGACAAATTCAATAACCAACTTGTAACAAATGAAATTCGATAACCAATCGAAAAATTTCGACAAACTCATTTGACTAAAATACAATTTGCCCAAAAATAAATATTTAATCTTACCTCATTACTAAACTCGATTGGAAGAAAAAAAAAATAGTGTAAAACAACTCAAGTTGATACTCTTGAATATTCTAACAGAGTTACAAACTTTGTCAGATTCTTCTGAAGAAATAGAAATAGAAATAGAAATAGAAATAGAAATAGAATGAATGTTTATTTAAAGAAATTGGAGAATAATAAGTTACTTTGGTTAGTAATAGTAATAATGATTCAATCCACGTGTCCATCACGATTGATAAAGAAGGTATTGTTGGAAAAATAGTGGGTGTGTGAAGGAAATTTGAGATTATTTCCTAAATGGGTTATTTGTTAAATGACCAAATTGATTATGGATTTGTATTCTACTCCATGAGAACATTAAAATCGAATATTTATTTGTCCAAAATGGTTGATGGATGAATGAAATATTAAGGCTCAAAGATGATGGGTTGGAAGTGGGAAAAAAAAAGTTATCCCACATTGAATGGGAATGTGAAAGGTAGATAGTTTAAATACTACTACACTTTATGTAAGGAGTAATTGTGTGTGGCATTCTCTCGCGCAGGGGTGCAAATCATGGTCCAAAATAGGCTTGGGGCCACCGAACTCATGTGCGTACGTCCCGCGGACACGAATGTAGCCGAAATGGCCTACTCGCGCAAGCCCACCTTTTGCTAAAATTTTGAATTTTTGATTTCGAAATTGAATTTTGATTTCGGAAATTTACTCCCATTTACCCATTGTAACCTAAACCGAAATCGAGTTAATTCGATTTTAAATTCTTCCTGTAATGTACCATATCACGTAATCAAATGCAAAATTATTACCGTAATAATTTTCATGATTATGATGGAATTGGCGCTTTGATTCAAGGCATCTATAAAATGGAGTCTTCACAAATCATTTGACACACCGTAAATTTTCCCGCAAACTCTCACTCTCTCTTGCTTCACATATTGTTCTATCTTCGTTTGGCCTCCTTGCATATTGCATTTGGTGATATTGTCTAGGCACCGCCACCCTGCCGAACTTGAGGTGCAAAGTGCCCCGGTCCGCACGTTCTATCCTCTGAGACTCGCGTCCAAGGCAGCCCTCAAGCACTATTGGTGAGGGGACGAATAAGTCTTAAGGAGACCGATTCTATCGTGGCTCGTGCACAACCGTGTTGCTGCTATCTTTTTTCTTTATTTCCAGTTTATATTTTCTGTTCAGTCTATATATTTCTGTTCTGTATTTTTTATTAGTAATTTCTTTGCTTCTGTAATTGCAAATTTTGCTAACAGGTATCATCGGGGGAGGGGACATTGGCGTGATAACATTTATGAAAACCAGCAGCTTGTTATACCCTACTAATTAATCACTTATTACTATTATTATTATGACACCCAAACCTGATTAGCTGTCATATCTCCTACCTCATATCTCTTTGTTTCCCCTAAAACCTATACTCCCTCAGTCCAGTATGGTTCATCATTTTTTGCTCAACACGCAAATTAAAAAAATACTCCCTCCGTCTCGCTAATATTCGTACTAACACTTACTGTTTGCGCGAGAATTAAGAAATATGATATTTTAATAAAGTGTTGTGAGTGTAAAAGAATGAGTGGAAAGAGAATGAGTAGAGGGAATAATAAATTATAATGGTGTTGTGAGTATTAAAATAATGTAGGAGAGAGAATGAGTGGGATAGGGTGAATATTTTATTAATATAAAGTTTTCTTTTTGGGAGTGTGCGGATATTAGCGGGACGCCCAAAAAGGAAAGTGTGCGGATATTAGCGGGACGGAGGGAGTAGGTAGAAAGAAAAAATATTGTGAGTGTAATTTGAAAATAGGAAAGAGAATTAATGAAGGAAATAGTAAATTTAAAAAGTGTTGTGAGTGTAATAGTGAATTAGGAGAGAGAATGAGTGGAGAAAATAGTTAGTGGGTAGAATAGAATATTAATAAATCTTTTCCATTTTAGGAAAGGTGAAGCTTCAAATGAGACGCCATTTTAAGTAAAAGATGAAGCATTTTCTGGGGCGGAGGGAGTATTATATTGGATCGAAGCATTTCTCTCACTTTTTTGGGCTTCTTTGGTTAAAAACCGACATAATTAAAATATTTAGGTCTGATCTGATCCAGTAAGTAAGTCAAGAAAGTCGTCCCCTGGCCCCCAAAGTTTCCTTCTTTTTACAACATTTTTGTGATTTATTGGGTTTATTTTTTTCTTTAAAACTAATGCAATATAGCTTTTTATCCTTGCTATTACATTCAAAATTCAAAATTATATAATTTTCTAATCTTTGCGATTATCCCAATCAAAAAATGTCAACCAATTTTTTCCATAGGGTCCCCGATTTGAAATGAAAACCCCCGTAAATTCCTTACTATAAAGTTATCGCGAAACTATCCTTCCCTTACTACACATATATACCGCATATTCTCCCCGATCCTCCCAAAATTGTTTCAAACCCTAACTCAGTCGCTTTCTCTCTCTCTCTCTCTCCCCTCCCGTCCAACAACTTACATTAATATTTCAATCTGAGAGTACCAATATTCTAGCTTTGGGAAGTATAATGTCTTTATGCGCTTGACCAAATTGGGAGGTTCTCAATTGTGGCCCATAGTTGAACTGGCCTGAGGGCCTTGTTCAATCTTGAATCAAGCCCTATGTATAAGAGGTATTAACAAGCAGAAAATTTTGGGGGAAACCTGTTTCTCCATAAGTTATAAAAAGTCTTGTTTTTAAATATATCAACTTGATGTTTTAAAACCTAAACTCACTGTTTTAAAGTGGACTTTTTATAACTTATGAAGAAACAGGTTTCCCCTAAAACCTACTCATTAACAAGTGGTTCTTGAAAGTAAATTGAGAATTTTATTTGGAATTTCTTTTCTTTTCTTAATTTTTTACATTTTTTTTGTAATTAAATTAAATTTTACATTTTTTTTATTTTTAATTTTAATTTTTTTCCTTTCTTTTTTTATACATTTTTCCTCATATGTTTTAATTGACGATTTGACATAGAAAATAATATGCAAAAATTATGATTAAGCAGACATGTCACATTACATAATTAGATGTGTCCACATAGAAAATAAATCAGGGTTCCTAGATAACTGAATTTTTTCTCAAATAATCACTTTTTAAAAATCTATTTTCCAAATAACTCACTTTTCAAACTATTTCTCAAAATGATCAATTTTTTGAAAATCACTACACGGTGTAGCGATTTTGATTGTGACCGGTCAAAATCGCTACACCGTGTAGCGATATCTCAAAAATTTCATATTCCCTTACCGATTTACAGTCTGTTCATTTCAAAACAAACAAAACCTAGCCGCCGGTGGAAGGAGAGAAGAAGGAGACATTTTTCAAATGTCAAATTCAAGCTTTTCATCACCAAAATTTCGTTATTGTAAGTTTACATTCATGTTTTTTACTTCATTTTGTGTTGATTTTGCTTTGATTTTAGTATTTGTTTACTTGCAATTTAGATTTATTTGAACTCAATTATTGATATATTTTGAACTCAATTGTTAGTATACTTTGATTTTTGTTGTTGTATATGTTGATTTTGAACTCAATTGTTATTGTACTTTGATTTGAGTTGTTGTATATGTTGATATTGAACTCAATTAGTATTGTTTTATAACTCAATTGTAAGTATATTTGAACTTAATTATTGGTATATTTGAACTCAATTGTCATATATTTGAAATTATGGGGTTTTGAACTCATTTTGTGAGCTTTTTTTACTCAATTGTTAGTATGTTTGTTATTTCATTTAAAAGTACTTGATATTAAAATTGGGTTTATTTTGTTGAAACAGATGAATTCCTTCGTTGATCATGGGCCTATCGATAACTCTGTTCTGACCGAGCATGAGAACCACAGAGCGCCTTTTGGGTCGGAGTGGATGTTGCTAGTCCGCTCCCATTTCGTTGTGGCGCCACGTTGTCGGATAGACTAGCGCCGAGGATTTTGTCGAGATTATTGGAGTGTGGATTTATTGGAGTTCATCACATAGGGAGGATTCAATATGATTGTGGGTTGCTGGAGGCCTTGATCGAGAGATGGCGTCCGGAGACCCATTCATTCCACCTCCCGGTAGGTGTGTTGGGTATGTTTATTATAAACCCCTCCTATTACTTGATTTGATTGATACCATTACCTATTTTGTTTTATATGGACTATAGGGTATTATGTATGAAGTTTTATAACTTCAATTTTTAGTTAAGCCCATTTTGTAGTATAAATTACTTAGGCTTGAGTAGGTTAAAATTTCTAAGTATTCTTGGCCCTAGAAAGGACTAAACTTATGCAGAATGCGGTCAACCGCACATCTATCTGCGTACCGCAAGATCATTTCAAGACCGCACAAGATCTTGCCTGACCGCATATTCCATAGCAACCGCATCGACATGCTGACCGCATTATATGGAAGACCGCACACCCTGGCAGACCGCTTGGCATTCCAAACCGCATGGCTTGCTAGACCGCACATCATCAAGTCCTTAGCCAATTTGAAGATTGAGAAATTAACTCTAATCACAACTCAGAGTTAACTCAGAGAATCATACCGTTGCAGAATTCATTCAAAGAATTTCAAATTAGTGGCAGCTGGGATATCTCGTACAAAGGACATACCAGTACACCACCTCGCCACTAACTCTGCAACATTGTAAGTACCCCAATCTGGATCACCCCCTTTCAAGCACACGGGAAGCACCGCAGACTCATCAACGCAGTCTCGACGACCTCTGGCACTCAAAACCCTCTCAAAACCCCCAGCCAAACCAAGGGAGGAGCCTTCCTGGGATAAAAAGGGACAAAAGGACCTTTTGGGAATTTTCAGGAAATTGGAAAAGCACACATGATCCGTACGGACCTCTTTGCTTTAATAATTACTGAATCCTCTTAAAGTCCACAATATTCCCTCAAATCCCGGGAAAATGATTACCCTCCTGCAGAGTTGGTCCGTACGGACCTCTTTGCATGTCAAGTTGGTCCGTACGGACCTTATTGCACAGGGGACATCATAATTGCAGAATATTCACCATCATCACAGATTCCCTCAAAACGAGGAAAACCAAAAGTCTGGATTACCAGGGAGATCCGTACGGACCTTCTTGCACCAAATCTGGCACTATAAATAGAGGGCTCCCCCTCCTCATTTTCACACACCTCCCACTTCTCTCTTCCTCCCTAAGCCTTCAGGCTTCCCCTCTAAGTCCTCTCGAGGCACTCCCGGCCCCTTTCGGATCCTTCCGAGGCCTTTCGAGCCCCCTTGTGGTGCTCCGAAGCCTCCCCGAGCGCTCCCGCGCTGCGCCGAGGCACTCTCGAGGTACTCTGAGGCCCCTCGTGGTACTCCGAGGCCTTGCCTGGTCTTTCCACGGTGTCCCGGCTCTTTCCGAGTCAAACCGGCAATCCCAAACCACGCCGAAACTCTGCCCGAGTGACTCCTGCCACCCCAACGCACGCCGAACCTCTGTCCGAGTGATCCCTGCGATCCCCACGCGTGCCGAACCTCTGCCTGAACGCAGCCTGCAACATCAACTCTCGCCGAAACTCTGTCCGCAGACAACCGGCCCCTCCCGAAGCAATCCCGATCCGTACCGGAACGCTACTCCGACCTCAAACACTATTCCTCAGCGGAAGACAGACACGAACCAACATTGGTAAGTCTTCCTTCCATTACTATTTCAATACATTTCAATACGTAGTGTACAATGTAGACATCCGACACAGCATGCATTTTTAAAAGCACACACACACACACACAACATTTAAAGGATATTAGGGGTATCCGAAAGACTCGTTTTACGAGGCGACTCGGGTGAGCTCTAATATTCTAATATTCTCTTCCCGAGGAGTCATCTGACCTCCGAACTCAAAATCTCATCACACAAAAACAGTTTAAAATTATCTTTAAACTGATGCCCTTTTTCAATGTTTTGGGCTTAATAAAAACGGCGTGGCGACTCTACAAAGCAAAAACACAGCGAGACACCTCCAACCAACGAACGAACGCCGCAAGGCGGGGGAAATGCCAGATGCCGGGGCGCGAACGCGCTGCCTCTCGGATCCGGGTGATTTCAGTTGGCGACTCCGCTGGGGACTATTTTGTTTTAAAAAACTTTTAAACAAAACAAAAGATTTTTAAAACGATGATGAGGGTCAAACTTTCATTTTACCCCTTCCTTTAACTGTTGTGTGTGTGTGTGCACGTGCTTCGTTTTTATTTTACAAAATCATAAAATAAAAATAAAAAAAATGCATCAATATACATCTGTGCATACATTTAAAATTCTTCAAAAACTTCTGTTTTACTCAGAAAAAGAATTTTAGAGACCGCACACTACGCGCACTGCTGCCTCGGTTACACCGCACGCTACTCACCACCGTCGCCTCGGTTACACCGCACACTACGCGCACGCTTGCCTCGGTTACACCGCACACTACTCACACTGCCGCTCGGTTACACCGCACGCTACGCGCATTGCTGCCTCGGATACACTGCACACTACAACCCTTAACCCGGAGTTGTCTCAGTTGCAGTCCGTTTGGTCTTCCTAGGCCTCTCGGATGCGCGCAGGATCATTCCAAACATCCCATCCTAGCCAAGCGTCAACCCTGCACGTTTGAGTCTTGAGTCACACTCTGTCCAGACTCGGTTGGTTTTTACCGGTCCCGTGTCATACACTGGATACATATCCCACGCCGGCCATTTTCTCGAGTCAAGGCTCGGAACTCAAGATCCCTTGCGCAAGCAAAGCGATGAAAGGTCATGCTAAAATCTTGACCTGATCTTGATTTCCGAAGCTACACCTGCACGATGTTCCGTCCCGATATACATCCATGCCCACATGACACCATGTCATCAAGCCTTTGATACGTCGCCCATGACGATATGACCCGCCAACGCCTAACGTCACAGATCCCTTACGCAAGCAAGGTAAAGAGAGGTCATGCCGAACTCTTGACCTGATCTTGACTTAGTGGCCGGCTCGGTTCACTATTCACATGGCTAATGCATCAAAACGAACATGACAGGCTCGGTCCTTAGGTCCGATTTTTCTTTTAGGCCGGTGGAAACCGCTTGCCCTATAGGACCCTCGCCCGGGGCTGTCCACCCTGGGATATCGAAATACAGGTGCAAAACGAGGGGCTTATAGCCGCACAGATGGTCTCCACTGACCCAGGATCTAGCATAGTTGCGAAAAAGAAGAGCAATCTTTTCCAACCTATCTAGGATTCTGAGAAAACACTGTTTTAAGTAAATTAAAACAACAAAAATAAAAAAAAATCATAAATAAAAGAAATGGAAACCGCATGCCACGTGAGCTTTCCCCCTTTTATCCCGTGAGGCCATTCCTGTGTCTAAACCTTGCCCGTCACCCTCCAATGAACGAGAGAGTGATCGAGAGTACCCGGAACCCGTCTCCCCGTGTCAAAGCCGCAAGGTCCAACTTCCTTCCTAGCTCGTCACAGATGCCCGTTATTTCCCCATGGCCAAGTCGGTGGATAACAACGATGAGAATGGGACCTTACCCCCGAGAAATTTCCCCAACATTGGAAGAAGTTTGGCGGGTCCTCATGGCTATTGAGAAACGTCAAGGTGAGCAACAAGCTCGATCGAAGGTGCCATGCACCACTTTGGAACATTAGCCACCCAACTACCTCGGGGCTTCCCAAGCCATGACCGCTTGGACCTCTAACGTCTCTCATTGTCTCCCGTAGATCAACTCGTGCCTCATACGAGCCATGCGGTTATGACGTAAGGCCACAAGACCTTCCGGAGGAAAGCTCGCCCATTCAAACTCCCGAGGTCCCGGTACCACCGTCGAACAACGAACACATTCGTGGGACGTCGATTGACAGAAGGCTTGTCTGGAAATGGAATTCCATGATGAAATGAACGAGGGCCGCCCTCGAAGAAAGAAGAAGCCATCTTCTCAAAGAAAACCGAAAAAGAGGTACGAATCCGGTGATCCCACAGCCGGAACCCTTGGAGAACCCTCGTGAAAGTTTGACTACTATGTCATCTACTCCAAGAAGTCTAGTTCGCACAAGGCCATGGCAATGTCTCGCTCCATGATCACTGGGACGAGCTCGCACCGCCACCGAGGGCCCGAAGGTCCGTATAATCCAACCCCCGTCTTGGGAAGATCTCAAAGCCACTATTGATGCTTCAAAGAAAAGCCATGACAGTTGAACGAATTGAAATGCGCAGCCCGGCCTTACGCCAATCGTGGTCCTCCACTACTACGTAAATAGGAGAGACAAGCAAAACCATAGGTCCGTAAGTGGAACGTTCCGACACGTTCCGGTCAAATCCCAAATTAATCCCCACGGACACAAAAGGCCACCCATACCCGAGCCACGAACCGAAAAGGGGCCCTACGCCAAAGAAGCCGAAACCTTGGATCCAAAGGCCGAAGATCCCGCCTTAACACGGCTCAAGCGCACTCAGCTAACATCTCACTCGGTCCCTACTCACTTCATCTTACCCGCACAAGCTCAAGTTGGAAGAAAGCCCGGCCTGCACTATGGTTCCCATCACAAGGACACCCGATGAAGCAGCTCGGATGATTGGCAACATTAATTACAGCAATATCATCACTTTCACGAGCTCGACCTTCCAAAATTTGGGGCCGACCACAACGAACCTCTCTACATAAATGCTCAACTGACGAGCGTCGCCTTCCCACGGGTTTTGGTAGATGGGGGATCATCCATGAACGTCCTTCCAGCCAAAATGATGGATTTGCTAGGGATCAAAGCAACTGATCTAAAGCCCTCGACTCAGGCAATCAAGGCATACGACTCAACATCCCGCCCAGTCTTGGGAATAGCCACCTTGAACTTGTGGTTCGGAAAACAAATGATCCCAACGGATTTCCAAGTCATTGACATCCCGATCACATTCACTGCCATTTTGGGACGCCTCGCTACACCGTATCAATGGGGTGGCATCCACTCTCCATCAGTGCGTAAAGTTCGTCCAAGGAACAGATCTAACCATCATCTACGGTGATAGCGTAGTCACCGAAAGGACCAACACAAACGGCGTCCCGGTCTTAGAGATCAAACCCGACGATTATGGCATGATGCTAACATGGTTCACCATCGAAAGCCCAAAGGCCCAAGTGTGCCACATAGACCTGCCTTTGATTTGGGACAAGATCCCTCCCCCGATGAAAATGATGAAGCACATGAACTACATCCCGGGGCTCGGTTTGGGAAAATGCCATCAGGGCACCCAACAGATCATCAATATCAAAGAACAGAATACCCTGCACGGCTTGGGATACATTCCTACTCCCGAACACGTTGCGGAGGACAAGCGAGCCGCACGAAACGCTCACAGTATAACAAAAGAGGCTTGCACGCCATCTCCGATCTTCGTCCTTACAGCTTCGACATGACTAAGTACTTCACAAAGAAGGCCGGCAACTTGGAAGAAGATCCAGGAAAGGGAACAGAGCTGATCAACGCCAAACAAAGCTGGCCTACAACCATGAACAAGCTCCAGCAGAACCTGGCAAGATTCAGAGGCCTCAAGCCAAATCCCGTCCGAAGAGCATTTCTCGACACACCGCCTCTGCGGGATCCACGACCACCACTATTCACAACGAATTTTGGTTTGGGAAAACCCCTCTTTGGCGTAAGAACTCGAAAAACTCTCTCGTCAACACTCCCGCTTCAACAAGTGGGACGAGTCCGCATTCGAGCTAGTAATGCCCAAGACAAAAGCAAAAGACTCGCACGATGCTTGGGACGAGCCACCGCTTCCACTCGTTCTTCAAAGAAGAAATCGAGATGCCGATCTAATCGATTTTGTTTCGATAACTCTGTGATAGCAATGATCGGGAACGGTGACATAAAGCCCTTTCAAGCCCCATCTCCTATCAAGCTCATTGCCACTCAATAACCGGGCCACCTTCTCCGACTCCACCGCGCAAAAGGACATGATCGAGCAACTTGGTCCGACCCCTCGAGTCCTAGAGTCTAGTGTCAAAACTCATCCCGAGTCCATTATCTTTGAATTTGAGTCCATCGAGTCATCTCGATGGCCTCACGCCGAAGATTACGAACTCATTGCCAATAATGTATTCCCGTATGCTCTTAATGAATGCTTCGATCTTTCCGAGTATCCTCTCACGCATCTTTAACAACCGATAAATTAACTAACACACAAACAAGCAATAACGATTCACTTGATAAAGAAGCGCACACATTAAACGAACAATACATTAAGCACATCTTTAAGCATGTTGCCAAACGAGAGAAAACCGGGCCCAAGTCGCCGAGAAGGTTTTAATCACAACGATTTGCAAGATTGGCCGAAGAGCCAAAGAGACGCAAGTTCGACGCCATTTCAAAGACAAACCGCATCTTCCAATACCTCAAGAACGGGGAAACCACCTTCATGAACAAGGAAGACCCACACACGTAAGGGGTCAAAACCAAGAGCATCATGGCCCTAAAACGCCTCGACTCTCACTTCGTCATCCTCGGGGACATGCTATACAAGAAACGCTACCATGGGCCACTCCTACGCCGCATCGCCCAGGAAGAAGCAAACAAGTTCATGAACGAAGTCCACAATGGGGCTTGCGGTCCCCACATGAACGCCGAGCCCCGATGCAAATCATTCTCGGGATGGGCTACTACCGGATCTCCATGGAGGCGCATTGCATCCACATTGTCCGAAGCCGCGACAAGTGTCAACGGTTCTCCAACCTCAATCATCTACCTCCCCACGATCTCTACCGCATGACTACACCCCGGCCATTTGCCACTTGGGGAATTGACGTCATCGGGAAAATTGCTCCGCCAGCAAAGAACGGCCACGAGTTCATCTTAGTAGCCATCGACTACTTCACCAAATGGGTCGAAGCCAAGTCCTACAAGGTACTCACCTCCAAGAAGGTCGCGCATTTCCTCAAGGAAAACATCATCTGCCGATACGGCATTCCAAATGAGGTCATATCAGACAACGGTTCACACTGCGAGGGGAATTCGATGCATCGCCGGGCCGAATTCAAGATCACACGCCACAAATCTTCTCCCTACCGGCCACAAACAAACGGCGCCGTGGAAGCAAAGAAACAAAACCTCGAACGGATCATCCGAAAATGACCACCCGAGGACGAGATTGGCCCGAGAAGCCGCACCTTGCACTTTGGGGCTACCGCACACGGCCGTAATGCCACGGAGAAACCCCATTCGCCTTGACATACGGGATGGAAGCCCTTCCCATTGAATTGGCAATTCCCTCACTCCGAGTGCTGCTGGAAAATGACATCAACGAAGTCGAATGGCTCCGAAGTCGACATGACGAATTGGCTCTACTAGACGAGCGACGACTAAAGGCCATGGAACACGTTCGAGCCTATCAAAGCAGGATGGCTAGAGCTTTCGACAAGAAAGTCAAATCCCGAGACATCGTGAAGGCGACCTTGTACTCAAAGAAAAGCCTCCCACTCGAACCAACCCACCTGGGAAAATGGGAACCCACATGGATCGGCCCTTTCGTGGTACAAAAGATCTTCTCCTGAGGTGCCATGAAGCCGATGCACCTAGACGGCAATCCCTTCATGAATCCAAATAACTAAGCAAACTTCGCAGATACTTCGCCTAAAGAAGAACAATCATGCATCTCTTGGCACTCCATGTAGTGTCGAACTACGCAGACCTGAGCCCTCTAGTCCTGGGGAACGTAGGCAACCTTAATTGGTCCAGTCTAAAAACACACAAAAAAGTCAAAAGTTTGAATGTCAATCAAGCCCTCCATCAAGCTACGCACTTTTCAAGAGCACGCCCCAACGTCACCTTGACCAAGTCAAACGACGGCGGCAACATCAAAGGACATCCGAGGGTCACTCAAAGATCAAACGACCGACTCATGTCCGCTTCCAAGCCAGGGCTTGTCTTCGCCCTCACGCGCTTCGAAAAAAAAAAAAAAAGAGATCTCGAGCAAGGGCTCACAAAAAAAAAAAAAAAAAAAAAAAAGAGAGCTCGAGCAAGGGCTCACAAAAAAAAATAAAAAAAAAGAAGCTCAAGCAGAAGCTGTGAAAAGGAGGTCAAGAGCCCGACGCCAACAAGAGGCAAGGAAACTACGAAAAAGACCGTCAAAACGACTTGTCAGGGGATCACTCAACCTCTCAGCCAAGCACAAAGCCTAAGCAAAAGGGGGATTGTCGTCATGGCCCGCATCGTCTTCAATCCGCAAATGCAACAGAAAAGTTCAAAGATGGACGCCGACAAGATGCACAAAAGACATAAAGGCAAACAAGAGATCTTGCGTCTCGACAAAGCTTTAAAAGTAAATCACAAATCACTAACGGTTACAACATTTCTTGATGAGTTCAAGCACGGTCTACTCTCAAGTTCACAACATGCTAAAAGACAATTTTAATACATTTAACAAATAATGTGTTTACAATGCAATGAATGGATACCTAGGAGGTCATTCCGCGCCATCTCGCGCTGTCCCTCGCCATTCTTTCCTTTCTTCCCTCGTCCCCCGAGTCTTCTTTCGCTCAACGTGAACCAACTCGCGTCTCTCGCTCCGAGATCGTGGGTCCTCCCGTAGAGTCAAACAATCCAAAGAGCTCTCGTGGCTTCATTCGCCCGTGCTTCGGCTCGGATCTCCTCCCTACGAGTCCGCAAAAGAGGACCTCTCCCCGTCGCCGGTCAACTCTAGTCTCATAGTCAAATAAAGTGTCTCCCGTCACATCCAAAGGGTCGACTGTGCTTCGCACTCCTAAGGCAATAGCTACTACGGCAACCGGTCCCGTAATCGCTTACACGCCGCTCTCCAAGGCCACTGGGATCGCCCAACACGCCGCTCATACTGTGCCGTGCACCGAGTCGTCAATACGACACTCCCGACGTCTAAGGAGTACCACAGAGGGAAAGCGGAATACTTCCATACCCTCGTAAAATACAAGAAGGCACCCGAAGCCGCCATACAAAGAGGAACTACCTCCGCAGCAGCAAGGTCATCCCAAATTTCAACAAAGGCTCCTCGCTTCATCCCAAACCGCCGGAAACAAGCGACGGAATATAGAAGGAGGACCAAGACAAACCCGGAACTCGACGACATAGGACCCTTCCCGAAAGACCCTCCTAGTCTCAATCCTCCAGCCGAGGAACCCACCAACGGATCCGATGCGTACCAAGCCGTGCCATCCATCTCTCCCAAAGTGACCGATCCATATCCAACGCAAGAGGTCGCCGAGCAAATGACCACGGACTAAACGACGCCTGAGCCTCTGGCATGGCCTCGAAGTCTCTCTCGCAGCCACAAGGTGAGCAAAGCGGGGCTTCCCCTCTCATGAAACGATCCCCGCCGCGACGGTCGATACCATGAAGAGTCTCCCCAAAGCACCAACGGGACAATATCATCTCCACTCCGCAAAGTGCTCCAACCACATCTAACAAAGCGCCATCGCAAATGCCAAGGAGCCGACCATGAAAAGCGTCGCCATCACGCACAAGGCAAATGCGTCCCAAGAGACATCACTCATCATCACCCATGAACCGCTCCGGCACTCGTAAATGTCAATATGACCCGAATCGAGGATCATGCCCCGCACTTCTTCCAACGAAGTACGAAGAAAGCCTCGCAAGCTTCACGCTCACCGCAAAGACCACCAATCAAAGGAAGCGAGATGGCCTCCACCTCCTGGGCCCTCCAATCAAAGCCCGAAAATCCTCAAAAGTGGGCAGCATTTCATTGTAGGAGAAACAATACACATGCCTCCTAACATCCTGCAACTTCGCGGCACCCGCAACAACTCCCAATCAGAACCAACTCCTTAAAAGACCAAATCGAGCAAAGACGAAACCTTACCTCGAAAGCCCGTCTCTCGATGCCTCATACGGCGCCGCATCCACATTTTAAGCCGCTCAAGGAAGTGTGCTTGCTTCTCCGCGAAAGCCTCGGCAAAATTCTAGGGACGTACGAAGAATCCATGGCAAAAATGGAGGTTCCTAGAGAAAATGGGAAAGAAAGCTCGAAAATGGCCGCAAATGGGGAATAGGAAAGAACCGCAGAATCGGAAAGCATTTATGTCCTTCCCAAAGCAAGGGTGGTCCGTACGGACCTCTTTCCATGCTAGGTCCTGTCCGTACGGACCTCCTTGCAACCGTAACCCATTTCTCCAAAGAACAAGCACAACAACCACCGTTCTCGCCAGACCTTGCTCCAAACCGCCCAAACACCGGCCAAAGCCATTCCCGCAAACATACACTACCCACAAACGCACTCACCACGTGGCATGCACAAAATAAAAAATACTAGCAACAATTTCTAGGACAATTCCCAGAATCCCAAAATGACATTACATCTTAAAATAAAATGCTGTTTGCCGTGCAAATACGAGTGTTTTATTATAGGTACATCAAATGTCTGTTGCTAAACAAAAAAAAAAAGAGAGAAGATATGGAAAGAGGGAAAGCAAATGAATACTAATCAGACTCCTCAGCATCATCATCCTCGCCAAGGTCCTCCAGAGAGAAGTCGGGCATCCCGGCGAACTCGCCCGTCATATCCTCGTCATCGTAATACCGAGCCCTCCGAGGCCGGGTACTCAAAGTACTCAAGGATCAAATCCGACGAAAGGATCAAAGAAAGAAGGCTCGACGATCCTCACCCCGCGCATCCCGCGGAGGGAAGAACTGATAAAAGGGCCGCGCCTGAGCTCCCGAAGACGTCCCGCATCCATGCTATGCCGCCCTCGAAGGTCCCTCCCGCCGTGGCTCCGGCTCGGCTCTGTGGAGGAACATCTGCGTAATGCCTCGAAGGCATCGGCCGGGTACGCCGCACGCGTCGCGAAGACCGGCAAGACATCTTCGACGCCATCTTCTTCGCAAACGACCTCATCGCCACATAACGGCGAAGTCAAGATATCATAGGCTCTCCCCGGACTCGCACAAGCAAGCGCCCAAGGAAACGCTCATCAATACGCTTATACTCAACAACAAAAAGAGAAAAATGCGTAAAAGATGCCAAGATGGAAAAGAGTAAGCACACTCACCGATCTATCAGATCCACTGGAGATGCAAAGCAGAGCTCGCTCGTAAACGGGTACGTACACCCTCCTCCTCGATCCGTCCCCACGGACATACATGAAATCCGGCCCCGACATCGGAACCTCGGGGAACCCGCGCGCCCTCTCTCCTCGCCAATACCGCGGCCCTCAACTTCCTCCTCACGAAGGCCCCATACTCCTCTCCATACAAAATAAACTCCTCGACACCCACACCGCCAAGGTACCTCTCAAAGTCCAACACATCCATATCTCGGGAATCAAGCATCCCAAAAGGAGGGTCCCTGAGCCACGGGAAGCACACACCGGGGCCATGCCGCGTAAGACCCGCTCCCTGTGTACATGACGTCACAAGTCGCCCCGCAAAGATCTTCCGCTGCGCTGTCACCTCAGAGCCCTCGAACTCATCGCCTCATACCGAGCCCACGGGAACAAAATAAACCCCTCCTGTGCTACCTCTCTCCAGACGCTCCCGCACATCCCCGTAGGCGATGGTGAGCTTCCCCCGCCGCTCCTCCTCTTCCTCGCCGAACGAGCCCAAATTTCACACATAGCAGATACGCCATGCCTCAGATCTCTATCCCACGGAAACACCGAAAAATCTCATAGAACCACACCGTGACAAAAACAAAAGGCTCAAGGCAAAAGAAGATGGAGAAACGACAAGTTGCTAAATCAAAAACAAAGAATAAACTCATACCTCCAAAGCAAAGTCAAACAGCCAATGAACCGGGCTACGCCCCTAAGCCAAACCGGTCCAAAGAGAAGTAGAGCTCGGCCAAGCCTCGCCTCGCCCCAAGCAATGTCACAAACTCTCTCCAGATCAATCAAGCTCTCCAACAGCAGCGAAAGGAGCCGCAGCCGCGTGGTTCGAGAACAAAGTCTCGGAAAGTGCAAACCACAAAAGGAGCGCGCCGCCGCCTTGCTGCCACCTGGCTCCAGGGTACCCCGAACATAGGCCCTAATGCCGGCCGTAATCCTCGGCCCACATCGCTATACAAAGATCCCTGCACTCGCGAGGACGAGGCTCAAAGCCCAGCAGCCTCGGTCAACACATCATCGCCTATCATATCCCTCCACCGCACCGGCCCTCCTTTTCAAGGAAAGCCCGGTAATCGCGAGAAAGTCGGTAGGGCGTCACCGTCACCCTCTCCCCACTCGATGGAAGGTGTGGGTGGTATCCCACCAATACTCGTAAAGGCCAAGGAAGACGCTCTTGTTCTTCCTCGTGTCGAGACCCCGCCAGTTCTCTACGAACACACCCAAGCCGTAAGCGTAGACCAGCCTCCCGGGACTCGGCCTACCATCCACAGAAATATCGTGCATCCGATGCCACAACTCAACAATGCCTCGAGCGACCCCCGAGTCTTCATCCTCTTGGCCTTCCCACCATGAGCCCCACATCCTCGCAGTAAACACAAAGAAAGGTACGTCATTCGCAGACTTAATGCAAAAGAAAATCAAAGCATACATATAACCCGTCACGAAACACGGCACACATTGCACATACTTTTTACATGCAACTCAAAACAATGACATGCATTATACATAATTTTTTCCATGCAGTCCGTCACAAAACACGGCACACACTGTACAGATTTTCTCAACGGAGGGATCAAGCACTACACGACACATTTTCAAAATAAACCGTCACGAAACACGGCACATATTGCACATATTTTCCCCACAAAGTCCGTCACCCAAAAACACGGCACACACTGCATAACAAAAGTCCGTCCCTACACGGCACACACTTTCGTACAAAACCCGTCACAAAATACGGCACATGTCACATTTTTTCACAAAATTTGTCACTACACGACAAACTTTTCTCATAATGTACATACATAAATAGCATTAGGTACAAAACACCAAAGCATGCATTTCACTAGAGAGGCACTTTATTTTCACAAATAAGAGCTAATCTACACATTTCTGCACAAAATACGCATACCCACAATTTTTACATGTCCATTTTCAACAATTCATCAAGAATTTCACAAAAGGCATAAAAAAATAACAAAAACTCAAAAATGCGAAAAACTAAATCCTAGTTCTAGCATTCAAAAATTCGAAAGGTGGAATCAAAACTAACGGATTTTCTTACCTCCCCGACGTTCCTAGAACGACGATTGTGCACCTCCGGATTTGGATACAAGACATCCGGGTTCTTCGAAGATGGAACAAACGAGATCCAATTTCTTTGGAGCTCCATCCGTTGCTCGACCACTTCTTGACTGCGTTGTCGACGATTCCTTTGAGATCCTTCCGCCATGGCAAGCAATTCAAAGCAAAAATGGAGGATTTTGGTTAACAATGGAGGTTTTTCTCTCCCTCTCTCTCTCGGTTTCACGCACTGAAGAAGAAGGAATGGGGAAGGGCTCGCTTTAACCCGATCAAAACCTCGGGAATCAGAAATCAAAGTGGTCCGTGACGACCTCTTTGCATCCCAGTTGGTCCGTACGGACCTTCTTGCAAGGGGAGGGCCAAATTACTTTCCGCCCTTATAATCTTTGCCCCCGTCGTCCTAAGGCCTTTTTCAAGAAATCCAAGTGCGTAATGGTCCCTAACCCTTCAATTCAACCACCGGCAGTCAGTGTAAGCCCGAACCTCGCCCACTCCAACGGCAATTCAACCACCGGCAGTCAGTGTAAGCCCGAACCTCGCCCACTCCAACGGCAATTCAACCATCGACCATCAATGTAAGCCCGAACCTTGCCTACTCAACGGCAAAACAAGCGCAAGAAGGAGCCAACACCGGCAGTCAGTGTAAGCCCGAACCTCGCCCACTCCAACGGCAATTCAACCACCGCCGCCGCCCGACCTCGCCCACTCCAACGGCAATTCAACCACGGCTGGGCAAGGTAAGCCCGAACCTCGCCCACTCCAACGGTGCAATTCAACCACCGCCGTCGCCCGGACCTCGCCCACTCCAACGGCAATTCCAACCACCCTGGCAGAAAGTAAGCTCCGAACCTCGCCACTCCAACGGCAATTCAACCACCGGCGGTCAGAAGCTCAAACCTCGCCCACTCCAACGGCAATTCAACCACCTGGCGGTCGGTAAGCCCGAACCTCGCCCGCTCCAACGGCAATTCAACCACCGCCGTCGCCCGACCTCGCCACTCCAACGGCAATTCCAACCACCGGTGCCGTCAGCCCGAACCTCGCCCACTCCAACGGCAATTCAACCACCGGCCATCAGCCCGAACCTCGCCCACTCCAACGGCAATTCAACCACTGCACAACAGAAGCCCGAACCTCGCCCACTCCAACGGCAATTCAACCACCGGCAGTCAGTGTAAGCCCGAACCTCGCCCACTCCAACGGCAATTCAACCACCGGCCGTCAGCCCGGACCTCGCCGACTCCAACGGCAATTCAACCACGGGCAGTCAGTGTAAGCCCGAACATCGCCCACTCCAATGGCAATTCAACCATCGGCCGTCAATGTAAGCCCGAACCTCGCCTACTCAACGGCAAAATAAGCGCAAGAAGGAGCCAACACCTCCCAGCACAAATCTCAAGGCACAAAATGCCTCCAAAACGCTCGTCGACAACGCAAGCACCGAGCTCCTCCCCAACAAGTCAAAGGGAAGTCGTACGAGACTACATATCCCCAGCATCGGCCGTCAATGTAAGCCCGAACTTCGCCCACTCAATGGCAAAACAAGCGCAAGAAGGAGCCAACACCTCCGAGTACAAATCCCAAGGCACGAAATGCCTCCAAATGGTGAAGCAATCACCAGCCATCATCCTTGCCCACTCATCGACAACACAAGCACCGGCCATCAAAGTAAGCCCGACGTCACCCTCTCAACAGGAAAAACCCCTACAAGGCCACGATAAATCCCCAACGAATGAACACCGGCAGTCATCGTAAGTCCTACCTTCTCCCCAGCTGACAAAGCACGAGGCAGCTAGGCCTCTCGCAATCAAAGCTCAAGGCAGTCATGCCTCCACAACCGCCGCCAGAAGACGATTCAAAGTCCTCCCGCGTGGCACCAACCGTCGCCAGAAGACGATTCAAAGTCCTCCCGCGTGGCACCAACCGCCGCCAGAAGACGATTCAAAGTCCTCCCGCGTGGCACCAACCGCCGCCAGAAGACGATTCAAAGTCCTCCCGCGTGGCACCAACCACCGCCAAAAGACGATTCAAAGTCCTCCCGCGTGGCACCAAAACCGCTGCCAGAAGACGATTCAAAGTCATCACGCGTGGCGCAACCACATTCAGAAGACGATTCAAGTCCTCACACTATCTTCAAATTAAGGCTTTAAACCACTACCCGGAGATCGTATAAATCACCCAAACTACCATCATAACCTCCTCCTGGAAGGCTTTAAACCACTCGGTCTGGAAGACCGTATAAACCTCCCAAATTACTATCTTCGGCCCGGAAGGCCTTAAACCACCCGATTAGGAAAATAATAAAATTTCCATCCCAGGACACCACCCCGTCCTTATCACTGACCTCGGCGGTCGCACAACACTTCAGGGCACCACCACGCAGTCACAATTTCACGACCTCGAACTACGACTGTGCTTGATTCCCGCCGTGGATACGTAGGAATCCTATCACATGGTCCAGCCCCATCGACCTATGCGGTCACCCAGACACCACCACGTCTCACAACCGACCTCGCCTGGTCACACAACACTTCAGGTGGCACCACCACGCCCGCATTCACAAAACACTCACCCCACACCCGAACTACGACTGTGCTTGATTCCCGCCTGTGGATACGTAGGAATCCTATCACAGGTCCCTTACCGACCTAAACGGTCACACAACAGACACCACCACGTCCTCACACCGACCTCCCTGGCCATTTTATCTCCCAAAGACGCGATCCGCATTAGGACCCTTATCTTATCTACGACCCCACTTCTTTCATAAGTGACGTCGTCGAGGGGCTTCGTAAGTACCCCAACTGGATCACCCCTTTCAAGCACACGGAAGCACCGCAGACTCATCAACGCAGCCTCGACGACCTCTCGGCACTCAAAACCCTCTCAAAACCCCACCAAACCAAGGGAGGAGCCTTCCGGGATAAAAAGGGACAAAAGGACCTTTTGGAAATTTTCAGAAATTGAAAAGCACACATGGTCCGTACGGACCTCTTTGCTTTAATAATTACTGAATCCTCTTAAAGTCCACAATATTCCCTCAAATCCCGGGGAAAATGATTACCCTCCTGCAGAGTTGGTCCGTACGGACCTCTTTGCATGTCAAGTTGGTCCGTACGAACCTTATTGCACAGGGGACATCATAATTGCAGAATATTCACCATCATCACAGATTCCCTCAAATCGAGGAAAACCAAAAGTCTGGATTACCAGGGAGGTCCGTACGGACCTTCTTGCACCAAATCTGGCACTATAAATAGAGGGCTCCTCCTCCTCATTTTCACACACCTCCCACTTCTCTCTTCCTCCCTAAGCCTTCAGGCTTCCCCTCTAAGTCCTCTCGAGGCACTCCCGGCCCCTTTCGGATCCTTCCGAGGCCTTCCGAGTCCCCTTGTGGTGCTCCGAAGCCTCCCCGAGCGCTCCCGCGACGCTCCCGCGCTGCCCCGAGGCACTCTCGAGGTACTCTGAGGCCCCTCGTGGTACTCTGAGGCCTTGCCTGGTCTTTCCACGGTGTCCCGGCTCTTTCCGAGTCAAACCGGCAATCCCAAACCACGCCGAAACTCTGCCCGAGTGACTCCTGCCACCCCAACGCACGCCGAACCTCTGTCTGAGTGATCCCTGCGATCCCCACGCGCGCTGAACCTCTGCCTGAACGCAGCCTGCAACATCAACTCACGCCGAAACTCTGTCCGCAGACAACCGGCCCCTCCCGAAGCAATCCCGATCCGTACCGGAACGCTACTCCGACCTCAAACACTATTCCTCAGCGGAAGACAGACACGAACCAACATTGGTAAGTCTTCCTTCCATTACTATTTCAATACATTTCAATACGTAGTGTACAATGTAGACATCCGACACAGCATGCATTTTTAAAAGCACACACACACACACACAACATTTAAAGGATATTAGGGGTATCCGAAAGACTCGTTTTACGAGGCGACTCGGGTGAGCTCTAATATTCTAATATTCTCTTCCCGAGGAGTCATCTGACCTCCGAACTCAAAATCTCATCACACAAAAACAGTTTAAAATTATCTTTAAACTGATGCCCTTTTTCAATGTTTTGGGCTTAATAAAAACGGCGTGGCGACTCTACAAAGCAAAAACACAGCGAGACACCTCCAACCAACGGAACAAACGCCGCAAGGCGGGGGAAATGCCAGATGCCGGGGCGCGAACGCACTGCCTCTCGGATCCGGGTGATTTCAAACATGGAGATAAAAAGGAAAGTGCTCCAATCTAATATCAACAATACATTGTCCTTGAAGCTTGTTCAACAAGAAATTTCCAACGGCTACTTTTATTTCAAGGCTATAAATAGACCTTGTGATTAAGCCATGAAGATTTGCTAGAGACGTTGTTATAATCCTCAAAGTGTTGAAGCTCAGAATCTCCAGAATCATTTGAATCTTCAAACACTTCAAAGTTTTCAAGAATATCTTACCCAGAAAACTCTCACGCCTTGTAACTACTTCCAGATTCATCAAGCTCTATCTTTAACATTATAAAGAGCTCTTGAATCTTGCACATACACATACACTGGTTATAGTCTAGGATTAGCTTTCATAGAAAAAGATAGTTAGATTTGAGATTGATTCTCAATTTGTATTCCTTGTAACAGCTACTCAAATCAAAAAGTAGAAAAATTTTATAGAGCTAAGGTTGAATTTTTGAAAAGAGTAGAAAAAAATTTATAGAGATATTCACCCCCCTAGCTGTTTTCATACTCTTGTTGCACCTTTGGGACCAACAAGTAGTATCAGAGCAAACACCTTTATAAAACTTTTCTTTGTTCTTCAAGCTTAACAGCTTGGGTGCCAATTCGTCATGGCAACTTCAAAAGCTATGGCAACGATTAACTATTCACACATTCCTATGTTGGATGAAGATTACTTCGATATCTGGAAAGCTCGCATGCTGATTCATTTGGAATCTATTGATGAAAGGCTGGTTGATTGTGTAACCGACGGACCTTTTGTACCAATGAAGGCCAATCCAGATCCAACAACAAATACTGAAATTCCTGAAGTTAAAAAGCTAAAGATGGAATTGACTGACGAAGAAAGAAAATATGTTGCATCGGATAGCATTGCCAGACATATCATTGTCGGAACCTTATCAGTATCCACTTTCAGAAGGTTATCAAATGCACGACCGCAAAGCAGATGTGGGATGCAATTGAAAGCTACCTTGAAGGCAATGAGCTATGCAAGGAGAACAAGAAGTTCGAAGTTGAAAGGAGATACAGCAGCTTTACAAGACGACCGAATGAAACACTACGTCAAACCTACGACCGCTATGTTGAGGTAGTAAATGCTTGATTATCTCTTGGTAAAGTGTTAACTGATAAAGAAATTAACATGACATTCCTTGCTGCTTTGGGATCCAAATGGATGCACAAAGCTACTTCCCTCGAAGACTCAAAACATTTGAATACTTGGACTCTCAGTAACTTGTATGCAAATCTTAAAGTTTATGAGTTAAAATTACAACATATTGAAGAGGTTGAAGGGAAGGGAAAATCACTTTCTATGTCTGTTATTGATCATGTGGAGAAACCTACTATACCTACCTCAGATCCTAGTATTTCAACTTCTTCTCTCATCGATATGGATGACGAGGATTTTGCCATGTTTGTAAAACGTTTTCAAAAATTTCTTAAGAATTCAAAATCGTTTTCAAAAGGTAAACCTCCAGCAACATCTTCTAGGATGAGTGACCTAAAGAAAAAGAGTGACCTTGTTTGCTACAATTGTAGAAAACCCGATCATTTTGCTTCGGAGTGTCCTCAACCTAAATATGAATATTTGAAAAAGAAAACATCCCCTTCGAAATTTTCTCGACGAAAGGGGATGGTTGCTGAAGAAGAAGAAGAAGAGAATTCAAAAGAACTTGCAACTTGGATCAAAACTGATTCTGATGAAGAAAGTGATGAGAGTACCGAAGAGGTAAATCTCTGCCTCGTTGCTGAGGATGCTTCTAGTGATTCGGAAGATGAAGTTTATGATGAGTCGCCCAAAAAGAGGAATGAGGTGGTTTCTAAGAAAACCAAGAATGTGGCTGGTAGTGAAGAATATAGCAACTTTGAACTCACTCCAAGCTACAAAATTGGTAATTGCTCATTTTCTCGCCCCATCTTTCCATCCAAAAATGAAACATCTTCAAAAGTTAAGTCAACCCCAAGTGTTTCAAAAAGGGTCAATGAGATTTCTCCCATGGAAAAAGAAGAGATATTTAAAAAGGCTGAAGTGATGATCCAAAGGTTTGAAAATGTTAAGAAAGCCCTATCACTATCAACTGATGAAATTTCTCAGCTCAAGACGGAGAAAAGTGTGCTAAAATCTGAAATCAAACTTTTGAAAGAAAAAGTCAGAAGCATGACTCCTCTTGCTGAATCAAATATCACTCTTGAAACTAAAATTGCTGCACTCAAAATTAGAAACGATGACTTGGTAGCTCAAAACACTGATCTCCAAAAGGTGATTGATGAGTGGACCAAATCTCGTGTCTCTATGGATCAAATACTAGAATCTCAAAAGTCTAGTGGAGATAAAGAAGGCTTGGGATTCCAAACTAGTGACAATTTTAAGTGTCTCTTGTTGTGAAAAGAGTGAAAAAATTTCTGATCAAACTCATGAAAATCCTAAGGCGAAGCAATCTTATTTAAAGGGTAAAGGATAGGAACCAAAGGCTAAACTTAACTTCCATTATGTCTACCCTAAGAATCAAACTGGGAATAATTCCAAGATGAAATAAAAGGAAAAAGAGGAAAAAGGCCATGGTGAAAATCATCATGTGGTCGACCGCACCACACCTCCGACCACATACCGAGCTTCCACAAGCAAGGCAAGTGCTCCTAGGAAATCTGTGGTCAACCACAAAAAGACAATTTTCATCAAAGCCAAAACCTCTGGCCCAGTAAAAGACGTGAAACCTAAGGCTAGTAAAGAGTTTATCAAAACTCAGTGTGGTAGTGGTTTTCATCATTATTCTGTGTGTGATGGTTATGGTCACTCGACTGCAGAATGCATTTTGAGATTCACACATAATGCTCGAAGACATAACACGCCTTCGATTAAACAGGTGTGGGTTGTTAAAAGGTGCTAACCCCAGGACCCAAAAGAATAAAGGGGACCTCGTGCTTAAATGTTTATTTTTAAGGTCCTCTGCTTCATGGCTGGAACTTCCAAGGCAAACTCAAATGAATGGTATCTTGATAGTGGCTACTCAAGACACATGGCCGGAGATATCACATTGCTGGAAGATGTCCGTGAAGAAAGTGGTCCATCAGTAACTTTTGGGGATAACAACAAAGGAAAGACAATTGGATATGGAGTCATTCGAAAAGGAAATATCACCATAAAAGAAGTCTCTTTAGTCAAAGGACTCAAGCATAATCTTCTCTCCATATCTCAATTTTGTGACAAAGGATTGCTATGCAACTTCACTTCAACAAATTGCTTTATTAAAGATGGCACATCCGGAGTCACTTTGCTCAAAGGGATACGTAAAAGTAATGTTTATATTATCGATTTTAATTCTGCTTGCAACATTACTAATCTCTATTTTGTAGCAAAAAGTGTGAGTGAAAATAGTTGGTTGTGGCACAAGAGACTTAGTCACCTAAACTTCAAGTATCTATCAAAGATTGGAAGAGTAAGTCTAGTTTGTGGTCTACCCAAAGTAGATGATCACCACGATAAGAAGTGCGCCGCATGTCGACTTGGCAAATAACCTAATGCATCTTTCTCCAACAAGACCGTGCCTTCAACTTCAAGATGTTTGCAACTACTTCACATCGATATGTTTGGACCTGTCACCATCGCAAGTATTGGAGGAAGTAGATATACTCTAGTTGTGGTGGATGATTACTCAAGATATACGTGGGTTGAGATGATGATCTCCAAAGATGATTGTTACAACATTTTGACCTCACTCTTTAGACAGCTCCAAACTCAAAAAGAAGATGACATCGGTAGTGTTAGATCGGATCATGGAACAGAATTCAAGAACAACGGTGTAACTCAATACTGTGACGACCATGATATTGACCATAATTTCTATGTTGCTGGAGTTCCACAACAAAATGGAGTTGTGGAAAGAAAGAATAGAACGTTGATTGAGGCTGAAAAAACAATGCTCACTGAAGCCAAGCTACCTCAATACTTTTGGGCTGAAACAACCAACACGGCATGCTTCACTCAAAATCGATCCCTTATCAACAAGACCTACAACAAACTCCATATGAACTTTGGAGAGGAAGAACCCCCAACATAGCCTTCTTCAAGATTTTTGAATGCAAATGTTTTATTCTATACAACGGAAGAGAGCATCAAGGTAAATTTGCTCCTAAAGCGGATGAAGGAGTTTTTGTTGGGCATGCCAAACATTCTAAAGCTTTTCATGTTTTCAATAAAAATAATTTAAAGATAGTAGAATATGTCCATGTTACTTTTGATGAACATTCTCTCCTTGAGCCACATTTGGCTCCAATATTGCTGATAATTTTGCTGAGCCTAATGAGACAGGTGTTCCCCTCAAACTACACCTAGATCAGAGAATCACTCAACTTAAGGAAATCCATCAACTTCGACCGCACCAAATTTTTCAGAACCAACATCAGAACTTCCTACTGAAGATGTTCATACTGAAGATAATGCAGTTGAATCTTCTCCCTTACATTCCATAGAGCCAGTACCTCAACTCACTTACTATGATGGCTCAAATGATGTACCAATAGAAGATCTTCAACAACAATTAACTCAACCAGACTTACCTCCAGAAATTCATGAAGATAGAGATCACCCAATCAATAACATCATTGGTGATTTGTTCTCTAGGGTTCAAACAAGAAGCTCTCACTATGATGAGCACACTTCACTAATATCTCAAATTGAACCAAATAAAGTTGATGAAGCACTCCAAGATTCAAGTTGGATTGTGGCTATGCAAGAAGAGCTCAACCAATTCGAAAGATGTAAAGTTTGGACTTTAGTTCCAAGACCAAAGGATCAAGGAGTGATTGGTACAAAATGGTTGTTTAGAAACAACATGGATGATAATGGAAGCATGACAAGAAACAAAACAAGGTTGGTCGCTCAAGGATATAGACAAGAAGAAGGAATCGATTACAATGAAACCTTTGCCCCCGTTGCAAGACTTGAAGCTATAAGAATTTTCTAAGCTTATGCTTCCTTCAAAAGATTCAAGCTTTATCAAATGGATGTGAAGAGAACATTTCTCAGTGGTGAACTTCAAGAGACAGTCTATGTTGCACAACCCCCTGGATTTGAAGACAACAAACATCCTGATCGTGTATACAAACTCCAAAAAGCTTTGTATGGACTCAAACATGCTCCAAGAGCATGAAATGATACTCTATCTAAATTTCTTTTAGAAAAGGGCTTCAAATGAGGTAAAATTGACACAACTCTTTTCATTGCCAAATATAATGATCACTCTTTACTGGTTCAAATATATGTTGATGATATCATTTTTGACTTTACTAATGAAAGTTTGTGTAAGCGTTTTGAGAAGCTTATGAAAAGCAAGTTTGAGATGAGCATGATGGGAGAACTCACATTCTTCCTTGGGCTCCAAATCAAACAATGTAATGAAGGCATCTTTCTTAGCCAAGCAAAATACACCAAAGATCTAATCAAGAAATTTGGACTTGAAAATGCAAAAGCATACGACACTCCTATGGCTACTGGTAACAAGTTAGACAAAGACTTGAAAGGTAAGAAAGTTGATCTAACTTTGTATCGATGTATGATTGGCTCCTTACTATATTTAACCGCTAGTAGGACAGATATCATGTTTAGTGTTTGTGTTTGTGCTCGCTATCAAACAGACCCTAGAGAAGCACATTTTATAGCTGTAAAATGTTTATTCGTTATCTATATGAGACTATTAACCTTGGACTTTGATATTCCAAAGAATCATCTTTTGATCTTATAGGTTACTCAGAGGTAGACTATACAGCTTGTATAATCGACAGGAAAAGCACTAGTGGAACCTGTCATTTCCTTGGAAATTGACTTGTTGCATGGGCCAGCAAGAAACAAGCTTCAATTTCTATTTCAACTACGGAGGCTGAGTATATTGCTGTTGGGAGTTGCTATTGCCAAATAATGTGGATGAAGTAATAACTAGTTGACTATGGTATCTATGAAGGAAATTATCCAATCTATTGTGACAATACATCAACCATTGCAGCATCAAACAACCCTGTCATGCATTCCAAAATCAAGCACATTGATATCAAGTATCATTTTCTCAAGGATCATGTTGAAAAAGGTAACATTCATTTAGAGCATGTTGGTACTGACAATCAAATTGCAGATATTCTCACCAAAGCTCTAGATTCCAAGAGATTCATGTACTTAAGAGGAGAAATGGGTATGCTAGAACTTAAATAAACTTGTCCATATTTTTTTAACTAACAAATGTGTGTTTTGAGTTCATGTCTAAGTACAGGTCAATAGAATGGCCCATTCCATTCATTACGGTCGACCGCATCAAGCCTAACAAAGTCACGGTCGACCGCATAGGTCCTTTCGCATGATGGACCGCATGAGCCTTAACTCATCTTTTCTAGGCTTTATAGAAGCCTTCAATATGGTCAACCGTGTGACTCTAAAAGTCATGCTGAACCATTTGTTTGAAGACATCAGGTAAGTATTCTAACTCTTTTTTATATCTGGAACTTGTCCATTTTAGGACAAGATAATTGCACAAGGATAATTTTACAATTATTTTTTCCCTCGTATTTCCTAAATTTAAATCTTTTTGAGGAAAATATTTTATTTTAAATGACACTTGTTCAGCCCCTATTGGCTGTCCAAATGAAGACAAAAGGACTATCCCGCTTACACAAAGTACAATTCTGTGCACTACTCCTCCCTCCATAACCTCCGTCTCCATTACTCCACTTCTTCACTAACCCACTGTCACCTACACAATATCCTTACAGTCCTTACTCTTGTCTTCTTCTCTCTCTCTCTCTACTTTCTCTCTCTAAAATTGCTCTCTATAAATGGCTCCTTCAAATGAGGATTCATCACACTCAACTTCCGAGGAATCAAGCAGTGGTTCCACACTCTCTAAATTCGTGATAATGGTATGAAATTTCTATCTCTAAAACCTTGATTTTGAACTTCGAAAATTACTCTGTCCGTTCTTCTTCTGAAAAACCCATTTTCCTTCAAAATGCTTATTTTTGATGTTAATTGCTTCGAAATCTCTTCATTTATGATCGATTTACCATTGTGATACTATTTATGTTGTTTATTTCATGATTAGTTGGTATCTCGATGTTCAAATGGATGATTTTTTAAAAACCTAGGTTTCTAGTTTTTCGAATTTCAAACCTGATTTCTGCTATCTATTTTAGTTTGAATCATGTTTTTAATGTTGTTTTGATGAAATTCCTACTCCTAGAAGCATGAAAATATAAATTTTAACAAGTTTTGTGAAAATCTGGTAATTTTGTTCTTCATGCTCTTCATTTTCTTCATAAGTTCTTCAGTGTTCATATGAAATCTTTGAAAATCCTTTATATTTTGGATATTGATTCAATTTAATCATGTTTCTATGTTTTGATCTGAAATTATGTTTGCAAGTATTTAGTTCATGTTTTTGCTCAATACTTATAGACGGTCAACTGCAATCACTTTGAAACCTCGCGGTCGATGGCATATCCATGAGATTTTCGTGCTAAGTATTTTATCTTTTGTAAATATGGTCGACCGCATCCTACATGATAACCTCACGGTCGACCGCATATACAAACACTTATCTATTTCTTCTTGTTGGTCCCAAAGGTGGCAACAAGGGTGAAAAACAGCTAGAGGGGGGGTGAATAGCTGTTATAAATTTTTTGCCCTCTTTTAAAAACTTTACCTCTTGCTTACAAAACCTCTTACAGTTAATAAGAAACTGCAAGTAGAGTTGCAAAATGCACAGCGGAATATTTAGAAGATACAAAGCGGTTTTGAGTGCGGTTTGTAAAGCGGTTTATAGTGCGGTTATAGTGAGTGCGGTTTACAAACAAAAAGTGAGGTTTTGACAAAGTTAACTCCAAACACAATTCTCAATAATGGATAACTACAAATAAGATCAAACAGATAAAAAGATAGATAATTAATAAGCACAAGAAATAATAAATGCAGAAATATAAGAACACAAATATTTGGAGTGGTCCAAGGGGGTATTTATACCCAAGCACCAAGGAACTAGCCATTGGATACAGCTGTTGCAAGGACTGTACTGGTTCTTTCCCATTGGTCCACAATAACCACTTTTGTCCATAGTACAGCAGTTGCAGGAAAAGTTGATCAGGCTCCAGCTGCAAATAAGGTAGTTAGGACATCTGTCACCTTTTCAAGATCCTTGCAGATCTTCTCTGACATTGAGTCACGTGACAAGATATGGTGGTTGACATTTGATATTGCTGACGTGGGTTCCAATGGTCAAATGTGGTCTCTTCAAGTCTTCAATCATTGGAGCGGTCTGGTGTAGAAGCGGTTCTAGATATGAGCGGTTTCACCAGAGGAGGATTCATCAGTGCGGTCAAGATGCTGGAATCACAATGCGGTTTGCATTGGAGCGGTTCACTACTTTGAATTTGCACTGGAGTTCAAAGGTGGTTTCAGACAAGGATTCCACCAAGCAGTTCCATGGAGCGGTTCTGTTAGGCGGTTTTGACAAGGCGGTCTGAAACGTTTGAACTACATCCTCATATCCATTGAGTCTTGTGCCAGTCTTCAAGCCTAATTTATCCTATTCTATAAAATGGACTTAGCTAAAAATTTGAAGTCTAAGCTTCATTACATATGGGCCTAAAGTCCTTAAAATAGAGAGGAGGTTATGGTATCAATCAAATCTTAAGCTAATCTAGAAGGGTTAAAATATGTATACCCAACACTTCTCACATTTCATATTTTCTCTGCAGAATACCACTCACATTATCCACGGTTGGGTTATTGACCGTACAGATTTATCTCAAGATGCTCTTAGGAGAGTCATGCTAAAAGCTTTCAAGGAATGTGGATTCCTTCCTTTCTTTAATATGAAGCAAACCTTTCATATTCCAGCCTTAGTAGATCAATTCTTCCATACACCAGAGAAGTGACAGTCAAGGATGATCAAGGAAGAAGAATCAGATTGATCAGCACTCAGATTCAAGGGATTCCGTTGGAGATAGATTATGAAGATATTGCTTTCGTTCTGAACCTTAAATTTGCAAGGACTGATCCCATGGAAATTGATCAGAAAGATCTAGATGACCTAGCCATTTCACTGATTGACAACAAGGTAGTAACAACCACTCCGAGGAAAAAATTTGATGAACTGATGTACCATATCAGTCATCTTGTTGGACATTGCTTCTTTTGCAAAACTGGGAATCAGGCAAATTTTAACAATGATCAGTGGAAAATCTCTGCCGCAATATTTCAAGGGACAAAATGGCATTGGCCCAAGATAATTTATCAGAGACTGGTAGCTAGTATTCTGGAGTATCAGAAAAATGAGGCAGCTGGCCACTACATGTATCGAACTCACTTCAGGCTTATCTCACTCATTCTGATTCAGACATTAGAGATAAGTAAATGCATTGATCGGCACAAGGAACTTCTAGATAAATTCCCAAATCAAAAAATTTCACCAGAAAACACATGCAGACCTTCCGAAACAGATTTGGAAAAAATTTGTACAGGCAGTTTTGGGAAAAAGATCCCACTAAAAAATTTGTGCCACTGAAGGGTCAGAAGATTTCTGAGAAGGAAACAGCTGTAGTTGAAGAAGAAGAAGAAGAAGAAGAAGAAGAAATTCTAGACGAAAATCCTAGAGAAGAAGACAGGAGGATCAAGGGAAAAGCCCTTGCAGAAGATCAGCCAAAGAAAAAGGATAAATTTTTTGATGCTCCAAGGAAACCAGGAGGAATCAAAATTAAGGAATCAAATCATCCCAAGCAGTCATCTCCTATCCAAACCACAAAAGCACGGCCAACCGATAAAGCACGGTCGACCGCTCCCCTCAATTCAAAATTACCCAAGTCAACCGCTCCAACTTCAAAGCCGTCAATAATCCATCCCTCCAAATCTGTCAAGAAAGCCAAGTTCACTACTCCTACCAAATATACCAAACCCCTCACTCAGTCCAAGCCTAATTCATCCAAATCTCAATCTTCACTCCCTCAGAAGAAAGTTTCTCCAAATGATGAGAAAGAAAAGCAAATCTATGGACACTTTTTTGGTGCCCCATCTCAGGGGGAGAAAAGAAAGAAAAATGATGACCAATCCTCACCCAAGAAAAGGCCAAGGATTGTCAATGTCAGAAAGGGCATTGCTGAGTTAGGCCTTGAAGAAAGTGATGAAGAGTTGTCTGATGACTTAGCTGATTCCATTCCTTCAGTCCAAGAAAATGTTGTGCAGAAGATATACAACAATGTTGTGCCAGACGATGAGGCTAGTATTTGGATTAAAAATCCATACATGAAGAAACCTGAAAGTGAGGCTGATATTGTAGTTATGTCTAATGATGATGTTGATGCTGAGAAGTCAGATGAAGATTTTGGTCAAGATAAAATTGGTGGTGACAATGTGAATGAGAATTTTGCCCAAGAAAACATTGGTAGCCAAGATGATGGCCTTAATGAAAAGTTGAAGCTGAAATTCCAAAGGTTGCCTCTGATCGCACGGTTAACCGCAATGAGCCTGAATTTGTTGCCAACACTCCACCTCCTCATCAAAGCCCTATTGTGAATGTGTGCCCAAATTTTGTTTTTGTTGGATTCACGCGAGTTTGAAGACATCCGGTTAAATTTGAAAAAACGGAGTCGCCACGCCATTTTGATTACCTCAAAACTTTGAAAAAAAGGTTTTTACTTGGGTTCGGAGGTTAAGTTACCCCTTGGGAAGAACGTTTGGCGTTCACCCAAAGTGCCTTGCCGAAGCAAGTCTCCCAAGATTTCATTAGTTGTGCTTGCTTGCGTGCTTTCTTGTGTGCATGTGTTTGAGAAAAAAGGGGGGGAATGTCCCAAGTTGTCTTCCGGACGTACAAACCATTTGTTGGTTGTCGCTCGGGATTCCTTGGAATTTTATGTATTTGGGATTATGATCCCGTCCTCATCTTATGACTTGTGATCATCTCATTTTAACCTCGGGACCCTCGGGACTTGCGTGATCGAGAGAATGACTCTCTTTATGGTCAAAGATGAGGTTCTTTAGAAAAGGAGGGTCCCTAGCCCATCAATCCTACGCTTTAAGACGGTTGAGCTCGTATAGAGGCTTCATACTCTTTCTTAAGCGATAATTGGAGATATAGGGTTCAAGGTTGTCCCTTTCTAAAGAAATAATGAACCTTTAATGGAGGGAACGATGTAAAGATGAGAACTTTTACACCGGTCCGTTCCAAGGTTGCTAATGAGGACATGGGGGAATGCATGTAAAAATGATACTTTAGTGAAAAGATGGCATTTTAGAGTGTAAAGCATGTCTTTTGGTTGCAAGGGATGTTTTTTGTGCAAAGAAAAGATTTTTTATGCAAAGAATGCATTTTTATGTTGGAAAATAGCATTTAATGCACAAATGATGCATGAAAATGGCAAAGAATGATTTTTTAATGCAAAGTATGCATTTTGAGTATGAAGATGAGTTTTTGAATGCAAAGAGTGCATCTTTAATGTGAAAAGGGATTTTAAATGGAAAAAGAATTATTTTAATGCATGAAAAATGGGATTTAGGTGCAAAGGATGCACCTTTATGTATGAGAATGATATTTTAATGAAAAGATGACATATTATGTACATAGATACTATCTAAATTGCGGATAGACATCGGGTTATAGCTTAATGGGGGTTAACATCGGATTACGGCTTGAAACCGTGAAGTCTCGCAAACCGGCTTAGTATGTCGCGTGACATAGGCCGCCTATGTCGCGTGACATAACTAGCCACTTTGCAGAAGCTTCAAAGAATCGAGAGCTACAGAGGTAACAAGGCCTTAAAATAGCCAAGTTACTTCACCAATAGATCTCAGAGAGCATGTTTATCAATAATGAACACTTCAAGAGGGTGTGGATATGAGGGATCCACACTCATCTTGAGTGTTCATGCAAAATCAAGTCAAACCGGAGCTTTTATATGAAATGTAATGAAATAAAATGTGGATCTGGGTAATATAACACTAAAGTATGCAACTTTAATCAGAATACTACATTATAAACGCATTTAGCATAGAGATTTCACATTCAAAGGAAAATAGAGAGTGGAAAAGGGTAGAAATTCGTTACCCTTGAAGATCCACAACTCCTATATCAAGTTAGATATAGGAGCCTTCTAGCATCCTCCTCCGGAGCTGATGTCCAGCCTTGAATCCGTGAGAACCTTGGGTTCTTGATGTATGTGAGAAGTGTGTGTGTGGGAAGTGTGTGTGGGAAGTGTGTGTGGGATGGATTTGGGAGGATTAGGGTGATTTGGGGGGTATGTGAGGAGAGAGGAGGCTTCCTGGGCGTATTCCTATAGAGGGGGACTGAGGGGTGGAAGAGGTGTGTCTAAAATGAGAGGTGAAGGCCTCTATTTATAGGCTGCCTGCATGGGCTTGTTATGTCGCACGACATGATAAGCCATAACCGTTTTCCTTCTAGAAACATGCAAGGTGGCATGGTTCTAGAACTCTCTCTGGCTGGTTATGTCGCACGACATAAGTAGCCACATGCAGTTCCTTCTAGAAACATGCAAGGTGGCAGGTTTCTAGAAGGTTTCATGGCCTATTATGTCGCACGACATAAGTAGCCACATCTGGATCCTTCTAGAAACATGCAAGGTGGCAGTCTTCTAGAAGGGAATTCCTCATGAAATAAAAACGTGTTTCTTTGGCTCCAAGCAGTCTCTTATCCCCTTAGGTGATTTGAAACAGTTCCGGAATTGTTCCGGAACTCTAGGAAAGTCCGGGGAATTACCGGAAAACTTGCCGGAATTGCCGGGAAACTTAACCGGAAGGCATGAGCCAGATTTGGGTACTTACAGAAGCCCCTCGGCAACGTCACTTGCAGGGCGAGTGGGGTTGTCGATAGAAAAGGATCCAATCTGGCGAATGCCGAGACGGATTGGGTGACCAAGTTGGTCGAGTGGCTGGACCTTTTATAAAAGGCTACCTACGTATCCCGAGTGGGGAATCAAGCCATAATCGTAGTTCGGAAAAGATCCACAGGGGAATGGGGTGTCATATGTGACGAATTGGCTGAACCTACAGGAGGCTACCTACGTATCCCGAAGGAATCAAGCCAGGTCGTAGTTCGAGCTTTGACTGAATCGAAATGTTATTCTTCCAACTTGGAATAACGGAGATCGAAAGATAGAGCGAAATGTCATTCTTCCACCTTGGAATGACGGAGATCGCGAGAGAGGTCGAAATGTTATTCTTCCACCTTGGAATAACGGAGATCGAAAGATAGAGCGAAATGTCATTCTTCCACCTTGGAATGACGGAGATCGCGAGAGAGGTCGAAATGTTATTCTTCCACCTTGGAATAACGGAGATCGAAAGATAGAGCGAAATGTCATTCTTCCACCTTGGAATGACGGAGATCGCGAGAGGGGTCGAAATGTCATTCTTCCACCTTGGAATGACGGAGATCGAAAGAGAGAGCGAAATGTCATTCTTCCACCTTGGAATGACGGAGATCGCGAGAGAGATCGAAATTTTGTAAAGAAGTAAGAAGGACTCGATGATTTTTGTAAAGAAAGTGGGATGTACCCGATAATTTTTTGTAAAAGAAATGGGACGTACCCGAATCATTTGAAAATAGAATTGAAAATGCCAATGGCAAACAAAATGAGCCACAGGGGTAAATTTGTAAAATAGGCTACAGGGCATTACGTCACTATAGGGGTAACTAAAGTTTGTAAAAACTTGAGCGTACTTCTCAATCTCTTTCGAATAAGAGATATGGGTATCTAAAGTTTGGAAAACTTGAGCATACTTCTCAATCTCTTTCGAATCAGAGATATGGGTATCTAAAGTTTGGAAAACTTGAGCATACTTCTCAATCTCTTTCGAATCAGAGATATGGGTATCTAAAGTTTGGAAAACTTGAGCATACTTCTCAATCTCTTTCGAATCAGAGATATGGGTATCTAAAGTTTGGAAAACTTGAGCATACTTCTCAATCTCTTTCGAATCAGAGATATGGGTATCATAAGTTTGGAAAACTTGAGCAATACTTCTCAATCTCTTTCGAATCAGAGATATGGGTATCTAAAGTTTGGAAAACTTGAGCATACTTCTCAATCTCTTTCGAATCAGAGATATGGGTATCTAAAGTTTGGAAAACTTGAGCATACTTCTCAATCTCTTTCGAATCGTAGATATGGGTATCTAAAGTTTGGAAAAACTTGAGCATACTTCTCAATCTCTTTCGAATCAGAGATATGGGTATCTAAAGTTTGGAAAACTTGAGCATACTTCTCAATCTCTTTTGAATCAGAGATATGGGTAGCTAAAGTTTGGATTTTGACAATCCGGAAACTGTCGCCTGGCGTTATCTCATTATAAAGGGAATAACGGAGGCGCTTTTTTGGGAGAAAATGTTATCATTAGCAATTGGCACGTTACTTGAGCTTAGGGGTGATTTTTTTCTTGGAAACATGGTAGGGACTGGGTCTGGATGTACATATGGAATGTGTTTGAAAATTGTTTAAGACGTGTTTCAAGCGAGGTGGGGTCGTATCCCTTGGGTGCGGACCGAACCGCCGTTGTTGCCGAGATGTTGTCAACGTGGACTAGAATTCCTTCTTGGGCCGAGACCGGGTTTAAACCTCGGGTCTTGATTAAGGTCCTTTTCTTAAACTCGGCGCTTGAAGCCGATGCCGAGTGCTTTTATAACCAAAGCAGATGTTGAAGTGACCAAACCTCTCTTCTAGGGATGGATGTGACTTATCGGAGCCCCGGTCTGAGGAAAAACTTTCTGCAAAGCCCCAATGTCTTACTAAAGCAAGGAAAGATCCTTTCATTTGGCAAAGCCCCGGTTGAATGAACTGAGTAGGCGAAGTGACTTGGCGAAGCCCCAGTCTGGTGACCTAGCAAAAATCCCAATCTGATTGGTACTGCGAACGTGATCCTGGGGTTAATCTGACCAAGACTGAATCCATCTAGGGACCTAGTGAAGAACTCGATGCGAACCCCAAAAATGGCTAAAGAAGCCCCCAGTTTAATGGCTTGACAAAGCTCCAATCTTGAAGAATTTCGAGGCAGCCCTAATGCGAATTGTAGCAGAAGAGGGAAAACCTATCCTTTTTTTCTCTTTTTTTTTATTTTATTTTTTTTATTTAGTCAATCAGTCAACCTTAAGAAGATGTGAAAGAAAAGATTTTAGAATTGTATACATGCAGGGGCATATTTTTTCGAAAGGCGGGAATAAATCCCGATTTTGTGTTATTTTGATGGCCTTATTCGATGTAAGCACAAAAGCTCGCTTTGGGTCTGACTCTTTTGAGAGAGTATAAGCGTAGAAAGGTTGGTAAAAGTGTATGGAAGCCCCTGCTGACAGAAAATCAGTGTTTAGCACTATTTTTCCTAAGATGTAGAAAAGGAAGACTTGTCAAGACATCTGAAAACTTGTTTTATTTACAATGATCACAAGATTGCTTAAAACCCTTTATTAATGTTCGGGTTATTCAACCACTAATCTCGATATGAAAAAACATTCTTATTAATCATGAGGAGAAAGTCAACCAGTGTCGTGGATCAAGGTTGGCTGGTGTGAAAGAAAGGTTTGTGTACAGGGAGGTCATTGATGAGACCGGGTTTTCTGGGATTTGACTGTGTCTATGGGAGAGGTCATTTGATGAGACCTGGTTTTCAGGAATTTGGATATGTTTATGACCGGACCATTGCTGGTTGCCTACGTTCCCCTCGTTGTGAGGAGCTCAGGTCGCCGTAGTTCGGCCTTGGCCGGACTGCTTCAGGCTTTGGGATTTGGGATTTGTGGTTCCTTTTAGTGAAAAGGCTCGGATGAAAAGATTGGATGGTGAGGCTTGGGCCTCGGGATGATTCCTTGACCAAGTCATTTTTGGACGGCTGCTTCAATTGCTTCCTCTTTCATTGGGGGAGAAAGGATGAAATGCTTCTGACTTTGCTTCGACCGCCCGATCGACAACTTTCATTCTCTGAGCTTTGATCTTGCCTTTCCGTCAAGCTTTTTAATGGGCGGTGCTGGGTCCTTGGCCTCTTTTTTTTTTATATGTGCAACCCTGTTTTTTGCCTAGATTGCCCCCTTTTTGGGATTTTCAGTCTAGCTGGGTATTACTCTTTTGCACTAAGATTTTTCCTTTTCTTTTTTTTTTTTAATATATGTGCAACCCTGTTTTTTGCCTAGACTGCCCTTTTTTTTTGGGATATTCAAATTTAGCCGGGTATTACTCTTTTTGCACTACATTTTTTTTCTTTTTTTTATTTTCTCGAAGCACATGAGGACCAAGGCGAGCCCCTGCTTGAACATTCTTGATACCCTTGAGGTCTAAGCCAAGCTCCTAGGTTGTTGTTGACATGGGGTCAATCTTTTGAAGCTGAGTGGCCTTTTGCTGTCCCTTGATGTTGCCGCCGTCGTTGACTTGGTCAAGATGAAGGTGGGGGCATGATTGGGAAAGTGTATGGTTTAATGAAGGCCTTTTTGTGAAGTAAGGAAAGTGTATGGGGAAGGCATTAGTTGACTTTCTCACACTGATTTAATCGGAACGTGAATTATTTCGAGAGATTATTCGTTGAGCAATGCAAATGATCATATAAAATAAAACCATTTCATTAAATGTAATGTAGGTGTGCAAATAATGTCTTAAGTCTAGCAAGAAAAGAAGAAGACTCTTTTATAGAAAATTGAAGACTAATTACAATGTCCGAGGAGGACTTGATTGAAAGATAAAAGTACTAGAACCTACGAAGGTTGACTGAGAGACTATTTTTTTTTTTTAATCTTGATTAAGGATAGGTAGACCCTAGTCTAGCTACTCTTCGCTGTCGGACTACATTTCTACCCTTCAGCATTGGAAGTAAATTCTTGATGCTCTTTGATCCGAACCTTGGTCATTGACTTGGTCACCATTCCGAATGTAGTCCGTCGGTTTTGGTCCATTGGGGCGCTCAAGCTTGCCTGCTTCGATTAACCCTTGGACCGCTCTCTTCAAGGCTATACAGTTGTCGGTTGTGTGGCCATAATGACTATGGAAGGTGCAATGCTCATTCATGTCGAGGAGTGTATTTGAGCTCTTTGGATGGTAGTCTCTAAGGGGCTCCAGGAGGCCTAGCTTTACTAAAGCCTTGAAGATTAAGCCCATGGGTATCCCAAAATCATCAAAATGTTCTCGTTGTCTCGGAGGACCACTATTTATTGGTACCTTCTTGATGTCGTCCATTGTACACAATGCCTTCTTTCCTTTACCAGATGTTGCAGCCGTGTTGGAAGGGTAAGGTCTATAGCGGCGAGACATTTTCAAACCAGAAGTGCTTCCCCGTGCACGAACCCTTTTTATGTAATCATCAATGTAATCGTCAAGATTCGACTCCTTTGTGTCAGATGCGCGAGATTGGTAGGGTGAGATGGCTTGAGTCGAGCGATTGTCGACACTTTCGCTGCTAGGCTTTTCCTGTATTTTCTTAATTGGCTCTACCAATATTCCTTCGAACGAGTCAATAGGAGCATTAGGACCACACGACCCCGCCACAAGATTGGCATCAGCAAATGAAACCACAGTAGGAAGTACCCTGGTGGGAGAGATGACAGTCTGAGCATTCAAAGCGTGACCGTGACCGTAACCTTCCTTGTAAGTCAAACTTGAAGCATAAGAATACGAACTAAAGGATCGGGAGTGGTGAGACTCATAAGGGGCCTCATAGGGTCTGGCAGCTGTCGAAGACGGGGATATATGGCTCGTAATAGTTGAATACCAGGGAGTACTGAGCGCTGATCCAAATGACTGCTGAAGACATGAGGTTTGAGGCACCATAAGAGTAGGACTGAACGTGTCTTGACCACACTGAGGGACGTGACTGGAAGAACAATGTGTATACTGTACTTGGTGAGCAGGAGCAACTTGCATAACAGCTGAGTGCAAAATTGGATGAGGAGCATTTGACCTTGTCTGACTTCCTAACTGGAGGAGAGGGGTAGAGCTTGGAGCCTGAGGAGCGAACTGATCCAAATTGGTTTGCGGGGTCATGTCAAACTGTCGGGCTTGGGAAGCTGCAAACTGACCCATTCCAAGATGATGACCTAAACCCGACCGGGGCCGTGAAGCGGTAAACCGACCCATTCCAAGATGATGACCTCGAACTCGACTGGGCCGAGAAATCGGGGTAGCTGTAGCATTTGCTCTCTGTTGGTAGTGAACAAAGCTGGGTCTTATCTGAGGAGGTGAGGGCATCGGGACCCTGATGGCTTGGGACATTGGAAAGGACTGCAAAGGGGTAGTCCTTGGCAAGGGATCATATGTGGATGGGGGAGGGCATTGGTTATAGGATAGAGGAGCTGAAATTGCTGCATCTGGAGTTTCATCTTCTACCAGGGAACCATTGGCTTCGACCACTATCTGAACCCTATGGCTACGGAGCGCATCAATGATCATGGCTTGCTGTTCCTCATGGACCTTATGACTCTTTTCCAGGGCTAAGGCTAGCTCTTCTTCCCTAGTCATCTGATTACCCAAACCACTGCTGTTTTCTGTCAAATCGGCCATTCTGACTCTCTGAACTGACAAAACTGAGGATTCTGGCGAACTGTCTGAGAATTTTGCGCTAACAAGTTGCTGACCCGGTATTCTCGTCCACTTCTTTCTCGCTGCGGGAAAGGGATAGGCAAGGTTTAGACTAGGGGTAGGCAAGATTTAGACTCGGGGTAAGCAAGGTTTAGACTCGGAGATGGGTGAGGTTTAGACTCGAAGGTGGATAAGGTTTAGACTCGGGGATGGGTGAGGTTTAGACTCGAAGGTGGATAAGGTTTAGACTAGGGGTAAGCAAGGTTTAGACTCGGAGATGGGTGAGGTTTAGACTCGGGGGCAAGTGTTTAGGCTGAAAGCTCAAGTAACATGCACTTATCGCTTAACTTTTGCTTAAAACACATTTTCTCCTAATCCTAATTGATCGGAAAAGATGAGACCTTGAAAAGACAAGATCGAAAATCGGAGATCGGACCGAAAAGGTCTCGATTAGGGATTTGACCATGAAAGGTCGGGATAGGAAAATAGGAAATCGGACCGAGGAGGTCTCGATTAGGGATTTGACCATGAAAGGTCGGGATAGGAAATCGGACCGAGGAGGTCTCGATTAGGGGTTTGACCATGAAAGGTCGGGATAGGAAATCGGACCGAGGAGGTCTCGATTAAGGATTTCAGAGACAGACCATGCAATTATGATTACATTAATTGTTCAAGTTTACTTAAAACAATGTCTTTTATTTATTTCTATTTGGTTGGAAAAGGGGTTTGCCCTTCTTTTTCGCAACTACTCTAGATCCCGGATCGCGGGTTCCGTCACTACGTCTATAAGCCCCTCGTATTCCACCCGTATTTCGACCTCCCAGGTGGACACCCGGCGAGGGTCCTATAGGGCACGCGGATCCCACCGACCGAGAGTAAAGAACGCTCCTAACGGGTCTAGCGGGTCATAGGACCTTTCAACGCACGAGCGATGCGGATTATGGTCAAGGCAATACCGAGAAAGTCTCGTCTCTCTGCCTTAACAGAGTTTTGGCAGAGTTTCGCTTGAGCGAAATGACGTTTTGACTTTCGGTAATGTCCGAGAAAATAATAGGCATGGGTCGGGCGGCAAAAGCCGGATGACACAGTGTCACATTGAACTTCGTTGCATACGCAGTGCGTGAGTCAGAATCGAAGTCAATGCCGGTCAAGATCTTGCCAATTTTTCCTTGTCGGAACTTTGGCAGAGCTTCGCTTGAGCGAAAGATCTTTTGATTTTTTGGCAAGGACTCGGTCTTGACTCTTACGCATTTCGTGTGGGTCAAGGTCAAAGTCAATGTCGGAGTCAAGATCCCACCGATTTTTCCTTGTCGGAATTTCGGCAGGGTTTCGCTTGAGCGAAAAATCTTGGCTTCCGTTATGAGCTAAGGCTTGACCTTTACGTGGATATGCAACTGGGCTATATGACACGGACTAGACCAAAAACCAACCAAAAGTCACGGTTTTTTGAAACGTGTGACACGGACTGTGCATTGGTCGACACTGGCTGCCATGGGGAGGTTGGGATGATTCCGTGCGCGCCCGGGAGCATCGTAAGGCCGTCCGTGATCGCACTGGAAACCACCCTCGGGTTTGAAGGACGTGCGTGCAAAGTGTACAGATATATCAAAGTGCGCGTAGTGTGCGGTCTCCTAAAAATGTTCCTTTGAGTTAAAACAGAGATTTTCATAAATGTGTTTTAAAGGAATGATTTTCGGGACGGGGAAAATGCAACACATAAGCACGTAAATTTTCGGGAGCCCCGCCACCATGGAGCCGAGTAGCCCCAAGCTGCTAGGACTGCCAGATTAACCATGATTTTTCCTGGTGGAATTGCCACTGAGGTCGCCCGGTCAGAATCCAAGGAGGATTGAGCCGTACGACTGCATGGATCAATTTTCCAGGTTCCACTCCTTTTGCTATTTTTCGGGTTGTTTCCCGTTCAAAGTATGCACAGATTCCAAGATGCAAATGATGCAATGCATGGTAAAGAAAGCAAGCATGATTAATGAAATCGGCGATGGGAGTCTAACCCGCTCAAAGGAAAAAGCTTTCTTTTATTTTTTTCAAAATTGTTTTTCGAAAAGGGATACTGGTACGTGGATTGTTAAACCACCGGTTATCCCAACTCCCACGTCAGGGAGTGTACAGGAAGGGTAAGTGGTTTCCACCTATATACCGAGTATCGATTTTTTTTGTTTTGAAAATAAAAGCTTTTCTCCTTTGGGATTTCCCCAGCGGAGTCGCCAAACTGTGAATGTGTGCCCAAATTTTGTTTTTGTTGGATTCACGCGAGTTTGAAGACATCCGGTTAAATTTGAAAAAACGGAGTCGCCACGCCATTTTGATTACCTCAAAACTTTGAAAAAAAGGTTTTTACTTGGGTTCGGAGGTTAAGTTACCCCTTGGGAAGAACGTTTGGCGTTCACCCAAAGTGCCTTGCCGAAGCAAGTCTCCCAAGATTTCATTAGTCGTGCTTGCTTGCGTGCTTTCTTGTGTGCATGTGTTTGAGAAAAAAGGGGGGGAATGTCCCAAGTTGTCTTCCGGACGTACAAACCATTTGTTGGTTGTCGCTCGGGATTCCTTGGAATTTTATGTATTTGGGATTATGATCCCGTCCTCATCTTATGACTTGTGATCATCGCATTTTAACCTCGGGACCCTCGGGACTTGCGTGATCGAGAGAATGACTCTCTTTATGGTCAAAGATGAGGTTCTTTAGAAAAGGAGGGTCCTTAGCCCATCAATCCTACGCTTTAAGACGGTTGAGCTCGTATAGAGGCTTCATACTCTTTCTTAAGCGATAATTGGAGATATAGGGTTCAAGGTTGTCCCTTTCTAAAGAAATAATGAACCTTTAATGGAGGGAACGATGTAAAGATGAGAACTTTTACACCGGTCCGTTCCAAGGTTGCTAATGAGGACATGGGGGAATGCATGTAAAAATGATACTTTAGTGAAAAGATGGCATTTTAGAGTGTAAAGCATGTCTTTTGGTTGCAAGGGATGTTTTTTGTGCAAAGAAAAGATTTTTTATGCAAAGAATGCATTTTTATGTTGGAAAATAGCATTTAATGCACAAATGATGCATGAAAATGGCAAAGAATGATTTTTTAATGCAAAGTATGCATTTTGAGTATGAAGATGAGTTTTTGAATGCAAAGAGTGCATCTTTAATGTGAAAAGGGATTTTAAATGGAAAAAGAATTATTTTAATGCATGAAAAATGGGATTTAGGTGCAAAGGATGCACCTTTGAGAATGATATTTTAATGAAAAGATGACATATTATGTACATAGATACTATCTAAATATCAGGTTATAGCTTAATGGGGGTTAACATCAGATTACAGCTTGAAACTGTGAAGTCTCTGCAAACTGGCTTAGTATGTCGCGTGACATAGGCTGCCTATGTCGCGTGACATAACTAGCCACTTTGCAGAGCTTCAAAGAATCGAGAGCTACAGAGGTAACAAGGCCTTAAAATAGCCAAGTTACTTCACCAATAGATCTTAGAGAGCATGTTTATCAATAATGAACACTTCAAGAGGGTGTGGATATGAGGGATCCACACTCATCTTGAGTGTTCATGCAAAATCAAGTCAAACCGGAGCTTTTATATGAAATGTAATGAAATAAAATGTGGATCTGGGTAATATAACACTAAAGTATGCAACTTTAATCAGAATACTACATTATAAACGCATTTAGCATAGAGATTTCACATTCAAAGGAAAATAGAGAGTGGAAAAGGGTAGAAATTCGTTACCCTTGAAGATCCACAACTCCTATATCAAGTTAGATATAGGAGCCTTCTAGCATCCTCCTCCGGAGCTGATGTCCAGCCTTGAATCCGTGAGAACCTTGGGTTCTTGATGTATGTGAGAAGTGTGTGTGTGGGAAGTGTGTGTGGGATGGATTTGGGAGGATTAGGGTGATTTGGGGGGTATGTGAGGAGAGAGGAGGCTTCCTGGGCGTATTCCTATAGAGGGGGACTGAGGGGTGGAAGAGGTGTGTCTAAAATGAGAGGTGAAGGCCTCTATTTATAGGCTGCCTGCATGGGCTTGTTATGTCGCACGACATGATAAGCCATAACCGTTTTCCTTCTAGAAACATGCAAGGTGGCATGGTTCTAGAACTCTCTCTGGCTGGTTATGTCGCACGACATAAGTAGCCACATGCAGTTCCTTCTAGAAACATGCAAGGTGGCAGGTTTCTAGAAGGTTTCATGGCCTATTATGTCGCACGACATAAGTAGCCACATCTGGATCCTTCTAGAAACATGCAAGGTGGCAGTCTTCTAGAAGGGAATTCCTCATGAAATAAAAACGTGTTTCTTTGGCTCCAAGCAGTCTCTTATCCCCTTAGGTGATTTGAAACAGTTCCGGAATTGTTCCGGAATTCTAGGAAAGTCCGGGGAATTACCGGAAAACTTGCCGGAATTGCCGGGAAACTTAACCGGAAGGCATGTGCCAGATTTGGGTACTTACACCTATTCAGTCTCCAAAGCCTATTCCTAAATCCAGTCTTGATCAAATACTTCAATCAATTGAGACTTTAACCTCTATTCAGCTTGATAATCAAGCTCAGATTGCTCAACTACTGCAAAATCAATCTTCTCTTACTGCTGCTCACAAGAAGCTACATGCCCAAGTTAACTCTCTTCCTTCTTTAATGATTAATATCATTAAGGGGGAGAATATTCATATAACAAAGGCAATTAAGGACATTATGATTGGTCAAACAAGCTCAAGCCAGCTAGCTTCCCCTATCACTCCAATTGCTCCTTCAAATCTAGAAAACTCTATCACCCAAGAGTTTATCAAGGAAGCCATGAAGGTAATGACTCAAGCCCTCCAGCATGGCTTATCAACAGAGATGAAATTTGTTGTGGATGAGATGTCTAGGGCTATGGCTTTAGATAAAACAGAAGTGATGGGCATGATCAAGAAAATTGATGAGTACATTGATACTTCAATCAAAGCAGTGTTTACAGTTCTTGGAGACAGATTCAAGAGTGTGAGGGAAAGTATAGGCATTCATTCCAACAGAATCGACTATCAGACTTCAAGGATTGAAGAGCTTACAAATTTGTCAACAGTTACTTTTCAAAGTATGGAACATCAACTGACCACTCTTGAAGCTGCTACAAATGGGGAAGCAGCTGAGCTTAGGAGAGTGCTTCAAGCTATTGGTGCTGAAGCTTCTGCATTTTACATGCCAGAAGATCTTCCTCCAGCCCCTGCTCCTCATGCAGAACCTGCAGTCAATAACTACATCAACATTTGAGATCATGACAGTTTTGACATGCCTCCTCCTCCTCCCAGAAGATAGAGATTGTTGGTAAAGCCTATTAAGACCTGCTATTTTTGAAGACTGATGAAGATTGAAAGTTGAAGACCCTTTGAAGAATGAAGACTCTTTTGGAAGCCTTTTGTTTTATTGCTTCCCTATTTTGTTTAAACTTGAATGTCTGTAAGCTACAATTATTATTTTCTCTAAGGTTGAAATGCATCATTATCCTTTAAAAACTTTATTCATTCAAACTACTTGTTTGTGGAATAATGACTGCATTACTTTTATAACTCATGCATATGGCTCATCCTGCACATCTCATACTTATGCATGTTTCATACATTTAGTTTAAATGCATTCATGCACTTCCTGATTAACTTCATTGAATGCACTAAGTGTTTATTTCTTACTTCCCTGTGTAAATTTCTTTTATCTTTTTAGGAAGTTAGAAATCTATGACTTAGGCTTAGTGTGTGCATTGAATTGGGACATGAGTTACCTTACTTAAACTTTTGGACATGTTTTTACCAAGTACAATGAATTAGCCTTTGTTATAGTAGGTAATGGTCTCAATCAAAAAGGGGGAGATTGTTGGGTATGTTTATTATAAACCCCTCCTATTACTTGTTTTGATTGATATCATCACCTATTTTATTTTATATGGACTATAGGGTATTATGTATGAAGTTTTATACCTTCAATTTTTAGTTAAGTCCATTTTGTAGTATAAATTACTTAGGCTTGAGTAGGTTAAAATTTCTAAGTATTCTTGGCCCTAGAAAGGACTGAACTTATGCAGAATGCGGTCAACCGCATATTCATTGGCAGACCGCAGTATCATTTCAAGACCGCACAAGATCTTGCCTGACTGCATATTCCATAGCAACCGCATCGACATGCTACCGCATTATATGGAAGACCGCACACCCTGGCAGACCGCTTGGCATTCTAAACCCCATGGCTTCCTAGACCACACATCATCAAATCCTTAGCCAATTTGAAGATTGAGAAATTAACTCTAATCACAACTCAGAGTTAACTCAGAGAATCATACCGTTGCAGAATTCCCTCAAAGAATTTCAAATTAGTGACAGCTGGGATATCTCGTACAATGGACATACCAGTACACCACCTCGCCACTAACTCTGCAACATGGAGACAAAAAGGAAATGTGCTCCAATCAGATATCAACAACACATTGTCCTTGAAGCTTGCTCAACAAGAAATTTCCAACGGCTACTTTTATTCCAAGGCTATAAATAGACCTTGTGATCAAGCCATGAAGATTTGCTAGAGACGTTGTTATAATCCTCAAAGTGTTGAAGCTCAGAATCTCCAGAATCATTTGAATCTTCAAACACTTCAAAGCTTTCAAGAATATCTTACCCAGAAAACTCTCAAGCCTTGTAACCACTTTCAGATTCAACAAGCTCTATCTTTAACATTATAAAGAGCTCTTAAATCTTGCACACACACACATACACTGGTTATAGTCTAGGATTAGCTTTCATAGAAAAAGATAGTTATATTTGAGATTGATTCTCAATTTGTATTCCTTGTAACAGCTACTCAAATCAAATATACTATCTCCCTTAGAAAATCCAAGACTAACCATCTTGGTAGAGGACGTAGATCATTTACGATTGAACCTCTCCAAATATCTTGTCAAACACTTTCTGCACTTTACATTTCAAGTTCATAAGTATTCTTATTGTTCCTTGTGTTTGATCTTCATATCTATCCAACCGCACTTTGAATTGTGTTAATAGTACAAATCTGCCTAAGTTTATTTTCAACCGCGCGGTCGATCACACTTTACTATCTGCTGTCGACCACACTATTTTTCACTACTAAGTTTTTGTACTTAGAAAACTTCCGATGTGCATTTTACTATCTTGATAGTTGGTTTTTACTTGACCACACTTTCAGCATAGTAAGCCAAGGTTGAATTTTTGAAAAGAGTAGAAAAAATTTATACAGCTATTCACCCGCCCTCTAGTTGTTTTCATACTCTTGTTGCACCTTTGGGACCAACAAGGTGAGATGATGATCACCCTAGAGGATGTCGGCATGATATCCGGGTTGCCAATTGATGGGGACGTTGTTAGTGATGCTGACATTCCAGCACTTGTAGACTATCGGGATGTATGTCTTTAGGGGCTATCCCACCTCCCAGAGATATGGATGGGAGTAAACTAAAGCTACTGTGGATCACGAGCCAATTTCCACACTTCCATGACCTAGCTGATGATTCCACCCAGGACCTTGTTGATATGTACGTACGGGCATATATCATGCTCGCCTTGGGTTCTACGGTGATGCCGGATCATACGAACAACAAGGTTAAGTTGTGTTATCTCCCTCTGCTTGGGGATGTTTCGATGGTCCGCCAGTACAGTTGGGGAAGTGCGTCGCTGGCTTTCCTATATCGAGAGCTGTGTAGTGCGACTAACCCTGTGACAAAACAGTGCAGAGGATTTCTCAACATTCTACAGGTATGTTTATCTCATTTTAATGTTCATTATGTTGTTGTTTTAAGTTTGATTTCAAATTATCGTAATTATTTATAGTATGTGATATAGGTTTTATTGATATAGATTTGGGCTTGGGAGCGGTTGCTATGTGTGCAACCGCAAATTCGTAGGCGAAACAGAGATCTGGACTACTAGCACATGCCACTGGGATGCAGGTATACATATATCATACGCTATTTTCTCGTCGTTATTGTGTTTTTTATAACTTTTTCTAATAATTATTTTGTTTATGAATTTTCAGGTGGACCCAATCATCGTTGTATCTCAAGGAGGTTACTGCCCATAACCTGCGAGGCTATCGTGATCAACTGGCCAAGCTAACAGATGATCAGGTTGTGTGGCAGCATTATTTAGGTAGATATGCTCCAGCCTACTGTACTCAGGGACATGCCGTATGGATGGCGGGGGTCCCTCTCATATGCTTTGAGAGGATAGAGTGGCATTTGCAGGATCACGTTATGAGGTAGTTTGGCCTGCTGCAGGGGGTCCCAAAACCGTGCAACACTCATCCAAACTTGCACAGATGTGATAGGCATGGAAACAATCTCGTTATTTGGAGCGACAGCCATCGACAATATATTGAACTCTGGGGACAGCGGCGACAATTTCTGATTTCGGGGGTCCGAGGCTTTCACGATATGCATTACTGTAAGTACCCAAATCTGGCTCATGCCTTCCGGTTAAGTTTCCCGGCAATTCCCCGGACTTTCCTAAAGTTCAGGGGCAATTTGGAAACTTTCCCAAACCTTTCAAGGGGTGAAGGACTTGTTAGGAATTAAAATTCCACGTAGTCCCTCGCTGGAAAAGAGCTTCTAGAAGGCCACCTTGCATGGTTCTAGAAATAGGCTGAGTCACTAATGGATAAGACCGCACGACTTCATTAGCCAAAGGTTACAGCCGCACGGCTTCATTAGCCAACACCAGACTGCCTATAAATAGAGGCCTCCTCTACCCATTTTGATATATAATTTTTGGCACTGTTACTCTGCCAAAATACATCCACGAATTTCCAGAGAACAAAAGCCTCCCAAAATCACCTTCCTCCTCTTCAAAACCTCTCCAAAGTTGATCCTTCCTTAGGAAATCTTCAAGGGAGATAGAGAAACACCACCATTGGTAACCTCTCCTCCTCTTCTCTTTAAAATATACTTGTCATACATGCTATATTGATCTTTGCTATTTATATTGCTATCTACTTGCTTTATATTTGATTTGTTGCTATAAAAATCAAGTCTTTAGTCATGTAGATCATAATACCCCCATTCCCCTATCACATGGGATTCATGGAGGATCCATCCCAAGGATGAACAATAAGACCTCAAATGGCTTGTTCTAGGATGGATCTCTCACATGATGATGTGAAAATAGCATCTTTTTCATATAAAAATGTCATCTTTTACATTAAAAATGTCATCTTTATTCATGAATGTCATCCCCCTTCCCATAGACCTTGCTTCCAAGGATTTTTAATCTAAATGGTTCCTAAAGGACATAGGAAAGCCATAAAGGTCCTCCCTTTATATTTCTAGTCTCATCTTGCATCATGTTCATTACATATGTTAGCATAAAAATGTCATCTTTACTTTAAAATGCATTTCCCATGTCCCTCATGGTTGGATCACTCTCCAAGGATTGCCTAGTGACCTTCATAAGGCACAAAAAGGCATAGGATGAGTATAAAGATCCAATCTTTATACCCCTCCCTTAGTCCCCTTTGGTACTTGAAGCATCTCTTGGAGTGTAATGGTGTAAAGGTCCTATCTTTACATCATTTCCTCCACATAAAGATGCCATAGCCAGAAATCCCTCTAGAAAAGGATGAACTTGAGCCCCTACATCTCCGATCATCACTTGAGACGAGCATAAATGTGTCCCTATCTTGATCACATGTGACCCAAGGTCTAATAATGATGGTCATAAGTCCAAGATGAGAACGGGACCAAAGTCCCGAACATATCAAAATCCAAGGAACCCCGAGCGATAACCAACTCATGGTTTATACGTCCGGAAGACTACTTGGCACATTCCCTCCTTTATCCAAAACACATCCCACACATGAAAGTACAAAGGCAAGCATGAAAATCGGATCTTGGAAGACTTGTTTCGGCAAGGCTCCTTGGGTGAACGTCAATCCGTTCTTCCCAAGGGGTAACTTAACCTCCGAACCCAAATCCTTTTTTTCAAAGTTTTGAGGAAATCAAAATGGCGTGGCGACTCCATTTTTCAATTTAAACCGGATGTCTTCAAACCGATGTGAGGCGGTGACCCCCTTACACGAGAAAGCGGTTCCAAACACAAAAAATAATATGCCGCGATCTTGGGCACCACATTCACAATTACACCGATCCATATATGATGTGGTATCGGAGCATAACGTGCATGTTTGTGCAGAATCCCATTCATATAGAGGAGGCTGGATACCGGTCGGTAGCCCCTTGCCTAGAGTTTGTGGTAAGTATTTACATTTTTCAAGTTATTATTTCTAGTTTTTTTAAACAAAACGTCAATTTATTAACTTTTGTCTCATACTTATATTTTTTTTTGATATAAAAACAGGTGCAGAGCCTTCAGCGTTTGCATGTCGGTAATGAGGCGAAGGAGCATGCCAGACAAGCTTCAATGCGGACGACTATTAGACACGCGCTCACGGGAGTTGGGAGCAACAACGCCTTGAGGCTGCTGCAGCACCTCCCCCACCGGTAGATCGCGCACAGGGGGTAGAACCTCGACAGCGTCGGGTTAGACGTCGTGTACAGCCACAGCCACAAATGGACTTGCACAACGAGCCAGAGCGCGAGCCTCAAGCCCAGACCCAGGATGATGGACAATTTGAATGGCCGTCACAGTGGACTGAGAGTCAATTTTGTGGTAGTAGGATTGGGGGTGGGAGTGGGTGGGGGTATGGGAATAGGTGGGAAAGTGGGAATGGGAGTGGGAGTGGGTAGAGTGCCCAACCAGACCCTCCCCTTGGACCCACTATGGGTTTTGGAGTATATTGGGGAGTGGAAGTGTCTTTAGGCTTCCTCCATCTACATCTCAAGCAGGGCTCCGACCCTTCTCCGATCTGAGTTCGACTCCTTCTAGCGCGACTTCATCTAGTGGGGTACAACTTACCCCTGCTCAACGGGTGGAGTTGATTAGAAGAGGGTCTCGGCAGCGGAAACCGACGAGGAAGTTCACCCCGACTGACTACGAGAGGAGGAATAGGTGAATCTTTTTTGGATGTAATGAAACTTTGTAGTATTAGATGTTATTTGGATTTTTTATTTGTAATAACTGAAACTATGATTTTTTTAGTTTTTATTTGTATATTTGTATTTTTTTTTTTACACTTTAGTATATGTATGTAGATGTGTAGGTGTGTGTTATGATATATTGTACAGGTTTTATAGTTTAATATAGACATTGGATATTGGATATGGGAATTTCTGTATGCAGGTGGGATGCTGAAGTTTGTTGCTGCTGTGGAAAGCTGTTCATTAGAATTCGCTACACGGTGTAGCGATTTTACTTGTAAAATCGCCACACCGTGTAGCAATTTCTCATAACCAAATCCTGTTCATGTGAAATCGCTACACTGTGTAGTGATTTTAATTAAATCGCTATACCGTGTAGCGAGTTCACATGAACAGGTTTTTTTGGCATAAAATTTATAAGTTTTCATTTAAGTTTGCCATGGATTAAGTTTGCTCTGGACAGAGAATATCAACTCAAAATAGAAATTAACTGTTATTTTGTCAAACATAAACTTTCATATTACATATAGTTTGAAAAAATTCAACTCAAATAGAAATTACATTCAAGTTTTCAAGTATAATGAAAATTACATAAACTGAAACTGAATACAATTCAAACCAAACATAAATTACATGGAAAACATTCTTCTACTCCCTAATGTTCGGGCATCTACGATGATTGTGACCTTCTTGTTTGCATGATGAGCACATAGTCTTCCGTTTCTCTGCTTGAAAGTCCATACAATTGCGAAAGCGTCTTTATCTAGGCCGTTCGGACTTCGCAGAACGTCGAAGGTGGGGATTAGGAAAAAAACGTGGCACCAAACCATCCACACCACAATAGTTCTCATGGTGTAATGATTCAAATGTCCCCTTCCATGTCTTGTAGTATTCCGCAATGGTGTAAAATCGAGAAACGAAATCTCGAACATCAATATATTATGCATGGCAACATGCAAGAAGATGGGAACAGGGCATGTGAGGCAACCCATTTACCACATGTGCAGGTACGCTCATTAAAACAGACAATCTGGATATTTCCCCCTTTATCACCCTGACGTGCGGTTGTCACTTGATACACCCCCATCTCATGATTGTTGAACCTCCTTACCTGATGTGTTGATGTGTTGCCCCTTTCTGGCTATTCTTCAAGTATTGGTAATGAACTTTTTGGCTGAATTGGTGTATGGGATTGATGTTAGGGTTATCAGGATTATCTCCTAAGATATTAAGTGAAAATCTATGCCTTACTTGAAAGTACTTCACACAACAGTAGAAGGCAGTTGAACAATTGATGTGATTGGCATCCCACGGGCTCCCTTCATGACACCATTGAAAACCTCAGACATGTTAGTAGTCATAATGTCATATCTGTAACCACCATCGTGTGCCAATGCCCATTTTCTGGCATCCAAATTCAGAAATCATGAAATTGCCTCGGGGTTAATTCCACGATACTCTCTAAGGTAGATTTCAACTTTCTATTTTGAGTTGCTCTACTAGCTCTCCAAAACAGATACTTCAACCCTTTCCCTCTATGATTATCCAATAAATTTACTTGGATATGTCTCGAACAAAATCGATGATACACATTTGGCCACCACGTATCTTCAGCTATAGTTTTAAAAAGTATGAGGGATACGAGAGATTGAGAATGAATCTGATGAATTTGAATCTGCTGTGGAAACCTTATCTACTGGAAATGCCAACTTAAAATCGCTATACCATGTAGCGATTTACAGAATTCGGGTGAAATCGCTACACCATGTAGCGATTTTAGGTCAGAATTTGTCCGGGTGAAATCGCTACATGGTGTAGCGATTTTAAGTCAGAATTTGTACTCCCCGTCCCACTTCATTTCAAGGGTTTTATTTTTTATTTTCTTGATTTTAGCCCCGAAGGTATTTTGAGCAATAAATATAGGTTAATTTAGTTATCCTAATGAATATCTATAAATTGTTATTTATAGTACATATAATGGTGTATCAATAACAAATTTTAAATTTTCATTTGAATAATTAAATTAACTTCAAATTATTGCTCAAAATGCCTTCGTGCTAACATCAAAAAAGATATTTTGTTAGCCACGAAGGTATTTTGAGCAATAAATATAGGTTAATTTAGTTATCCTAATGAATATCTAAAAACTGTTATTTGTAGTATATATAATGGTGTATCAATAACAAATTTTAAATTTCCATTTGAATAATTAAATTAACTTCAAATTATTGCTCAAAATACCTTCGTGCTACATAAAAGAAGATAGGACCCTTGAAGTGTGATGGAGGTAGTAATATATTCAACTCTTCTTCATGAATTATGTTTTTGTTTACAAACTTTTTTTTTTGTGGACATGTGTTAATGAATTATATTTCTGTTTACAAACATTTTTTTATATGAGTTAAAAAAATAATGACAGAAAAAATTGCAACAAAATCAAACACAAACTGTATCAAATAATTTTAAAAAACTAAAATAACATTAAAATAAATATTATCAAGTTAGTGACCACATCCCGATCACATAGAAAATCTTACATTAATTCGTTCAAACCTTTAGGAAATTCATGTAAACCAAATGAGCTTAACATTCACTTAACTTCGTTATTCTTAGGAAATACCTGCAAACCAAATGAGCTTAACATCATTTACTATATGATTCCAACAATTCAGCAAAATTAAGAAAATTTGTACCTTGAAAACATTGTTGAGTTTGATGTTAAGATAACGTGCTGATCATGTGAGGGCTAAAACAACAACCTAAAAATTTTAAAACAATCAATTAGATGGAAGTCCTAATGACGATTTCAAAGTGTACTGACTTCCACAATTTAATATATCATACCTTCTGAAGTATAAGAACAGAACCGGCAGATATATCATTTGCAAATTCACTCTCAGTTAGCACTTTCCGATGAATGAAAGCATCTATGATATCCTAGGATCCTAACCTTTAAAGTCACCATAAGATCACCAAGACCATTTGGTCTGCAGGACTTGATAACACCAACAACCTAATAGAACATACATAAATGTAAAAAATTAATTATATTTACACACATTTAACTATAATTAATCTTGATATTATACCTGATCCACTGTGTCAATATTATGGCATTTCTTCCTTATAGAGCTCAACGGATAATATGTACCGACTTCAGTGAGAAATTCCATTGCAGAAAGCCAAGGACTGTCTTGGAAATCTTTATCCTTCACCGGATCTTCAATCGCTCTCCATATATACTCTTGTGTTGCGATCGGGGATTCCTGCGAAGATAAGCTCTGACGGTTGAGAATTTTTCGGCGCACGGCGGACTGTACGACATCGATGGGACCAGGAATAAGAGGCGATGAACAGAAGGATTGAGAGAGATGCGATTGAGAAGATTGAGGGGTGGAGGATTGACCAGAGAAATTGGGACGACGATTCATATAACAGAGGAGAGATAGATCCATTTTTTTTTGTTTAATTGAATTTGGATTGAGAAAAAGATTGAGGGGTGGAGGCTGAAAATTCAATTTGAAAATTCAGTTCGGAGGAGGAGGGATACGAGAAAAGAAAATGAATGAATCTTTTGGAAAACCCATATGTACTGGAATAAAGAGGAAATCGCTACACAGTGTTGTTTGTACGCTCGCCGAAATTTTTAGAAAAAATTAGGAGTCGCCACGCCGTTTTAAAGGAAAACATTGAAAACCTTTTTGAAAAGAGAAAATGGGTTCGGGGGTCAGATTACGTGTTGGGAAGAACGTTTGGCGTTCACCCAACACGCCTCGTATACGAGTCTTTCTATTGTTCAACATCCAATTCATTCATAAGTGTGTGCAAATATGTGAGACATAATATATGTATAAATGCATTTTAATGCTTTGTTTCATAGATCAGAATGAGAGAATTACATCTTGTGAACCACTTGGTACGGGGGGCCACATCCCAATTACAAAATATAAGAACAATTTACAACTGAAATTGACCAACTGCAAGGTGGCTACATGTGTCGCTCGACACAGGACCTCGGATGGTCAAGTGTGTCGCGTGACACAATGAGCCCATTTGCAGAGGTTTCACAAAGCTGATTGCAGAGACAACGAGATAATAACAACACCCAATTATATCAGAAATGGAGCTAATAAATCATAGGAGCCGGGGTTTAACACTCAAAAAGAGTATGGATATTGATTGATCCGTACTCATCTCAAATGACTAAACCAAACATATCAACATCACTCGGAATCACAGATTGAACATGGATAAAATGTAATCACCCACTAACAACAACAAACTTGCACAACCATGAGATAATAGAGATCGACATAATCACTTCAAATGAGTGTGGATATTGAGGATCCACACTCTACATGAAGCAAGCAAACATGAACGGCCAAAGTGTATTATCATGAGAATAAGTATAACATTCAGAGACCAAAACCAGACAAGTTCAACCAAGTCCGAAATCAAACAGATCAGTACCATTCGGAATCATGGGCTGAGCATGAATATTACAAACATAAACCAGCAACCAGAACAATAGAATTGCACAGCCATGGTATAGTAGGGATTACATGAGAAATCAACACTCAGATGAGTGTGAATATAATTGATTCACACTCATCTTTATGTTTAATTCACAGATCAACACAACTCAAACCATTGTATGAATAAAACATACAGATCGGAATATGATTAACACGATATAAACCCAAAACAGAGCAAACCCAGTTACAACATCCCAGATTGCAAATGACAAGCGTGGAAATGGCATGGGATTAATAAGTAGCAGAGAGATGAAGAGTTTAGGGACTAGAGATTTCCCTCGTAGTGTCCACACTTCCTATACCACGTCGGTATAGGAAGTCTTCAAATTGGCCTCAGGACACGAGATGAGAAGTCTCAGATTGAGGTAGCAATGAAGCTTCAAGTGTCTGTCTAAACACCGTAAGTGAATCGGTGGTTGTGAACGGAGATGGGTGATGGGCGTTGATTGGGGTTGGTTGGCAAGGCAGAGAGAGGGCGGTTTGGATGAGAAAGAGAGCGAGCTTGCAGGGTTGGCGTTGTGGGGGCGAGCTCAACCTTGAGGAACAATTAGCTCTGCCCGATTAGAGGGAGCCGGTGAGGAACGATTGTAGTGGTGAAGAAGACGATTGGATTGGGGAGGCTCTGTAAAACCGTGTAGAGAGAGAGAGAGTGATCGTATAGTGAGAGAAAGAGAAATCAGCCGTACCCCTTTTCTCTGTGTGTTGTTGTTGTTTTGGTTGAGGAAGGAGAGCTCGGAGGAAGAGGATTGGAGGTGGATTGGGTTACCGGTGAGTGGTGAGGAAGACGATTGCGTCTAGAGAGAGAGAGATCCTCCCTTTTGCGTTTAGTGAGAGAAAGTGAATCTGAGAGTAAGAGGTGATGTGGTTGGGAGATTGGTGATGGCTGGCACTGGTGAGGAAGGGTGCTCCGGCCGATTTAGAATAAGGGAGATGGGCGGTTGACGGTTTGGAGTAGAGAGAGAGAGAGAGCGGCGGTGAGCTTTGGTCAGAGAAGGAGAACGGCGGTAGATGTTTTGATAGGAATTTATTGGTAAGGTCGACGAATTGAGAGAGGTGAAGATGCCATTCGCGTTTAAGAGAGAGAAAGCTTGGCAGCGTCTTGAGAGAGAAAGAGAGTATGCGTTTCTTCTTCCCCCTTTGTTTGCTCTGTTGTTTGCTTCTGTTGTTGTGTGAAATTGGAACTGAAATGCTCAATTTATTGGGGGAACTGGGTTGACGTTTTTATCCACGCGGACAAAGAAGGTAACGTGTCATTTTCTCCCAAATTTAATTCTGGCAGCTTTGGTGAGTAAAAGTAACTCTCTTTTTGACTTTCCAGCTGCAGAAATTAAATGGGGATTTTTACCTTGTCTTTTATTCTTTTACCATGCATGGCCATATATATCAATGACAATAATGCCCTTGGTTAGTTGGTATTGTTAGGGATTTGTTAGATTTTGTTAGATTTCTAACGAAAAACCTAACGGTTTAAATTGAGCACTTACAGTAGCCCCTCGGCGACGGTGCTTTCGAAGGAAGCAGGGTCGTCAATAAAGGTAAGGCTCCATATCTGGCGAGTTGCTCAGATAGGAACAAAGGTGACCAAAGTGGTCGGATGGCTGAACCTATTGGGTAGGCTACCTACGTATCCTTAAGAGGAATCAAGCCGGTCGTAGTTCGGGTCTTTCGACTATCTTCAGACGTCGACCCTAGAGTGACTGTTTTAGGAAGTCAACCTGATAATGATTTCGATTTTTCGAATCAGAGGATGATTGTGATTTATCGCTTTCCTCATGTTTCGTGTCGAAACCGAAGTGATAGCGTTTAGGTGCCTCAAGCCTTGATGATGGCATTTTAGGCACCTCGGACCTTGATGATGGCGTTTTAGGTGCCTCGAACCTTGAAGATGGCATTTTAGGTGCCTCAAACCTTGATGATAGCGTTTTAGGTGCCTCAAACCTTGATGATGGCATTTTAGGTGCCTCGAACCTTGATGATGGCTTTTTAGGTGCCTCGAACCTTGGTGATGGCGTTTTAGGTGCCTCAAACCTTGGTGATGGCATTTTAGGTGCCTCGAACCTTAATGATGGCATTTTAGGTGCCTCGAACCTTAAAGATGGCGTCTTGGGTGCCTCGAACCTTAAAGATGGCATTTTAGGTGCCTCGAACCTTAAAGATGGCGTTTTAGGTGCCTCGAACCTTGATGATGGCATTTTAGGTGCCTCAAACCTTGATGATGGCGTTTTAGGTGCCTCAAACCTTGATGATGGCGTTTTAGGTGTCTCGGACCTTGATGATGGCGTTTTAGGTGCCTCGAACCTTAAAGATGGCGTTTTAGGTGCCTCGGACCTTGATGATGGCGTTTTAGGTGCCTCAAACCTTGGTGATGGCGTTTTAGGTGCCTCAAACCTTGGTGATGGCGTTTTAGGTGCCTCGGACCTTGATGATGGCATTTTAGGTGCCTCAAGCCTTAAAGATGGCATTTTAGGTGCCTCGAACCTTAATTTGAAATGATTTCCTTCGATGGCCTGCATCCTTTCGTTGGGGACGGACTCTGAGGGGATGGACGGTCCTTTGGTGGACTTTATTTGAAGGGATCGGTCTTACATTTGCTGCCGGGATTCCGTTAACTTTTGTCGGGGAAATCAGGCTTACATTTTACTGCCGTAGATGGAAGCGAGGAAAGAAACGGGATTTCGTTAGCTTTCGTCGGGGAAATCGGGCTTACGTTTTACTGCCGGGGAAAAGGATGACCGTATTGGTCAAGTGGCTGGACCTATGGTAGGCTACCTACGTATCCCGAATGAGAATCAAGCCTATACATAGTTCAAATGCTGCTGGGGATGAGATCGAGGAAAGAAACGAGATTTCGTTAGCTTTCATTGGAGAAAACGGGCTTACGTTTTACTGCCATAGATGAAAATGAGGAAATAAATGGGATTCCGTTAACTTTCATTGGAGAAAACGGGCTTACGTTTTACTGTCGTAGATGGAAATGAGGAAAGAAACGGGATTCCGTTAACTTTCGTTGGAGAGAACGGGCTTACGTTTTACTGCCGTAGGTGGAAACGAGGAAAGAAATGGGATTCCGTTAGCTTTCGTCGGGGATGAACCTAAGTTGAGGTTTAGTTCAGGAGTATGAACCTAAATGGGGACTTAGTTCAGGAGTATGAACCTAAGTGGGGACCTGGTTCAGGAGTATGAACCTAAGCTGAGGTTTTGTACCTGAGGGAGACTATTTGAAGGTGTTCTCGCTGGGGAAGATTCGGGCTTACGAGAACTGTCGGGGAAAAGGGTGACCGTGTTGGTCAAGTGGCTGGACCTATGGTAGGCTACCTACGTATCCCGGATGGGAATCAAGCCTGTACGTAGTTCGTCAAAGAGGTGGCGATAACGAGAGGCCACGGGCTTTGTACCCAAGATTGGATCGTCTTAGGGAGTCACCCTGTGCCTGATCGCATTTGGGAGTCACCCGAGGATTGACTGTATTTGGGAGTCACCCGAAGTTTGACTGTATTTGGGAGTCACCCGAGGATTGACTATTTTTGGGAGTCACCCGAGGTTTGACTGTATTTGGGAGTCACCCAAAGTTGGACTGTATTTGGGAGTCACCCGAGGTTTGACGGTATTTGGGAGTCACCCAAGATTTTGACTGTTTCTTTGGGGAGTCACCCGAGGATTGACTGGTATATGGGAGTCACCCGAGGTTTGACTGTCATCTGGGAGTCACCCGAGGTTTGACTGTATTTGGGAGTCACCCGAGGTTTGACTGTATTTGGGAGTCACCCGAGGATTGACTATTTTTGGGAGTCACCCGAGGTTTGACTGTATTTGGGAGTCACCCGAAGATTGACTATATTTGGGAGTCACCCGAGGTTTGACTGTATTTGGGAGTCACCCAAGGATTGACTATTTTTGGGAGTCACCCGAAGTTTGACTGTCATCTGGGAGTCACCCGAGGTTTGACTGTATTTAGGAGTCACCCGAGGTTTGACTGTATTTGGGAGTCACCCGAGGATTTGACTATATTTGGGAGTCACCCAAGAATTTGACTGTTATCTGGGAGTCATCCGAAGTTTGACTGTTATCTGGGAGTCACCCGAGGATTTACTATTATCTGGGAGTCACCCGAGGATTGACTATTATCTGGGAGTCACCCGGGGATTGACTATTATCTGGGAGTCACCCGAGGTTTGACTGTATTTGGGAGTCACCCGAGGTTTGACTGTATTTGGGAGTCACCCGAGGTTTGACTGTATTTGGGAGTCACCCGAGGATTTGACTATATTTGGAAGTCACCCGAGGATTTGACTGTTATATGGGAGTCACCCGAAGTTTGACTGTTATCTGGGAGTCACCCGAGGATTGACTATTATCTGGGAGTCACCCGAGGATTGACTATTATCTGGGAGTCACCCGAGGTTTGACTGTATTTAGGAGTCACCCGAGGTTTGACTGTATTTGGGAGTCACCCGATGTTTGATGATAATGCTAGTAATTGACTAAGATATGCTTTAATACCTGAGCTGTGCTTACCTGTAGCTGCCGGAAGGACTGAGGCTACGGCTGATGTTGATGAAGAGTTGTTGGATTGCCGTTCGCGGGACGGTCTCTGTTGACGATTTGCTGTCTTTGGAGGCATTTGTCGGATAGGACATGAATTTTGCTGTTTGCCATGAAAAACGGATTTAACTGATAACTTGGCGACGGGGCCGATGACTTTTTGATTCTGAGAGGTGGACCCGATGATTCTTTGACTCGAGGGATGGACCCGAGGATTCTTTGACAAGAGGGGTGGACCCAAGGTTTTTTTTTTTTGACTCTGAGGGGTGGACCCGATGATTCTTTGACTCGAGGGATGGACCCGAGGATTCTTTGACAAGAGGGGTGGACCCAAGGAATATTTTTTTTTTGACTCTGAGGGGTGGACCCGATGATTTTTTACTTGAGGGTCTTTCTAGTTATTTGGGCCATACTGTTGAAGTCATTGTCATTACGCTTCGATGGGGACCATCCTTGCTGCGAAGAGGCTTCAGGTCGTAACGGAAAACTGGTCTTTCATGTTTGAATTGCTGCATTTGTTAGTAGAGAGGAGGATGCATATATGACTTTCATGATGACAGATGCATGCATAGAACCAAAATGATTATGAGACAATGTATGAAAGTATCACTACATATGTTCGCGAGATGATGCATTCACTTGCTTTTGGAGATGCACTTAGCCCAAGCTTTTGGCAGGGAAATTATGATTTATGATCTTCAATCACTTAGGGTTGTTCCTATTGATTCAAGTTTTGTGCATGCTACATAAGCCCCGGGGAGATTTTTGTGGGGATGCATGGTGATGAGAGGGGATGTATTGGGATGTATATGTCTGGAAACTGTTTGAGACAGATTTTGAGCAAGTGAGGGCGTACTCTGAGAGTGTAGGTTGCAGCAGATTGATTCGTTGCTGATGAGAACAAAGTGTGTCGTGCATCCGAGACAGCAAGCAGCAGAGAACGTGCAGAGAATGATCCCGGCTTGGCGAAGCCCCAGTTGATGATGCAAAGCAAACCTGGAGGGAATCGGCAGGGGCAAATCCATCATATAACAGAGAGGAGGAACCCAGCGTGGACCAAGGTGACTTGGTGAAGCCCGGCCTGAAGAGCCGTACAGAGAACCCGAGAAAACCGCTTAGCGAAGCCCCGCAGAAGAAATTCAAAGCGGTCTTATTGCGGACAAAGTTATCATGTGGTCAAGGAGGCACCCATCTTTTTCAGAACTTAGTCAATTAGTCACTGGACAAGACTCGAAAATGTTTACGTGCAGGGGCACATCTTTCAAAAAGTGGGAATGTATCCCTAATTTGTGTATGACACTCTCGCTCGCTTTTGAGTTTAACTCTTTTGGGAGAGTATAAGCATCACAAGGTGTGGAAAGGTGTATGGAAGCCCCTGCTGACAGAAAGACAGTGTTTGGCTCTATCTTCCTATGATGTAGAAAGAGAAGACTTGTCGAGACACTTGAAAACTTGTCTTATTCATGATGATCACAAGGCTGCTTAAAACCCTTTATTGATGTTCGGGTTATTCAAACACTAAATCTGATATGAACAAATATTTTGAGTAATCACGAGTAGAAAACCAACTGATATCGAGAATCAAACTCGGAAAGATGGAGAGAAGGATCTGTGTATAGGGACGGCCCTTGAGGAGGCCGGATTTTCTGAGATTTGTTTGTGATTTTTGACCGGACCAATTATGGTTGCCTACGTTCCCCTCCTGACGAGGAGCTCAGGTCGTCGTAGTTCGGGCTTATCCCGATTGAAAAGAGAATGAATGTTGGAATTCGAGGATCTAAGTACCTTTGAGGATTTTGAGGATTTGGAGAATTGAAAAACATGTCCTCCTGAAGTGTCGATGAAAGACACGGATGCGAAGCCCCAGTGGGATATCCACGGCAAGTGTTTGCGGAAGAGAAATGAAATATGCTCACATGAGGTGTCAAAGGGAAGGATTAAATTTGCACAGTCTTTAATTGATGATCTTTTGAGCCGAGATGGATTTGGCTCCGATTTAAGCAAGCAATGAAGCATTAATTTGATTTAGTTCTCGAAGATACTGGAATGAGATTACTATCCGGTAGGGACTGTAGCTGGGTTTTCGGGCTTCGATCGGCCATCGGGTGATTTGGAAAATTGTGACCTCTTAAGATGAGAGGTCGGCTGGGCTTTTTGCTGACTAAGCCTCTAAAGATGAGAGGTTGACTTTTAGGGATGTGTTTGAGAAATCTACGGCGATGAAGATTGATTGCCTCTAAGAATGAGAGGTCAGATTTTGACTTTGGCCAAAGGCAAGGGTAATGGTGATGGAAATATCCTCTAAAAGCGAGAGGATGGCTTGGGATTGATGGGAGTATCCTCTAAAATCAAGAGGATGGCTTGGAATTGATTTAAGGTAATGGTGAGAGGAAGTCCAAGCTATCGAGAACTTTTGCGAATCTTGTGAGAGTTCGGGCTCCTTTTTGATCATTGGGGAGCCTCTTGAGAAGTCGGGGATTTTTGCTGAATGGTGAGGATCTAAAGTCCTTCTTTTGAAAAGCCTTCCGAGGATTCTTGCTGATTTGTGAGGATTTAAAATCCTTTTCTTTTTTTCTTTCTTTTTTTTTTTTTGGAATGTAATAATCTAAATTTATTTTCTTTTTTTTTTATATAACTTGGAAGGCCTCCTGAGGAGTTGAGGATTATCTTTGTCCTTCCTTCATGGCTTGAGATATTTTGTGCATCGCCGACTCTCGAAGCTAACTTCTTGGGCTTGCTTGGACTTCTCTTAGCATGGAGCAAAAATGATGGCTTAACCGCCGATCTTGAAATGAAAGGGTATTGTTTGGTGAGGGTGAGGTAAAGGTTTTCCCTACGGGTGAACGGCTTCAACTGCAATCCCTACCGGATGACCTAAACAAAATTAAGTCTTCATTGCTTGCTTAAGCTTTAAATGAGGAAAGATCCATGCAAATTCATCGATAAACGAGATGATGAGGATGATGAAAGGGATGTGAGCATATGAGATGCAAGATGGGGAGTTGGTAAGCCCCAATTTGAGAAGGATATCAATTTATTTTCTCACTCCGATTAATTTGAATATTAATCATTTCAAAGAATTAGTGGTTGAGCAGCACAAGTGATCATCTTGGATAAAACCATTTCAATTAAGTGTAACGTAGGTGTGCAAGTGATGTCTCGAGTCTAGCAAGAAAAGAAAAAAGACTTATATAAAAGTTAGACATTTAATTACTATGTCCAAAATGGACTAAAACGACAAATGTCCAGGAAGGACTTAGGTGAAAGAGAAAAATACTAGAGCCTACAAAGGTTGACTAAAATACTATTCCTTGGTACTTGAATTTCGGACCTCAAAAGGGCTCAGTCATTTACGCTGCAGTTTCGTGGAGGAAGGGACCTTAGGCCCATTAGAGTAAATGACATAGTAGTCAAATCCTCCTGAAGGTTCCCCAAGTATCCCCACACTGGTATCACCAGCTTCGAATTTTTCTTTCAACTTTTGCTGGGAAGAGGCTTTCTTCTTTTTGGGAGGATGATCTTCGTTTATCCAATCTTGATAGTCCCTCTCGAGGCAGTCGGGGCAGTCACAGATATCCCACCAAATGTGCTCAACAGTTGGGGGTGAATTCGGGGTTTCAGGCTGAGCTGTGCTAGGATGGTTTTGAGTTGAGCTAGATTGAGGAGGTTTGCTGCTGGGCTTGCTTGGAAGCGAATGGTTGGATTCCGCCGAGTAACGAGAGGCATTAGAAGCCGGGGGAACAGGCACGTATTTGTCCTTCAGGGGAGCCCCAGTCAGTTGGGGGATTGCCAATGTTCCGAAATGACGTGTGGCCTCTTCGATCCAGGCATGTTGTTCATTCTGGCGTTGCTCGAGAGCCCTGATGGCTAACCACATTTCCTCCATTGTTTTCAAACCTTCATTCCCTCTACTGATATATGCAGGACCGGTATCATTCTGAGAGGGGAAATCTGACGGCTGCTGAGGCATGCCGAATTGCTCCATCCCTGACTGCTGTTGGGATGGCGGCACTTTGAATTGCTGTTTGGGGGCTAGCTGGCCTGTAAGTCGGCGGGCAGGAGTTCCGGCGGTGGTGACATAGGAAGCTGGTGGCGGCATCCTGACATATTCGGGACGATTGAGAGTGGGAGGAGGATTTTCTTCCTTCTTCACGGTAAAAGTGCCATCGAGATTGGGACTGGCAGCCAAACCATGGCCCTAAAGGCCTCCAGAAGGTTGTCAATTTGAGCTTCATGTTGCAGTCTCATCTGCTCTACCAACTGGATCCAATGCTGGTCTGTCTGAGGGATCTCGGGAGGATAGGTCTGTCCATCATTCTCAAATCCGGATTTGAGATTAATCATCTGGGGATCTTCACCAGTTTCCACATTTTCCTTGGCATGCGAAGGCTCTCCGATTTCAATCATGTTCACTTGGTTATGGTTTCTTGGAAAAGGATTTTTTTACTGTATTAGGCCCCTCGGGGGCTTCTAACTTTCCTTGCTCTATCAAACCTTGGATTGCCCTTTTCATGGGGACGCAATCATCCGTCAGGTGCCCATGGTACTGATTAAAGGCACAATGCTTGGAGGTATCCAAAGGAGCATTGGGGTTTCTGGGCTTATAATTATCTAAAGGCCGGAGCAAACCTTCTTTTACCAAACCTCTGAAGATATCACTCAAAGGCATCCCAAAGTTTCCCAAGCCTTGGAGCCGGGATCTGGATGCATCAGGTTTCTTGGGAACAAAGGGAGTGGCATTGTTACAGTCCTGTCCCGAATAGGGCGGGCAGGAGTCGTGTTGGAGGTGGAAGAAGCCCGGTATCTGTAAGTAGGTGCAATAACTTGCTGTTGATTGTAAGCCCTCTCAAATTTAGCCCCAAAATTGACCATTGCCCGCAGATCCGGATAGGGGAAATTGCTAAGTGAGGTTCTTAAATGTGGCTTCAAGCATGACTGAAAAATGTCCAACTGTTCCTCGTCAGAGGGAGGGATGGCCATTTCACTGAGCTTCAAGTTCCACCTTTTATAAAAATCCCCAATATTCTCATCAGGGCGCTGCATCGTTGTCTGTAGGTCAACTTTGTTTGTCTCCCATTCCAAGTTGGCTTTATACTTATCTGTGAAAGTACTGGTAATCTGTTCCCAAGTAGCCCTAGCTTCAGGCTTCAATCGAAAGAACCATTTCAAAGCTCCTGACTTCAAAGAGAGACTGAAGTAGTCGGTCAACTGCTGGTTTGTGCATCCCTTAGCTTTTATTGCCAGAGTATAGGTGTCCAAGTGAGTTTTAGGTCACGAACTCCCGTCAAACAAGTCAAGATTGGGCATCACGAACTTGAGAGGCAGGGGTACAATCGAGTCGGGATCTGTAGGCTGAAGAGCGGTGTTCTTTTTGACAGTCAATTCAGCAAGCTGCGCTTTCATTTCCTTGTGTTGCTCCATAAACCAGGCCAAATGGGGATCCAAAGGTGGAGTGGGAATGCCTGAGCCGATATTTGAGCTAGGAAGAGGACTAGCTGTTGGTGGTGCACTGGTGGAAGGAATACCATATCCCGGAGCATAGGTGAAAACCTGTCCTTAGCCCAAATTACCCTGGGGAGTGTGGGTAGGAGCTTGGGCAAAGGGATAGAACCCAGCGGCTTGCTGTTGGCTTCCAATTGGCAGAGAAGGTGGAGGCAGACCTGAGGTAGCCGGATAGCTCGGGTTCCCAGGGTGAGACTCATGAGTAGGCTTAAATGCGGGCTGCTGTCCCTGGTTGTTGAACTGCATGCCTGGCTGCGGCGAGGGTGTATAACCAGGAGGGTACTGCGGTCCTGGTGATTCTGATGAGACTGGGATAGGGGCTTGCTGGCCCATTGGACCCTGAGTGAGAAATGGGTTTGTGGGAGCTGCGTTAGGAGCAGCTGAACTAGCATCATTCTGAGGAGGGGCTCCTGACTGTTGCCCCAGACCGAACTGTGGTGGCATTCCAAACTGTTGCTGTGGCACTCTGAACTGCTGTTGTGAAGGTCCAGATTGATCGGTTCCAAACTGAGGCGGGATCCCAATTTGCTGTGGCATTCCAAGGTACCCCCAACCATGAGAAGACATTCCGTACTGATTTTGTCCCCACTGAGGAACTGCGAACTGGCTTGTCCCGTCAGGCTGCATGGATCCGGTAGTCTGTAGTTGGGGAGCTGTCTGACCCAGAGATCGAGGAGCATGGGTTCTGGTAGTAGTACCATAGGAGGTTGGTGGTGGCATCCTGGAGTAGTCAGGGCGACCAAGAGTGGGATTGGGGTCCTCCTCTTCTTCCACGGTGAAAGTGCCATCGGGATTGAGACTGGCAGCCAAACCATGGCTCCTAATAGCTTCCATAAGGCTATTAATTTGTGCTTCCTGTCGCAATCTCATCTGTTCGGCTAACTGATTCCATTGCTGTTCTGTTTGAGGAGTCCCGGAAGGCGGAGTGATGTTGTCCCCATCGTTACCAGCTGATGCAGACATTCTGAAACCCGGAGTCGAAACAAATGGTGAAGCTGACGATGCGCTTGACTCTTCCCAACTGATCAAACGGTGGCCCGATGCCCGAAACCAAGCTTTGTGAGGAGCTGCAGGGGAAAGACACGAGGGTTCAGATATTTAGGAGTGAAGGAGGGTAAGTGTTTAGGCTTAGGGCTCATGCAACATGCAGTTATTTGTTCTCGTTTACTTAAAACGTGTCTTCTTAAACCCTAAGCGATTGGAAAAGATTGCTCTTCTTTTTCGCAAACTACTCTGAGTCCTGGATCAGTGGGACCCATCACTACGCCTGCGGACCCTCAACCTGTAACCTCGAACAAGGGTTCCGTAGGGCAAGCAGGTCCCACCGACCGAAAAGAAAAACGATCCTAAAGTCTGGCGGGTAATCGAGTCTTAACGAGTATTCGATGTAAATTACGGACAAAGCTGACGTCAAAGGTCAAGGTTATGTCCGGGGGGCTCGACGAAAAAGTCGGCATGGCCTTGACTGATAAATGTCCACAATTGATCTTGACCCGTCGTCAGTTAGGCCGTAATTAGACATGGAATAATCGTTAATCCTTGATGACTCAGTGTCATGCCGGGAGTCGGTGAATAAGTTGTGCAAGTTAAAGTCAAATTCAAGACGCCAGTCAAGATCTGGTCAAAGTTTATGACAGAAAACCGGCATGACCTCGACTGATTAGGGTCTCCGAGGAATATTAACTTGGCGTGCCGACTAAGGTTTGACTGGCATGGTGTATACACAGACAGGGCATGACACGGACCAAACTAAAAACCAACCGGGTCTCGGACAAAGTGTGTCACGGACAAGTGCATGATCGATACGAGGCTCCAAGGGATGTTTGGATAGTCCCGTGCTTGCACCGAGAGGCGTAGTAAGGGCAAACGGGCTGCTACTGGGATTTCCCCGGGTTAAGAACGTAGTGTGCAGTGTAAGGCCAAGTGCGCGTAGTGTGCGGCAGTCTATCTTCCTTTTCTGAATAAAATAGAAATTTTCACACGTGTTTTAAAGAGTATGATGCATGCGAAAGATTTTGAATTTTTTTTTTTTGATTTTTTTCTTTTTTGATTTTTTTTTTTTTTTGAAAATATTTTCGAAATTTTTTTTTAAAGCAAATAAACACATAAGCACCTAAGCACAAAATTCAAACAGTTAAGGAAATCGGTCCGACAGTCAAAATTTTGACTTTTCTGAGGCGGCCTAAAGATAACAACGCGAAACGTGCAAAACAAACACACACACAGTACAAATGATTTCAAATGTCGGGACGGAAGTTTGACCCACAAAAGCTTTTCTTTTTTTTGAAAAAAAATTTTTTTTTTTAAAGATAAAGCTCATTTTTTCCTTTCTCCAGCGGAGTCATCACTGTTTGTACGCTCGCCGAAATTTTTAGAAAAAATTAGGAGTCGCCACGCCGTTTTAAAGGAAAACATTGAAAACCTTTTTGAAAAGAGAAAATGGGTTCGGGGGTCAGATTACGTGTTGGGAAGAACGTTTGCCGTTCACCCAACTTGCCTCGTATACGAGTCTTTCTATTGTTCAACATCCAATTCATTCATAAGTGTGTGCAAATATGTGAGACATAATATATGTATAAATGCATTTTAATGCTTTGTTTCATAGATCAGAATGAGAGAATTACATCTTGTGAACCACTTGGTACGGGGGGCCACATCCCAATTACAAAATATGAGAACAATTTATAACTGAAATTGACCAACTGCAAGGTGGCTACATGTGTCGCTCGACACAGGACCTCGGATGGTCAAGTGTGTCGCGTGACACAACGAGCCCATTTGCAGAGGTTTCACAAAGCTGATTGCAGAGACAACGAGATATTAACAACACCCAATTATATCAGAAATGGAGCTAATAAATCATAGGAGCCGGGGTTTAACACTCAAAAAGAGTATGGATATTGATTGATCCGTACTCATCTCAAATGACTAAACCAAACATATCAACATCACTCGGAATCACAGATTGAACATGGATAAAATGTAATCAACCACTAACAACAACAAACTTGCAAAACCATGAGATAATAGAGATCGACATAATCACTTCAAATGAGTGTGGATATTGAGGATCCACACTCTACATGAAGCAAGCAAACATGAACGGCAAAAGTGTATTATCATGAGAATAAGTATAACATTCAGAGACCAAAACCAGACAAGTTCAACCAAGTCCGAAATCAAACAGATCAGTACCATTCGGAATCATGGGCTGAGCATGAACATTACAAACATAAACCAGCAACCAGAACAATATAATTGCACAGCCATGGTATAGTAGGGATTACATGAGAAATCAACACTCAGATGAGTGTGAATATAGATGATTCACACTCATCTTTGTGTTTAATTCACAGATCAACACAACTCAAACCATTGTATGAATAAAACATACGGATCAGAATATGATTAACAAGACATAAACCCAAAACAGAGCAAACCCAGTTACAACATCCCAGATTGCAAATGACAAGCGTGGAAATGGCATGGGATTAATAAGTAGCAGAGAGATGAAGAGTTTAGGGACTAGAGATTACCCTCGTAGTGTCCACACTTCCTATACCACGTCTGTATAGGAAGTCTTCAAATCGGCTTCAGGACACGAGATGAGAAGTCTCAGATTGAGGTAGCCATGAAGCTTCAAGTGTCTGTCTAAACACCGTAAGTGAATCGGTGGTGGTGAACGGAGATGGGTGATGGGCATTGATTGGGGTTGGTTGGCAAGGCAGAGAGAGGGCGGTTTGGATGAGAGAGAGAGCGAGCTTGCTGGGTTGGCGTTGTGGGGGCGAGCTCAACCTTGAGGAACAATTAGCTCCGGCCGATTAGAGGGAGCCGGTGAGGAACGATTGTAGTGGTGAAGAAGACGATTGGATTGGGGAGGCTCTGTAAAACCGTGTAGAGAGAGAGAGAGTGAGCGTATAGTGAGAGAAAGAGAAATCAGCCGTACCCCTTTTCTCTGTGTGTTGTTGTTGTTTTGGTTGAGGAAGAAGAGCTCGGAGGAAGAGGATTGGAGGTGGATTGGTTTACCGGTGAGTGGTGAGGAAGATGATTGCGTCTAGAGAGAGAGAGATCCTCCCTTTTGCGTTTAGTGAGAGAAAATGAATCTAAGAGTGAGAGGTGATGTGGTTGGGAGATTGGTGATGGCTGGCACCGGTGAGGAAGGGTGCTCCGGCCAATTTAGAACAAGGGAGATGGGCGGTTGACGGTTTGGGGTAGAGAGAGAGAGAACGACGGTGAGCTTTGGTCGGAGAAGGAGAACGGCGGTAGATGTTTTGATCGAAATTTATTGGTGAGGTCGACGAATTGAGAGAGGTGAAGACGCCATTTGCGTTTAAGAGAGAGAGAAAGCTTGGCAGCGTCTTGAGAGAGAAAGAGAGTATGTGTTTCTTCTTCCCCCTTTGCTTGTTCTGTTGTTTGCTTCTGTTGTTGTGTGAAATTGGAACTGAAATGCTCAATTTATTGGGGGAACTGGGTTGACGTTTTTATCCGCGCGGACAAAGAAGTTAACGTGTCATTTTCTCCCAAATTTAATTCTGGCAGCTTTGGTGAGTAAAAGTAACTCTCTTTTTGACTTTCCAGCTGCAGAAATTAAATGGGGATTTTTACCTTGTCTTTTATTCTTTTACCATGCATGACCATATATAACAATGACAATAATGCCCTTGGTTAGTTGGTATTGTTAGGGATTTGTTAGATTTTGTTAGATTTCTAATGAAAAACCTAACGGTTTAAATTGGAGCACTTACAAGTGTAGCGATTTTGACTGGCCGGTCAAAGTCGCTACACGGTGTAGCGATTTTGGCTTTCCTTAATTACTGTATTAATTAAACCTTAATTACACCAAAATCGCTACACCGTGTAGCGATTTTAATCGGTCATAGTCAAAATTGCTACACAAAAAAAAGGTCATTTTGAAAAATAATTTGAAAAGTGAGTTATTTTGAAAAATAAACTATTTGAGAAAAAATTCTAGATCATCCAAACAACTTTGCATCATGAAAAAAGCCAACGTATTATTACCGAAAGTTTTAAAATTCATATCAAATAAAAAAATGTTGAGATAAGATCGTATGAAGTGTGTCAAAGTGAAAACTTGACATCGGCCCATGTCCACTCTATGATTTAAATTGCACTTTCAGTAATATCTCATTATGTTTCTCACTTAAAATTTAATTAGCATGCCTACACTACACACTCCTTTAATACTATACTAGGAGCATGGGCATTATTGACTTTTGTAACTCTACTTTTTGCATTTGTTTCTTAACTTTAAAGAGTATTGATTGGCTGAATATCTTAAAAATTGTATGATTTCACAGTTGTGTGATTACACAGTTGTGTAATTTAACATTTGAGTGATTTCATAATTGTGTCATTTTCAATTTTCACTTGTAAAATTATTAATTGAAAATAACACTATTCACTCTATTTTTTAAGGAGGAAATGAAGTGTTAGAAATTGATAGTATTATTGGTGTTTGATCAATATTTGACCAAGTTTTAAAAAATTTCTATTTTGTAAAAATAGAAATAAGTTGCAAACAATTAATCTATATTTAGTGTAGATTAAAATGGTTTATTTATTTTCTCAAAATCAATTTCGGGTGAATGAGAAATTAATCATTAAAGTGAGCAACTTAATGTTGTTAATTGGAGAGAAGTTGGAATGGAAAAGCCATATCCCACATTGCTAGGAAAAGGAAAGTTACTCCACTTTATTAATGTGAGCATCCAAAGAGATAGTAATCAATTACTATCCAAGCCTATTGGCCCAAGTTCAACTAGCAATATAGATGGTGCGAAGCACCATCCGCACCCGCAGATCGCAAAGGCCGCACTGGGCGCTTTAGAGGCGCACTTTGCACTTCGCACGTACGCATCGGTCACTGGTTAAATTTTTTACGAAATTCGGCTCGGCTCGGTGCGGTTCATGTGGGTGTGGCTCGGCTGGGCAAATGGTATTGGGCCAGCCCAATCCGGATCAGGGATGTGGGAAGATAGCTCGAACCAGGTTGGATTCAACGTAGTGGGCTTGGTGAAATTAGGACCGGCCCAGTTCAGTGGGCTTTAGCAATTCGGTAATGGTCGGGTAGGGAGGTGACCCGCGCCTCTTCAAACAGTCGGGTCGGTTGAAGAGGTGCGACCCACGACCCTTCAAATGGGCGGGTTAGATCCATCAGATCTTAGCCATCAATCCGAATCTGATCCAAGGATTAGAATTCCACCAGGTGCAATTAGTGTCTATTTCCAATAGACACCCCATCTCTTCAATAACTATAAATAGCTCCCTCCTCCTCATTTCATTTTCATCCAAAATCATTCAAGCATTCTATTCTCTAAAGCATCCTAGCATTCAGAAGTCTTGCATTAGAGTCCAAGAAAATCCCGAGTATTCAGTAGTTCGCCCGATAATTTCAGAATTGTTGTGCTGCAATCTGAAATTCCCGAAAGTCGTTGTATCTTGGGGACAATTGCCGAAGACCGTGAGCACTTTTATACGGGGCAATATTGTCTTACGGAAAAAGAGTCAAACTCTTGTCTCGACTATTTTATTTTAGAAAAATAATTTTTCAGTCCCGTTTTCTTTTTCAAAGCTATTTTTAAATACACCCATTTTTTCCAACAATCGTAAGACAATATTCGTGTATTTAAAGAATGGCATTCGACTCCACCTCCGCTCCTACTCCTCCCCCTGGCTCGGGATCTTCTGTACCTCCCGTCCATACTTCTAACGCAACTCCTGCTGCTCCCCTCCATACCCATGCAGAGAAATCGGCGAAATTCACCGGTACAGATTTCAAAAGATGGCAGCAGAAGATGTTGTTCTACCTAACCACCCTCAGCTTGGCGCGGTTCTTGCGAGAATCACCGCCAACGGACCCCGAAGATGAAGGTGACCCACAAGCAAGAATAGCATTGGACGCATGAAATCATAGCGATTTCCTGTATCGCAATTATATTCTAAATGGGTTAGATGATGTCCTGTACAATGTGTACTATGGCATGAAGACTGCAAGAGAGCTTTGGGAATCTCTTGAAAAGAAGTACAAAACGGAAGACGCCGGCACTAAGAAATTTATTGTCGGCCGATTCCTAGACTTCAAGATGGTTGATTTCCGAACTGTAATGGATCAGATACGTGAGTTGCAATTGATCATTGCCGACATCATTGCAGAAGGAATGGAACTAGGGGAATCTTTCCAAGTAGCTGCCATTATAGAGAAGCTACCGCCTCTATGGAAAGATTTTAAGATGTACCTGAAGCACAAGAGGAAGGAAATGATGCTCGAGGACCTGATCGTGAGACTAAGGATTGAGGAAGACAACCAAAAATCCGAAAGCAAGAGCGGCAGGACTACATCAATAGAGGCAAAAGTGAACTTAGCTGAAGCGAGTACCAGCAAGAAGAGGAAGGCTACTGGGAATGCTAAAAAGGGGAACACAAATGCCAAGAAGTTCAAGGGAGGTTGTTACAACTGCGGCAAATCTGGCCTTAAGGCTAGAGACTGTCGGCATCCCAAAACAAACAACCAGAATGGCAACCGTCCTCAAGCAAATGTGGTAGAAGACAGGACTGTCCCATTAGACCTGTCAGAGCTTGATCTGTCCGCCGTAGTGTTTGAAGCCAATCTTGCTAAATTGGATGATAACCCAAGGGAATGGTGGATTTATACCGGAGCAACGCGCCACATCTGTGCAGATCGAGAAAGTTTCTCATCATATGTTCCCTGCAGTGGAAGGAAGTTGTACATGGGAAATTCTGCAACTTCTAACGTGGTTGGACTCGGTAAGGTGGTGCTAAAAATGACATCCGGCAAAGAACTCACCTTAGTGAATGTTCTGCATGTCCCAGACATCCGTAAAAACTTAGTCTCCGGCCCGTTATTGAACAAGGCCGGATTTAGGCTAGTGTTTGAGTCCGATAAGTTTATACTGACCAAGATGGGTCAATTTGTAGGCAAAGGGTACCTTGACAAAGGACTCTTTAAAATGAATGTAATGAACGTGTTTCGCCCAGATGCGAAGAATAAAGATGTTGTTGCTTATTTGTCTGAGTGCTCTAATTTATGGCATGATAGATTAGGACATGTGAATTTAAATTCATTACGTAGGTTAGTAAATTTAAATTTACTTCCTAAAATGAAATTTGATTAAGGAAATAAGTGTGAAATTTGTGTGAAAGCAAAAATGACGAAGTCACCGTTTCCCACTATTGAAAGAAGTACTACCCCTTTAGAATTAGTCCATACGGACATATGTGATTTAAAACTTGTGCAAACTAGAGGTGGGAAGAAGTACTTTATAACGTTCATTGATGATTGCACTAGATATTGTCATGTGTATTTTTTGAGAAGCAAAGATGAAGCTTTAGAAGCTTTCAAAGGATATAAGAATGAAGTTGAGAATCAACTTAATGTAACAATTAATAAGATTCATAGTGATAGAGGTGGAGAGTATGTAGCACCGTTTGAAAATATTTGCTGGGGCGCTGGCATTATTCATCAAACGACTGCTCCTTACACACCTCAATCAAATGGAGTCGCTGAAAGGAAAAATCGAACTCTTAAGGAGATGATGAACACAATGTTGATCAGCTCGGGCTTACCCGACAACATGTGGGGGGAAGCAATCCTTTCAGCTAACTACATTCTTAACAAGTTACCACACAAGAATAAAGATAAAACTCCATATGAATTATGGAATGGAAGAAAGCCTTGCTACAATTATCTTAAAGTATGGGGGTGCCTAGCAAAGGTAGAAATACCTAAACCTAAACAAGTGAGGATAGGACCCAAAACCATTAAATGCATTTTCATTGGATATGCAAACAATAGTAGTGCATATCGATTCTTAGTGCACAAGTCTGAAATTCCTGATATAACGGCAGGAATGACCATATAATCAAGGAATGTAGTATTCTTTGAAAATAACTTTCCATGTAAGGAAAAAAAATGAAGCAAGAAAAAGAACTTATGATACGACTATTGGCTCTTCTCAAGAAGATGAAGAACCAAGACGAAGTAAGAGGACAAAGGTAGCTAAGACCTTTGGTCCTGACTTTCTAACTTACATGTTAGATGATGAACCAAGGACATTGCAAGAAGCTTTGTCTAGTCCAGAAGCTCCTCTCTGGAAAGAAGCAATCAACAGTGAAATTGAGTCCATCATGCAAAATCATACGTGGGAGATAGTAGATCTTCCTCCAGGATGCAAACTGTTGGGTTACAAATGGATCCTTAAAAGGAAGTACAAAGCAGATGGGACTATTGACAAGTATAAAGCTAGATTGGTAGCTCAAGGGTTCAAACAAAGAGAAGGATATGACTTCTTCGATACGTATTCTCCTGTAACAAGGATCACATCCATTCGTGTTCTCATTGCTATTGCAGCTCTGCATAACCTTGAGATACATCAAATGGATGTGAAAACGGCCTTTCTAAATGGAGAATTAGATGAGGAGATTTATATGCAACAACCTGAAGGGTTCGTTGCACATGGACAAGAACAAAAGGTGTGTAAACTTGTCAAATCATTGTACGGTCTTAAACAAGCACCAAAATAATGGCATGAGAAGTTTGACCGAACCATGTTGTTGAACGGGTTCAAAATAAATGAGTGTGACAAATGTGTATACATTAAAGGCACCCCCGATGAATATGTGATTGTATGTCTATACGTGGATGACATGCTAATCATTGGAAGTAATCATGATATAATCATGAAAACCAAAAAGATGTTAAAGAAGAACTTTGACATGAAAGATCTGGGTCAAGCAGATGTTATTCTAGGGATAAAGATTTCTAGGACAGATAATGGAATTGTCTTATCATAATCTCACTACATCGAGAATGTGCTTAAGAAATTCGAAGTGTTTGATCTGCCTCCGGCTAAGACTCCGGTAGATCTAAGTCTACATTTAGCCAAAAATAAAGCTGACCCAGTATCACAATTAAATTATGCTCGAGTCATAATGTACTTAACAAACTGTACTCGACCGGACTTAGCATACTCAGTTAGTAAACTGAGTAGATTCACGAGTAATCCAAATACTGATCATTGGAAAGCACTAACAAGAGTGTTTAGGTATTTAAAGCATACCATAAGCCATGGATTACATTATACGAGATATCCAGCTATATTGGAAGGATACAGTGATGCAAATTGGATATCAGACACAAAAGACTCAAAATCCACAAGTGGGTATGTATTTACCATTGGTGGTGGAGCCGTGTCTTGAAAATCCTCTAAACAAACGTGTATAGCTCGTTCCACAATGGAATCAGAGTTTATCGCCTTAGATAAGGCTGGAGAAGAAGCCGAATGGCTCAGAAATTTTCTAGAGGATATTCCATGTTGGAATAAGCCAGTGCCTCCTGTCATGGTACATTGTGACAGCATGTCAGCTATTGGAAGAGCTAAAAGTTGTATTTACAACGGAAAGTCGTGACACATACGGAGGAGTCATAATACAGTAAGACAATTGATCTCTAATGGAATAATTTCCATTGACTATGTAAAGTCAAAAGAAAATATAGCGGATCCGTTTACGAACAGAATAAATAGAGATCAAATGTACAATGCAGTAAGGAAAATGGGGTTAAAGCCCACACATTAAAAGAAGTCTATAGCGGTAACTCAATCATGATGAGTGGAGATCCCACAAACTTGGTTCAATGAGACAACTAAGCTATGGATATTCTAGTAGCACACTTGAAACTTCGTAAAATCCATTCTCAGAAGCTGCCCAAGTGTAAGAAACCCTGCTGACGTGTGGTGAGGGTAAGCTTTAAAGCTTTTAATGATTCCTATACCTTAAAAAAAGTTGGAGTATTGCAGGTTACTCCTTATAGGAGATCACCTATATAAGTAAAGAAGTTTGGCTGCTTCTAATTGAAAACACTTATGAATCCAAGTTATGGTCCAAGGTCGAATATGACACAACGTGAGAATGAAAGATATCATAATTGTTATCGAGTAAATGTTATTGTCTTGGTTTACACAAAACGTTGATCAGTTCAAGACATCGCGTTCACTGAGCAGCAAGTAAATCCGATAGCATCTTACTAGGGATGGTTCAAAGTCGAAAGCTACCTACCCCCGATGCGGTAACAGTTCGTCGGGATTTTCTTAAAAGTCTACATACATGCATTAATTTCATTCATGTGGGGGGATTGTTAGAAAATGGTAGTATTATTGGTGTTTGACCAATATTTGACCAAGTTTCTAGAAATTTCTATTTTGTAAAAATAGAAATAAGTTGCAAATAATTAATCTACATTTAGTGTAGATTAAAATGGTATATTTATTTTTTCAAAACCAATTTCGGGTGAATGAGAAATTAATCATTAAAGTGAGCAACTTAATGTTGTTAATTGAAGAGAAGTTGAAATGAAAAAGTCATATCCCACATTGCTAGAAAAAGGGAAGTTACTCCACTTTATTAATGTGAGCATCCAAAAAGATAGTAATCAATTACTATCCTAGCCCATTGGGCTAGCCTTGACTAGCCCAAGTTCAACTAGCCATATAGATGGTGCGAAGCACCATCCGCACCCGCAGACCGTAAAGGCCGTATTGGGCGCTTTAGAGGCGCACTTTGCACTTTGTACGTACGCATCGGTCGCTGGGAGCCGCGGAGCCTTAAACTTTTGACGAAATTTGACTCAGCTCGGTGCGGTTCAGGTGGGTGTGGCTCGGCTGGGCGAATGGTATTGGGCCAGCCCGATCCGGATCAGGGATGTGGGAAAATAGCTCGGACCAGGTTGGATTCAGCGTAGTAGGCTTGGTGGAATTAGGACCGGCCCAGTTCAGTGGGCTTTGGCAATTCGGTAATGGCCGGGTAGGGAGGTGACACGCGCCTCTTCAAAAAGCCGGGTCGGTTGAAGAGGTGCGACCCACGACCCTTCAAATGGGCGAGTTAGATCCATCAGATCTTAGCCATCAATCCGAATCTGTTCCAAGGATTAGAATTCCACCAGGTGCAATTAGTGTCTATTTCCAATAGACACCCCATCTCTTCAATAACTATAAATAGCTCCCTCCTCCTCATTTCATTTTCATCCAAAATCATTCAAGCATTCTATTCTCTAAAGCATCCTAGCATTCAGAAGTCTTGCATTAGAGTCCAAGAAAATCTCGAGTATTCAGTAGTTCACCCGATAATTTCAGAGTTGTTGTGCTACAATCTGAAATTCTCGAAAGTCGTTGTATCTTGGGGAAAATTGCCGAATACCGTGAGCACTCGTATACGGGGCAATATTGTCTTACGGAAAAAGAGTCAAACTCTTGCCTCGACTTATTTTATTTTAGAAAAATAATTTTTCCGTTCCGTTTTCTTTTTCAAAGCTATTTTTAAATATACTCATTTTTTTTCCAACATAAAATCCATTGGAGGAGTGAATAGTGTGAAATTTGAAGAAATGAGCAAAAAATGAAGTCCATTGGAGATGCTCTAAAGGTTCAAAGAGTATGTTAGGTTTAAAGTAGGATATTAGAATATACTACTGTAAAGGTTTAAAGTGTGCATTAAGTTGGAGCGAAAATAAATATTGAAGGTGCAGAATGCTTAGGCCCCAAATCTCTTAGGGGGCGTTTGGTTCGGTGAAAAAAAAAGTGAAGGAATGGAATTGTCAATGGAATTGAATTCCTTAAGGAATTGGAATGGAAAAAAACTGGTCAACCCCCTCCGTTTGGTTAACACGGAATGGAATGAAATTGTCATTCAATTCCTTGGCAAATCATGTTTGGTTTGAAAATATAAATTATAGGAATTGAATGAAAGCATATAAAATGACCAATTTACCCTTTTTTAAAAAAAAAAAAAATTGGGAGGGGGTGGGGGTAGGTAGGGGTATGCAAAATGAGTAAAAAAAATTCGTGGGGTGGGGTGGGGGGGGTGGGGGTAGGGTGGGGGAGGGAGGGTAGGCGTAAAAAATATTTGTGGGGGTGGGGGTGGGGGTGGGGGGTAGGGTGGGGAGGGTAGGTAGAAAAAAATAAAAAAAATTTGTGGGGGTGGGGGGGGTGGGGGGTAGGGGAGGGTAGGCGTAAAAAATAATAAAAAAAATTTGTGGGGGTGGGGGGGGGGGGGGGTAGGGGAGGGTAGAGTGGGGGGAGGGTAGGCAGAAAAAAAAATTAAAAAAAAATTTTTTGTTGGGGTGGGGGGTGGGGGTGGGGGTGGGGCATAGGGGCTGGGTGGGACTGGGTAGGGGCTGGGTAGGGGGTAGGGTTTGGGGGTATTTTGGTCAAAAAAAAAAATTTTTTTTTCATTGCCTGATGGAATTGAACTTTCCATCAATTTTGTGAAGGAAAGTTGAATTCCTTCATTTGAAGGAATTCAACTTTCCTTCGGAATTTTTTTTTTTAAAAAGATTGAACCAAACAGAGGAAAGGAATGGAAAAGAGGGAGTTTTCCATTCCTTTCCCCCACTTTCCTTCCAACCAAACGCCCCCTTAAGATAGGCTCTAAAATATCTTTCTTTTTTTAAATACTCCCTCCATCCCAATAAGTGCTTCACCATTTTGGGTGGGCACGCAAATTATGAAAATGGAAGGGAAAAAAAATATTGTGAGTGTAATTTGAAAATAGGAGAGAGAATTAGTGGAGTGAATAGTAAATTATAATGGTGTTGTGAGTATTAAAATAATGTAGAAGAGAGAATGAGTGGAGAAAATAGTAAAGATTCTTTGCCAAAAAAGGAAAGGTGAAGCTTCTAACGAAACGCCCTTTTGAGTAATTAGTGAAGCTTTTATTGGAACGGAGGGAGTATAAAAAGGAAATAAGTATCAGTTTTGGTGGGACGGAGGGAGTATATGATTATATATATCTATAGTATAAATGTATAATATAAATGAGGGAGGGGTTTGCTACAGTGGTATGAACAGTTCTAAGCGGCAAAATTCCCATTTTACCCTTATACATTTGTCCCTTTCCTATTTTGCCCTTAAATTTTTATTTTTTTTTAATTTAAAAAAAATTAAAAAAATAAAAATTACGTGACCTTGAACACGGGCATGTACTATCTATAGTATAAATGAGGGAGGGGTTTGCTACAGTGATATGAACAGTTTCAAGCGGCAAAATTCTCATTTTGCCCTTATACATTTGTCCCTTTCCCATTTTGCCCTTAAAAAATAATTTTTTTAATTAAAAAAAAAGAAAATTTAAAAATTACGTGACCTTGGATACAGGCATGTACTAGTATCCTTATAAGTAAGTAAGTGACTCTAACTCAAGATACTCCCTCCGTCTCACGTGAATACAAACTTATTTCCTTTTTGGTCCGTCCCACGTGAATACAAACTGCCCAAAATGGAAATAAATTTATTATTTTATATTTACCCTACCCCACCCACTCATTCTCTCTCTTCATTTCCTACCACACAATTTATTCAACCAACTCCACTCATTCTCTCTCTTCATTTCCTACCACACATTTTCATTATCTTAATAATATTTCTTAATTAATGTATCCGGAAAAATGGTTTGTAATCACATGGGACGACGGAGGGAGTATATGATATCAAGTGAGGAGTGTCAATCAATATACTACAACCTTATACTCCCTCCGTCCCTAAATATTTGTCCCATTTGACTTTTCAAATATTTTAATTTAGTGATTTTGAAGCTTTAATTTTGGTTATTTTTACGAACGCTTTGAAAATTATTGATAATATACACCGCCGTTATGTAATACTCCGTCCCTAAATGTTACAAGTTTTGAAAATTTAGCGATTTTGAAGCTTTAATTTTGGAAATGGGACTAACTTTTTAGGACAAAGGAAAAGGGAAATGCGACAAATATTTAGGGAGGGAGGGAGTATTAGACACTAAAAATATTAATATACCCAAAAATATGAATAATGCAACGTATACATTAGAATATACTATGAAACATGTGTCATTATTCTGATATCAGTTTGGTTTGTTATAATGAAACAACTTTATCAGCTGAATTAATTAGCAATACCATAGAGTGAATAATATATTCATGCTTGTAAAATTTAGTATAAGTCTTTTTCATATTGCAAAAATAAAAATAAAACAAACAATTGTAATAATCTCACTATAATATGTAAAACAATTTTACGTATTTGTAATGTAAAAATATTTGTGCATGTTTGTAAAATTCCATTTTTTCAAACATTTTTATATGTTTTACATTACAAACACATAACAATCTATAGTATAGATTAGGGAGGTATGTGAACACTAGAGTGAATAGTTTCATGTGAGGAAATGACCATTTTGTCCTCACTATTCACTCCCTTTCCCATTTTACCCTCTCTCCATTCACGGTTTGAAATTCAAAGATCACAACCATGAATCCAACCACCCTCTTCCTCCTCCTCTTCTTCATCGCAGCTCCTCTCGCCCAATCTCAATCCCCACCCCAAATCCCGACGCCATCACCAGCCTCCGCCGCCTGCTGCAACGGCATATTCCTCTCCTACAGCTACACATCCGGCTCCCGGATTCCACCAGTCCTAACTTCAAACCCGACCCGACAGCCTTACAGGTTCGAATCCACCCTCACCATCGTCAACAATGGCCTCGATGAGCTAAAGTCTTGGCGGGTTTTCGTCGGGTTCAGGCATGACGAGTACTTGGGTTCTGCTTCTAATGATGTGCTTGCTGATGGGAATAGTCTTCCGGGTCGGGTTTGGAACGGATCATTTTTCTTTGGGTTTCTGGTATTGATCGAAGGCGCTATTGAGACTGCCGGAGATATTACTCAGATGTCTGCTCAGATTGATTTGGTCGGTACCCAGTTTGGAATTGCACCGCCTAGGGTTCCGATGCCGGACAATATTACTCTTGCTAATGATGGATTTGTTTGCTCCAGAGCCACAATGCAAAGGTATGACCCTTTCCTTCTTTCACTTTTTTTTTGGGTTTATTTGAAAGATTTATGAATTGGATTCTGCAATTTTGGGGTTTATTGAGTATGATTTTGATGGAGTATTTGATTGATAAGTCTTATTTTGGGGCTTTATTTTGATATAGATATGAATTTGATTCGATTTTATCTTTGCCCTGTTTGTTAACTTTCTGATGTTTATATGTAAAGCTTTAAATGTAAGAATTCAATTCTTATAAAGCTAGACAAGATTTATGGTATTTGAAATGGGAATTTTGATATTAGGACTTGAGTGAAATGCGGCAAAGATTTGAAGTCAAATGATACAAATTTGACACAGTCACTTGACCAAATGCTAATTCAATAGATAGGGTGAAATATATCAGTTGAATAGATAGATACAATGGATTTTGTGGCAACATCAATAATCTTTCTTGCAAGCTCTCTGTTTGGTGTCTACCTCCTCTTTTCAGTCATCAAGTTTCTTCACAAAGTATGTTGGAAACCAAAGAAATAATAGAAATGAAGAAGATATCGATGAGCAGACCCATGGAGGAATTATCACATGACATCTTACCGAAAATTCAGCCTCACACTTACTCCTGGATCAATAAATACGGTAAAAACATGCTACGTAGTATTAATTATTGTTATGAAGTTGAATAATATATATTTTTCTAACACATTATTGGATATTCTATGATGATCTCAGGGAGGAATTATATGTTCTGGTATGGTCCAAGAGCTTTTTTTACAACAATGGAAACAACATTAATCAAAGAAGTTATGAATAATAAAAGCCTCTCTTACCCAAAAGTTGAAGCAGAAGGGTATGCAAAGAAGATCCTAGGTAATTGACTTGCAACAGCTGAAGGCGAACAATGGGCAAAATTAAGGAAACTAGCTAACCACGCTTTCCACGCAGATAGACTAAAAGTAAGTTTTATTTTCAGTATTATTTCAATAACGATATGCAGAGTGAAATATAATAAGATCAATAAATAGGTATTTGTAATGATAACAAGTGGTTGGAATATGTAATATATTTGTAGAACATGACTCCTGCAATGATTGCGAGTGTTGAGATGATGCTAGAGAGGTGGAAACAGTATGAAGGAAAAGAGATTGAGGTTTTTGAAGAATTCAAGTTAATGACATCAGAAGTCATTTCCAGAACAGCTTTTAGTAGCAGTTATGTAGAAGGGAAGGATGTTTTTGACAAGTTGTCAAAGTTGAGTCTGCTGCTGTCCAAAAATGCATACAAAATTATGATTCTGATCTTAAGGTAAGTGAACCATGATTCCTTATTGCTCCCTCCGTCTCTAAATGAATGTCGAAAAAAGTTTCAAATTCGCTCTCGATTAAGAGCAAATTTGAATTTTTTTCGACATTCATTTAGAGACACAGAGAGTAGTTAAAATGCCTATTCTGGAGCTGATTTCAATCCTATAGAGCAAAAGAGATTTGCTAGCATGGTAGTATTAATCTAAAAGATGTTCTTTAGCAAGCATGTGTGAATAATGATTATGTAATCCATTTTTGTAGTTGGATTTTTAAATCATGGGATGAGATTGAAGCAGAGAAACTTGAAAGAGGGATCAAGGAATCCATCATAGGGATGATAACGAAAAGGGAAAAAGAAAAAGTTGGTGAAGATCAAGCAGAGCCCTTTGGGAACGATTATCTTGGCTTACTTGACCAAAAATCTATATGTTAATTAGATGTTAATTTATGTCTTATCTTTTTGTAAACAACGGCATAATGTTTATGTTCATACATCACTATAATTTGTTGTTGAAATATTGGGAAAATATTAGGGTGTGAATTGAAAAGTCAAAAGTCTAAAATTGAAAAGACACGACTGTTCAAATTCTTTGAACTGCTCGGCCGAGCAAGGCATAAGCCTCGGCCGAGCATGACAGACCAGAAACTATCATCCTCTGTCGGCCTCTGCTCGGGCGAGTCACCAAAGTGCTCGGCCGAGCAACTTGCCTGTGCTCGGACGAGGCACCAATGGTGCTCGACCGAGCAGATGCTGTCCGTTCAGATTAAAGTCTGAATAGGTGCCAGCTTGAAAGGGTGTGACTTTTGTGGAAAAATCACAACTGTTCTGGCTTGATTTTACCCTATATATAGAGACCCCTATTCCTTCATTCAGTCATCAAGTAATCCAACCAAGTTATTATCAAATCTTTGTTCAAGAATCCAAGTCTCTCTCTCCCTCATTCAAAGTGTTCTTGAAGTTCAAAGTGTTCGTTCATCATTCCTTCTTTAGAGTTTGAAGAATAAGAGCAAGTCTTATTTTGGTTCGCCCGTCAAGGTTAGTTAAAGTGCACACTAACTCTTGGTAAAAAGCGTTGTATCTTGGGAGACATTCGCCATCGATCCGTTTGCACAATTACGGAGGCAAAATATTGTCTTAAGGAGATTTGCTTCGGCATACCTCGCTTTAATCTCTTTCATCTAATTTTTGTATTGAAGATATCTAAACATATACCATACAACAATCTGAAGACAATATTTTCAGGTATTTGTTTTAATTTTATCTTCTCTACTTCATCTTTTTCTTATTTGGATTTTCTGTTTTCGTAAAAGAAAATGGCTAATGGAAATGACTCCGTTAGTAGTGAAACTATTGCAACAAATACCAATGCAATAGGGAGTACGTCAAGTGCTAATCAACTCATGATGCCACCGGCCTCGCAGTACGAGAAACCGGAGAAGTTCAATGGGGCTGATTTCAAACGTTGGCAACAGAAAATGTTGTTTTATCTCACAACGCTTGGACTTGTGAAGTTCTTACGGGAAGAATGTCCCGTAGCGGCTGAAGGTGTAGTAGACAAGGCTACACAAATGGCTATTGATGCATGGAAACATGCAGATTATCTATGCCGAAACTACATCTTGAATGGACTAGACAACACATTGTATAATGTGTACTACTCCATAAAAACTGCAAAAGGACTTTGGGATTCTCTCGACAAGAAATATAAAACCGAAGATGCTGGAACAAAGAAGTTCTTTGTTGCAAAATTTTTGGATTTTAAAATGAATGATTCTAAAACTGTTATGAATCAGGTCGAAGAGATGCAAGTCCTATTGCATAACCTTGAAGCCGAAGGGATGCAATTGGGTGAGTCCTTCCAAGTTGCATGTATGATTGAGAAGTTGCCTCCTTCATGGAGAGACTTCAAAAACTATCTCAAGCACAAGCGCAAAGAGATGTCAATGGAAGATTTGCTAGTTCGTCTTCGCATTGAAGAAGACAATCGTAGTGCAGAAAAAAGGGCCAATGTACGAAACATGAAAGCGAAGGCTAACATGGTGGAAGAATCCCGACCCAAGAACAACAAGAGGAAGCATGATGACTCTTCAAAGAAGAAGTCAAGTAATGACAAAGAACAAACGCTTCAAGTTCAAAGGGACTCGCTACAATTGTGGAAAAAGCGGTCATCGGGCAAAGGATTGTCGAAGCAAGAAGAAGAAGCCTCCCCAAGCAAACGTGACTGAAATAGATACTCTATCTGCGGGTGTCTCGGATGTAAGTCTGTCTGCCGTTGTATGTGAAGCCAACTTGGTGTCAAACGTCAAGGATTGGTGGGTAGACACCGGAGCCACTCGTCACATTTGTGCCGACAAAAGCTTGTTTGCAGAATACAAGAAGATGGAACGCGAAGACTTTCTCTATATGGGAAATTCTGCAACTTCCAAGATTGAAGGCATTGGGAAGGTGATCTTGAAGTTCACATCGGGAAAGGAGCTTACTCTCAACAATGTGATGCATGTACCCGACATAAGAAATAATTTAATTTCTGGTTCTTTACTTAGTAAGAAAGGCTTCAAATTTTTTTTTGAATCTGATAAGTTTGTACTTACTAAGGGAGGTATGTATGTTGGAAAGGGATACTTGCTAGATGGCCTATTTAAGGCAAATGCTGTTGTAGTGGACAAGAAGTCCACATATTTGTACCCTCAAGTGATGAATAAAATTGACAATTCTATTTACTTGTGCGAGTCTTCTAATTTATGGCATGGTCGTTTAGGACATGTGAATCGTGCTTCTTTGAGAAAGCTTGTTGGTTTAGGACTTATTCCAAAACTTGACTCAATGAAAGGTCACAAATGCGAAGTTTGTGTTGAAGCAAAGTTTTCAAAGAAACCTTTTAAACCAGTTGAAAGGACTAGCCAACTGTTGGGATTAATCCATAGTGATCTATGTGATTTAAAGTTTGTCCCAACTCGAGGCGGTAAGAAATACTTTATTACTTTTATTGACGATCGAAGTAGATATTGTTATGTCTATTTGCTAAGTAGTAAGGATGAAGCAATGGATGCTTTCACTACTTACAAAACTGAAGTTGAAAATCAACTTGAAAAGTCAATTAAAATATTAAGGTCCGATAGGGGTGGTGAATATGAATCAACGGAATCTAGTAACCTATGTTCCAAATTCGGTATCATTCATCAAACAACTGCACCCTATACTCTGCAATAAAATGGTGTTGCTGAGAGGAAAAATAGAACTATCAAGGATATGGTTAACTGTATGCTTGGAAGTTCGGGTTTACCACAGAACTTGTGGGGGGAAGCGGTGTTGTCCGCTAACTTTGTGTTGAATAGGATTCCACACAAGAAAACTGGTTCTATACCATATGAATTGTGGAAAGGAAGAAAGCCTTCCTATAAATTCCTCAAAGTGTGGGGGTGTCTCGCAAAGGTTGTCGTTCCACCTCCTAAACGGTCAAAGTTAGGATCTAAGACCGTTGACTGTGTATTTATTGGATATGCAATGAATAGCAGTGCGTACAGATTCTTAGTACACAAATCTGAAGTAAATGACATTCATGTCAATACAATAATTGAATCTCGTGACGCTGAGTTTTTCGAGGATGTGTTCCCTATGAAAAAGGATATTTGTGAAAATACTCCTAAGAGACCACGCGAAAACACTTCTGAAAACAATGAAGATGTTGAACCAAGAAGAAGCAAGAGAGCTAAAATTGCTAAAACTTTTGGTCCAGATTTTATTTCTAACTTTATGATTGAAGATGAGCCTCAATCATTTAAGGAAGCTATGAACAACTCTGAATCCACATTCTGGAAAGAAGCTGTAAATAGTGAGATTGAATCCATTTTAAGTAACAACACTTGGCAAGTGGTTGATCTTCCAAAGGGTTTTAAACCAATAGGATGCAAATGGATTTTCAAAAAGAAATTAAGACCGGATGGTTCCGTGGACAAATACAAGGCTCGTCTTGTTGCAAAAGGATATCGTCAAATGGAAGGATTTGACTTCTTTGACACATACTCTCCTGTTACAAGAATAACTTCAATTCGAATCTTGATAGCCATTGCAGCTTTGTATAATTTGCATATACATCAAATGGATGTAAAAGCTGCATTTTTAAATGGTGATTTGAATGAAGAAATTTACATGGAGCAGCCTGAAGGCTTCAAAGTAAAAGGACAAGAGCACAAGGTATGCAAACTTGTTAAGTCCTTGTATGGCTTGAAGCAAGCTCCTAAACAATGGCATGAGAAATTTGACAATGTCATGATTAGGAATGGTTTTATCACAAATGAATGTGATAAATGTGTATACTCAAAGAAATTTGGTAACACATATGTATTTGTTTGTTTATATGTAGATGGCATGCTCATATTTGGTCATGACATTGATGTTATAAATAAAACAAAGAAAATATTTACCAATAACTTTGATATGAAAGATATGGGTGAAGCAGATGTAATCTTGGGAATGAAAGTCTCAAGAACCTCCAATGGAATTAGTTTGTCTCAAACACATTATGTTGATAAAATGATTGAGAGATTTAATTCTCATGGAATTAAAGAAACTAATAATTCATTTCTGCCCCATATAGTTCTTCATAAGAACACTGGGAATGCGAAGCAACAGTTAGAGTATTCTCAAATCATTGGAAGCCTAATGTACTTGATGCAGTGCACAAGGCCGGATATAGCTTATGCTATAAGTAAGCTGAGTCGTTTTACTAGTAATCCTAATAATGAGCATTGGAATGCATTGTTAAGAGTTTTAGGATATATAAAACGAACTAGAGAGTATTCATTGCACTATAGCAATTATCCTCCAGTAGTTGAAGGATATAGTGATGCAAATTGGATATCTGATACAGATGAATCCAAATCTACTAGTGGCTATGTATTTACTCTCGGTGGAGGTGTCATATCATGGAAATCTTCTAAGAAAACATGTATAGCTCGATCAACGATGGAATCTGAGTTTATTGCTTTAGATAAAGCTGGTGAAGAAGCCGAATGGCTTAGACACTTTTTAGAAGATATTCCTCTATGGCCAAAACCCGTGCCTGCTATATGTATACACTGTGATAATCAAGCAGCTATAGCAAGGGCGGAGAATTTTATATACAACGGCAAATCTCGACACATACGTCGTAGACATAACACCGTTAGACAGTTACTCTCCAACGGAACGATTTCGATTGATTTCGTAAGATCAAAGGATAACCTAGCGTATCCATTTACTAAAGGTTTATCTAAGGAGAGAATAAACTGTGCATCGGAAGAAATGGGGCTAAAGCCTAAACAAATATAAATCAACTTGATGGAAACCTAACCTGGCGACTGGAGATCCCACGGACTAGATTCAATAGGAAAAACAAGTCATGATTGATTTGAGGGAAGCACTTGGAAGTTTATCTTCATCCCATTTCTATATATGATGCAAAAGTGCTGCCTACAAATTGGTAGAGGTTAAGCTATTGCTTTTAATGATGACTATATCTTGTTAATTAGTACAAGTGGGGTAATGTAGGATACTCTTTATAGCACATCACCTATGTTAGTGTGAACATGGCCGGTTCGTTGAGAATTTTACTTAGGCAAATTCTCTAAAGCACTCGCAGAACCAAGAAAGTTCAGGGCCGAAATAATGAACACAATAGAGAACCAAAATATGATATGAGATTTAAATGTGTTTGGTCTATTGTTTAAGCTTACAATAACGTCTGACAGTTCAATACGTTACGTACACTGATCAGCCAAGTGAGCTCGATAGATTCTTACTAAAGAAGGTTCAAAGCGAAAGCCACCTATCTTGATGCATTTACTTCTCAGCTATGCTCTTATTCTTCTTTCTTTTCCGTGTCGACTTCTTCCATTCATGTGGGGGATTGTTGGAATATTGGGAAAATATTAGGGTGTGAATTGAAAAGTCAAAAGTCTAAAATTGAAAAGACACGACTATTCAAATTCTTTGAACTGTTCGTCCGAGCAAGGCATAAGCCTCGGCCGAGCATGACAGACCAGAAACTATCATCCTCTGTTGGCCTCTGCTCGGGCGAGTCACCAAAGTGCTCGGCCGAGCAACTTGCCTGTGCTCGGGCGAGGCACCAATGGTGCTCGGCCAAGCAGATGCTGTCCGTTCAGATTAAAGTCTGAATAGGTGCCAACTTGAAAGGGTGTGACTTTTGTGGAAAAATCACAACTGTTCTGGCTTGATTTTACCCTATATATAGAGACCCCTATTCCTTCATTCAGTCATCAAGTAATTCAACCAAGTTATTATCAAATCTTTGTTCAAGAATCCAAGTCTCTCTCTCCCTCATTCAAAGTGTTCTTGAAGTTCAAAGTGTTCGTTCATCATTCCTTCTTTAGAGTTTGAAGACTAAGAGCAAGTCTTATTTTGGTTCGCCCGTCAAGGTTAGTTAAAGTGCACACTAACTCTTGGTAAAAAGCGTTGTATCTTGGGAGACATTCGCCATCGATCCGTTTGCACAATTACGGAGGCGAAATATTGTCTTAAGGAGATTTGCTTCGGCATACCTCGCTTTAATCTCTTTCATCTGATTTGCGTATTGAAGATATCTAAACATATACCATACAACATTTGTAACTATAATGTTTAAGTTAATTAAACAAAAAAGACCCGTGTCCTCGGACACGGGCATATGTGCTAGTATTGTATATGTTATATTGAATTTTTTATAAAATAGTACTCCCTCCGTTCCGGTCGAAGTGTCTCAACTTTCTATTTTGGGCGTCCCATTTAAAATGTCTCATATCCAAAAAAGGAAAGTTTTTTCACTATTTCACCCACTCATTCTCTCTCCTACTTTACTTTTATACTCACAACATTCTCTCTCCTAACTATTCCTCCCACTCATTCTCTCTCCTATTTAATTTTTCATACTCACAACATTTAAACTTTTCTCTTTCTTACATCACTTTTCTTAATTCTCGTACAATTGTTCTTTTCGGACATTTCGGCAGGAACGGAGGGAGTATTAGAGAAATGCTGCAGCCGGTTTTTGGGTAATTTTGAGTTCATTGCTTTTAGGCCCATTATAATAGACAACCCTACCCTCAATATTGTAGATCTCCAACCCAAAACTATCCCGGCCCAGCCCAGCCCAGCCCAACCTTCAAAGCCCAAGTGCAGGCAAAATTGATGAACGATGAAGAAATAATCTGGACAGGACGAAGAAACCCTCGGTTGTGCAAGAACGAATAACAAACTCAATTCACAAAAGTAGATAAGTAGTAGAAATATAACTCAGATTTCTTGCAAAAATGGCGGAAAACAAACAAATTCCATCGCAGTACGATCTGAATGCAAAGTATGACGCCTGTCTCGATTTGGGTGTCCGCCGATTCGTTTACTCTACCTTCTCCGGCGCCGTGGGCGGCCTCCTCCTCTTCCGTGAGTCTTTATTTTAATTTTCTATGTCCCTATGCGTAATATTTCTATCCGGATTGATTCTCCAAAATCATCATTCTATTTTTTATTTTTATTTTGCTTTAATTTTAATGTAAATTTTCGAATTTGGATGCTGTTTTTGTGTGACAATTGTCGTAAGTCCGCTTGGTGATTCTGCATTGTAGAATAGCATTTGGTGGATAATGGGTAGTTGTTACTTATCGCTTTTATAATTTTGATGTGTTAAAAGTGTTGAAACTTGGAACTTGCTGCTTTGTTACCGAGGTGTTTCATGCTTATATTAGGTGCCAGGATTGTGTTACTTGTAATAAACAATGTGACGAGTGAGGATCATGAGTTTTGTTTGGTCTGCTAGTCCGCCAGCTGATGTTGTTTGATTCTCATGTTTGTATAGTAGCAACAAACAATGCATCTGTTGACTTTTTAAATGACAACTGAGGATATTAAGGTGTGTCCCTCTTATACCAAGAAGCAACAAAAGAGTAAAAAGATTCGAAAAATATTACTAAGCATATTAAGCTCAAGAGGTTGTAGATCGTATACTTTGACGTGATTCAGGACATCTACAGGTTGTCTCAGTTGTAAATGAACTTGTAGGAAATAGGTTTATGCATGTCACATGTTTGAACAGAAAAGGGAGGGCGTAAATTTGAAGAAAGTAAATTCATTTAAGTATTGTTGTGTCAGGAACTCCTGTTACACGTTGGGCAGCAGTAGCTTTTGGTGCTGGAATTGGTATTGGATCTGCATACACAGAGTGTTCTCAATTGTTTGATGGGCCAAAGTTGACTACTCCTAGTGTTACTGATACACCTGCTTCTAAGGTAACTTTTATCTTCTTTTAAATAATAACTATTATGGTAGTACCATTTATGTTATCTTTTTGTCTTGGCTACATGAACATTATTCGTATTTTGTCTTCTAATTGTGTTGCCTTAACATTGAATGATAGCTCAATGTCAATTGCCTTGTCCCATCTCATGGCATACAAGCATGCAAGTTATTTCGTACTGTGTGAAGCCTTCACAATTAAACCTACGCCATTTAAGTCAATTGATTTGATCTGGAAGAGCTGTCTAGAAAAGCTTGTAACTGCAACTGCTTGGTGATGGGAGTTATCGGGATAATTAAATAAGGTGTGGTGCAGGATTTAGAATAACGCAATACCGGCTTTGGGTGGAACGGGAGGGATAGGGGTTGTGGATTTTGAATTTGGGGGCTGTGGCTTCATCTATCTGCTGTGCAAACTAGTTCCATCCTTTTGAGTTGTATTTCCAAACTTTCTTAGATTTAGAGTAGACATGAGATTATTGAATTCGGGCGGTTGGTGACTTTTCGAGAGTTGCCCTCGCATTGAAGCGGCTGCCTTGCTGAGAATCTTACTCGGTCATTTGTGACACGCCTATGTCAGAATGGACGACCATGTGTGATACCAGAGTGAGGCTGTAATATGCTATTTTTTTGACTGGTGTTCTAGTGAGGGATTTAGTATTTGTATTTGCATTTGCAGCCTTGAGTCGTTATTATAGATTAGGATTACCATTAATACACTTTTAAGTAGGAAAGTGGATACTTCCCCGCCTCAATTTTTGTCCACGCTGCAAAATTTGTTATGTTAGGATTTAAAATAAATATCTTAATTACTCTTGTTTAATATATATATTTACATTGTACCCTTTGTTGAATTTTTATTGTACATGTGAAAGAGTATATGCACTCAGAAAGCAATAAGTACACCAAAAGTCTTTATTAGGGGCATGGTGGAAAACTAGGTAGCAAATATACTGGACAAACTAATGAGACAACTAATAAAGGAAAGTAGGATAATAAAAATAAGATGTAAAGAGCCAAATTATACTCTGCCTAATTTTTATTGTCCAACTTGCATTTCTTAGTTGTCTTAGCTTATTTGTCCACTCATATATCTAATGCCTACTCCCTATGTCCTATAATGATAGTCCCATTTGACTATTTAAACACGTTAACAACGTATTTTATTTTCCATCACTAACCTTATGACGAGATTCACTTATTACTCCATTACTCTCTCTCTCTCTTCTTCCTTGGTTGACTCTCATCCTCTTCTCTCTTCCTTTTCTTTCTTTGATTGACAATTTTAGAAGTTTAATGATTTTAACCTAATAAATATGGAAATGTGACTATCTTTTTGGGACAAATTAAATGGCAAATGGGAACATTTTCATGGGACGTAGAGAGTATTAGTTTTCATTAAGTAAACTCTTTTGTAGTTACCAAGGAAAGGGTAAGTCTAAAGAGAGTGCAACTAAAAATTTAAGAGCTAAACAATACTATTATTTAAAACATTTATTATGAATCTTAAAATCACAAAATTATGTCATGTAGACTATAAAAATGAGGGGGAGTAATAGTTTTGTTTGGAAATTGTACTATTATAACTTTCCTAGTTGGAATGCAAATGATATTTGTGTTCTATTATGTCAAATCCTTATCAAGTATTCCCAATCAGACGGATCTAAGGGGGGGGGGAGGTTGACTAACCCCTCCCCCTAAATTTTCAAATTTTGCCATTTTAACCCTTGAATTTCCTTAGAAATGTCATATTGTCTCCTTGAAAATCACAATCGACCCCCAAAATTTAAAGTGACCCTATCACATCCAAGTGATTTTTTTAGAAATAAAAAAGAATTTTTGTCGGAGAACGGGAGAAACAAAGCGTGAGACGCCCCACCATGCGATTATGAAACTAGAGTTGCTTCCCCATGTCGTCATGTCAGGAGACGTATCTTCAGTGGAAAAATTTAGGATTTATGGTGGGGGTCAAATTTTACATTACATACAGAATTAAAATCAGGCTATTAAAGAAAAAAATAATGCGACATAAAAAACCCATTTTCATTGTTATTAGTTAAAAATTATTGATAATAACGAGGAGAGTGTTTATAAAGTTGTTCTTCTATTCTCCACTTTTTTAATTACTTAATGATATCTCCGTTTTTTATTTTTCTAAAAAATCTCACCCTCATCTTATCAAAAAAAATCTCACCCTCTATAAAGATCACCAAACAATCATTTAACTAAGCATCTCTCTTTTTACTACGTAACAGTGTCTTGATGAATCTCATCGCTAAAATACTCTCTTAATAGTTGTTATTGCAACTCAAAAGTTGTTGTTGCGACAGACAAGAGTAATGAAGTTTGAGAAGTACATTAAGTAAAAGATAAATTGAATCATTTTTCTTTGTAGCCATTATTTCAACAAGTTTACCAACCTCATTTTACATCGATAAATTCAACATTGTTGTGCATATCCATAATGTATGTATCAAGTTCGTTCAAAAGATCACTACACTCTTTTTTTTCGTAAGTGTAAGTGTAAGGATAAAATTGAGCAAATTTAATCCATCTACTTTAAATTGAAGAAATTTTCTTGGATTAAGTGATGCAACACAAAAAGCAACTCCGCATTAGTCATGTCAAAATAACTATTCAGCTCATTACGAATCTAATCACATTATTATTATTTTTTTATAAGAAAAGAAGTGTATTAAATTGAAGAGAAGAATATACAAGGGATGGACAAGATGTCCATAAAAATAAAAATAATAAAATAAAAAGCAAAGCAAATTTAACAATAAAAATCTAAGCAATCACAGCTGACCAATCTCGATTCAAATTCAATATCGACAATCCTTTCAAAGCACTATTGGCAGAAGCCCAAAGAGAAGCTATAGAAACCACTCTATACCATAGCAAATGATTCGGAAGATGATGATTCCTGAAAATTCTTTTGTTTCTCTCCGTCCATAAGCACCACAAAATAGCTTAAACATCACAATTTCACAATTGAATTGCATCCTTATCTCGCCCAAAGGCCCGAAACTGAGTGAGCAAAAAAGAGTTTAATGAACTAGGGCACACCCATTTTTCTCGATTCACATCAAATAGTTGACTCCAAAGATAGTGAGTAACAGTGCAATAAAGGAATAAATTATCATGATACTCATCAGAAGTCTTGGAATTCACGCACCAATTAGGCGAAATACACTTTATGGGCGACGAATCTGAAGCTTGTCATTTGTGTTAAGTTTATTAAGCACTACTGTACACATAAAAGCTCTAATCTTAAAAGGATTTTTTAACTTCCAAATGAAAGAGACAAGGGAGAAAGGAGAAAGATTGGGACTACGAATTAGGAACTTGAAAAAGGATTTACATGAGTTGTTACCTGACCTTCAAGAACCCAAATTCGAGTATTAATATTGTGATCGTACACACGATAAAGAATCGATAAGCGTACCAATCTCGACAATCTCTCTTATCATCATGAAGATTACGAAAGAAATGGAAGTCCCACGAAATTTGATCCTCATTCCCGATAACCACAAAATCAAGAATAGGAGCCAAATGAACCAAGGACAAACGATATAGTCGGGGAAATAATTGGCACAATGAGGAGTTACCCTATTACTCGTCTTCCCAAAATCGAATTTGAGCCCCATTTCCCACTCTAAGAGTCAATGGACGAAATAGATGATGGCACTGCCGAATAAATTTCCACGGGCTTTTATGAGAACCATAACTTCGAAACTGAGAGTCTCAACCATTGTTGTGCATACCGAATTTGCTTTTAATTACTTTATGCCAAATAGAATGAGACTCCTCGAGGAAAACGCCACAGCCATTTACTTACCAGGGAAATGTTTCTCTTAACCAAGTTACCCAAATCTAAGCCCCCTCTTCCTTTGGACGACAGACTTTTTTCCATGCCACATTATTAAACATTTAACATGATAATGAAGGTTTGTGATTCCTTGACCTCCATATTCCATCTGACTAGTTGCATTCTTGATACGCTAACAAGACTCTTGTTAGCGTGTCAAGAAGCGAAAGGCACCTGAACAAGGCCAAAAGCGAGGCGATAGGCGAGCGACAAAAAAGCGAGCGGTGCAAATAGAAAAAAAATTAGTTAAAATCAGGAATATATACATATATACATGTAACACATAAAAAGACCTTAAATCATGCTATTAACTAGAATAAAACAGTAAATAAATATCAAAATTTCACGTTCAATAGCATCATTAACATAATTAAAACCCCAAAATATGAATTCCAAGACAAAAGGTGCGTGAGTACTAGTAGTACGATGTTCAAATTAACAAAATAAGTACTAGACTACTAGTTTGAGAAAGTGAAATAAACATGAACTCTTTAACATAATCAGACATAAAGAAAATCAGAAAATCAGAAAATCAGGCACCATCCAAGTCTGGTACACTTGTGGTCGGCAACCGATCGCCGTTACCGTCGTACGTCGGAATGATCGTGTCGTGGTGGTACGACTCTAACCCTTAGACTTTCTCTCTTTTCTTCTCGATCTGTCAAATTAGGGATATGGCACAAACAATAAGCCGACTATTTTAAAAAATAACGACGTAGTTTGACGTCAAAGCAACAGAGCAGAGCAGGAAAAAGTTTTCCACATCACGCTTTTCCTTTAAAGCGACGCTTTTTTGCTTCTTGCTTTTTCGAAAAAAGGATCGCTTTTTATAAAAAAGCTATCGGGCGCCTGTCTTGTTGGGAAGAAGCGACGAACTCGAAAGGCGACGAAAAAAGCGAGGCAGGCGACACTTTTGACTAGTATGAACCAAAGATATGTCATTTGCAATGTTTTTTTTATTACCATTTTGTATTGTCATTGATAATGATTTGTGATTGCTAATATATCTCTTATCAACAATTACACAAACTCAAATGGATGAATGATATGAAGAGTTCTTGCCTTAGTGTTATTTGACAAAGTATAGCCTTCACTTCAAATAAAGTCCAATAGGAGAAAAATGATTGATTATGCTTATGATTGTGCTATAATGCAACTTCGATCGTGTGTTTGCCATTATTTTTATAGTTGCTTCTTGATTCAAACATTTCTTATCTTAATTTTACCTTTCTTAATACCATTAGGTATGCACTTACTCTAATTGCTTTTGTCAAATGTGATCTCTATGGTAGAGAGAGATCGAAATATGATTTATAAATTTGCTATAGTATCAAATAAATTACGAACATCATTATTTTTCTTGCAACCCAAACAAGTATCAACTGCAACTAATAAGCAAACCGATACACATAAAAAGCAAATCCATTCTTAGCGAATATTAGACTCTTGTGGCTATTGTTTTCTCCCTTATATTACCATCTCTATTATAGCATTACCTACGAATGAATCTTAGATATACTCGAGTCATTTGATCCTATAATGGTTTCAATAATGTTTTTAACTGACTAACAAGTAGTATCTTAAACGTAAACAAGATCAAGAAATATTGAAAGATGCACCCATTCGTTTTTTTCATAATTTGCAAAACAATTACAATTTACTCTTTGATATATATCTTGCATTATCAACTAATAGAGTAAAGAAACCCATCGTCAGTCCCCTCCCCTTAAGAATGGCTTCTCTAGTCAATGTCACAACCCCGTTGACTATCTTGTTTCGGATTGACAATGCAATACATATCTGGTTTATTGAGCCTTTGCTAGTACAACATTTTCTTATATCTTTGCCAATGTCCCCGTAGGACTTCAAAAGTTCAACTAGTTTTCTATATTTTCCCAATTTCTTTCTCGTTATGACCAGAAAAGTCAAACCTTGATGACAAAGATATATAATGGCTCTAATAGAAGTGAGGAGGCAAAGGTGAGCATCATTGACAGCTCTATGAGATACTTTTGCTGAAGTGTGATCAATGTACTACTTTGATTTCAATAAATCTTGACATAAAATGTAACATTTGTTATGAGAACTATTGACATCGCCCTCATGTTCCTTCAACTTTTTGAAATGCTCTTACATTTTTAGAACTACTCGGTCACAAAAGTTCCACCACCCCATACGCTTACTTCTGTTACTTTGGTTTAAAAAGATGCCAATACAAGCACTATTGCATTGGTCCTTGTATTATATTCCAACTAATTAGCATACTTTGTGTACCATTTTGGATCATATCAGCAATTTGTTTCTGAAATTTTTGACTTCTTGGAATGCATAAACTTTTTTTTGAGAGTGGCCCTTCAACAAATATGTCATTCAAACTTTTCTAATCCATCCATTGCCATCACAAGCAAGGCTATAAATCCAAGACTCTAAGGAACTCTTGAGAGAACAATAGTTTCTTGAACATTAGATGTTGGAACATTAGGCTCTTGGATAATGGGCTTTAAGCTCTTGGGCATTAGGCACTGCAGAATTTGACTTTTGAGCATTATGATCTGGGATAAAATCTTGGATAGGCTTTGGCACGTTAGGCTCTTGTAAACTAGTCTCTTGAACTAAAGGCTCTCTATTAGTTTGTGAATGTTTCAATTTTTTTTAAATAGTTTTCCAACTTTGTTTTGTAATAAGTGTAAAAAGTGATAGGCAAAGAACATCCAATAAAAAAATTCAACAAACCCTAACCAATAAATGTTATTACCAAGTTTACTTAGCCACTAACAATTATACTTTTAAGGGCCCCAACTACAAATGTATATACTCTATTGACCACTAGGTTGTGTCAAATGGTAAATAATATATGAAGATCGTCTATCTTGAAGGTCCCAACTCAGCCAAAAGCTCATGTATTCAAGAAGTCAGAAATTTTGAGAACAAATCGCAAATTTGATCTAAAATGGCACACAAAGTTTGCAATATATTTGGAATGTAGCACAAACAAAGATGCAATATATTACTTGTAATCTTATCTCTTCAAACTTGAGTATGGGAAGCAAGGGGTGGTGAACATTTGTGAACTAGAGGTTTAGATATTGGAAGAAGGTTTTAACAAAGTTGAAGGATTATGTGGGAGATGCCAATAATTCTCATAACAATTCTCACATTTTAGGCCAAGATTTATTGAAATCAAAGGATGAAATCAAAGGAACACATTGATCACACTTTAGCTAAATTATCCGATAAAAAGTCAATGATGCTCACCTTCGCCCCATCACTTCGATTAGAGCAATTAGACGTCTTTGACTTTAAGTTTTGGCTTTTTGTGGTCATAATGAGTTGAAGAAATCGATAAAAAGAGGAAATTGTTAGAACTTTTGAAGTCCAACAACGAACCCAACGAGGATGTAGAAAAATCTGTGCCAGTACAGGCTCCAAAAACCAACAACATATCACACTCTCAATCCAAATATAATAGTCAACGCAATTGCCACATTGTCTAGGAAAGCCATGCTTGAGATTCAAGGTGATATCTTTACTCTATTAGTTGATATTAGCTTGTTTTAGTAAGGCACGTGATATATCTATTATAGTGCAAATGACATGTTTTGTGGTTTGTGAACAAAATAGGGTTTATAATTGAACGTTTTCTTGACCTTGTTTATGTTGAAAATACCACTGCTAAGTCTCTAAAAAAACTATTGAAACCATTATGGGATCCAACAACTTGAGTACATAAGATTTGTGTTCAAGGCTAAAATATAGTTAGTAATACGAGGGGAACACAATTTCCTGAGGAGTCTAATATTGGATGAGAATATTCTATGTCCATTGTTTTGCTTATCAATTGCAGATGACGCTTGTTGGAGTTGCATTGGAATGACCATGCTTGTAATTTTTTTAATCTTATCATATTTTTCAATCTTATTCCACTCTCTCTCAAATGTAGAGCTCACCTTCAACAAAAGCAGTTAAAGCAAGTAGCTAAAGGTATATGATAAAATTAAGACTCGAAAAGATTGGAATCAAGAAGCAACCATAAAAGATCGGGAGAAACATTAGGGTTGCATTATGGCACAATCATGAGTGGCTCAATTTTTTCTCCTATTACTATGAGTTTTGTACTAGTGATGTAGAGGAATTTATTTGAGTGCTATTCTTTGTCAAATAACACTAATAAAAAAACGCTTAACTTTGTCATTCACTCATTCACCAATTTGAGTTTGTGTTCTTTTGCCATTGATGACAATTATTTTAGCTATTGCAAATAATTTGTCAGTAACATCACAAAAAGATGATCAAAATATTGTAAATGTCGTTTCTCTTGTTACCTTACCAAGAACGGGACTAGAGAAAATGAAAGAAGATGGTTGGGAAAATTATTGTAGTCAGCTTGCGACTTTTGTAAGCATAGTGGCATTTGAGATGGAAGATATGTTTTTTGTACTGGGGAGATCACGACGTGAAGGTCAAAGAATCACACACCTTCACCCTTATTGTGTTCAACTGTGTAGCACTTTGATTGATCATCATCTTCAAGAGTTAGTTTGACAAGACTAATGTGGAGTTGCTTGTTTGTGTTTCCTCACTTGGTCCAATAATTCCTTTTCTACGTTTGATGAAGTAGATTGTTCCAGTTCGCTGAAATATATCCTTCAGACATTTCAGAACAAAACGAGGCAGTATCTTTCAAATGAACTTGAGACATACATAATGGATATGTGTAGCGATGTTAAATTTACCGATGTGAAGGAGATTGGTGAGCTTTTTGAAAGGTGGTTGAAAAAGAGGCTATTTTCTATCCTTTAGTTTATCCACTGCTCAAACTTGCATTACTTTTGCATGTCGAAAATGACTATTGGCTCCATGTGTCGCATTAAAATTTACAATGTTTAATAAATCAGTTACAGAAGGAAAGAAACAAAATGATGAAATCATATTTCTCTTGATGTCAAGTCATGAAGTTTTCTAGTCTATTATATAGTGTTAGCATATTTCCTTATTGTCTAATTAATTATCTTATATTTCCTAAATTTGGTTTATTTGGGGTAGTTTGGTAATTCGTTAGGATTGCAGATTTTCTGTGGTTGTGTGACAGGATTGTGAGTCCTACCCTTGGTCTAGATATTTAGTCAAATAATTGGTCACAAGTTACTTAATCTCCATGTAAATTTAACCTCTAACCATTCTTGGTCCCCAAGTCACATCCCCCTATGTATGTATTTTTACTCACTTTCAACAATTAATTAATGAATGAATGTGATGCATTATTCTCTTGAATGTGAGGCCTAAGAACCCTTTGCTACGGAATATAGGTGTGAGGTGAATGTTTATCTTCTAATCTGTTTTTTTTTTCTAAATCTTTTCCCCTTATTCTTAGTTCAGAAATTATACCCAAAAAAAACCTCTGTTCTTCGTATTGAAAACCTCTGTTCTTCGTATTGCCACTACAGATTTCAACCCTTAGAAATTACCCACACGCGTGTTGCACCATTAAGTTTCAACCAGGAAAAAAAAGGAAAAGAAACTTAGGTTTTAGTCTTACTTACCCTCGACCTCTACATCTATCTCTTTCTAGCTTTATCCTTAGTTCTTGACAAGTGATGAAACAATGGGACATATCTATATAACTTTCTCATTTATTGTGAACAGTGGCTTTCATTGGAAAGGGTCAAAAATTATGTACTGATATTTTTTTTTCCAAAATAAAGTGTAATGACCTAGGGTTCATTTTAATTTGGGGATGACCGTTGCTTTTGGAACCCAGGAGGAACGCTGCCGTTTTACCTTTAATCTTTTATGATATTGTTTCTATTGTAATAATTGTATTAGCGCGTAGTATATGTACGCTTTCTCTTTTAATTAGACGGTGTCGTTTTAGGAGGGATAAGGTAGTTATAGATTTGGCTTGTTACGGCGTCGTTTCATTTGGCGTTTAGCTGAGTTTGTTGGGGCGCATGTGCCTTGCCTTTTTTAGAGGAACAAACACCTCTGTTTCATCATTATGAAAAATATCACAAATCCCCAATCTCTCTCTAGTTTCTCTCTCTGCATTTCTCTCTCTCTCTTGCTAATTCTCTTTATCCCAATCCAATTCTTCTGTTCCTTCCTCAATTTAATTCGATTTCCGTTAATTTTTCTGTTTAATTGAGCTGAGACATAACAAAACTGGTATCAGAGCTTTCTCGTTCCTTAAATCGAGAAATCATGGTGGATACACGTTTCAGACCTTGGAATACAACCTCAAGCAGACGGAAGAAAGGCTTACTGGAATGGAAGGAGCTCTTCAAGCTAAGACAGACGAAATGAAAGGTGAAATTTCAATGGTGAACAGGAGTATGGATGAGATACGTGGGATACTATCAGCCATACAAAAAGGGTTACCCAGCAAGAGTAGAGTGGAAGAATCGAGAGGAGCAACTCAAGGAGGTAACAATAACTCTAACTCTATTTTGGGGGCACCTCCCAACAGTAGAACACCTGGGGGATCTAATAGTGATAAACAACCACATGAAACCATTTATGTAGAGGAATCTGAAGGAAATATAGTTGGTAATAAATATGGGGATGAGATTAGGAGTGATAAGGGATTCAATGATAATTATAAAAAGCATTTAAAATTGGAGTTCACCAAGTTTTCTGGTGTAGATCACAGGGGGTGGATCAGAAAGTGTCACAAGTTTTTCAAGTATAGGTGTGTGCCTCTCTATGATAGGGTAGAGTTAGCAACCATGCATTTTGAGGGTAGTGCAGAGTTTTGGTACCAGAATTTTGCTGAGGAAATCGATGGGTTAGCGTGGGATGAATTTGTTCATAAGGTGGCTGTGAGATTTGGTCCCCAAGCTTACGAAAATGTAGAGGGTGAGTTTTCTAAGCTACAACAGATGGGAAGTGTGGCTGAGTATCAAGACAAATTTGAGGAGTTAAGAGCCATTATGAAAGCTGAGGAACCAACTCTGAGTGAAAGGTTTTATGTGAAAAATTTTATCAGAGGTTTGAAGGAGTAGGTAAGATATAGAGTGCAATCTTAGTTCCCACAGACATTGATGCAAGCTGTGAGTATTGCAAGGATTGAGGAATCCCACTGGGAAGCAACAACAAGGAAAAGCAAAACTTATTCATAGGGAAACAGTTCAAGCCCCATACCATCCAGCCCTACCCCAAAAACTTTCACACCTAAACCCCAAAACACTTACTATTCTACCAACAACAGCTTGCCCAAAACCACTGTACCCATTGCTTCTTCTGTTAATCAGAAGAGTGATGTTCCTAAAACCAAGACCAATTACCCCATGAAACTCCTTACAAATGCAGAGATGCAAGCCAGAAGAGAAAAGGGATTATGTTATAATTGTGATGGAGTTTGGAAGTATGGACACAAATGCAAATCAAAACAAATTGTTGGGGGTGGAAGAGATTGAAGAGGAGGTATGGCATTGTTGGGATTTGGATCCTAAACATACAAGGAAAAAGGGGGACTAAGTCGGAGGGATTTGTTGAGGTCAAAAAGGAGTTCAAACCGGAGATGGAGACTGAGCAGCGCCAGGCGGGCGCCTCATCTGGCCGAGGCGGGCGCCTCAAGGGCCGAGGCTGTGGCCGAGGTCTTTCCTTCGCGAGGCGGGCGCATGGAGGGCTTGGGGCGGGCGCCTCAAGCATGGCCGAGATTTTGGGTTTGATTTGTTTCCTTTGTTGATTAGAATTCTTCTTAAAATAGATTTAGGGTTTCCTTGTAGATATATAAGCATAAATCCGGCCTAGAATACATTGTAGCAACATATTAGAGAGACTAATAACATATTGGCTTGGCAATTGCCCCCGGACGTAGTTCACGAGTTGGTGAATGAACCGGGTAAACAACTCTTGTGTTCTTGTGTGTGATTGTTTCTTTCTTGTACGTGTGGGTGTGTTAATTTCTTTGTTTTGATTGCAACGGAGAGCACCAATCTCACAACAACTGGTATCAGAGCTTTGGTTCGGTGGATTCAAAATTCTTTCATTAGTTGATTAATTTTGAATCGCGTTCTTGGGGATTTTGGTGAAGCAGTCAAGATGAAGAACCATATCGAGAAATTCGGCGGTGTGAATTTCACGTTTTGGAAGACAAGGATCAAGACTACCTTTATTGTAAGGATCTTCATAAGCCCTCAAGGAGAAGCCCGAAGACATGTCACAAGGAGATTGAGAGACGTTGGATCGGAAGGCGTTAGGAGCGGTAAGGAGTGCCCTAACCGACGATGTTGCACGGAACGCTATGGAGGCCAAGACAACGGTGGAGTTGCTACAAACGCTGTCGGACATGTATGAGAAGCCGTCGAATATCAATAAGGTGCATTTGATAAAGAGGTTTGCGAATGCGAAGATGTCAGAGGGGCACAAATGCAAGTCATATCGGCAATTTCAAAGGTATGGTGGACCAATTGAAAAGTGTTGATATTACTTTCTCCGATGAAGTGCTAGCTTGTTTTCTTCTAAAATCGTTGCACGATAGTTGGGAGGTTACCGTCACAACGATTAGTACGTCGGCATTGGTGTATACGGAGGTTAGAGATCTCGTCCCGCAAGAGGAGTTGCGAAGGAAGGAGAAAAGGGGAGAATCGTCCGTAGATGGGGCCGCACTTAAAGTGGAGAGAGAAAAGGGGTGGACCTAAAAAGGGGAAAAAGGTCAAGTGCTACAATCGTGGTGAATCGGGGCATATCGATTACTGTCCGAAAAGGTGGTGCTAACGCGTGGTGGATGATGGTGGTGATGTATTAATCTAGGGAGGAGCGTCGGGTGAAGATTGGGTGTTGGATTCTCGAGCTTCTTGTCATGCTAGTGGGGATGCAGAATCAATGAGGCGTTACAAAACCGGAGATTTTGGGGTTCTCTATCTTGGTGATGGTCAACCATCAAGATCAAAGGTAAGGGGGATGTAATGATGAAGACACCTAATGGGGTCATTTTACAACTACACAACGTAATGCACGTTCCGGATTCGAGGAGGAGAGTGATTTCGTGGGACAACTTGATAGTGAAGGATACGGTGTTTCTTTCATGGTGGGTCTTGGGAAGTCACAAAAGGGACTAAGGCGTTGGCTCAGGGTTAAGGGGAAGATGTCAGATTCTACCTACAATGTCGATGTTCGTTCGGGGAGCAAAGAGGCTTAAGAACCGGCCTGTGTGAAAAGGGAGACATCAAGAAACGGTATGTTGGGGAGGACTCAAAGTTGATCAACGCGGCGCTGGATGTCCAAGCGGCCCTAACAGAGAGCGGATTCGAGACCAAGAACATCGTGCAAGAAACAAGGCGCTGTCCAAGTTTCAAGGGGAGGCATCATGCGAGGAAGGCGGGTCCTGGAGGGAGAAGGCGGTTAGACTTGGGGAGAAATCAAGGTGTGAAGCCGATTTGGGGAGGCAAGAACGATCTAACACGGGGAGGTTGAAACGTCGCTTGGTTTCAACTCGCCTTAGTACTTGAGGAGAGGTGAGGTAGTGTCAAGCCATGGATGAGGAAATGTGTTCGAAGGTCATTACTCCGTGGTGGGAGTTCATGGGTGATTCTATGTTTGTTAGTTTAGTCTCCCGGTGGGAGATTGTTGGGATTTGGATCCTAAACATACAAGGAAAAAGGGGGACTAAGTCGGAGGGATTTGTTGAGGTCAAAAAGGAGTTCAAACCGAGACGGAGACCGAGCGCCGCGCGGGCGCCTCATCCGGCCGAGGCGGGCGCCTCAAGGGCCGAGGCTGTGGCCGAGGTCTTTCCTTCGCGAGGCGGGCGCATGGAGGGCTTGGGGCGGGCGCCTCAAGCATGGCCGAGATTTTGGGTTTGATTTGTTTCCTTTGTTGATTAGAATTCTTCTTAAAATAGATTTAGGGTTTCCTTGTAGATATATAAGCATAAATCCGGCCTAGAATACATTGTAGCAACATATTAGAGAGACTAATAACATATTGGCTTGGCAATTGCCCCCGGACGTAGTTCACGAGTTGGTGAATGAACCGGGTAAACAACTCTTGTGTTCTTGTGTGTGATTGTTTCTTTCTTGTACGTGTGGGTGTGTTAATTTCTTTGTTTTGATTGCAACGGAGAGCACCAATCTCACAACAGGCATGACTCTCTGGATTCACCTGTGGATGGCAAATCTATATGTTGGGGGTGGAAGAGATTGAAGAGGAGGTATGGCATGACTCTCTGGATTCACCTGTGGATGGCAATGAACAAGAACAAAATAAAGAGGGAGAACTGAGTATCTCTTTACATGCCCTTTCTGGAAGTTCTTCATTACAAACCCTCAAATTAACAGGTGTGAAGGGCACAAAATCATTCACAATTCTAGTGGATAGTGGGAGTACTCATAATTTTCTTGATGTCAAGGCTGCCCAAAGATTGGGGTGTATAGTAGATGCTACCCCTGACATTTCTGTGGTTGTAGCAGATGAGAGTAAAATATGGAGCCAAGGAAGATGTAAGGAATTTGGATGGAGTATGCAGGGGATGGATTTCCAAACTGAAATGAAGGTTATTAAGCTGGGAGGGTGTGATGCAGTTCTAGGCATTCAATGGTTGAGAACACTAAGCCCCATAACTTTTGATTTCAATAATATGACCATGAGCTTCATGAAGGAAGGGAAACATTGTAACCTCAGTGGGGTAGAGGATGTGGCAGCTCTAAGGTTTATGAATGCAACTACAGCAATCAAGGAACTGCAATCCTATCCTTGTGGAGCAATCATACAGTTATTTTCACTCAACCTGAGTCCTCAGAAGGAGGAGATTCACCCTCAGATTTGGACAGTTTTGGAAGAATACAGTGACCATAGTTTTCGAAATCGTACGATTCGCGATACGAATCGTACGATTCGGTTCGATTCAAGGCCTTGGAGATACGAATCGCATGGGTGAATCGAAAACTAACCTTGAATCGGTCGAATCGGATGAATCGAATCTTGAATCGGCCGAATCGCACGATTCGTACGATTCGCACGATTCACTTGTCAGCGGTAAACTGCCACGGGTCGGATCATATTTCGCGGGTCGAAGGGCAAAATCAGACTAAAACCCCCAAATAAATTGAGGGTTTCCACGCTATTTCAAAGCTTCATCCCAAACGACGCAAATTAGGGCTTCAATCAGCCGATTCAAAGCTTCATCCCAAGAATTTGAAGGTCAAGGTTTGTCTATTTCTTCTCTCCCTAAAATTTGTACCTTTCTTCATCGTAGATTGCTGCTGCGTTCTTGCTGCTGCGTTCATAGTTTGCTGCTGCGTCTGGGGTTTTGAGTATTTTTCTCTCAAGCGTATTATTTCTTGCTGGGATTTTGTGTATGAAATGAAAGTAATGGTTTTGTAAGCTGAAAGTAATGGTCAGTATTTTACTTTTTGTAATAAAAAATTGTTAGTGGAAGAAGGACCACTTGATTTATTAAATTTTTTATAAGTCACCTCACCTCACAGCTGCCTTTATCTAAAACCACATGGTAGTGAGCCCACCAAGCTGGAACTTTTTTAACTTTTTATCTTGTTTTGTATTTATTCCACCAAGCTGGAACTTTTTTAATTTTTTATCTTGTTTTTTATTGAGTGAATTCTTTCTTTAATATTTAAGGGACAACATAAAAAATTATATTATTTTACTATAGTTGGTTTTAATGTTTTTTTTTTTTTTAATGATTGATAGGGATATTTAATTGTTGAATATGGTGAAGAAAAAGGAAGACATTGCTTGGCAATATTGTGTTAAAGTGGATGGGAATAGGATGAAAGTTAGGTGCAATTATTGTAATGAGATTAAATGGGGGGGAATTAGTCGATTCAAAAATCATATTGTTGGATCGCATAAGGATGTTAGACTATGTGTGCAATGTCCGGATGAGATTAGAGAAATGTTTATCAAAACATTCGGGATAGGGGAGAAAGAAAATGTTATCGTTCTAGAAGATGATGAATGCTTTGAGGTCAATGAGGAAGAAGACAACATTAGTAAAAAAAAGGGAAAATTAGACAATTTTCTTATTAAGAAAAAGCCCAAGCAAAAAACGATGAACGATATGTTGAGGAATAGAGAACTGGTTGTGCGGTCAATTTGTAGGATGCTTTACAAAAATGCTCTTCCTTTTAATTTGGTTAAGTGTCCTTTATTTAAGGAGATGTTAGAAGAAGTTGGAAACTATGGTAGGGGATTAAAGCCTCCTACTTATCATGAGACAAGGGTAAGTTACTTGAAGAATGAGGTGAAACATGTCCATGATAACTTGGAGAAGTACAAGAAGGAGTGGAGAAAAACCGGGTGCACAATAATGTCGGATGGATGGACCGATGGTCAATCAAGGCACTTGACTAACTTTCTTGTCAATAGCCCAAGTGGAACGGTTTTTTTAAGGTCAATTGACACTTCTTCCATAATCAAAGATGGACAAAAGTTGTTTGAGATGATTGACTCAATTGTGGAGGAAGTTGGAGAGGAAAATGTGGTGCAAGTTGTCACGATAATGCTTCGGCTTATGTACTCGCCGGGAATTGCTAGAGAAGAAGAGGCCAAAATTATTTTGGTCTCCTTGTGCCGCTCATTGTATTGATTTGATCTTGGAAGACATAGGTAAATTGCCTATCTTCTTAGACACAATTAAGAAAGCAAAGGAGGTGACGGTTTATATTTATCGACATGCTTGGGTCCTTGATTTGTTTAGAAGATTTTCTGGGCTAAGGAACTTGACTAGAGCGGGGGTCACTCGTTTTGCTACTTCCTTTCTTACATTGAAGAGTTTCATGGACAACAAAAATGCTTTGAAAAAATGTGTGTATCGGATGAGTGGACAAGTGGGCCGTATGCTAATAAAGCCGATGCTATTAGAGTGGAAGACATACTTATTCATGATTCCAAGTTTTGGAAATCCGCCAAATATTGCTTGAATTGTGTCATCACTTTGTAAGGTGTTGAAACTTGTTAATGGTGATGTAAAACCGGTAATAGGTTACATTTATGAGGCTATGGATAGAGCTAAAGAACAAATTGCCAACAACTTCAACAACAATTTGAGTAGTTACAAGAAAATTTGGGATATTATTGACTTGAGGTGGAACATGCAACTCCACCGTCCCCTTCATGCGGCCGGATACTTTCTTAATCCAAGGTAAAAAATATTAATTTTTAAAGATCTTATTCTTAGCTTTATTCCTTTTACTATTTGTATAATTAATTTATTCTTAAATTTTATTTGTAGATTTCAATATGATGACAAGTTCCAAGCCGATAGGGAAGTGAAACTTGGATTGTTCACAACAATTGAGAGGTTGTATCCTGATCTTGAAACAAGGATCAAGATTGACGAACAACTTGAAAAGTTTAAAAGGAAGGAAGGGATGTTTGGAATGCGAATGGCGATCGATACCATAACTAGGAAACAACCCGGTAAATATGCTAAAAATCTAACTATTTATAAAATAATCTTTCTTATTTAATTTCTAAGTTAAAAAAAATATCATTTTTTGCTTGATAGATTTTTGGTGGGATAGTTTCGGTGAGGATTGCAAGGAGCTTCAATCCTTAGCAATAAGGGTATTGAGCTTGACATGTAGTGCAACGGGGTGCGAGAGAAATTGGAGCATATTTGATCTTGTGCATTCCAAGAGGAGGAATCGTTTGGAGCAACAAAGATTGAATGCACTTGTGTTCGTGAAATATAATATCCAACTTGAGTTGAGGCAAAAGAGAAGAGTAAGATAAATGTGAGACCTATGATCCAATATGTCTCTCGGACATGGAAGATAACGATGAATGGATTACCGAGGTCGAGGAGCCATGTCTTCAAGAACTTGGAGACATCTCATGGATGGATATGCATGAATGCTTTACCGAGACTAGTACTAGTCGAAAAAGAAAAAGAGGTATAAGAACATTATTTATCTACTTGAGTAAATAATGAAATTTTCAATTGTTTGAGAATTAATACATTCTTACTTTTATTTTAGGACCAAGGGACTTAAGGGCCGACCGGAAAGGCAAACAAAAAGTGTTGGACATTATAGATGATGAGGAAGAAGAGTTTGCTGATGTTGATGACGAGGAAGAAGAGGAGGAAGGGGAAAGAGAGGAAGAACACGATGAGAGCGACGATGATGACGTTGATGACCTTGATATTGATAATGATAGATATGATAATAGATTTGATCATTTTTAGTTAAGGTTTTAAGCTTATTATCTAGAGTATACTTTGATTTGTCTTTTGTACTCTCCAATTCGGTATGCTACTTAGTTACTACATGAATGATTGAATTTTCTTTCCTAGTTCATTCTTATTAATGAGTTATCATTTATTATACACTTTTAGTGTTTTTAAAATAGATTTTGGTTTGTAATTATGATTTTCACGAATTGATTCCGAATCTTACGATTCGATTCACGATTCGATTCGAGATACGATTTTTGAGTCTTCCGATTCGCGATACGATTCACGGTTTGACAACTATGACCGTGACATATTTGAAGAACCAAATGGACTTCCACCTAGAAGAGACTTTGATCATGGAATTCCCCCAGGCCTGACAGTGAACCTGTGAACAAGAGGCCTTACAGGTGTCCCTACTTTCAAAAGAGCGAGATAGAGAAAATTGTGGCAGAGCTATTGGCTAGTGGAGTCATTAGACACAGTTCTAGTCCCTTTGCTTCCCCAGTTCTCTTGGTCAAAAAGAAAGATGGAACTTGGCGAATGTGCATTGATTACAGGGAGCTGAATCAACTCACTATATAGGATAAGTTCCCTATTTCTATTATAGATGAGTTACTTGATGAATTACATGGTTCAAAGTTTTATACCAAGCTTGATCTGAGGTCTGTGTATCATCAAATCAGGGTAAGGGAAGAAGATATAAGCAAGACAGCTTTTAAAACCCATCATGGCCATTACGAATTCAAGGTAATGCCATTTGGGCTTACAAATGCTCCAGCCACATTCCAAGCTCTCATGAATTCGATATTTGGTGAGTTCCTAAGGAAATTTCTATTGGTATTCTTTGATGACATTTTAATCTATAGCCCTACTTTTGAGCTTCATCTGTCATATCTGAAGCAAACATTTGATAAGCTGAGGGAGCATCAGTTGTTTGTGAAGAGAAGTAAATGTTCTTTTGGAACTGAGAAGGTTGAGTATCTAGGCCACATCATTACAGGAGCTGGGATATCTACTGACCCAACCAAGATTGAAGGAATGTTGGATTGGCCAGTTCCCACAACTATTAAAGGGTTAAGGGGTTTTCTTGGGCTGACAGGTTATTACTGGAGGTTTATTCGACATTATGGTCTTATTAGTAAACCACTAACAAAGCTACTCCAAAAGAATGCATTTAAGTGGAATGAAGAAGCAGATAAAGCTTTCCATGAACTCAAATTGGCTATGACTAGAGCTCCAGTGTTGGCCATGCCTGATTTCACCAAACAATTTGTATTAGAAACTGATGCATGTTACAGTGGAGTGGGGGCTGTTTTGATGCAAGAGGGAAGGCCCATAGCATTCATCAGTAAAGCTCTAAGCCCTAAGCATTTGGGATTGTCCACCTATGAAAAAGAATTTCTAGCTATACTCGTGGCTGTGGAGAAATGGAGGTACTATCTTTGTGGTCACAAATTCCAAATTAAAACTGATCATGAGAGTCTCAAGTATCTCATGGATCAAAGAGTAACTGGGAGTTTGCAGCAAAAATGGATTTCTAAGTTACTAGAATATGATTATACAATTGCTTATAAGAAGGGGGTGGAGAACAAAGCTGCTGATGCTTTATCAAGGATTTATGAGGAACAAAAGGGTGGGGAATGCTTAGCAATCTCTGTGGCACAACCAGGTTGGGTCACAGAAGTCACAGCTAGCTGGGAAGATGATGATGATATTCAAAAAATACTGGAGGGAACACTTCTGCAAAAGCCTGAGTTCTCAGATTATACATTGAACAATGGGGTGTTGAGATATAAGGGTAAGCTGGTGATTGGGAAAACTGGAGAACTGAGAGGAAAGATTGTGAATGAGCTACATCACTCACCACTAGGAGGGCATTCTGGTATACAAGGGACATTTAAGAGGATTGGGCAACTCTTTTTTTGGCCTGGTATGAAGAAGCAAGTGCAAGAGATGATCTCCCCATGTGATATCTGTCAGTAGCATAAGACAGAGACCACTCATCCAGCAGGTTTGCTACAGCCCCTACCTATTCCTAACAAACCTTGGGAAGACATAGCTATGGACTTTATTGAGGGGCTACTTATGTCTCACAATTATGATTCCATTTTGGTTGTGGTGAATAGGTTAACTAAGTATGCTCATTTTATACCCCTTAAGCACTCCTACACTGTATACATGGTAGCAAAAAGTTTCTTTGAGTCCATCTACAAATACCATGGACTACCAGTTACCATTACCTCAGATAGAGACAGGATTTTTGTGAGCCAGTTTTGGCAATCCTTGTTCTCACTCTTGGGCACCACTCTCAACCTAAGCACTGCCTACCATCCTCAAAAACAGATGGTCAAACTGAGAGGTTGAACCGCTGTTTGGAACAATATCTCAGGGCTGCCACCAGTGTGAAACCAACTCAGTGGTCAGTATGGTTAACCTTAGTTGAATGGTGGTATAACACCAACTATCATACAGCTCTAAAGATGTCTCCTTTCGAAGCACTCTATGGTTATCCCCCACCCCAAGCCATCTTTAGTCATGCTCAATACAGTAAGGTGGATGCTGTTACGGATTTTGTCAAGGATAGGGACAGACAAGTGAAAAACTTGAAGGAAGTGCTCACGGAAGCTCAGAACAAAATGAAGCAATACGCAGATAAGGGGAGGAAGGAAAGAGTTTTGCAAGTAGGGGATTGGGTGTACCTGAAATTATAACCTTACAGGCAGTCTACATTGGCATTGAGGAAGAACATGAAGCTTGCTCCCAAATATTTTGGCCCATTTCTGATTGAGGCAAAGGTGGGTCCTGTGGCTTACAAACTGAAGCTTCCAGCGAATTCAAAGGTTCACCCAGTATTTCATGTGTCATTACTCAAGCCACGAATTGGGGACAAGGCGATACCAAATCCTTCCCTACCAATTGTTGGTGATGAGGGTCAATTCTCAGTGGAACCCATTGCTGTCTTGGATAGAAAACTGATAAAGAAAGGGAATAGACCAGCTTCGCAAGTCCTCATTCAATGGTCGAATTCCCTTCCAGAGGACGCGACTTGGGAAGATTGGCCAGTAATTGCTTCCAATTTTCCTCAATTCAATCCTTGGGACAAGGATTTTTCGAAGGATGGGGGAATGTAATGACCTAGGGTTCATTTTAATTTGGGGATGACCGTTGCTTTTGGAACCCAGGAGGAACGCTGGAACGCTGCCGTTTTACCTTTAATCTTTTATGATATTGTTTCTATCGTAATAATTGTATTAGCGCGCAGTATATGTACGCTTTCTCTTTTAATTAGACGGTGTCGTTTTAGGAGGGATAAGGTAGTTATAGATTTGGCTTGTTACGGCGTCGTTTCATTTGGCGTTTAGCTGAGTTTGTTGGGGCGCATGTGCCTTGCCTTTTTTAGAGGAACAAACACCTCTGTTTCATCATTATGAAAAATATCACAAATCCCCAATCTCTCTCTAGTTTCTCTCTCTACATTTCTCTCTCTCTCTCTTGCTAATTCTCTTTATCCCAATCCAATTCTTCTGTTCCTTCCTCAATTTAATTCGATTTCCGTTAATTGTTCTGTTTAATTGAGCTGAGACATAACATAAAGGGGGTTAAAATTGCAGTAATTATTGTTTTAGTGGTAACAATGTTATTAGCTCCAAAATCAAGGGGCCGGATGACCCCAATTTGCAAAGCGTGGTAAAATGACCCCCATCAAGAAGGTAAAAATGACAACTCCAAAATCAAGGGGGTAGAATGACCCCCATTTGCAAAGCTTGGCTTCGCCACTGATTGTAAAGAAGGTTAATCTTTTTTTGCTACCCCAAGGATTACAGGTTGTATCACTTGGGGGCTTGTGGTTTTATTTTTCTCATTTTGGATGAAAATTGGCACGCATCACTCAACACCTATCTTATGTTGGGCTTTTGGTCTTTCACATGTAACATGGCAATAAATATGGGAGACTCTTTTAAGGAGAAGCAATTCCTTTTTAATCCCCAACTCCAGTGAAAAGAAGAAGGGCATTTAGACGTAGTAAAATAAAAATAATTTTCAATGATATCCTAACATTCTTTACCCCATCTCTTGCTCAATTCCTCCCTTCATCCCGGTCTTGTCTCTCGGAGTTTCAGGTCCCTTCCTCTTTCTTTAACCTTTCTTGGTCTTTGATCTTCTTCTAGACTTCAGTCCAACTTTAGTGTCCAACTAATTTGAAACCAATTACAGATTTAATTGCGACTTCAATTTGATTCTATTCAATGGGTAGTGCTTCCTCAATATGATATTGAAGAAGTTCAAAACCACTGTAACAATCTATGTGAGTCAAACTTCTTCTTAAATAATCATTGTAAATTATTTCTTGAGAATCCCTCAATTGGTTCGTTTACGTGTTAATTTGACTCGTTTATTATGAAAAATTAGTTTCCAAGTAGGAGATTGTATCTCTGTATCAAAGATTTTGTCAGCTCGAATTGCCAAAGGTTTAAGTAATCACACATGCCGGTCGTGTGCCATGGGAAAAGACCAAAAGCCCATAAGAAATTTGGTATTGGATAACACATGTCAACTTTTTTGTCCGAAATCTAACAGAATTCTTATTTGGGTCCCGGATTGATTAAAAAACGAAAGTTCAAACCCTAAACTAAACTGAGAAAAATAAAGCTATAAGCCCCCAAGCGATACAACATGTAAAGCTTGGGGTACTAAAGCGAGATTAACCTTTGTAAATATCTGGCTAATAGTTATCATTTCAATATATTTTAATCTCATTTCCCTACCATTTTCCTTGGACCTTAGATTGAAAAATAAATTCACAAAAGTACAAATGGAGCGTTCAAAGACCCCACTCTATACATGCATAGATCTGCAATGTTTATTTGCTTAAAATGCAATACTTAGATGTATCTCCTTGCCTGAAACGTCTTCGATTTGTTGATGGCTGATTAATTCTGTATGGAGGTTATAAGATTCTTTCGTGAAATTGGATGTGCTAGCTTTGAACACATACTTGCTAATTAATGCTGAAATTCAGTTACTTGCGTGTTTTCAATATCAGCTCTTTTTGCAGTTTTCTGCTTATATAGTTTTTTATTTGATACTTGGGTTAGTGATCTCAAAATTGTTGCTATCAATGTCACTCTCTTAGGTGAGGTCCCACTAAATTGTTGACGGAACTGCTGATGGGTTTATGAGGCGCTGCTTAACTTTTCAGCTGAGAATAAGAAATTATTTTTTCTCTCCTGAAAAGTTACAATATTAAAGCTCAATAATATATGAATTTCAGACATAATAAGAAAACTTAAGGAAGTGTAGAAATGCTGATGAAAACTGTAAAACTATTTCACGTGCTTTTCACTCAAAACTTTACTGGATTTCAAGAAACGATCTGAGACTTTTCATTGTGTTGAATTTTAGTTTTTAAATTTTCTGGGAGGATGTAGGCTTATTCTTGTAATTTCAGTTTCATAGTCTGTCAATGAGTTGGCGTACATAGACTCATAACTTTAGTTTAAAAAATAATGGAGGAGGTTGTCTCTAAAAGACTAAAACCAGATTGAGGAGTAAAATATTGGTGTTAGAGAACAAGTGCAAGTTCTATTGGGATGGGAAGCCTAGTTTGAGGCATGAAGGCTGATGTAGTTGCACTAGAGAACCTATCTGGAAGCTTCAATCAAATGCATTATGCATTTTCCAAAAGATCCGGTTTAAGATAAAGGGGGACTGATGCTGTAGTTGTTGTCACTTCTGTCTCTGAAGGTGGAATGTCACTGAAGTGGCTGAAGTAAAGACAGAGAGGATTGGATAGATTACAGATTCATATTTTCATTAAGAAAAGAGAATCGATGTAGTTGAAAAAAGAAGGAATAAAAGAAAGAAGAAAAGTAAGAACTAATTGATACGCTTATCTTTTTAGATTGCTATTATTGTTTATCCAACTGGAAGATCAAGTGGTTAATAATGGTTTTTCATTATCCCATTATAGGCTCAAATTGCAGAAGGGTTTCAGGCTCTCATGGATTGGCTACAAGCCTTTTATAATTTGAAGTTTAGGAGGCTAAGGTTACGAAGTATGTAAGCTGGTTAAGGAAAATCCCATGCGGCAAATCAAATTTGTAGGTGTAGTTGAACTAGTCGACAAACTTACAATTTCTCAGGCAGTTTGAAGTTGATTTTTGTTTTATGCTCCCCATAATCTCATGCGTTAGGGGTAGCTTTCGCTATGTGAAAAACTAATCATCAGACCCAATGTAATAATCTGTGTGCATAATTATCATCTTCATCCGTTCCATCCAGCGTGGGCACTAGTAGCATGAGCCCAGCGGATGATATTGGACTTAGGATAGATAGAGTGCTCAAGGTACCACGTCATTGGCTAAACAATGAGAGTAAAGAAATAATAGGAGCCTTTGTTCTTTCTTTCTTTCTTTCTTTCCTTTTCTTTTGTGAATTTATTTCACTGTTGTTTTCTTAAATTATTTAAAGGTTATCCATTGTATAGGACATTTGTTTTGGGGGCCGACCGAGTTCAGGAGAGTTCTGAAAATGCATTTCCACTTCAAGAAGCTTCTTTTCAGTCTCCATCTGTTTGGTAGTCAATTTCCGTGCCAATTAATATGGCATATCGTTATAGAAGAGGATGAAGGCCTCTAGTAACCATATGCCCATTGTTAATTGTTAGCCAGTTAGTATTTTGTTTTTAACCATTTTTTCATTCAAGAACCAGATGAGTCATAGTTACAGTTCCTTTTTATATGTTTTGTTTAATGTGCATGTGGAAATGTGTATGATCTGCTTTCTTCATCAATCCTTTATTGTTTACTCTTGTGATGTTGCTGGAAGTTATTATATTGTAGAATGAGTTTAACTGAAACTCCTTTATTGTTTTGGCAGGCTGAGGCTGGAGAGGAATGAAATGAAATGATTCTTGCAACGACAGATTGTTGTTTTAGTTAACCTTCCTTACCTTTGGGTGAGATAGATAGATAGATATATGCCTCTTCTGTGACCTTGTCGATTATCAAATCAAATGTAACTTGAATTTCTTTTTGTGCTTGCGTGAGATTAGGGGAAGTTTAATAGGAGGAGGAAAATGAATTGCTGCAGCATTGGGTCTACTTTGAAACATCTCTTTATCGGGTGGGTCTTGAACTCGCTTCTCTCAAAAGCATCAAATGTATGATGATTGATTGCTGCTAGTTTTTGTTTTCTTTTACACTAAGCATTTGTCTATTTCGGAACGGAAGATAGCCATCTCTCTTGATCAATAGAAAACACGCATCTGTTAAACGTTAATTGCTTACGTTAACGTAACACTTTGAAGCTCGTTCTTTCTTCCATAGCTGAACAATGTGTCACATCCAACCAGATGGTTTGAGATGACACCAGCAGTACTTGAGGACGGAAAAGATATGGTGCAAGATAGGTTTTAGAGGGGTGGGTGGTTTTGTGCTCCCCATGTACTCATATTGACTTTGATAGTTGAACTATCAGACTGAGTCTTGAGTCTGACTCTAGTTATAGGGGGAAAAAAACAAGCAGGCTTGTTCTAAACAAGTGTGGGTGTTGATGGTGAAATTTGTTTGATTGAGTGTCACATTGAAACTTTTATAAGAATCTAAGTTAAAAAATACTCCAGGTTATAACATTAACATTGACACTTATCATAAACACTTGTTTGCTTGAAATGATTTTTATTAAAAGTTACCATATTTGTTTGTTTTTTTATACTCCCTCCGTTCCTAAATGTTTGTCCCATTTGACTTTTTTGTTGAACTTTGATCACAAATTTATGAGAGATTAATCATGTTCATGAAATTCTAAAAGTTGTTATTGATAATATTATTAATGGTGAATCAATAGGAATATTAGGAATTTCATGAACATAATTAAATTGTCATATATTTGTGGTCAAAGTTCAACTAAAAAGTCAAATGGGACAAACATTTAGGGACGGAGGTAGTATTAATTTTTCTATTTACCCTTAATAATTTATCCAAATGTACACTTAAAGAAAAAATTGATAAAGTTAGTATGAGGATGCGAGAGAACATTAGGTGATGTATGGTAAATCAACACAACCCTGATAGTTTTAATGCAATTTTTCATATAAAATTAAATTAGCACTTATACATGCTCAACACAAACACTTCAAGTGTTAAAGGTGTCGGTTATAAAAATAATTTAATATTTGATTTTTAAAAAATTATAAGTATCAATTTGTAATACAAACACTAAGCAAAACCCATATTTTCATCAATGAATTATAGCATTTTTCAAAATGTTTTCACTAAACTATTTTTTTCAGAATGTTCTTACTGAACTTTTACATTTTTTAAAATGTGCTCACCCCGTTAACAAATTTGTTTAAATGTAACGAAATTTAGCCACATAACCTCACATGACTAGTTTTGTTAAATACGACTTTTGGGGGAATCAATTTGTAATATTTCTTATAAACTATGTGATATGACATTTTACATTCAAAAATATTTGTACTCTTCATTATATATGTCAAACAATTTTAACAAATTGGTTGAAAATTTAACAAACATCATTCACGTTAAGTCACGTTACTAAATTTCTTTAGGTTTTTAGTGTATATTAACGGAGTGGGCACATTTTGAAAATTGTAAAAGTTTCGTGAGAACATTTTGAAAAATAATAGTTTAGTGATAATATTTTGAAAAAAACTGCAATTTAATAACGAAAATATGATTTTTGCCTTTGTAACATCAAGGCGGATTGTTTGAGACACGTTTAAAACTAAGAAAACTAATTAAAAAATATTGATTAAAAAATTGTCTGTTTTGTAAGTTGTAACAATGACATTAGAATTTAACAGTGTTCTAGAAGACCCCGCCTAAGGGCGTCTAGGCCCCGCCTAGGCGCTAGGCCCCTCTCCAACGCCTGGGCCAGTTCCGCCAGCCCCGACTAATCCCGACTAGTTCCGCTGCCAGCCGCCCGCCGCCTAGCATCCGCCTAGCGCTTTTTAGAACCTTGAAATTTAACAAACTCTGTAACATGATACTGAAATTTATTTGGGACACCTTTGTTTTTTTTTATTTGATGTTGTCCCACGAGAAAAGGAATCAAACCTTGCCACTAACCGAGGGTGAGGTATGAGTATGACTTTACAACAACGGAGCCTCTTCTTCTTCGTTTAAAATTAATAAAACTAGTTTAAAAAAATATTGGTTAAAAAATTGTCTGTGGGATAAAAAAATAAATAGAAAATTGTCATCGATTAGTGCCTCTAAAATTCAATTTTTTTCTATCATTATAAAATTTGTTATGTACTAAGATTTTCTGATATTTTAATAATTCTTTTTCAAAATGTTTAAAAAACAAAAACAAAATCTGTGTACTTTATTTTATGTTAATACCATCAATCAAGCAAAATCATAAGAAAACCTTGTGCATTAAGGAAAGATGGGCGGCCTTAGGGCGCAGTGCAACACAGCACAGCACAATCCGACCAACTTAGAGAGAGAGAGAGAGAGAGAGAGAGAGAGAGAGAGAGAAGAAGAGGGAGGGAGAGAGAAGAAGAAGAAGAAGAAGAAGAAGAAGAAGGAGAAGGCGAGGACTACGAATAAGAAGAAGAGCAAGTAAAGATCCGGAGATGGACGGACCTCCGGAGAGCGACTTTTGCTCAATCTGCCATTGCAGTTTTCAATTTCCCTTCCAAGCCAATTGCTCTCATTGGTATTGCGGTGCGTCTCTTTCATTTATCCTTTCTTCTTTCCGTTTGTATTTCTGAATATGATTGTTCAACTATATTAGTTGCATGATTGGAATTACAGTATTATAATTTGTTTTTTTCCAATTCGTACCCATCACAAAAAATATTGTGCTCTTTGTATATATTTTGGTACTTCCGAAATTGAATTAAGGGACAATGTCAAAATGGGTATGTTTAGCATCCACAAGATTTGAATTTTGGAATTGGAAGAAGAAAATGAACTATGTGGATGGAAAATTATTCTTCTGGTTCAAATGCCAAGAACTTGTATTGAAGTGTAAATGACGAAACTTATCCAGGGTTTATAATTGAGAATGCAAGTATATATTTGAAAGAGGTGATAGAAAGCTATGACTTGAATTTGGAGAATTGAGCTGTCTGTTTATTTTAAACTAAAATGAAAAGTGGATTTTTTTTCTATGAGGGAGAGAGTATTAGTTTTCACCTCTAGTTTCTTGATATCTTTTGTGGCATTAGTGAGCACCAAATCTCCCCCACCCACACAAAGTTCACAAAAGTCTTAACCTATTGTAGATGGTAAGAATGCTATTAAGTATTAACTCTCAATGCCACCTAGAGGACAACATCAACAACAACAACAACAACAACAAAGCCTTAGTCCCAAAATAATTTGGGATCGGCTAACATGAATCCTCATATGTTATCGTGAAAAAAATAATAATAATAATAAATAAATAAATTAATTAAATTAAATTAAATTAAAAAAATAAAAAAATAAAAAAATAAAAAAAATAAAAAAATAAAAAAAATAAAAAATAAAAAAAATAAAAATAAAAATAAAAAAATAAAAAATAAAAAAATCAACCCCCACATGGATTTTTGCCCTCCACTCCGGCCTCTTCAACACCATACTTTCATCCACTCCAAGTAAATTCATATCATTTTCAATTACTCTAATCCAAGTTTGTTTGGGTCTTCCCTACCCCTCGTCATTTTCTCATTTCTCTACACTTCGAGCCTCTTAACCAGTGCATCACTTAACTATCTCATTCCTTAAGCGATATTTCCCATATGCTCACACATACATCATACGCACTCCGCCACATTGATCTTATAAACATGACACTGTTCAATGACCCTACACTTGGTGACATAGCCTGCCCGATTGTTATGCGATAGAATTTTTCTTTAATCTATTGGGCATGCTGCGATCAAATAGAAACCTGTAGAACTCTTCCGATTCAACCAACTTGCTTTGATTCTTTGCTTTGATTATATGAGCCACATCTCCATCAAATTCTTCATCATTTGGGATAATAGATCCAAGATAACGAATAATCTTCCCATCTTATGTGGTCACCCCTGCCTTGTTGCTTCCAACCCTTCTAAACTTACATACATTCCAAATGTTCAATCTTGCTTATGTTCGGCCTTATACCTCGAGATTACAAATTATGTCTCTACAATTCCAACTTACTTTCAACACCCTACTTTCTCATCTATAAACCCAATATCATCATACACCCTAATTCATCGTCTTGAATTGACTCGTCAATTTGTCCATGATCATAGCAAAGAGAAAAAGTACCAAGTGCAGAACCTGATACACTCCAATCATAGTAGAAAACTCTTTTGTTGTCCCACCACTAGTCTACATACTAGTACCAACTCCGTCATACATGTATGTGATGATGTCAATATATTTCTTTTAAAAGTCTATCTTTGTTAAATCCCACCAAAGTGCCTCTCTTGGTAATTTATATTATGTCTTCTCTAAATTAGGGGCGGAGCCAAGAATTTTTTGAAAAGGGGGCAAGATTATTTTCACAAAAATTACACTAGCTAATGGGGGCAAAAATTAATTAAAATTCTTTTTTTCCTTGATATAAATGGGGGCAATTTGCATTAAATCACCTAAATCTAACAAAATTTTGTAAAAATTGCACTAATTTTTTGGTTTGTAGATTGAATGGGGGCAATTTCCCCCATATTAGTGGTTGTACCTCCGCCAGTGCTCCAAATTAAAGAAAAGCATATGCAAATTCTTCTTTTTATCCCGATATTTCTCAATTAATTCAAATTGGCTTTCCGAGATCTTCACACCTCTCCTTAGCCTTTGCTCAATCGCTCATTCCCAAAGTTTCATAGTATGACTCACTAGTTTGATCCCCCGATAGTTGGCACAATCTTGGAAATCACCTTTGTTCGTATATAAAGTGATCAAGTGTTTTTTCCTCCACTCCAATGACATCTTAATGCTTCTACATATCTTGTTGAATAGTGTTGTTAATCATTCTATTTCTCTCTCCCCAAAACATCTCCAAACCTCAATAGGTATGCCACCCACCTAGAGGACAATTTCAGAAAAAAGTTGGAGCAGACCATTTTCAAACAGGTGGGTGAGTTCTTCATTTTCCTAAACAAAAGAATAAGTTTTATAAGAGGGTAAAATCTACAAATTTTCCAAGAAGATAACTTGCATTCCACCCTCCAAAGTGAACAAATCAAACAATCAGCTTTTGCTAAGGGGTCTCAAGTATAAATCACATCAGTTCCTTGCACTGTTGTAAATCAGGAAAGATAGGCTGTCGGTATTATAGATATAATATTCTGAGCATCACAATCTACTGAAACTTTCAGGTTGTGTCTGCTAACTTACAACAACCTAAACCTTCATTAGGCTTTATCTTCTCTTTTGCATAAGGACAGTTCAGATCAAATTCGCTCCCAAGTTTCCAACCTTAGATTTCAAATAGGCATAGTTTGCTGAATTTTTCGAGCCAAGCTCCCTGATCCATACACAATTGAGTGTTTTCATATTGATCCACCATCCTGGGTGAACTAAACATAAAATGTGATGTTTTTATCTTAGTGTAATATACTTTATTGTTCCCTCCGTCCCTAAATGATCTTCCCACTCTTTTTATCATTACTAAGAATGAATTTTGAGCAATTATTTTAGGTTGATTTAATTATTCTAATGAAAATGTAAAGCTTATTATTGATAGTATTGTTGATAGTGTATCAATTACAAGTTTTAGATTTACATTAGTAAAATTAAATCAACCTATAATTATTGCTCAAAGTTCATTCCTAGTAACGGTAAAAAAAAGTAGGAAGATCATTTTGGGATGGAGGGAGTACGAGGATCAGCGTATGACTTGTTGCTTATTTTATGTGTTATTTAGGTAATTGTATACTACAGGTCTGGGATCATGGATCAGCACTACAGCCATGTAAATGCCCACTTTGTCGTCGTCAAATTACTTTACTGGTTCCTAGTGAGACTACAATGCGGCAGCGTAATGATTCCGAAGTGTCTGAGATTTTAAGGAAAGTTGAAGCATACAACCGTTTATTTGGTTCACAGACAAATGGCCTAAGTCAGGTATGGGGTTGTCCTTTTCTAGTTACTTCTGGATTTCAAATGATGATATCTAATTATCTATCTTGTAAACTCATATTCATAATTGTGCTTGATTGCATATGCAACATAATATATTGTTTTAGAAGTTGCTAAAGACTGCATGCATTTTCATTTGTAATTTGAATTTTGGGCAGTAGATGGAGTAGAGATTTAGGTTTACTTCAGTTTCTACCGGACTTCCCCTATAGTTGTTTTGGATTGTAACAACCTGTTTCCGAAAACCATGCCCGCTTCCTCAAGAACGACATATTGACCCACTAAGCACCTTGGTCAACTAGCCTACCACAAGCCCAACCAAAAGTTCAAGGATATGTTGGTGCTACTGAAATACTCCCTCCATCCCGGAATGAATGTCGCAGTTGACTTGTCAACGTTTTTAAGGAATGTTCTTTACTAGTTTGTACAATGCTAAAATTGCACTACGTTACTTTCTGTATTTGAAAACGCAACAAGTATTTTGGGACTAACCAAAATAGAAAGTGCGACATTTATTCCGGGACAAAGTGAGTAACATTCCAAACTCCCATACCTGGTCAATATGGGATGGGGTATTATAATCTCTCACACATAAATCTTTGTTGTCCCCCTGCAAGTTCTGCTGGGAACAGTGCTCTGGGAAGTGTAGGATTCAGGAGGTCGCTTGTATGGGATCAAGACACGGATCCCACCGCCTCTCGGGTGGTATAGAACTTTGTCCCACACTACAATTTGTTTCACAGTTCTGGCGGGAACCCGATCTGATACCATGTAATCCGTAAACTCAGTCACTAATGCACTACATTAGTGGCGAAGCTAGGATTTTCCGAAACCGTGGGTGGGTGGGGGGAATCCCATAATATATTTTGTCCATGTTCGATCTTTAAAAGCAGGCAAAAAGATATTAATGCATTTTCTTTTTGAGAATTGTTATTCACCCCCTCACAATCACTGAATACCCCTCAATACTTAGTCTATCAAAAAAAATAAACATTTAACATCAAACACACCACCAAGTATGTTCGGTAGTCTTTGACCGGACAATGTGAATATGTTCGATCGACAGTCACCAAACATTGCAAATATGTTTGGCCACTACCAACCGAACCGTAGTTACGAGTATTTGTTAAAAAGTTCAAAAATAAAACATTGTAAAAATGATTAGAGTGTTCAAAATACCTATATTTACACCTACGTCAGGTGATCTTCCATTCATGCTTGATCTTTCAATACAATATAATAAACTTGAAGAGCGAATTTTGCAGGAATGGTGTAAGCTTGATAGGAGGGAGGGAGAGAGAGAGAGGGCTGTTTTTTTTTAACTGATGATGGAGGTAGGAGGAAGGTAAGAAAGATAAGTTTGTAGGGTTTAAGGGAGGTGAAAATGTAATGGGGGAAGATGAAAATTTAATAGGTAGATGGAAAAGGGATTTAATGTTACAGGTGTATTTAGTAGATAGGTAAATAATGTTGAAGAAAGAAATTCAATTGCGGATGTACTAATCTTATCTACCGGTCCACTTAGCAAATAGTGTAATTTTTTATATTTTTTTACTAGAAATAGAATTTGACCGGGTGCACGTGCACCCCACCTCTTACACTAAATCCGCCCGCGTACATAGGCAACCTAATACTCCCTCCGCCTCGGAATAATTGTCCAACTTTGTAAGTGATCAATTTGATTAAACTTTTACGTAAGATTTAGGAAAAATAAATTATATTAATGAAATTCTAGAAATTGTTGTTGGTAGTATTTTAAAAGATGTATCAATAACAAGTTTTAGTATTTCATTGGGATAATTATATTCTCCTAAATCTTTCATCAAAGTTCAATCAAATTAGCCACTAAAATGTGGGACTATTATTCCTGGATGGAGGGAGTAATTACTATGCTCAAGTACTTAATGATTCATAAGAAACCAATTTCATCCAAGTTGGATAATTAATAATTCTATTACTCTACAGTTGTGCTCTTTTGAAACCTTGGCGATACCATTTATTATTACAGAGGAAATATTATTTGCATAAATATCCAGGCTACTACTTGCTGTCCCGGCTCTACATTTTCGGAACATGAATCCTTGTCACTAAGAATATTGGAAAGAAAATATGCAAGTATGCAGAACTGATTAGCCCATAGTTGCGAAAGGCTAGCGCCTCTCTCTCTCGCCCGCCTCGCCTTTTTGGCGTCTTTAGGGGTCGACCGCCTTTTGATTTTGTGGCGGGCTGTTGTGCGCCTTCTTGGTCAGGCGAGACCTTTCTTGGTTATGGCGAGAGGCGTGAGGAGTCCCCCTTTTAATGTTTAACTAGGTCATTTTGTAATTTTAGTTTTAATATTTTAACTTAAAATGCGTTCTTTTGGGAAATCATGGGGTAAAGATAGCTTGTGTCGTGCATGAGAAAGAAAGATATCTGTAATCTAAGATGCTCGGACTCGCCATTTTAGGGCGCCGTACTCGTGTCGACACGACACGACACGGATCTGGACACGGGATATGCGTCGGACTCGGCTAGGAGAAAGAGGACTCGGCACTTACCTAGGAGAAGCAGGAAGTGGGGACAATTCATGGTCGGTGAGTAAGAAGACTGACCTGAATTTGTTGTTCCGGCGCCGGAGAGTTTGAAATTGCCGGAGTGGTGGGTTTGAGATCAACCGGAGCTTCGTCCTTGACGTATCTTGACGGCGTAAGGGAAGGGATGGCTTGGCCGCTTGGGAAGAAGGGTCGCGACTCGCCGTGAATTGTGTGAGAGATGGAGAAGTGGAGGCGTTTGTGTTTGTGTGAGAGAGAGAGGAAGAGAGAGAAAGAGAGGGGATCGGTGAAGTCGTGAAGGAGAAAATAAAAGAATAGGGTTTGGTTAAATGAATGGGCTTTGTGTTTTGGGTTTGGGCTTTGGTTTGGGCCTTGGGCTTTGGTCTTTGGTTGGTTAGTCAATCTCACACATGTACAATTAAATGAAGCACATCCTTATTAATTTTCAAAAATTGACTTCTTTTGTTATTAATTTTCAAAAATTGACTTTTTTGGTTATTGTATTTTAAATTTGTTGAGAGAATTGCAATTAATAATTTTCCCATAATAAATTTACAGAAATTTACATTTTAATTTTAGTAATGGATTATCTTTTTAATATGAAATTTACTAATTTTATCAATATCTATAGTATAAGGAAGGACGATCTTGGCACTGTTCAATGAACAGTTCCAAGTGTCCATTTCACCATTTTGCCCCCATTTTTTTATTTCTTTCCCATTTTGCCCTCTCTTTAAAAAAAAAAATTTTAATTTTTTTTTTTAAAAAAAAAATTTCCCGTGTCCGCGTTTTTTTTTTTTTTTTTTTTTTAAATTCTCCCGTGTCCTCGGACACGGGCTTTTACTAGTGTTTTTATATGTCGAGTCCATATTCATATTTTGGACCCTTCTAATCCGTGTCCCCAAGTACGTAATTTTGAGATTTGAAGTATCCGACACTCGGATCCGTACCCGTGTCGGACACTTGTACCCGAGTCCGAGCATCTTAGTCTGTAATTTCTCTCTAGCAATAAAAAAAAACAAGTGATAAATAACGAATTAGAACGATGACAAAGAAGTGCGACAAAAACACTACCGAAAGCTTGCTTTACTCTAATTTTTAAAGGGAGTTTTGCAAATTTTATTATGTTTACTAATTTACTTTGTTTTTTTTCCTCTTTACTATGAGTCTCTTTTTGTCATTTGAAGTTTTAACTATATCTTATGTTCATCTCTAGGTATGAAATTATACGTTTGAAATTATATATTCGAATTCACATATTTTCACGCTTTTAAACGACTACTTGTTTACTGACTTAAATATCAAATGTGTTTTTTTGTCAAAGAATTCTCACTTTTGGGGTGTTTTAATTGTGTTAAGTTCCTATTACATGTGAAATTATGACCTTTATCTAATGCAAAATTCTTGTTCTTAACATGTTTAAGCTTTGTTTAGTATATTTTACATATATATTATTGTATTAGTCTGTTTGTTCTAATTTACCGCCTTGCTCGCCTTTCGGCCGCTTTTCAACCGCCTCGCCATTCGCCTTTTCTAGGAACCTCTCGCCCGCCTCTCGCTTTTCGCCTTTAACAACTATGGATTAGCCAGAAACAAGGATTGATATCTATGTTTTTTGGAATGACCCAAAAATTGTCAAAATATACAAGTATGCAGAACTGATTACTCAGAAACAAGGATTGATATCTATGTATTGGATTATCTTTCAGTCACTGATAGTATAAATGCTTATTTGTTGTCTTACCATAAATCAAGTTTTATTTTCGTAAAGAATCCTCTTTTTCATATGTGAGTTGCTCGAAACAAGACTATGCATTGAGTTTTTAGTTTTACAGAGTCACTCACATGTTGTTTCTTTTGATTCTCATTTCGCTATACTGATTTGAAGTTGATCTAATGTGTGTCTAATATGTATAAACTGTGAATTCTCACTGTCAGTTGTTTCAAACTTCCAAACATATACTCCCTCCTCCTATAATGATAGTCCCATTTGACAACAACAACAACAACAACAAAGCCTTAGTCCCAAAATAATTTGGGGTCGGCTAACAAGAATCCTCATATGTCATCGTGAAAAAAAATAAAAAATAATAATAATAATAATAATAATAATAATAATAATAATAATAAAATTAAAAAAAAAAAATCAACCCCCATATGGGTTTTTGCCCTCAACTCTTGCCTTTTCAACACCATACTTTCATCCACTCCAAGTAAACTCATATCATTTTCAATCACTCTAATCCAGGTTTATTTGGGCCTTCCCCTACCCCTCGCCATTTTATCATTTCCCCACTGTTCCGGCCTCCTAACCGGTGCTTCACTCGGTCTCCTTCTCACATGCCCAAACCACCTTAGACTATTTTATCCTCAATGGGTGCAACTCCTACTTTACCTCTGATCACCTCATTCCCCAATCGGTCATTTCTTGTATGACCGCACATCCATCGAAGCATACGCATCTCCGCCACATTCATCTTATGCACGTGACACTGTTTCACGGCCCAACATTCGGTGCCGTAAAGCAGTGCCGGCCTAATTGCCGTGCGGTAGAATTTTTCCTTTAATCTATGGGGCATGCCGCGATCACATAGGAACCCTGTGGTACTCTTCCACTTCAACCAACCTGCTTTAATCCTATGAGCCACATCTCCATCTAATTCTCCATCCTTTTGGATAATAGATCCAAGATAGCGAAAAAACTCATCCCTTAATGATGTTTAATTTTCCATCAACAACCTTAATGATGTTTAATTATTACCTCTCCCTTGGTTGGCTCTCATCCCTTCCTTTTCTTCCTCTTCTTCCTTCGTTGACAATTTTGGAAGTTCAATGATTTTTACCTAACAATTTTGAAAATGGGACTATCTTTTTGGGACAAACAAAAATGGCAAATGGGAACATCTTTATGGGACGGAGGGAGTATTTACTATATGCATTACAAGTTTGAAAGATCACGTTGCGTTGAAATCTGAAAGTATCTATCATTGACAGAAACTCCAAGACCTTCCTTTTCTCCTCAGAAGGTTGTTACGAGAGCTGATGAATCCACAAAGATCTCTTCCATTTGTCATCAGAGCTCGTGTTTATTTGGCAGTTAAGTTGATTTCATGCTATCATCTATCCATTGTAACTTGTACTCCCTTCGTCCCGGAAAGTTTGTCCCACTTTGATTTTCATGGTCAACTCAAACGAACTGACCATAATTTTATGAAAACATAATTATCCCTAATTCAAAAAATTGTTCTTAATAGTATTCATAATGGTGAATCAATAACAATTTTAGAATTGCATAGAGATAGTTAGATTTTCATAAAGTTGAGGTCAAAGTTTTATTGAGTTGACCAAAGTGGGATAAACTTTCCGGGACGGAGGGAGTATATCTTATGCATTTTCACCTTAACATGTGTATGAATATACATGTTTGTATGTTTAATATGCTACATTTCGCAAATGTTTTTGCTTTCAAGCTATCTCGAACTGTTGATTATGTCTATTGTGTAGAGATCTTTTCAACTTGCATTTACATACTCAGCCCTGTGGATATTATTCCAGAAGGTATGTATATACATATTTACTGGCAATGGTTTTATTGTTGATAAATTTATTATGAATAATTCTACACAATCGGTTTCAGTAACTATATGTTATTTACTGGCAGTGGTTTTGTTGTTGATTGATAAATTCATTATGGATTATTCAACATGATGAGTTTCGTGACTATTTGCTATTTCTTTCCGCAGCAATATTTGGTGTGCTGGGTTTGTTTGACGATCTGATTATAGCGCTCATCTTCTTCCTTCATGTTGGTGCCTTATATAGGAGCATACTTGTTGGTCGACATGGTGGCTCTTAAAACAATACAGGTTGAACTTAATTCAACCCAACCCGTCTAAGATGAACAAAATACTGAATGTAATTGTGATATTGTTGGTAGGGTATACCGTCCCAAAAAATACCTTTGTTTTTTGAAAATCTGAAAAAAGCAACCAATCATTTGATGGTAATACCACAAGAGCGTTATCTTTGTTACATTCAATATTTGTTCGTCTAATATGGGTGTGAAGTTTCATTTTTCTTAATTTGAACTCCGTACCATCATGTGATGTGAGCCGTCTCTCATCTCAATTGTTGTCACTGTGGCTTGTGAGAGGATTTGGAACATCTCCTGCCTTACCTTGTTGCAGCGCGGCTGCCTGCCTGCCTGCCTCAGCTATTGGGTAGATTTGACCAAGTTTACCTTAATTTGAAATAAGAGGTAGAGATCAATTGGGGTTTAGTTTCTATTTTGGGCTCACATTTTATACATTTAATCTTTACCTCTCATTTCAAAAAGAGTCGCATTTCATCCATTAAATCTTTACCTCTTATTACAAAAAGTGGCAGACGTGATCAAATCTTTACCATAGGTTAGGCTGCAGCAAAATTAAGACCAACGCAGTTCCAAATTCCTCGAGAGATCAAACTAAAGATTGGATTGGAGTATGTGACTATTACGTGTTTATGAAATAATGCTTGTGTCTTGTAATGAGCCTGGTTCAATTTAGCTTGTGAATTTTGCAAATTATATGAGAATAAAAGGACGAAAATGGATGGATTAAATAATGATTAGGTCCCAAACTTTCATTTTTTATTAATTTGGTCCCTCGTGATGTCTTTGCCAGTATGCCCTTAATCTCCGTTCATTTTTTCAGCATAAAATCTTGGGAAAACGCATTTTTCATCAGTTCTGGAAAAACTGTTTTTGAAGCATGGCTAAACAGGACCGGTGACATTTTTGTGAATAACCGACATTTTATTAAAAATGTGCGTGGTGAAATTTTCGTAATACCGAATGCAGTCGTTAACTCTAATGCTGAAACTACTAACATTGACACTGGCATTTTTTCATATATTTGTTTGCACTTTTAAACACATGTGCTAGCACTCATTAAAACACATGCACTCGCACTAAATAACAAAACTTACAAAAACTTCAAAGGCCTGTTTAGAGAGCCTAAATGACGTCTTTTAGGGTTTATACACCCTATATCATGGGTCGGCTTGTGACTTGTCTAGGTCTCAGAATTTGATTTGATTTGATTTGATAAGAATTTCATTTGATTTAATTGGATGTGTGTTTTGTGGTTTATCTTTAGTCAAAAGTTATGCTAGTTTTAGCGTCGCGCCCAATAAACACAATCATTTTTACTAATAAAACACATACACCAACACTTATTGTAACTAATATTGGTTATATCATTTTAATGACAGTGTTAGTGTTTTTTATTATCAGTTACATGCACTGACACTCATTGTTAATAACACTGGGACTCTTTATTGCTAACACTGCCTATAACAGTTTAATATCGGTGGTAGTGTTTTTGAGTGATAGGTACATGTGTTAGTATTCCTTGTAACCGACGTTGATAGTGCGCGTGAAGTTTCAGTTATTTATAAAATTAACACTGCACCTTTTAAAGAAGTGTCAGTTATTTACAAAATGACACAGATCCAATTCAGTATAATTCAAAAACACGTTTTTCCAATACCCTAGAAAAAACACGTTTTTTTTTTTTCATTTTCAAGGCGCACTCTTTTTTGGTCGTTATGTTTAGTTAGGGATGACAAAAATTTCGAACCTGACCCGAACCAGCAATGATCTGCCCGTAATGGGAAGAGTTTGGGAAGCGTTTTTTAAAACCCGCCGGGGTTGGGACGGGTTTGGGATTCCCTCGAACTCGGCCCGCATAATATATAATATATAGGTTTATTTTAATAATTTGATACGTTCTCTACAATGCATATTATTTTTTAAATGGATTGACGTGTTCTCTACAATGCATATTAATTTTAAATGGATTGACGTTAACGTGATAATTTTAGAATAATTTAATTATCCGAATAAATATATAAAAATTGTTATTGATAGTAGTTATAATGGTTAAAATCTCATTCATTAGAGGATAATTAAATCAACTTAAAATTATTAATGACAAGAAAAGTGAGAAGAAAATTTTGGGACGGAGAGAGTAATTATTTTCTTATTGAAACTTGCAATAATGATGTTGTGATATGATAAAATGCTTATATAATAACTTTCTTTAAAGTGAAATAAAAAAGATTTAACTTTGATTTAGAGAGATGAAGTGAATAGTAATCTTGGTGCAATTTAAGAAGGCAATTCAATTCGGACTTAAATTAAGAAAAAGGAAGTAGCCAATAACTACATATAATATAAATGTGACAATAATCTTTTGATAGAGGAATGGAGTGAAGCATAAATTTGTTTATAAAATTGAAAAATAAAATATTAGACAAACATAAACGGAACGATCGAGAACATGTTTCTTACTTGCTCTGTTTTACATTAATTAATCACGCTTAAGGCATCCATTAATTAAAAAAAAAAATTACAAAAATTGAACATTCATTATGGGACATAAAAATTTTGAATTAGACATTCATTATGGGACAGAGTAGAGTGAGTAGAATTTATTGTGGCATCATTGACCCTTCCTTAATTCCCTTACCCTCACAAAATAATAAATCCGAGAGTGATTGGAAAATAAAGGGCTTAGAGCAACAAATTTCAGCTTCCAACTGATCCTAGCATATCCAACTTACTTAAAAAAGAGTGACTCGCTGTGCATGAAATGAATTGGACACAGCATTGCATTGCATTGCATCTTCGAACCAAAAAATCCATTCCTCTGCTGCCTACAAAAGATGAGTATTTAGCACATTCACATTATAGCATAGCATAGCAAAAATGGTTTATGGCAAAGCAAGCACCCATCTTCCCAAGTGTAATCTTAGAGCCTTTTTTTTTTCTTTCTTTCTTTCTAAATCATGGATGCTTTTCTTTGAATCCATAATGAACCAAAATTTCTACCTAAGAATATTCTTAATACCATGTTACGTCAAAATTCATAGAAGAAGTTAGCAGCTACATTAAGACGGGTATTGAAGATGATCATAATCAAAACCTCTGTCTGTAACCACACACACCTCTTCCAAAAAAATCAAATTCCCAAGGTCATGGTTGGGTTGGGCGTTTATAATCATAATCAGATAGACTACTAGCAATAGCAAGCCTATTCAACAACACAACATTAGTTACCAAAAACTAATGAAAATAAGTCAAGTGCCTATATAAGAAGTATTAAAGAAAGTTAAATGCATATCGTTTGAAGAAACGGTAGAAAAAGGAAAGGAAACTTGTTTCGTCACAAGGGAAAAAACAAATGAACTAGAAATGTGGTCAATGCAAAAAGAGAAAATAGTATGATGGGCACTGTAGGCAGGCGCATATTTCATTTCAATAATAGCATGAAATAGAGTAAATAGTTTAAAAGGACCTGACCTATCAAAAGATTCTTGAAAGCTCTTAAAAAACACAATCAACCAAATCTGTCCATAACACACACAGGATTGAAGGGAGATGGTCCGAGACCTTACGTACGCACAATCCCAACTCATGTAGTTTGCTAAAACAGGTACAAGCCCCAATGCCCAAAAGAAGCAATGGAAACTTTTATTAAGTAAAAGATTTTTCTCCTTAGTTCAACCTTAAGAGTTCCTCATCAAAAGGTATTCATCAAAACCATTAAAGTAGCCATTCTTTTCTAACAACCCTTTTGTGTTGTAACTTGTACATAGTAGCTATCTCAATAGACGGCATTATATGCTTAGTCAATATCTATCTCTGCTCAGCAAGAAGCATCAAAACTGGGTGGGTTCCCCCATTTCACTCACAAACTTCTCCGAAACAAATTACTGTCTATCTCCTATGAATGCTACTCCTTCCATCCCAAAAAGATTGTCCTATTTCACAAGTCAAGCTTTTTATCGTTGATGCTTATTGAAATTGCACTACAAACATTGCTCTTTCCTTTAATGAAAATAGGAGAATCTTTTTTCTCTCAAGTAATGTTGCATAATATGGATTTTCCAAGCATTAAATATTGAGCTATATTAGCTTCATCAATTTTGGCAACCCGTCTCATCTCAAGAAAAGTTAGAGCACATCCCCTTGAATTATGAAAGCTTCATTGCATTTCACTTTTATGGCATCTGAAATGAATACAAGTTATTTCATACAACAAGACCATTGGATTTAGCAACCTCTCACTGTTAGTTCCTTTTGATGTAACCACAGTCCTTTCCTTTTGCTGTTCGGCATTACTTAATAAGACTGGCATTGGCTAGTGAGGTTGGTTTGTTCCTAATAATGCTACATGAATTTGTTTTTGTAATATTTATGTTTCATAGAATACTACATGAAAAAATGTGCCAATTCAATGACAAAAGGAACACAAAATTCTCAAGACCAACCACATACACCACTAGTTTGATTAGCTAAATATTCTCCCTACAACAACAACAAAGTTTTAGTCTCAAAATAATTTGGGATCGACTAACATGAATCCTCATATGGCATCGTGAAAGAAAAAATGTGAGGAAGAAATGTGGGGGGGGGGAGAATAATAATAATAATAATAATAACAGGTAGAAATAAAATTTGGCAAAAACAAAGAAGAAAAAATAATAAAAATGATATTTAAAAAAGATAATAAAAATGATATTTAAAAAGAATATACATACATATATATATATATATATATATATATATATATATATATATATATATATATATATATATATATATATATATATATATATATATATATATATATATATATATATATATATATTATGCCTTCCCCTAACCCTCACCATTTAATCATTTCTCCACTCTTCGAGCCTTCTAACCGTTGCATCATTTGGTCTCTGTCTCACATGACTAAACCAGGCGATTTTCCCTCATTTTATCTTCAATTGGTGCAACTCCTACTTTTCCAATAACCTTTGTTACTTTACAAAGGGATCAATGTACTTTTTCTCCACTCCGATGACATTGTGTCACTTCTCCATATCCTGTTAAATAGTGTTGTTACCAATTCTATTCTCCTCTCCCCAAAACATCTCCAAACCTCAATGGGTATGTCATCCGGCCCTACGGATTTCTTTGATCCCATATTTTTCATTGCCATTTTCACTTCACCCTTTTGAATGAACCATACTCGAATGGATATTTAAATCTCTAATATCCTGCTATTGATCACCATTGAACAAGGTATCAAAATACAACCTCCATCTATCATTTATCTCCTTACTCCCCGACGGGAACTCTTTGGTCTACACCTTCACACATTTAACCCACTAAATATCTTGTGTCCTCTTATTCCTCGTACAAGAATGTATATAGATGTCTTTTTCCCCTTGTTTTGATTACATTACAGCAAAAAGATCAAGTTTGACATGAGTTTGAAAAGTAAAATAATTGGGGGTTATTGTAGTTTAGTTGAAATGGAAATAATTACAGCAATAATTGAGTTTATTCAAGATACATGTAGCAGAAAAGGAGGTGAAAGCTGAAAGGTTACGGACCAATTGGACTCACTACGTGAAACATTCCAAATGGAAGGAAAAAGTCTTTACATGGAAAAGAGGGAGTATTACTATCTATGACTATGAGTCCATTGGAAAAGAAAAGATGGAGTTACCATGTCTAAGATGCAGCAAGCAAATGACGAGAACAGAGAAGGGAAGGAATTATTAGTCGCCAATTATGTAATAGGAAAGGAAAAACCCACACCACTATGATAGCCGAGAAAATTACCAAGTTGGAAGCACCAAGTAAGACATTATAATAACAGAACAGATATATCATTGGCCAAATCAACAAATAAATTTTCAGATTTACACGTGCATTGCATCAAACTGAAGGTAGTAATATGCTCAAATAGGAGGGAGATATTAACGCGGCCTAAATTACTTAAATTGACAAACATTACATAGCTTAGAGAATTTATCAACATTTAATGATAAGGGATAAATTGGAGATTAAAGTCATGAGGTACCAAATATTGTATCAGATGAACTAGTTCCAGTTGCATCTCGTAAAAAACACCACGGCAGCCTCAATGCAACTTTGATTCTGTTATCATCTTTCTAAGTTTCTTTTTCTTTTTTCAAGTAGATGTTGACTTTACAGCATTGCATTGTCATCAAATTAACATTAGTACATAAATCGGCATAACTTGTGAAGCTTCAGCTCTTAGAAATAATTATGAGATGATGATCATTTCAAGAGTTTGCTAGAAGTAGTTATCTTTTTAAGAAGAGGGTAAACTTGGAAAAACAAAATGGTGTGAGCTTCATTCACACCACTCCTTTCTTTATTATTGTATGAGTATAATTTTTTTATTTAAAGTTATTTGAAAACAGCATTGATCCTTAATATAGATAACTTAAATGATTTATTTATTTAAACAGTATTGAGTGGATAACCATAAAAATTATAGTTAGTTACTCCCTCTATCCTATCCCGGAAAGATTGCCCCATTTTTATTTTTAATTTGGAGGTCAACTCAATTGAGATTTGATCAATATTTTATCCTCATGGATTTTAAAAATTGTTATTGATGCACTACAAATCAATAACAGTTTATCAAATTTCATGAAAATAATCAAATTTTCATAAAAAAAAATTTTTATCAAAATTAAATTAAGTTGACCACTAAAATCAAAGTGAGATTATCTTTAAGGGAATAGTTATCTTTTCAGGAAGAAGGTAATTTGGGAAAAGCAGAAATGTGTGACATAACTTCATTATAACCCCCCCCCTCCCCCTCCCCCCATTATAGAATAGATAACAGCAAAAAATATAAAAGTAGGCTCTAAGTTGATGTAAGACAACCCGAGAAGCAACAAGTAAAGGTGGAATGCCAATAACCAATCAGATTATCCAACATTCAATGAAGAAAAGCTACACAAACATGAAATCCAAAGATGAATCAAAACCTAATTGAACACGCTGGGTACTTGAAAATTTACAAAATATGCTACTGCTAATATGGCTAGACTTAAATCCCCCTGGATAACTTAAATCTTTAACACTCCTATCAACGAGTTACAATTTTGTAATTAGAATTAAGCTAATACGGCCCCATGCACAGTTCTGGATTGTTGTTCCTTTCACCACATAATCCCATCAAGTTTTTATACACAAACACATGATTATTCTTGCTGATAAGCGTTAGAAACTTTAAATGGAAAGAAATTATAATACCTCCTGAATAGCTACCAAAGCTTCCGCTGACCACCGATTGACCTCGTTGGAACAATTATTAGTGATCTCTCTTACCTGCCAAACATGCAAAGACAATCTTATGCTAGTAAGCAACAGACAAAAATCACAAAAGACTATGCCGACAAGGATGACTGCAGACGTAATAATTCACATCAGTAATTCGTCCAACATCCTAAAAGACGCAAGGCAATGACAGGCACTGAAGTAGAACTTTATAGTCAGTCATCTGTTATTGCTGCATGCTTTCAGTTACAGTGGTCAATGTTCGGTTGCAACTTTTTTTTAAAAAAAAAAAGGTTTTATGAATGACTTAATCTATTACAAGAGTGGCACTTCAAAGTGCTAGAAATTACATTTGATGGCAGTGGCGGACTCAGGAGATATCCAAAGGGGGTGCACAATTACACTAAAAAAATTATTGGCAACAATGAGAGCTTTGAACCCAAGACCTCAAGGTTAAAAACTATATATTTAACCAACTGAGCTAAGCATGGACAAAGTGAAGCTATCTGATTGGGCTAAAATAATGGTGGAGCTACCTCAAGCATACCAAAAATAAGGCTGCTACTTGCGTATTGGAATGTGCCTCTCTTCAATACACAACCATTGCCATGACTATTCATGTGTCTATGAGAAGGCTTGGAATACATTTTAACTTACCAAACAAGTACAGATCAGCTACAAAATCAAGCACCAGAGTCTATGTTACCCGGACACGGTATCCGGGATCCGACACGGACACGGATCCTAGTGTCGGATACAATTTTCTTAATAATTTTGGACACCGGGACACCATCCTAAATTTGGACACGGATACGGGATACGATAATAAAGACACGGGTACGGGATGGGATACGATAATACCAAAATACTCTTGAGTTCATATCAAGAAAAATAACATTGAGTTCATACATTCAAATAATTAATCAAACACCAAATTAAGCAAAAAGTCTTAAATAACATGAAAATAACATTTTTTATATGCATTCTCCTTCATCACTAGCTGTGTTACAAATCATATTATTTTGATAAAACTTCAATAATATCTAAAATCTATTAGGGGCTTTAGAGTAAATAACAAAATATAGACTCCTTAATATGAATAAACAGTAGGTTGAGGGGCTACTGAGGGATTTCTCTTAAACACAAGAATCAAATAAAGGAACGATATACTCCGTAATCCGTATACTTTGAACAAAAAAAAAAAAGGAGCGATATACCAGAAATCGCGAAATCGCGAGAGTCGGAATCGCGAGAGAGGCGGAGTACGATTGTCGTCGTCGTTGAAGCTTGCCGCCATCGTCGTTGAAGGATTCTCATCCTAGTCAGGTAGTGGCAACAGGTAAGTGTTCTCCAATCGTCAATTTTATCTTTGGAAATTTAGGGCTTAATCGATTTTAAGAATCAATTTTCCAAAATCAGTCGATTTTGGAAGTCCTTACCTTAATTGCGAAAATTCCCTATAAAAAAAAAAAAAAAAAAAAAAAAAAAAAAAACGTGTCCGAGGTTTCACAGCCGTACCCGCGCCGGATTTCATACCAGTGTCCGCGTCGTGTCGTGTCGACACTGGTATGACGCCAAAAATGCCGAGTCCGGGTAACACAGACCAGAGTACAGAGAAAATAAATTAATTAATTAAAAACGCTGGTTGAATACTAGTGAAATGGGTACAAAGAAACTTACTCAAATTTCTTCATTGGTCAATATTTTCAAAGAAACCTTAGGAATTACCGTGCCGGAACAAACAGAAGTTAGCAAAGAATCCCATACAGAAAGTTCAGGCATCTTTTCCTCGCTAACCATCTCTTCCAGCCACACAATTGCCTCGTATGGCCTGCCAATTACGCAAAGACCCTTTATAAGTCTATTGTAAGTCTCAGCACAAGGCCGATATGAGTTGACTAACATCTTCTCCAAAAGTTGACTTGCTTCAATATATCTTTCATCCCTACAGAGCCCATCTACTAAAACAGCGTATGTGTCCTTGTTAGGAACACAACCGACTTGCTTAAAGATTTTTTCTAAAAACCCAACAGCATTAACTGATTTCCTTTCCTCACATAGTCCTTTTATTAATGTATTATATAACTTAATAGTTGGAACACAATTTGCCTCCATCATCTCCCCTGCAATCACATCGGCTGCCTCATCTGCCCTACGTTCCCTACATAATGCAGCTATCTTAGCTTCATAAAGCAGAAGTGGAGGCCTGAAGCCTCTATCAATCATTTCTTCAAGCACTTTATTTGCACCACTGATCTTACTGTTAGAATAAAGATCAACAGCCATTGCACAGTAACTCTCTGAACTGGGAATCACACCTTTGATAAGAGCTTCATTTATGAGAACCTTTGTTTGCTCTTTGTCTTTACCATCCCGGCATTGGCTTAGATGAAGTTGCTTACGGCTTCGCTTAGGCGCTTTCAGCCCTTTCCTCAAGACCTTGTCAAGGATTTCCACTGCCTCCTCAACATGTCCATAATCACATAAAGCCTCTAAGAGGATTCTATATACTACAGCATCTTCACCACTCCCCTTTTGAGAAATTCGCCAGAACATTGAGTATAACAAATGAATCGCCTCATTTATTCTCCATTCTTCGCACAACCCTTTCATCAGAATCCGGTAAGTGTCCCTATCAGGACAGCAGCACTGAAAACTCATTTCTTGGAAGACGTGCAGTGCAAGATCAGAGCGTTTGTGCTGACAGATAGAACCAATGAGTAAATTTAGCGCACGGGTCCGAGATTTTACTTCCCATCGATCACAGTTCTCTAAGAAGAGACGATGAGCAATTTCAAATTTAGATTGTTGGACTAGTATCTGCAAAAGGGTATTAAATGATTCTGTCCAATTCACACAATTAAACTGAGGTAAGTTCCTAAACAGAGAAACGGCTTCATTTACCAAGCCAGCATTTGCATAGGTCTTAATTGCACTAGCAAAGACCATATCTCGGCACTCACATGAGTCATCTTTCATCTGATTTATCACTTCCTTCATATCTTTCAACCGGCCTGAGCTTCCAAGAACATTGATCATGGTGGCATATACAGGTCCATTGTGACGGTAATTGGGGTATCTGGATTTTGCTTCATTGAAGATTTGGAGAGCCTTCAATGGGTTCTTCTGGTTTCGAATGACCTGAGAGAGATATGTTGGTGAAAGAAGCCTTGGCCATCTTACATTCATGGCAGTAAAAAGGTTTAGCCTGCTCAAGAAAAAAACTAGAAAATCAATGCCCACATCAGAGAAATAAACGAAACAAAAGTAGTTAACTCAAGATCCATGGATAGAAAGGAATGGTCGAATAAAGAAGTAAGCTGCCCAACAGCCCAATAGTGTAGGGATTGGATCAGTGATGAACAAATTATCTGTGTGAACTTTTACTTAAACCAAACGGTTACTTGATAAAGTGAATGTTGTTTGAGACATTTAACCGAACAGTTCCTATGCATGCAGAACAATAAAAATTTACTGCCAAATTAACAAAAAATTGGATGAAATACTATCAGTTTCATCAAGAATTTGGTACAGGGGGTCCCACTCCATTTTTATGTTGGATTCTGCAAAAGGGGTTGTACGGCAATTACAATTTTTTGCATTATACGAAGTATACACTTACGTTCTATGTCTAACTTTTTTTTTTTTTTTTTTTTTGATACCTGCTCCCTCGCCGACTAACTCGACCACTGCGCACCGGCCCCACAAGATCTTTGGTGGAGGTAAATCGAGTTCTATGTCTACCTTCATACTTATGGACGCGTGCATATAAATATGATAGATAGATCGGAAACGACTCATTATCGGGCGTATAAAAGGGGCAAAAGGGATGAGAAGATTCCAGGACTTCTGGTATTTTCTTATCTCTTTAAGTGCAACAGTTCCCGGTCTGAAAAAGCGAGGCTTCCTCTCTTTTTGAGCTGTTCCTAAAAATTTAGAAGTATTCAAATGCTTTAACTCGTCAGAACCCTAAAACCTCATCACAACCAAAATAAATCAACCCAAGCACACGCAACACATTTACACACAGTGACATAAAAACTCAAACTCATATACCCACAGGACATTGCAAATGAATTGAAGCATAAATGGGGGTTTTGATTAAAAAAAAAAAAAAGAACTCACTCGGTGGAGCTTTGAATTTCCTTCTGCTGGACCTCTACGACGAAATTCAAAATTAGAAACAGAATATAATGTTATTACACCAAGAGATATCGAAATAGATATGATGGTATCGAGCCTGAAGGAGTTGCTGCAGCAGCTGTGATTTTAAAAAAAAAAAGAGAGAGAAATTAGGGTTTTGCTTAGAAAGAAGTCATCCAAAATTGGCCCTAAACACAGAATTAAATAGTGAAAATTAGAACGGAAATCTGACCTTTGGATGGTTTCCAGGTCCTCTTAGCTGGTTGCTTCACTCTCGCCATCGCACGATTTGACGCTCAAAATGAGGTTGCGAGACGGAGGAGGCCGACTGTAACCTCTTTTTTTTTTTTTTTTTTACCACTAGTACATGCTCGTGTTCATGGATACGGTTTTTTTTTTAATTAAAAAAAAATATTTTAAGGACAAAATGGGAAAGGAACAAATGTATGAGGGTAAAATGGAAAATTTGCCGCTTGACACTATTCATAATACTGTAGCACCCCTTCCCTCATTTATACTATAGATGTTTTTTCTGACGATTCGGAAATGATTTCGGTTTCCCGCCAGGCCGCTTGTGTTTTTAAGGAGTTTAGAGAAAATAAATCAATTAAAAAATAAATATTTTTTTCGTCTCATTCAAAAAATGCACAAAATTGGCTGAACGAAATAAAAATAACGGGTTAGGCCAAACGTACAAAGCCTAATTATTCAGGCGTTATTACAACAGCGTCATCAAGTAGACCGGCCCAGTTATTACAAGGCCCGTGACCCAACAACAAAGATCAGTCAGCCGAACAGAATAAAAATAACGGGCAAGGCCCAACGTACAAACTACAAAGCCTAATTATTCAGGTGTTATTACAACAACGTCATCGAGTAGACCGGCCCAGTTATTACAAGGCTCGTGGCCCAACAACAAAGATCAGTCGATCTAGCTCATTGTCCGATCATCATTGATCCCGACCTAGCTTTTCCGACATATGATCATCTTCTTATACAATTTCTATCTGGCTATAGTACGAAGTCGGGTCGACCTTGACCTACTTTGGCGACCTCGACCTACAGAGACGTACGTCGACCAAAGACTTTTCATAACCGTCTCCTACAATTTCGAAATCGGTTACGCCCACGATTCTCTCCACGAATTACGAGATTTAATACAATCCTACTACAATTCTACTTCCGATCAAAGGCTATAAATACCTCACAACATCCATCGTTTACATGTAATACCTTATTTGCTATTCAATTGATTTCAATTCAGTCAATTATAGTTTATAAGCTAAATATGTGACACTTACTCTCATATCGGAGGGTCTTAGCCGGAGACCACTGTTGGTGTAATGCCCTAGGCTTTAGTTATGTTTAACTGAAAACCGTTATGTATCATCTTTATCGTTTATGTTTATTATTTGATTATTATATAGTTTGCATATTTATTGTAATAATCTCCGTCCCTAATTATTAAGAGAATAATTAGTATAATTGTCAATGGATAATCATGTGATGATTATATGCATAAGAGATGCACATTGAAATTATGGGTACTTGTTAGAGAACAAGTGACTGGACATGACCCGCATGAGATTTATGTCATGGTCAAATGTCATACTTAAATCTCATACGGTTACTTCATTTATTTCCTAGACCTAAGATTATCGTAACCTTACATATGATGAAAGTCATGTTTGATTTTAGTCAAACGATATCTTAACACGATATCTATAAAGACTATCATTGGCATGATCGGATTCATGATGGGAAGGATGATAAGTCAAGAAGGAATTTGTCCCTCGGAAGAGAGATGTTATGCTTGGGCCCTCAATGAGTGATAATGATGAAAGTGTATGGCCGTACCCCAATATGATTGGAATTATCATTATACTCAAGAATCGAGAAAGCATTGAACAATAACAAGTTGACAAGGACCATGACTTGTGTTCAAATATAACATCGTGAGACAAAGGGATAAATGGAAGTACACCATTGGAAACGTGAACTCTTACGTTGCATTATTTGGGTAGACATAATGGCTTGCTAGAGTCCGCTTATATCTTATGAGGTTCGATATGATCGAACTCATTGCCAACATAATGTAATCCTATTGGGTCACACACAACTAGAATGAATTGGTTAAACCGGAGGAAGAATAGTTGAGAGTTTTACGTATCGGCTATATATACGCGCGACATATTAAGCCGATGGCTTAATATACCGCGCGACATAATAGGCCGCACGCCGTTTGACGGCTGTCTCTCCTAATACGATTAGGAGAGGTATTCCTACTATTGTAGTATAAATACAAGGGTTCCGTCGGACCTAAAAGGTCACCAAATTTTCAATCAAAATTCACAACAAAATACTCTCAATATTCTTCAAGGTTTTAGATCTAGCAATCATCAAGAAGTTGTTCTTGGATTCATTCAAAGGTGTGGATACCGAAAGAGGGTCTTCGCTCGTTCATCGATCAAGGCCTAGAGTTCAAGCAAGTTGAAGAACGAAGTTTGTGATTCGATATCACATAATCAAATCGTTCGATAGCTCAAGACCGGAAAGCGTTCCAAGGTTGGTTTAATTCTATCTCATAGGTATTCAAATTAATTGTATAGAACGGATCCTAGGGCTTCTTGGGTTTTATGTTTTTAATGCTTAATTCCGCTGCGCATGGACCCGTAAAACCCAACAGTGGTATCAAAGCCCCGTTCGTATGGTTAAGTTTGAATTAACATGCTAGATTTAAGATATAAATTGTTTATATGCTTATTGCATGTTTTGTATGCGATAGAATTTTTAATTGTTTATATGAAACAATGTGAAAATCGTTTTCGAATATCTTGAATTAAATGTAAAAGGGATGTTTTACGTGATTTAATTACATGTAATCTGTATTGGTTCGAATCTGGAAATCACATTGTTACTTGGCCGCTTATGTCGCGCGACATGTTGAGCCATGAGGAGTTCAGGTTAGCCGGGCATGTTAGGTCGCGCGACATATCAAGCCTCGGGCGATGTTGTCACGCGACATAATAAGCCAAAACTGGGCGAATCGGTTTGTTCAATTTTACGCTGCTATTCGTGATTGTGTTTACAATCGATATGTTCATATGAAAATCTGGATGTTATAAAATTGAGTTTATAAGTCCGCGATAGATTGATTCATTGATATACATGATTAATTGATTAAAATGTGATTTTAATAATTATTGCAGTGTATATGAAAATCTGGATGTTATAAAATTGAGTTTATAAGTCCATGCTAGATTGATTCATTGATATGCATGATTAATTGATTAAAATATGATTTTAATAATTATCGCGATGCATGAATTATTTGTTCTTAAGTGTTAAGAATTTTATTAGATGTTTAGTTGAAACATTGAATTGTGATTTCCTAAAATGTTTAGTTGAAACATTGCATTATAGTTTCCTAATATGTTTAGATTTAGACATTGTAAATTTTGGATTTTATGATTGTTTATGGAAACAAGTCATAATTACGCGAAATTTTAAAAGGAAACTAATTGTTTATAAAAGGTAGTGATTATGTTGCCAAATCGTAGTTGATTTCTAATTGTGCATGACTAGGAGAGTTACTCTAAGGAAGAGTTGGTACTTAAGTAGTCCTTGTGGCTCACCTATCTTCTGGGAACTTACACAGTGCATGATTATGACTATCTTTCGATATGCTTATAATCTACCTTAAAGAACCTTCATTTAACTTTTAAGTTCTTTATGCCAATCCATGATTTAAACACTTGAGACCACTCGGATAGTTTTGGGTGGGCTTGCCATAGCAAGGTGCTTTGATTCTATTCCGTTTGCGAGCAAGATGAGGAAATGGTGGTTCCTATACGTTTAAAATGGATGAACTTAATTGGGTTATCAAAATGGTTTTGGACCCAATGCATAAGATGAGATTAAAATATGCTTAGACATATGATGTCTTAAATAAATCTCATAAAAGATCATAAGAGTCATATATGATATGATTGATGTTTTCTACCTAATTAGTTTAATCTTGAGCGGTGCGCCATAGCGTACTTGAGATCAAATTAAAGATGGATCTTAGTCCTAAGAGTCATATACGATATGATTGATGTTTTTCTACCTAATTAGTTTAATCTTGAGCGGTGCGCCATAGCGTACTTGAGATTAAATTAAAGTTGGATCTTAGCCCATTAAATGCATATTATGCTTATTAGCATTAGAAGGTGTATGATTTAGTGGGAGTATTTGTAAAATACATTATTTGCTCTTAAATGATAAATGTGTTGATATTGATATGTGTTCATATAATTTGTATATTTTGCTGTAGAAGTAGCATTACATAATGATAATTGCGATTCGTCCTTATGAAGGACAAAATTCGAAAAGAACGGTACAAGTTACTCTGATTTGATCAGACGCTCAAGAATTGTTCTTAGGCAAATGTGTACGTTCTTGACGAAACCGTTCCTACTAAACCCATTGCAAATGTTGCAAAGGGCAAATAAGGAAGCAACATTAGAAACATATTGATGATTCTGACAATATTGCTTGCCTTGAATTTGCCACCATGGTTAAAGGATCTTATGAAGAACCTTGAGCACATGATAACTATTCCTTTTGTTATAGCATAACGCAAAAGGAAATGTTCCAAATGCAAGCTAGGCAAAAGATATATGTTGTGGTGAAAGCTCTTAATTCATATGATGAAAGAAGGAGCAATCCGCAAATTGTGTTAATGGTTAACACAAGAAAGGGTTCACAAAGGAAGGAAAAGTAGGTAAAGCAAAAGTTGCTAAACCTAGGACAAAAGTTGTCAAAGCCGAAGAGGCTAAACCCAAATTGTCTCAAAAGGATGCGGTTGCTACCAATGCAATAAGATTGGTCATTAGAAGCAAAGTTGCAAGGCTTATTAGGAAGGCCTAAAAGGTGAAGAAGGGCAATATGATTGCTACTACTTCAAGTATCTATATGATAGATATTTTCCTTTCGACCTCTTGTTCTTGGGTATATGATACCGGATTGGATCCCACATTTGTCTAAATGTGCAAGGAGCAAAGAATAGAAAGCTACTCAAATAAGGTAAATTAAACCTAAGCATGGGAATGGAGCAAGAGTTGCAACATTAGCCATAAGGGACTTATGAAGTCACTTTGCCTTGTGAAGTAGTACTTGTTTTGAACAAGTATGACTACGTTCCGAATTTGAGTAGGAGTATTATTTCCGTTTCTTAAATGGATGATGAATGATATAATTTTCTTATTTTCAATAAGAAGTTTTATATTTATTTAATAATATGCCTTATTGTAATGCATATGTCATTAAATGGTCTTCATATCCTTGATGATGAGAAACAAAATAATATTGAAGATATCTATGATATAAATGGGAAATCTAAACCGAACAATATGAACAAAGCGTTTATATGGCATTGCTGGCTTGGTCAAATAAATAAGAAACATATATCTAAACTCCATTAACATGGACTTTTAGACTCATATGACCATGAATCATTTGAGGAATGTGGATCTTATTTATTGAGATTATCGACCAAACCACCCTACACTAAAGTAGTGGGAGGGCTAGTGACTTATTGGTCATTATACATGAGATGTATGTGGACCATTAAGAAGCATTGCTAGGGGAAGATTTCGGTATTTCATCATATTTCACTAAAGACTTATCTAGATATGACTATGTCTATCTGATGAAGTCCGAAGGTGAATCGTTTGAGATGTTTTGAACATTTCAAAGATGAAGTACAAAACAACTTGGTAAAACTGTTAAGTACTTCGATTAGATCGAGGTGATGAATATTTGAGCCAAGAGTTTGACAATCATCTCAAAACTATGAAATCGTTTCAAAGTTGACTCCAACCGGAACACTACATTGTATGGTGTGTCTGAAAGGAGGAATTGAACCTTGTAGGACATGGTTCGTTCGATGATGTGTCAATCAGACTTTCCTATTTCCTATTTCCTTTTGAGGATATGCATTAGAAATAATGCGGTTACACTGAATCGAGTCCCTACTAAATCGGTTCCTAAGGCCCCACATGATATGTGGCATGGAAGAAAACTTAGTTTGTCTTTCATGAAGATTTGGGGTTGCGAATCTTATGTAAAGAGACTTGTCTCTTATAAGTTAGCACCAAATCTGACAAGGTTATTTTCGGATATTGATTTTACAATCACAAAGAGAACAAAATGTTTGTTGCTCTACATGATTTGTTTCTTGAGAAATAGTTTCTCAATAAAGAATCTAGTGGGAGTAAAATTAATCTTGAAAGAAGTTCAAGAACCCGAAAATAATATGGAACCAAGAGTAGAGACAGAACCAAGTTCACAAAGGAGTTGTGAAACCGGTTCAAGATGCACAAGTCCATCATAGATTGGATAGGTTACGATCCGAACTCAAGAAATAGTGATTTCTCGTTGCGGAAAGTGATGAAGTGGAAGTCATTGAGAATGACGATCCTACTTGCTATCAAGAAGCGATGTCCTCTCCTAATTTGGATAAATGGTTATGAACCATGGAATCCAAATTACAATCCATGTTTAACAATCAAGTTTGGAACTTGATTGGGCTACCTAAAAGTGTAAAAACTAAAGGGTGCAAGTAGGTCTTCAAAGAGCGACATGGATGTGAAGGTGTATACTTTCATGACTAAGGATTGTAGCAAAGGGATTTAGATTAATTCATAGTATTGACTATGTTGAAACTTTTTCGCCGATTACAATGTCGAAGTCTGTTAGAATTTCAATTGCCATTATCGCATATTGTGACTATGTGATATGACAAATGGATGTCAAACGACTTTCTTTAAATGGAAAGATTATTAAGGATGTGTAAAGTACACAACCCGAATAGTTTGTCGATCCAAGAAACTCTAATAAAGTATGTATGTTGCAAGGATCCATGAGATGGATTGAAGCAAGCTTCAAGGAATTGGAATCTTTGTTTTGATGAATTGGTCAAAGAGTTTGACTTTATCAAGTACAAAGATGAACCTTGTGTATGCATGAAATTCGGTGGGAGCATGGTATTATTTCCATTGTTTATTACAATAATATCTTACTCATTTGAAAAACAAGTTCCGACACTTAAGACTGTTAAGTCTTGGTCAAGGAAAGGTTTCTCAATGAAAGATATGGGTAAAGCCGCTTACATCCTTGGCATCAAGATCTATAGAGATAGATCTAGAAGGATAAATTGGTTTGAGTCAAAGTGTTCACATTGACAAGGTTCTTAGAAGAGTCTAAGAAAAGTGGCTTGTCAATGGGTCATGGTATTTTCTCTTAAGCAATACTCATTGTCTTATGACAATTGATGAGCAAAAGGGAATGAATGAAGTTCCATATGCTTCGGCATTTGGATCTTGTCATGTATGCCATAATTTGTACTAGACCCAACGTCTCATATGCTTTGAGCATGATGAGTCGATACCAATCGATCCTGTGATGAGAACCATTGGATGGCGGTCAAGATGATCCTAAGTACTTAAGAAGAACTAAGGATACGTTCTTGGGATTTGAAAGATTGGAAGTTAATCTTGTTGTAAGGGTTACATAGGTGCTAGCTTCCAAACTAACAAAGTTATTTTAAAATCGCAATTAGAATTTGTGTTTGTGCTTATTAGAGGTGCGGTTTTGATTGGAAGAGTTCCAAGCGAAATTGTAGCCGATTCTACTACTAAGGCCATACTTTAGCAACATATGATGTAGCTGAAAGAGGCAGTTTGGATCAAAAGTTCATTTAGTATTTTGGAAATACTTCAAGTGTTTTTCCAATTATCACTAATCGGTGAAACTTTTGTTATGACAATAGTGGTGCCACTTGTGCAAACAATGGAACCAAGGTCACAACAGTGATCCAAACACTCACTTAGAGCGTTCTTCGAGGAATTCATAAAGAATGAGAAGACGTTAAAATATACAAAGTATCAACCGATGATGACATAAGGGACTCACTTACAAAGACACTCGCATAGGCGAAGCATGATGGGCATGTTAGATCCATGAGTATTCGATACATAAATGGAGCCTAGTGCAAGTGGGAGGCTGTTGGTGTAATGCCCTAGGCTTTAGTTATGTTTAGCGAAAACCGTTATGTATCATCTTTATCGTTTATGTTTATTATTTGATTATTATATAGTTTGCATATTTATTGTAATAATCTCCGTCCCTAATTATTAAGAGAATAATTAGTATAATTGTCAATGGATAATCATGTGATGATTATATGCATAAGAGATGCACATTGAAATTATGGGTACTTGTTAGAGAACAAGTATGGACATGACCCGCATGAGATTTATGTCATGGTCAAATGTCATACTTAAATCTCATACGGTTACTTCATTTATTTCCTAGACCTAAGATTATCGTAACCTTACATATGATGAAAGTCATGTTTGATTTTAGTCAAACGATATCTTAACACGATATCTATAAAGACTATCATTGGCATGATCGGATTCATGATGGGAAGGATGATAAGTCAAGAAGGAATTTGTCCCTCGGAAGAGAGATGTTATGCTTGGGCCCCTCGATGAGTGATAATGATGAAAGTGTATGGCCGTACCCCAATATGATTGGAATTATCATTATACTCAAGAATCGAGAAAGCATTGAACAATAACAAGTTGACAAGGACCATGACTTGTGTTCAAATATAACATCGTGAGACAAAGGGATAAATGGAAGTACACCATTGGAAACGTGAACTCTTACGTTGCATTATTTGGGTAGACATAATGGCTTGCTAGAGTCCGCTTATGTCTTATGAGGTTCGATATGATCGAACTCATTGCCAACATAATGTAATCCTATTGGGTCACACACAACTAGAATGAATTGGTTAAACCGAGGAAGAATAGTTGAGAGTTTCGTATCCGGCTATATATACCGCGCGACATATTAAGCCAATAGCTTAATATACCGCGCGACATAATAGGCCGCACGCCGTTTGACTGACTGTCTCTCCTAATACGATTAGGAGAGGTATTCCTACTATTGTAGTATAAATACAAGGGTTCTCGGACCTAAAAGGTCACCGAAATTTTCAATCAAAATTCACAACAAAATACTCTCAATATTCTTCAAGGTTTTAGATCTAGCAATCATCAAGAAGTTGTTCTTGGATTCATTCAAAGGTGTGGATACCGAAAGAGGGTCTTCGCTCGTTCATCGATCAAGGCCTAGAGTTCAAGCAAGTTGAAGAACGAAGTTTGTGATTCGATATCACATAATCAAATCGTTCGATAGCTCAAGACCGGAAAGCGTTCCAAGGTTGGTTTAATTCTATCTCATAGGTATTCAAATTAATTGTATAGAACGGATCCTAGGGCTTCTTGGGTTTTATGTTTTTAATGCTTAATTCCGCTGCGCATGGACCCGTAAAACCCAACATCTGGCTAGTCGTGTGTTCATTGATTTCAGGTTAAACGAAGCCAACAACCTAATTGCTAGACGTAGGCTGATCAACACGTTCCTTGCAGCATCATTGACTATTGCACGAAAATTAAATAGTGTACAGTGAATTAAGTCTTGCGAGTATTAAAAGTAAAGTAACAAAGAGAATATGGGGTATATTATTTAATAGTAAGTGAATAGTTATTGTTATTATAACAATTGAGTCTAATAAATAAATAAATATTAAAAAAACATTTTGGGAGTGTGCCTTTTAAATGGGACACCCAAAATGAAATTTTGTACCTTTTTTAGTAGGACAGAAAGAGTAAGGTTTTTATAAAAATAAAGAATAATTTAAAAAAATATTATTTTGTAGACACTTTTTTCAAAATAAAAAAATTATCATCGTAAATAGTGTCTCTCAATTATTGAAGACATTTGCATATTCTATTTTCTTTTTCTTATACGTAACATTTGTAGTTTTTCTCACTTACATTTCTTATTTTCAGTAAAATAGTCTCTCTCTTTTATCAATAATTTATGTTAATGTAACAACCCCAAATTTTCATAATTTAAATAATTCATAAACATGAATAATAAATATTTCAAAACGGGCCCACAAAGGTAACTTAGTTCAAACCATTACATCAATGCGAAATATTCGAATGTAACAGCTAAGTACAATTACTAGAACTAATAAAATACTAAAATTCGAAATCATTAAATAACTAATTTATTCTACTTAAATGCTTCGCCTCTTCCTGATAACAGTTCTCCTTCTTCTCTATTCCGATCCTGGGGGAAAAAGAAATGAAGGAATGAGCGAACAATGCCCAGTAAGTTCATACGTGGTCCCTTCGGTTCAATGAAGAGACAACCGGAATGAACGGAATCCAAAGAAGTATATTCAAGGATAGGTTAAAATCAAACACGTATATATATAGTAAACAAGGAAAGTGTGGCAACTACACATTTAGTTATACTTTCAACACTTCCGTCAATTCCATAGGATATATCCTACATTGAGTACTCCCAACATTTTCATCACTTCCGTCAATTCCATAGGATATACCCTACATTGAGTACTCCCAATATCGATCACCTACATTGATGTCGACTGTGTATAAAATATAGACCAGTATGTAACACATATCATACCAGTCCAGTATCAATTCGTATAACCTTGACATGCATGTACATTCATACAAGTCATAATCCATTCACAGGTAACATGCATCATTTCATGTTATCTAATAATACTTGACAAGCATGCATCATTTCATACAAGTCATAATATATGGTGCATTCGTAGGTACATGAACACACATAGCAATTTTCAATACTTGAGATATTCTATGAGCAAGATCACATCATAGAATAAGGAATTTCCAATGACGATACATTTCGCAAGGATATTTTAGAAAAGTACTATCAGCCCTTGAGATAGCATTCATGTTTTGAAAAGACTCGATGGAGTTTTCAAACGAAATTGATACACAAAGTGTTTAGGAACGTAATTCCTTACCTTAGCTTTGCTTTCCGTCCTTAAGCAACGCCTTTACGCAAAATCTACAATCACGTAATAACATAACTTAGGCACAAGTAATCGATTATTACTTCTTATGTACCTATACTTCCTTTATTTAGTTAACCTATGAGTTACTCTTAGACTCACCTTATCTGGTTAACTAACTTTCTATTTTTTTTAGGAACTTTCCTAATTTAGCAGTTTTTTAATTTAGAAACTTTCTTCTTATAAATCTTTCCTCAAGAGGACACTTAGTTTCATTCCTTTCAATGGAAGTCTAATTCCTTGATAGCTTCCTAATTACGGTCCCCCTTCTCTTTTTGGGATAACCTTCTTTAATTAGAAAGTTTCCTTCTTTGAAAGCTTTCAATTTCGAACCCTACTATTCTAGGAACCTAAGTCTTTTAGTATTCTTTTTAATACTAAAGTGTTATTTTTCTTCTTTCTCTTTGATATAACTTCTTTAAAGTCTTTGAACTTCCCTTAAATTTCAAAAGGTTCCTTTAGGTTTTCTTAATTTCAATAAAGTCCTTTAACTTTCCAAATTTTACAAAATAGTTCCTCAACTTTTGAAAAATTACAAAACAGTCCCTCAACTTTTGAAAAATTACAAAACAGTTCCTCAACTTTTGAAAAAAATACAAAATAGTCCCTCAACTTTTGAAAATTTACAAAACAGTCCCTAAGAAACTTTGGACTTTTCAGTTTAGTCCCTTAGTTAACTGTTCAGTAAATAACTTAATTGGCAATCAGAATTTAATCCCTTCAGCTTTGTAAACCTTTCAGTTTGGTCCCTTTTCAGTTTAAAAACTAACTGTTCTTATACAAACTAACTAAAATTCTAACACCCAAGTGGAGACAACCCCAAATCCTCCTTAGATCAATTCGGCCGAAACCCCAGGTTGATTCCCAAAAATTATTTTGTTCCTCTTTTTATTTTTTTAAACATTAAACATTCATTTAATTTATATATTCTTTAATCAAACACTTTTAATCATATTAATTGTGTTAGATTTAAATTCAAATCAAGATGAACTAGGGTTATGATTACTTCATTATAACCTTCAATTCCCCATTATTCAAACCCTTAATTTATACATTAAACACTAAGATTAAACCATTAAAACTCTAAGAATGATTAAACCTAGAATTAAAATAGTTCTACGATTTCAAAAATTCATATCTAATTCAATTTAATTCCGAATTGAATGAAATAAAAACTAGGGTTTAGGGTATCATCTTACCTTGATTTTGATGAAGAATTATTGGCCAAAAAAGACCAAAAACCGGCTGCCACTCCTCCTCCAAGACTCGGCCGCCGCCCCCTCCTCTCCTAGGGTTTTTAAAATTTTTCTTTTCTTTGATTAATGAATGATTATAGGAAAATTTAATTAGGAGGTTTATTATATATAGCTAGACTTTCACCTCCTTGGGCCCCTTTAACCTCCTAAGCCCACAACTTAGCCCACTTGATTTAAATCATTAATTTGGTCCATTCAATTTAAATCTAAGTCCAAACTAAATAATGAGTATTATTTTATTTATTATTCTAATTAAAATAATACTAAAAAAAATTTCAAAATTTTCGGGTCTTTACATTCTTACCCCCTTAAAAGAGTTTGGTCCTCCAAACTAAACGTACCTTAATTTTCGAAGAGATCGGGATACATTTCCCTCATTTCGCTTTCGAGCTCCCATGTCGCCTCGCGTTCCGTGTGGTTGCTCCATTGCACCTTCACGTACGGGATAACTCGTCTTTGCAGATTCTGGTCCTTCCGATCCACAATCTTAATCGGTTTCTCGTCATAACTCAAATCCGTTCGAAGCCTCAGCTGCTTGTATTCAATTACGTGACTTGCATCTGCCATATACTTTCTTAACATGGATACGTGAAATACATTGTGCACCCCAGCGAGCACAGGTGGTAAAGCTAATCGATATGCCACCTTTCCAACCTTATCCAAAATCTCAAACGGTCCTACGTACCGTGGACTCAACTTTCCTTTTATACCAAATCTCATGACACCTTTGGTTGGTGAGATCTTCAAAAACACATGATCCCCCACTTGAAATTCTAAATCGCGACGTCGGTTGTCTGCGTAAGATTTCTGCCTACTTTGTGCCGTTAACAACCATTTACGAATCTGCTGTACCTTGTCCGCAGTTACTTGAACTAGTTCTGGTCCTGTCAATTTCCGTTCACCTACTTCATCCCAACAAGTAGGCGACCTACACTTCCGTCCATAAAGTGCCTCATATGGAGCCATTCCAATACTCGCATGGAAACTATTGTTGTATGCGAATTCCACTAGAGATAAGTGTTCGTCCCAAGTGCCTTGCCAATCCAACGACGTAGCCCTTAGCATGTCTTCCAAAGTTTGAATTGTCCTCTCCGACTGCCCATCCGTCTGTGGATGAAAAGCTGTACTCATTGTCAACTCCGTCCCCAAAGCTTGTTGTAGACTCTTCCAGAATTTCGACGTAAACCTTGCGTCCCTGTCTGACACTATCGAAACTGGAATCCCATGTAGTCGTACAATCTCGTCAATATACAGTTTAGCCAACTTCTCTAATGAATCTGTCACTTTGATTGCTAAGAAGTGTGCCGACTTTGTTAATCTGTCTACTATCACCCAAATGGCATTTTGACCTTTCAGTGTCCTTGGTAGTCCAACAACTAAATCCATCGCTATATGATCCCACTTCCATTCCGGAATAGGTAACGATTGTAGTAACCCTGCAGGCTTTTGGTGTTCACTCTTCACTTGCTGACACACCAAACATCTTGCCACAAAATCAGCCACGTCTCCTTTCATGTTGTTCCACCAAAACGATTCTCGCAAATTTCTATACATCTTGGTACTTCCCGGGTGAACTGAGAATCTTGAACAATGTGCCTCCTTCAAGATTTCTCTTTTTATCTCTTCGTTACTTGGTACCCATATTCTCTTTTGATACCTCAAAATTCCATCTTCGCCCATGCGAAGATCTTTTCCCTGTCCTTTTCCTACAAGAGCATCCCTCTCATCATCTACACCTTGAGCTTCCTTGATTCTCTCCAAAAGCGTAGGTTGAACAATTAACTGAGCTAGATACCCTTTAACTCGCACTTCTATGCTTGAAATTTCCATGTTTTCCCATGAACTGATCCCCTTAGAAACTAGCATTGCTAGACTTCCATGATTCTTCCTACTTAATGCATCAGCCACCTTGTTTGCCTTTCCAGGGTGGTACAAAATTGTACAATCATAGTCCTTCAACAACTCGAGCCATCTCCTTTGCCTCATGTTCAACTCCTTCTGGGTAAAAATATACTTAAGGCTCTTGTGGTCAGTGTATATCTGACACGTCGCACCATACAAATAGTGTCTCCATATCTTCAATGCAAAAACCACCTTTGCGGCAAATTCCGGATCATGAGCTGGGTAATTCTTTTCATGGCTCTTTAACTGTCTCGAGGCATACGCTATGACCTTTTCATTCTGCATTAGTACACAACCTAACCCTTTCAATGACGCATCGCTATATATTACAAAACCCTCTGATCCTGTGGGTAATGTCAAAACTGGTGCGGTTACCAACCTCTTCTTCAGTTCTTGGAAGCTCCTTTCACATTCTTCCGACCAAATAAACTTTGCCGCCTTCTGAGTCAGCCTTGTCAACGGTCCAGACAATTTCGAGAATCCTTCCACGAATCTCCGATAATATCCAGCTAAACCCAAGAAACTTCTTATTTCTGTCACTGTGCTTGGTCTCTCCCAATTCACTATGGCTTCTACCTTTGCCGGATCCACCGCGATTCCATCCCTAGAAACCACGTGTCCTAAAAACGCTACTTTCTCCAACCAAAATTCGCACTTTTTAAATTTAGCATACAATTTCTGTTTCCTCAAAATTTCCAATACCAATCTTAAGTGTTCTGCATGTTCCTCCTCTGATCTCGAATATACTAGTATGTCGTCAATGAATACAATAACGCACTTATCTAGATACTCTTGAAATACTCTATTCATCAATTCCATAAATACCGCTGGTGCATTGGTTAGTCCGAATGGCATCACTACGAACTCATAATGCCCATACCTTGTTCTAAAGGCAGTCTTAGCAACATCTTCGCTTTTTACCCTCAACTGATGATATCCAGAACGAAGGTCTATCTTTGAGAAGTAACACGCTCCTTTTAGTTGATCAAACAAGTCATCGATCCTAGGCAACGGATATTGATTCCTTATTGTCACTTTATTCAACTCGCGGTAATCAATGCACAGCCTCATCGACCCATCCTTCTTCTTCACAAATAACACTGGTGCACCCCAAGGTGAAACACTCGGTCGGATCAGACCTTTGTCTAGCAATTCTTGCAGTTGCTCCTTCAATTCCTTCAATTCCGTGGGAGCCATTCTATACGGTGCTCTCGATATTGGTGTAGTCTCCGGTACCAATTCTATCGAGAATTCGACTTCTCTTTCTGGTGGTATCCCTGGCAAGTCTTCAGGAAACACGTCCTTGAATTCCCTTATTACTTCCAACGATTCTATATTTACTTCCTTGGTATCGGTCTCACCGATATAGGCCAAAAATCCTTCACATCCTTTCCTTAGTAGTTTTCGAGCCTTCATTACTGTGATCATACTTATCGGCCTTCTAGGTTTCGCCCCTACGAACCTATATTCCTTCCCATCTTGTCCTTGGAAAGTAACTTCCTTCTTATGGCAATCCACATTAGCGTGGTTGGTAGCTAACCAATCCATACCCAATATAATATCAAATTCGTTCATTTCTAGCTCAATGAATTCTACTGGTAGATCGGTGCCTCCTATCTTTAAAGGACAATGTCTATAGCAGGTTGTGATAGGTATCGCTTCATTAGTAGGAGTATCTATCACTAAAGGTGTCTCTAGCAATTCAGGTTTCAAATTCAGTTTCTTTGCTACAGAACTACTTATCACAGAATGCGTAGCGCCCGTATCAATCAAGGCATAGACGTTACGAAAATAGAGTTGGAGTGTACCTGCCACCAAGTCATTTGTAGTACTTGCCGCCTTGGCTGTCATGGTGAATACTCGTCCACGACCGCCTCCATTCCCACCTCCATTGGTATTCTTCGCTCCCTGAGCAGACTCATCTTTCTTTGCCTCGGGACATCTCCACTTAGTATGTCCCTCCTTACCACATATATAACATTTCTTGCCCTTGTACCAGCAGTTCTCAGCCTTGTGGGTTCTATCACATATGGTGCACTTCTCAGTTGCCCCTTGTCCTTGGGCCTCATTCTTATTGCCTTCCTTTCGGTTTCCAGCATTATTGGTTGGATGCTTTGCAGCATAGTTGTTCTTATCACGACCATCGTCAACAGCCTTCCTCTTGTTGTTCTGCCCCTCCTTGTTCCAATTTCCCGTAGAACCCTTCTGTCCACTAGCTCCTTTGCTCGCAGCTTTGTCTTTTTCTTCTTTCTTACTGCGGTAGTTGTTAGACTCTCTTTCAACCACCTTAGCTCTTTCTAGTACATCAGCATAAGTTTTCAGCATCAATGGAGTGATCCGATACTTGATTCGGTCACTTAATCCTGCCTCAAATTTTCTGGCCTTTTGCTCTTCATTATCGAAAAATGTTGGGGCAAATTCCATTAAGTCTGTGAACTTTTCACAGTACTCGTCTACTGTCATGCTTCCTTGACTCAGCATCATGAATTCTGCTACTTTGGCGTTTCTAACACTATCGGGATAGTACTTGTCATTAAATGCTGTCTTGAATGCATCCCAAGTATATTCCGTAATTCCCCGAGCCGTTCCAGCCCGCTTCTCAGCTTCCCACCACGATCTGGCTTTTCCTTTTAGCATGAACGTAGCGAATATCACCTTCTGTTCTGGTGTACATGTCAAGGTCCCGAATATAGTCTCCATACTCTTAATCCACTCTTGTGGGTTCTCCTTCGCACTCCCAGAAAAAGACTCTGGGTTTCTCCTTTGAAATAACTCCAGGGGATCGCGTAGTGGCACTTCGAGAGCCGCTGCCTCTCTCTTGAGCTAAACCAGCTACCACTTGGCCAATTCCTCGCCAATGTTTGATTCAAAGTTTGTAACACCGCTTGCCGCCGTAGGGTCTTGCCCTTGATCGTTTCCGTTCCCAGCGTTACGGTTTCCCCTACGGTTTCCATTATGCGACATCTGCATAATACTTTTATTATCACTACGATTTATCGTATAATAGATCACTCACTCAACAGTAAGTAGTAAGAACTATTAAGACTAGTTTATCTAGCTCTCTACATATGTACCTGTAGTCGTCTAGCTAGTTAATGTTTTAAGGTATCGTCTCAACAGACTGAATTGGTTTTCATATTTCTGTCTTCACAGATTAGATGTTTAATCTTTGAGGATTTTTTTTCCGTTTCATCAAACGGTTATAACTTTCTCACTAGCCCATCATTTGACTAGTCTTTCACTTTTTCTTTGGATCATTTTTACTTGACCCCTTTTTAAATTTCTGTAGGTATTATAATAACATAGTCATTCACACATTTTCCACACTTAAGGATTATTGAATAACTAAGCAACTTTATTTCTTCCTTCGAAGTGGTACTAAAACTATTGGTTCAAACTGCTAACTAATGGTTCATCAACCACAAAAGAAACAAACTAACATACTAAACAAAGTATTTGCTTTCAAAAATAAAACGACTAGCTAAAACAAGGATTCCTTTTCTTCAGTTGGATGGAGTAGCTGTCTTCCAATTTGTTTTCGTCACTTCCACGAATTCCACAATCAGCTTCCTATATTCGTCATTGACCTCGATATATTTGTCATACCAAGCATACATTTCGGCCCTAATTCCTGCCTCACGCTGGTTTTGCTCATTTATCTCTCTTTGCAACCTATAGCCCATCATGCTCTCCTCACCTAATTGTGTACTAATCCTTGTCCATTCCCTGTGCGCAACTCTAGCACTTGCCTCCATGTCTTTGGCCCTTTGGGTTTCCTTCTTTAGCTTGTCAGTGAGTCTTTTCATCTCTATCTCATGTGCTTTGTCTTCCTCTTTCCTCAAGTCCACCAGAATTTCACAATCTTCTTCTAAAAACTTTACTGCTTGAACCTCTTCCTTCAGCTTATCTTCAAGTGATTTAGCCCTATCTTCAACCTTCAATAATTGTGCGGTAGTCAGATGCCATTTCTCTTCCGCCCTATTTGCTTTCTTCTTAAGATCTTCTATCTCCTTCACAAGTGATTTGATCCTTGATTCTTGAGCCAGCAATGTTTCTGCCTTAATGGCTCTAGTCCTCACCGATTTCATGGGTCTCCTAGCCATTTCCTACACATAAGACACACCATCATTAGTACATCCTCAATAAACAATTATTTATACATGCAAAGACATATGCCTTAATCTTTAAAGTAACAGTAAGTTATTCCTTTAACTTTTCCACTTAGTTTTCCTAACTTTATTAATTTCAACCCTAGAACCATTTCTTAATTCTGGGTTTAATTCTTCAAAAGTCAATTCTATTACTCCAAGGTACTTAGATCTAACACTTCCCATGAGACCTAAAACCGGAGCTCTGATACCAACTGTAACAACCCCGAATTTCCATAATTTAAATAATCCATAAACATGAATAATAAATATCCCAAAACGGGCCCACAAAGGTAACTTAGTTCAAACCATTACATCAATGCGGAATATTCGAATGTAACGGCTAAGTACAATTACTAGAACTAATAAAATTTTGAAATTCGGAATCATTAAATAACTAATTTATTCTACTTAAATGCTTCGCCTCTTCCTGATAACAGTTCTCATTCTTCTCTATTCCGATCCTGGGGGAAAAAGAAATGAAGGAATGAGCGAACAATGCCCAGTAAGTTCATACGTGGTCCCTTCGGTTCAATGAAGAGACAACCGGAATGAACGGAATCCAAAGAAGTATATTCAAGGATAGGTTAAAATCAAACACGTATATATTGTAAACAAGGAAAGTGTGGCAACTACACATTTAGTTATACTTTCAACACTTCCATCAATTCCATAGGATATACCCTACATTGAGTACTCCCAACATTTTCATCTCTTCCGTCAATTCCATAGGATATACCCTACATTGAGTACTCCCAATATCGATCACCTACATTGATGTCGACTGTGTATAAAATATAGACCAGTATGTAACACATATCATACCGATCAGATCAATTCGTATAACCTTGACATGCGTATGCGTTCATACAAGTCATAATCCATTCACAGGTAACATGCATCATTTCATGTTATCTAATAATACTTGACAAGCATGCATCATTTCATACAAGTCATAATATATGGTGCATTCGTAGGTACATGAACACACATAGCAATTTTCAATACTTGAGATATTCTATGAGCAAGATCACATCATAGAATAAGGAATTTCCAATGACGATACATTTCGCAAGGATATTTTAGAAAAGTACTATCAGCCACAGATAGCATTCATGTTTTGAAAAGACTCGATGGAGTTTTCAAACGAAATTGATACACAAAGTGTTTAGGAACGTAATTCCTTACCTTAGCTTTGCTTTCCGTCCTTAAGCAACGCCTTTACGCGAAATCTACAATCACGTAATAACATAACTTAGGCACAAGTAATCGATTATTACTTCTTATGTACCTATACTTCCTTTCTTTAGTTAACCTATGAGTTACTCTTAGACTCACCTTAACTGGTTAACTAACTTTCTATTTTTTTTAGGAACTTTCCTAATTTAGCAGTTTCTTAATTTAGAAACTTTCTTCTTATAAATCTTTCCTCAAGAGGACACTTAGTTTCATTCCTTTCAATGAAAGTCTAATTCCTTGATAGCTTCCTAATTACGGTCCCCCTTCTCTTTTTGGGGTAACCTTCTTTAATTAGAAAGTTTCCTTCTTTGAAAGCTTTCAATTTCGAACCCTACTATTTTAGGAACCTAAGTCTTTTAGTATTCTTTTTAATACTAAAGTGTTATTTTTCTTCTTTCTCTTTGATATAACTTCTTTAAAGTCTTTGGACTTTCCTTAAATTTCAAAAGGTTCCTTTAGGTTTTCTTAATTTCGATAAAGTCATTTAACTTTCCAAATTTTACAAAATAGTCCCTCAACTTTTGAAAAATTACAAAACAGTCCCTCAACTTTTGAAAAATTACAAAACAGCCCCTCAACTTTTGAAAAATTACAAAACAGTCCCTCAACTTTTGAAAAATTACAAAACAATCCCTCAACTTTTGAAAAATTACAAAACAGTCCCTAAAAAACTTTGGACTTTTCAGTTTAGTCCCTTAGTTAACTGTTCAGTAAATAACTTAGCTGAAAATCAGAATTTAATCCCTTCAGCTTTGTAAACCTTTCAGTTTGATCCCTTTTCAGTTTAAAAACTAACTGTTCTTATACAAACTAACTAAAATTCTAACACCCAAGTGGAGACAACCCCAAATCCTCCTTAGATCAATTCGGCCGAAACCCCAGGTTGATTCCCAAAAATTATTTTGTTCCTCTTTTTATTTTTTTTAAACATTAAACATTCATTTAATTTATATATTCTTTAATCAAACACTTTTAATCATATTAATTGTGTTAGATTTAAATTCAAATCAAGATGAACTAGGGTTATGATTACTTCATTATAACCTTCAATTCCCCATTATTCAAACCCTTAATTTATACATTAAACACTAAGATTAAACCATTAAAACTCTAAGAATGATTAAACCTAGAATTAAAATAGTTCTAAGATTTCAAAAATTCATATCTAATTCAATTTCATTTCGAATTGAATGAAATAAAAACTAGGGTTTAGAGTATCATCTTACCTTGATTTTGATGAAGAATTATTGGCCAAAGAAGACCAAAAACCGGCTGCCACTCCTCCTCCAAGACTCGGCCGCCGCCCCCTCCTCTCCTAGGACTTTTAAAATTTTTCTTTTCTTTGATTAATGAATGATTATGGGAAAATTTAATTAGGAGGTTTATTATATATAGCTAGGCTTTCACCTCCTTGGGCCCCTTTAACCTCATAAGCCCACAACTTAGCCCACTTGATTTAAATCATTAATTTGGTCCATTCAATTTAAATCTAAGTCCAAACTAAATAATGAGTATTATTTTATTTATTATTCTAATTAAAATAATACTAAAAAAAATTTCAAAATTTTCGAGTCTTTACATTTAGTTATTTCAATCAAAGTGTAAAATTTGTTATTGATATTATTTTCAATAATGATATATACAATAAGTTTTTTATAGTTTCATTGAGACTATTATTCTTTTAGTTTTGGCTGAAATTTAATTAAATCACAATGATATTGTGATTAACCTTTTTGTCTTGTTATTAATATTTATCAAGTTTTATTTTGGGAAAATTATCAAATAGTCCCTCGTCCTAATGAAAATAACCATCAAGGACACACATTTTGAAGAAATTCCATCAGGTCCACGCTTCATAATGACACCCCGTTTTTGATAAAGGCACCCCATGTGACATAAAAGGGACAGCCGCTGTCCCTTCCCCCCCTGCTTTTTCGTTTTTTTTTTCCTCCTAAAACTTTAAAATGAAATATCTTAAAATCTAGAACTCAAAAAAAAAATTTGAAACCACCGTTGTTTTCGTATCGTCAATACGAATCAAACTAGTAGCATCAACATATAATTTGGAGCAAATTTGAGAAGTTCACAGTTGTTACAAGTTCACAGTTGTTTTTGATAAGTTCACAGTTATTTATTACATTTGTTCCAATAACAATTAAGAGAAGTTCACAATTGTTTTAGCTAAATTCATAATTTCTGCATGAAAATGACTACTCCCTCCGTCCCATGAAAATGTGCACTTTTTTGCTTGGCACGAGAATTAAGGTAAAAGGTGAAAAAGGTGATGTGTAGTGTGTGTAGATGGTTGGGTAGGAGAGAAAAAGTGGAGTAAGTGGGTAATGGTTGTGAGTAGAGACAAGTGGGTCCCATTTCCATTTTTGGAAAGTGCAGATTATTGTGAGACTCCCAAAAGATGTCTTTTTGCAGATTATCGTGGGACAGAGGGAGTATTATTTACTTAATTTACATATTTTTTAGTTAAGTTCACTGTTGTTTTTAGTCTTTTATAACATTTATTTTATAATTTTATGAGATTATTTGACCTATTTGTTAAGTTCAATGTTGTTTTTTGTTAAGTTCACAGTTGTTTTAGTCCTTTATGACCTCTATTTTTGCAATTTTATGAGATTATTTGACCTATTTGTTATGTTAACAGTTGATTTTTGTTAAGTTCACAGTTGTTTTAGTCCTTTATGGCCTCTATTTTTGCAATTTTATGAGATTATTTGACATTTGTTATGTTCACAGTTGTTTTTACTTAAGTTCACTGTTGTTTTTTGTTAAGTTCACAGGTGTTTTAGTCCTTTATGGCATCTATTTTTGCAATTTTATGAGATTATTTGACATATTTATTATGTTCACATTTGTTTTTACTTAAGTTTACTGTTGTTTTTTGTTAAGTTCACAGTTGTTTTAGTCATTTATGGCCTCTATTTTTGCAATTTTATGAGATTATTTGACATATTTGTTATGTTCACAGTTGTTTTTACTTAAGTTTACTGTTGTTTTTTGTTAAGTTCACAGTTGTTTTAGTCATTTATGGCCTCAAATTTTGCAATTTTATGAGATTATTTGACATATTTGTTATGTTCACAATTGTTTTACTTAAGTTCACAGTTGTTTTTAGACTTTTATGACTCTATTTTTGTTTTTTTATGAAAACCTCGAATGATGATTCAAATAAGCTTTGGGTTTCTCTTGGAAGGTAAAGACGACTTCCCAGGAAGTTAGTAGGCAGAAAACCCTTGCAAAGCCTACAATAGAAAGGCCCTCTGAGATTGCAAATATATTAATCCCATATGGGTCCGCCCCTTCCCTAGGCCCCACACATAGTGGAAGCTCTTCTAGAATCAGGTTGCCCTTTTATTTACAAGTATAAGAATATCATTTGCACAGGCTAAATGAGAAACAATAGCCCACAGATTTAACCCTCAAACAAAACAGAGAACCAAACCTAAGAAATGACAGAAAGGAGCACATTGGCAAGCCTTGAAGCTAAAATAGTTTATAACCCATAATCGAGTACATAAGAGTACGAAGCCCGCTGAAAAGAAAAATCAAGCGGTGTGCAATATTCAAGCGGCCTAAGCGCACAAATAAGGTTTGAGAAACTTCATATGAAATAATCGGTTCACCTTCGATCGAGGCAAGTAGCACCACGTCACCTCTCCCATATTTTATTCATACGGCTACATACGATTGCGGATCTGCGGATTCTGAAGTCTTTCCAATATACAAGCTCGAATGGTGGTTCTTCGATTATAGATGTAAGATTTTGAAAAGTACAAGAAGAGTACAAATGCAACATCACTAAGGCGGCAAGTAACCGGTAGAAATAATCCGAGATGAGCACGATTCAAGTTATTCGAAAACCAACTATATCGACCCTCTCCACTGTAGTTTTCTCAATGATTGAGATGAGAAAGGCACTAAGGAAGCTCCCTATACGGAATATACTAAGGTAAAGTGAAAGACCTACACTTTTCAAGTCGCTTGGCACCTGGTCATAGAAAAACTCTTGCAGACCAACCATTGTGAATACATCAGCAATTCCAACTAATATATACTGAGGTGTCAGCCACCACACGCTCATTGGGACCGTTGTACCTAGACTATCAATCAACCCATAGTCGAGAGCAATTTCGAGCCGTTTGATCTCAAACATTCGACTGACAATACGGTCGCCGTTCTACTACCGGTTGAATTCGAACGGTCCATAGGCATTTTAGGGAGAGGATAATACAAAATGGCGTCGATTGAGTTGTGATTTTAAAGAAGAAATAGAGAGGAAAGGGAGGGTCATCGGAGTTGGAAAGGGAAGGGTTGCCGGAGGGGAGGGAAGGGTCGCCGGAAGGGGAAGGGTTGGTAGAGAGAGAAAGTGAGAGAAGAGAGAGAGAGAGAGAGAGAGAGAGAGAGAGGAGGGGTTAGTTTTATATTTTTGGGTAGGAAGGACTAGGTGGAATTTTGATTATGAAGTCAGATTAGTTGGTTAAATTTCAAAATTCATGTCTTAATTGATCGTTTGACTTGGGATGGAGGATCCACCGATAATTTCCCCTTTTATTTTTCATTTGAGGTGGTAAGATTTATTGTTTCCTTATCATCATGCAAATTTGATGGAGTCAAAATTGTGTTCAAGTCAATATAGTCGAAATCAATCACGTATTAGATACCTATATTTGCTTTGATAAAGCCTGAAATGGATGATCAAACACGTAAATTAAATAGGGCTTCAGCGGCAAATGCCCTCCAACGTAAAAGTAAGAATACTTTAGAGAGAGATAATAATCGAACTAAAGGGAAAAGACTAGAGATTAAAAAAGACCTAATTTTAGTAATGAGATCTCTTATTTTTAGGTAGGCGGTGGAATAATCCTCGATAATAGGGATTTTGTAGTTGATTCCTATTAGGAAAGTGTATCCTATCTAGATTTAGATCATTAGGAAGGACTAGAATTCTTATAAGAGTATAACTGCTCAAGTAGAATCCCAATTCGATAAAGAGATCCCTATTTAATATTGCCCAGTAGTCGAGCTTATGGTCCCTTCCTGGCTCTCCAAGTTCATGGTTAAAGGATTGGGATGTTGTTGGACGAGCTTATGCTCGTGCCTAATGTTGTTGATGAACTTGGTCGAGCCCATGATCGTGTAGATATCGAGTGGATAGTGGATCTAGGGTCCCATGTGGGTCAACCCAAATAAGGACTTGGTATATTTCGTAGTGGCCTCCTGCTTTTTATTTGAATAAGGGGTGTGTAGGAAGCAAAAGTTACGAATACTTGATCGGTTGGTTGTTTGCTGACGATCAACTGGGTGAGGTGAAGAAGTGGAATATCAACAGGCATAGTGAGGGCGAATTACGTGGGGAACAACTAGCACCAACTTAGTAGCGTTTTGAATTTTGAAAAGGCATTGTCATATCTTTTCATCTTTACAGAGATGGAAACAGGCTGACATTCACGCGGGAAGGTGCGCCTCCATATAATGCTGACGTTGGGTCGAAGGGTCGGTAGCATACTCGATTTTGATCTGCGTACAACGTAATCGGGTTAGGGTTTAAAAGCTAAAACCCTTCCCCTTTTACTCTTTACGCGTTCAGAACAATTGAGAGAGTTCGAGAGCTTTATCAAGGTGATTTTCGGCGACTGTGCTTTCCATTTCCCACTCCAAATCCAACAAGTTTAAGGCATTTTCTTCCGTTCAATAATTCAATTTCAAGTACTTTTTTCCCTCTATCATGCTTTAATCGCTTTTTAGTTAGTTTCTTTTCCTTTCTAGGTAGAGGGAGTAACTCCGGCGAATTGTTCGTTGGATATGATGAGTATTCCGGCGTCATGTAAGGGTTTTGAGTGCGTTTTATTCTTCTTCCCCAGAAAATAACGTCGGAGTTCACGAGTTTCGTGGGAGATTCACTTTAATGCTACCATGAGCACGAGTTAGGAGGGAACTCATGATGAGCCGGGCAAACTAGGTTGGCAGAGCAGGTTAAGATGGTTATTTTGGCCCCTAAGTAGCGGGCAAATGACGGGAATAATACCGGTGGATGAGGCAATAAATGTGGATGGAGATGGGAGCGACTGATGATGCCAAGGATTTCAGGGTCAGAGCAGTTCTAGGATATCTGGCAGGATATATTTATGGTGCGGTACCTATGATCACAACACAGAAATGAAGCACCGTTAAGGTCAAAGTTGGAGGTTAATCCAACTCAGGCACTCGGGTGTGAGAGTAAGAATACTGAGATAATAAGACTTGGAATGTCTTGAGTGTGTGTGTGTGTTTAGGGTTTGAGAAATATGGCTTACAATATAGATTTGGCACTTACCTTGTCCAAGGGGACAAATGTCTTCTATTTATAGGCAATGGGGAGCTGCTCGCTGACGTAAGTCATGAGGTCAGCCCTAAAGGGCACTTTAGTCTTTGACCGCATACACGTGTCTGCATCTGATTGGCTCTGTTAGGGAAGAAAGATTCACTATCAGAGGGGATGTCGCTGAAAGGAACAGGAGCCGTGTATTTGGCGCAGTGCATTAAATGCAATAGTAGGCGCCTGACTGAGCCGCATTAAATGTGATGGGAGTGAGCTGATTACTGTACTATCAGAGCCAGTAATTAAACTTGCTCAATAAGATTTGATATTAACCGGGAGTCTGGTGAGATAACCGGGAGTCTGGTATGAGATCGCGGTCAACACCTTAGGAGCGGTCAATGGTATTTGACGCGGGCACGGATGGGGCGGTCATAACTCCTGCGGTCACCAGGCTGACGGTCAGGATCCCTTCGGTCTTGACTGGGATGGGATGAGAGGAACGCGGTCTTGACCTTGAGGGTCTTTCTTTCCGCGGTCTTGACTCTGGTGGTCTAGAAAATGCCACGTCATACTGGGCCTTTGGACCAGACCGAGCTTGGGCCCGATCTAGCTGGTCCGGGCTCATCAGTGACCCCTAGCTCCAACTAAATGATTATTTATGGTCTGAGCGAGGAGCTACTAGTTAAGCTCGGTTCAATCAGATCGCTCCTTGGGTGGGCACCAGTGTTGGCATTTTTCACTGGTTTTTGCTCTGTCTCCCGTACAAATAGGCACATCTGAGAGGCACGTGTGTAATCTTGTAGACGCTTTTATTGCTCTGATTCCCGGTTAACTGGTGGGCCCCCTGGCAGGTGAAGAGACAGCACATGACAGGTACGGAGGGTACGTGACAGCCATCCAATAGGCGCCATAAATGCCGACTGATGAATTTTTGAATTTCTAAACATTTAGCGCCGGTTCGTGGTTCGAGGGGAACGGTTTGTGGGCTATTTAATACGGTCAACCCGTATATCTTGGTCTATAAATACAAACCCTTCAACCCTCAAAACCCTTTTATCATTTTCAAGTCTTCCATTTGCCAGAGAGAGAAAATTGTGCCGCTCCTACTTAGCATTTTCCTCTGTCGAATCTGTTTTCGTAGGTAATTTTGCTTTTAACTTCTTCTTCTTCTTCATCTCTATTTCTGTTTTCTTCTAGACAACAATGACGACCCATGAGTTTGGTCCCGTTCATCCAGTAGAACTAGCAGATGGGAACACCCCAAACCTATTTGTTGTTTGTAAAAGGTCAGAAGGAATATATAGGAAGGTGGCCTTTGGGTGGTTGAGGCTGTCTTTGTATTGTTTTCGTTATTTTTGTGAGAAATAACAGTGGGGCCCCTTTGTCTCACCCCGGTTGTGGGAGACCAAGAAGAAATTGATTGTGAACGGTGACCTATTGGTGTTGGGGGATACCCATAGATTAAGAAGTTTTGTGATGGGGGTTCTGTGCAGGTTTCCCCGTGAGAGAGATCAAGCGTTGAATGCCTCTGAACTGGTGAGGAGAGCGATTCACAATCCCAGAGTGATAACTAATTGGGAGAGAGTGGAACTCATGGACCTTGACCAAATGGACAAGTATCAGTGCCTGGCTGCAGAAGATACGAGTGCTCCCCTAGACGTTGGGCCTTTGAACACAATATTTGCCGAGGTCCAGACCGAGGCCCCTGATGTGCCCGTGGTAGACCTAAGTAGTGATGACGGTGATGAGGTGGAAATGGAGGTGGACGGAGGCGAGGAGGATGAGCCGAAGGTGGAGCCCTCAAAGGGGTCCTCTTCCAGTCTCTCTGGCTCTAAAATCTCGGAGACGGTGGAAGAGACCCGCGAGGAGGTAGACCGCATGGGCTCGGGCACGTCCGAGAGGGCCACGAGGATTGTTGATGCCTTCGGGGAGGATTCTGAGGAAGAGGCCCCTGTCCGCAGCAAGAGGCCTGATGCTGAGGCAAATCTTGGTCGAGGCAAGAAAAGGAAGGGCAAGGAGGTGGCCTCTGTTGATTAGGAGCAAGAGATCTATACCACTTATGGCGTTGACCCAAATTCCTTTCGTGTCCGCCCTCTTCAGGAAGTGGAGACGAAGAAAGGAAGGCTGAGACTGTAGAGGGTAGCTGATGTCCACGAGGACAATAGGGCCTGTATTTTTTATGGGGTTCAGTTCGAGAACGGACTGAGGCTTCCACTTGACCCTTTCATCAACAAGTTCCTTAATTTCACTCGTTGTCTCCCCATGAACCTGACTCCGAATACCATTAGAGCCTTGGTTTCCTTCATAGCCATCTGTTGGCTATTTGGTTTTGAACCCATCCTCAATGGGCTATATGCCTTCTATCAGAATCAGATAACCAATGGCAACCTTGGCCTGAAGGCAAAAAACAATTTTCCCCGCACCTTTTCTCCCCCCACAAACAAATTTGACCAATGGAACCAGAGGAATATCTTGGTCATAGAGTCTAGATTTGGGTGGTCCTTTGCTAAACCTTCTAGCCCGGTTCCTCTTAGGATTGCTGCTACTTCTTATCCTGACCATGCTATGTCTAAGGAACTTCAGGTTGCTCTAGCCCTCTTTCTGGCCAAGTTTGTGACTGAGAAGAAGGAGCAACCAATTTTTGATGTGGGCACGATAATAAGCGACGAGCCACTACTGATCTACACCGGGGTGGCCCCCCAGAGGGAAGGTCTTCCCTATGCTCCTCGGGTAGCCATTGAACCCCAACTCCGTGATCCTGACTGGAGGGTTCATGAATTTTTCTTTTGAGGATGATTGCAAAACTTGTATGATGGGCGCGGAATGCAAGCCTCCGGAGTGGATTGGTCTCTATTCTTTTGATAACTGCCTTTAATTGCTTCTGACTTTTTGAACTGTCGTCTAATCAACTCTTTTTTCTGTCAGAGTAGATCCAGCTGAATACCTCCAATATGAGTAAACCTAATCCCGCTCAATTGAAGGCTCGAAAATTTGCCCACGAAGAGAGGGAAGCAGCGGCCAGACAAGCTGCTTTGGGGAAGACTCTGCCGAAGGGCGCCATTCCCCATGTTGTTGATAGGCAGACCGGCGCCACCTTCGTCGCGGGTAAGGGGATCCCTCAGACCAAGGATATGCCTCTGCCACCCCCTCCTCGGGGAGGACCTCCACCATCCTCTGCTCGCAGCCCCAGTCCCCCTGCTGATCGCACGATCTCTATCGGACACACAGATCAGTCCAAAAAGAGATCTACTACTGATGATGATGCAAGCAAGGATAGGCCGCAGAAAACTCATAGGGGGGCGGAGATAACACATGCCCAAGCCTCCACTGGCTCAGGCTCCACTCCTCCTTCGAATAAAGGGAGGACCGTCTGCTCGACCTCCTATCCCGTGGTTCCCAATGAACTACGCGATCCGTCCAGGAGTCTGAAGGAGAAGATTGAGAAAGTCCCCGAGATCAAAGGGGTGGATCCCTACTATCACGGAGGCTACAACTCCGTGATTGGGCAAGGAGCATTGAATAGGCTCTATGCCCCTGATTTTTATACGAGTGTAGTCTCCAAGATGAACTCTGCCGCCCTGTCTGGAGATATGGGCTTAATGTCTATTGAGGTAACACTTTTTCTGATATTGAATTACTACTTTTCATGACCGCCCATTTGCTAATAGTTTTTATGTTTCTGATCGCAGATGGCCAATAAGTCCATGAGACCCTCCTGTCTGATCATACCAAGGCTTATACTGAAAAGTCTAAGCTTTTGGCCAAGGCTGAGGAGCAGGAGAATGCCATGACGGTCTCGCTGATTGAAAAGGAAGCAGATCTGAAAAGCTTTACAGATCGGCTTGAGTTGGCGAGAAGGACTCTGATAAATACAAGAGGCAGCGGGATGAGCTTCGCGGGCACAAGGCTGAGCTCGAGAAGAGGAATGAGGAGCTTGCAGCTAAGCTAGAGGCCGTTAAGAAGACTGTGCAGACCTTAGAGCAGTCTGTGGACAGTCTATCCGATCAACTGCTTCCCCTAAGGCAATTTGAGTTGGAGAGGGAATCCATTCTGAAGGCTGCTCGCAAGGAATGGGGAGCAGTACAAAAACTCTGAGGAGCTCAAGGAAAGGATTCTGGATTATTCTTCTGTCCAATACGAGCTCGGCTTATCGACGCAGCTAAGGAACTTTGCTGCTACGGGCAAGTTCTCTGCAGAGCAATTGGCCATTATAGGCTCTTTGATCTCCACAGATGATCTCTGCCTGCCCGGGCATGCATTGGTCCCTCTGACTGCGGATGAGATAGCCAACCTGGAGCTCGCGGCGGCCTCCTCCTTGCCTCCTGTGGCCACGGTCACCGCTTCCAGCCTTAGGAATGAACTAGATAAGGTGAGGTTTAGAGTGGGAGGTCTATCTTTTGAAGCCGTTGTTGCTAGCTTATTTCCCAATGGGCCTACAATCAGTGATGTATTTCCACTGCGGCCAGCATCTACTCCAACTCCTGAGCCTATTATTGATCTTACCATAACTGTCGATCTTCCTTCTCCAACACCCTCAGCTGGGGCCGCCAAAGAGACTACTCCCTCCGATCAATCCTTAGCTTAGGATTTTATTTTTTATTTTGTTTGTAATAGATTGTAGGATTATGTAAATCATTTTCTCCATTAATAGAAGCATTTTTCTTAACTGCTCATCTCTTTGGGCTATTTTAAGTTTTGGCAATACTTGAATACCTTGGTACTTGTATTCTTGCTTTTCCTTTCTTCAGCGTTTGACTTGGAACAATTAGTTTTGACTCAATGCCGCGGTTTAGGGGCATGTTAGGCCTTCTGACCGCGTTTATGAGTTTATAACTCTTTATTCAAAATCGCTTGAGTTTTTTGTGAGAGTCAACCCTTTTTCTCTATGACCGCATTTGTTATGGCCTTGGACAATTTTTAGGTCTTGACCTCCTTTTGTCTACTTGGCTTTTAAAACTTTTTTGATCACTCCCTTCCACTTACACTTATTTAGATTTTTTAAATCCGTGGTGTAATTTTAAAAGAGCCAAGGCAAGTTTCTTTCATTGGGCATGCAGATTGTGGCCGTGAGGCAACAATTTTTAATACTAATTTTGCACAAAAAATTGGTTCAACAATCATAACAATCATACATTCATTGCCTCTGTCACCCTTACATTTTACAAAGATTTTAAAAGAAATACTTTCTAAGGTGATCGCTATTCCAAGCATTCTTGAGGTCTTTTCCTTCCTTTGTCCGCAATCTGTAGGTACCCTCCTTGATTATTTGGGTAACTTCGTACGGACCTTCCCATTTCGGGGAGAGCTTTTGAAAACCAGCTTGGGTCCCTTGTACCTCAACATTTCTGAGTACCCAATCTCCAACATAAAAACTTCTCTTATTCACTCTCTTGTCATGATGCTTCTTCGCTTTTTGCTTGTAGTTCACCATTTTTCCATTTGCTCGTATTCTCTTTTCTTCGAGATCATCCAAGTCATACCTTCTGTTTGTCTCATTTTGAGACTCGTCGAAATATGTGACTCTGTACGAGGGTAGGGCTACCTCAACCGGAGCCATTGCCTCTGACCCATACGTGAGTGAGAAAGGAGTCTCTCCTGTTGTTGAATTTCTGATCGTCGTGCGGACAACCCACAACTCGGTCTGGAGCTCGTCCAGCCATCGTCCTCCTCGTCCTTCCAAATTTTTCTTCAGGGCGGACAGGACTAACTTGGTTGCAGCCTCAGCTTGGCCGTTCCCCTAGGGGATAAGCGACTGTGGACTGGCGGTGTTGTACTTTCATTCTCTCACATTCAGCTGTGAATTTTGTAGAGAACTGAGTGCCATTGTCCGAGACTATTACTCGGGGAACCCCAAATCTGCACCATATGTGATCGTGGACGAAATTAATAACATTCTCCTTGGAGATAGTGGCTAAGGCCTTTGCTTCTGTCCACTTTGTAAAATAATCCACAGCCACTACGACATACTTAATGCCTCCTCGGGCAGTTGGGAACGGTCCGATTAGATCAATCCCCCACGTATCAAATGGCCACGATGGTACAACCAAAGTCTGCTCTGTTGATGGTAGTCTAGGAATGTCCGTAAACCGTTGGCATTTGTCACACTTTCTTACGTACTCCTGCACATCTCTCCTCATCGTAGGCCAATAATATCCTTGAAATTTAACCTTGTCCGAGAGAGTGCGAGCACCAGGATGTCCGTCACAAACTCCTTTATGGACCTCATAGAGTAAATTGGTGACCATGTGAGTTTTGACGCATCTCAGTAAAGGCTTGGTGAATGATCATCATCGTCGAAATAATACTTCGTCCAGGACGAGGTATTTCGCGGACACCTTTCCAATGGTTCTATCCTTTGCTTGATCTTCGGGGAGGGTTTGCTTCTCGATGTAATCCTTGATTTCATCTACCCAATCCCTTACTTGTTCCTCAATATTGTTTATTTGAATTCGATCTATAGCAGGTCTTTCTGTGAATTCTATCTGGCAGTCCGCCTCTAAGTCTACGACTTCTTGATCGGTTATTCTGGAGAGAAGGTCAGCCTCTATGTTGTCCTCCCTCATTACTTGGTTCAGCTCATAGTATGTGAAATTTTTGATAAGGGGTTTTTGCTAGACCACAGTACTGAGTTAGCACTGGGTTGATCGTGTCATACTCTCCCTTAATTTGATTTACTATGAGCTGAGAGTCACTATTTATTTCAATATTCTGAACTCCCAAGTCTCTGGCCAATTCCATGCCTGCTATAATCGCTTCATACTCAGCCTGATTGTTCGATGCTTCGAACTTGAATCTTAAGGCTCTTTTGAATTTCTCCCCGCAGGGTGCGATCAAGAGTATGCCCGCTCCACTCATTAACTTGCTCACAGAGCCGTCCACGAATAAAGTCCATACTTTTTCTGGACGCTCTTTGGGCTGTACAATCTCTGTGTTTGAGCTATCTTGGGTTTCTTCTGACTCTGTTCACTTTCTCTTTCCCAGGTCGCTGTCCGCTAGCTTAAATGATGACTCTGCTACAAAATCAGCTAAGGCCTGTGCTTTGATTGTCCTTCTCGGGAAGTAGGTGATCTGGAACTCAGTGAGTTCTATAGACCAAGCTAGCATTTTCCCCGAGGACTTTGGTTTATGTAAAACCTTTCTAAGTGGGGCTTTAGTGAGTACAGTTATAGGATGTGCAGAAAAGTAAGCTCTTAATTTTCGAGCTGATACAAGTAAGGCGTAAGATAATTTTTCTATATTTAGATAATGCCCTTCTACGGCGAACAGTGCCTTAGACACATAATAGACTGGTTTTTGGGAGTTATTTTCCTCCCTTACAAGAACAGCAGCTACTGCCAGATCAGTAACTGCTAAAAATAGAAAAAGCTCCTCCCCGGGCACCGGACTGCTGAGCAGAGGGAGCTGACCGAGGTACCTCTTCAATTATTCAAAAGCTTGATGGAAGTCATCACTCCATGCGAATTCGTTAGCTTTCTTCCCCCTTTTAGAGTTTTAAAGAAGGGGAGGCATCTCTCTGCAGACCACGAGATGAAGCGGCCTAGTGCGGTGATGCGCCTATTTGGCTTTTGCACATCCTCACGCATGCAGGAGGTCTCATGTCCAACAGCGCTTGATTTTTTTCAGGATTAGCTTCAATTCCTCGCTGATTGACCATGAATTCGTGGAACTTGCCCGCCTTGACCCCAAATGCACATTTTAGGGGGTTCAACTTCATGTTGTTGCGGTGCAAGTTAGAGAAAGTTTCTTCCACGTCGAGCTCGTGGAAGTTTTCTCTTGTCTTTATAGCCATATCATCAATGTAGGCCTCAAGGTTTTTGCCCAATTGGTCTTTAAAGATGATATTAACCATCCGTTGGTAGGTGGCTCCTGCATTTTTCAGCCCAAAGGGCATCATTGTATAACAGTATGTCTTGCCTGCAGCGATGAAAGCTACGGAGGGGACGTCTTCGGGAGCCATTTTGATCTGATGATAGTCGGAATATGCATCAATGAAGCTTAGGACTCTGTGTTCGGCTATCGAGTCTACCATTCGGTCTATGCGAGGAAGAGGGAAGCAATCTTTGGGGCATGCTTTGTTGAGATCTGTGACTACGTTTGCTAGCCACTTAGGGTAAGAGATTTCCTTAATTATCTACACCTTAAGCAGCTTCTCCACCTCTTCTTTGATCGCTATCTCCTTATCCGGAGAGAAGTATCTTGATTTCTGATGAATGTTTTTGAAGGAGGGATCATCATTAATTTTTTGGAGGGTCACGTCCTCGCTAATTCCTTGCATGTCCTCCACCCTCCAAGCGAACACATCACAATTTTTTCAGAGGAATTCGATCAAGATCCTCCTCTCCTCCGGGTGAATTTCCAGCCTGGCCTTAACAGTTTGCTCGGGGTAGTGGAAGTTGATTACCACTTCCTCGAGCTCATCGTTAGTCCTGAGGTCGCTGATTTCACGGTTGTGTAGGGAGTCTATTATAATGGCTGGGGGGTTGGCCCGTGCATCAGGCAGCGCGGCCATGGAATATATGACCTCTCGGTCTATCTTTCCTTCAATTCCCCTATCAATATATCCTCCCTCAATGGGGGACAACTTCTTGGCTTTTCTGCTCGTCTTGAGCTCCACCTTCGTGGAATGGAAAGAAAGCATGCCAATTGGTATGGGTGCCGATTTCTTTAGCTTTACCCTCTCTTTGTTTGTCCTTGCCCTCTTTCTGTGGGCAGGATGTCTGGCCCTTATCCTCCTTTCTTTTTCCTCTAGTGCTCGGAGGAATCTCCCAGGCTGGTTCTTTATTGTAGCAACTCCGCCCGGGGAGTTAAATTTCACCCTTTGGTGGGGAACGAAAGCAACTATTCCCAATTCGACCTGGGCAGTTACGTCGAGTATGTCATTGTATTGGGAAGGAAGATCAACCACCATAAAAGTGATTTTGGCTGTCTTCTGGATGGGTTTTTCCTCAATAGTTACTTCAAATTCTATCGTCCCCTTTACCGCGACGGCGTGATTAGTGAACCCCTCGAGCATACCGGCATAAGGAGTCAGGTCAGCCTCGGTCATCCTCATTCCTACTAGAGTATGGTAGTAGAGGATATCTCTGGCCGCACCTGTGTCAATCAAAACTCGGTCGATATTTGCTCGGTTGATTTTCATGCGGAGGGTGAGGGGTTGAGTAGAGTGAAAGATGGAGGAGGCAAGTTCACTCCTTTTGAACCCAATTTCTTGCTCTTCTTCCGGAGCCATGGGGGGAATCAAGAAAACTTTGTCTAATGTTCAGATCTGGAGGGAGAGTTGTTTGTTGGATGGAGTCTCCTCTCCAATGAAATTGATCTCATAATCACCCAACTCATCGTCATCGTTGTCTCTCTCCTTTCTGTCGGGGCGACGTAGTGTTCGTGCCTACGGGGGATTATTATTGTTGGTGGCATTGTTATGGCCCTTAACCCATTTGGTCAGCTCCCCGTCGTTGATTTTATGCTGAATGATTCATTTTAGATGGAAGCAATCCTTAGTATTGTGATTGTGGTCATTGTGAAGCTCACATAATTTAGCCCGACTCCTCTCATTTGGCTTTCAGCCCATGGGGGGAGGAGGGGGAAGTTCCATGGTACTCATGATAACTGCTCGCAAATCATTGAGGGGAGTGAACACTGTTTCCTTCGTTATCTTCCGGAGCTTGTCCGTCCCACGGCTACGATTTTTGCCTTAGTTATTGCAGCGGGCAGACCCCTGGCCAGTCTCCTGGACCTGGCTGATTCTTTCCTTTGTGGGTGTACGGGGAATGGCCTCATTTGGCTCCTCGGCCGAGGTAATAGCAGATGTTCGCTCGTACATCTCCTCCACGCTTTTAGGCCTATTGGAGGCAAAATTCATTTTTAAGAACGAGGAGGAGAGACCGCCTTCAAAGCAAAGCTTGATGTCACCCTCTTCTAAATCCACAATCTACTCGCTCATCTTTCTGAACCGAGAGATGTAGCTTTTCGTGGTCTCCGTCGGTGCTTGCTTGACTCGGACCAGGTCTGTCTTGGGCCGTGCGGGCTCGCCTACCCCAGCAAATGCGTTCAGGAAGAGGTGCCTGAACTGATTGTAGGTCTTGAGGGACTTGAGCTTGAGGTCCAGCATCCAAGATAGTGCCTTGCCCGTGAATGTTGCGGCCAAGGCCTTGCACATTACCGCCTCATCCGAAGAGAATAGGGCCATCTGCCCTTCAAACCGCCCCATATGGCTCTTGGCATTTTTTGAGCCATCATATGTTTCCATCTGGGGGGTTTCCCCTTCTGAATAGGTGACTGGGCAATCTTGTCACTGAAGGCATCCATGGTGCGGCCACACCTCTGGGTTGTTTTCTGGTGGGTTTCCCACATCTGGTGCATGAACTTAACAAATTCTGGGTTCTGGTCATCCACCCTTGGCTTTTTAGCCCGCGGAGTCAAGACCTTCTCCCTGGCGTAAGCCACGGGTCTGGCTTTGGACTTTGCGCGGTGATTGGACTAAGCCTCCTCCCCTATCTCCTCGCTATCATAAACTTTTACCACATTCTCCCTTGCTACCTGGTCGCGGTTGAGGGTTGGTTCTGTCCGTTTTGCCCCCTAGCTTGACTAGCAAGCGAGTTAGCGGGGGCTAGTTGGGAGAACCTATGGGACCCTGCTGGGAGGGGCACTCCTCCATTTACCTCTAGCTCGACCAAATCCAACTAAGCGTCATTGATGGCCATGGCCTCAGCAACCAGTTTGGACCTAGCGTCCAGGGCTTCCTATCTCTTGAGAATCATCTCGGGAGTGAGGGGAGTTTTTGGGGAGGTGATGGGAGCTTTTAGAAGAGTGTTTGGGCCAGTGAGTAAGAGGGCTTTTTCTGCTCTAGCTTCCTCTGTCAGCCTCTTCAAACCCTTTTGAGTAGGGGAGAGGCTATTCAGGCTTTGAGAACGGGCCCCCATTCTGAGAAAAATGGAGGTGCTTAGCCTATCCGGGTTGTTTTTAGAAGGGGAAGCTTGGTCATCATCGTTGATGGTTAAATGACCGACATTTTCAAGAGTTTTAGACATGTTTGAAAAAAAAATGGCTGAAAAAGAAAGGCTTCTTGACAGCGAGTGTTTTAGAACACGATGGATGTTTTAACACAAAAATTTACGAGAAAAATGATTTTTCCAGGCAATGGAACCACTGATGACGCCAAGGATTTTAGGGTCAGAGCGGTTCGTAGGATATCTGGCAGGATATATTTATGGTGCGGTACCTATGATCACAACACAGAAATGAAGCACTGTTAAGGTCAAAGTTGGAGGTTAATCCAACTCAGGCCCTCGGGTGTGAGAGAAAGAATAATGAGATAATAAGACTTGGAATGTCTTAATTGTGTGTGTGTGTGTTTAGGGTTTGAGCAATATGGCTTACAATATAGATTTGACACTTACCTTGTCCAAGGGGACAAAGGTCTTCTATTTATAGGCAGTGGGGAGCTGCTCGCTGACGTAAGACATGAGGTCAGCCCTAAAGGGCACTTTAGTCTTTGAACGCATACATGTGTCCGCATCTGATTGGCTCTGTCAGGGAAGGAAGATTCACTGTCAGAGGGAATATCGCTGAAAGGGACAGGAGCCATGTATTTGGCGCGGCGCATTAAAAGCAATAGTAGGCGCATGACTGAGCCGCATTAAATGTGATGGGAGTGAGCCGGTTACTGTAATGTCAGAGCCAGTAAGTAAACTTGCTCAATAAGCTTTGATATTAACCAGGAGTCTGGTGAGATAACTGGGAGTCTGGTATGAGACCGCGGTCAACACCTTAGGAGCGGTCAATGGTATTTGACGCGGGCACGGATGGGGCGGTCATAACTCCTGCGGTCACCAGGCTGACGGTCAGGATCCCTTTGGTCTTGACTGGGATGGGATGAGAGGAACGCGGTTTTGACCTTGAGGGTCTCTCTGTCCGCGGTCTTGATTCTGGCGGTCTAGGAATGCCACATCATACTGGGTCTTTGGACCAGACCGAGCTTGGGCCCGGTCTAGCTGGTTCGGGCTCATCAGAGCGACTCTGAGCTAGATATTTTTTGATGAATGGGGGCAGGTGGATAGTGATAAGATCGTTATCAAAAGTTCACGGTCGTTAGGCTTTACTCCGCGATATCCTCAGCGGGACGCACCCATGTACGATGAGACTTTGGAGCGAATTGAATTTGTGTGTAAGTTCCGCACAAATTACAGCATTGACTACAATGAGTACAAAGTTATATATGTTGACAAGGAAATCGCCAATCTGATCAAGAGCAGAGAGAGGGTTCGTGGGTCAATTTGAGCTAGGCCTTAGGTTGCCCCTATATCCTTTTATCTTCTCGTTCCTTAATGAGATTAATGTTGTTCCCATCCAGATGGTGGCCAACACTATTAGGACCGTTGACAGTTTTTTAGTTACTTATCGCCACTTAGGTTATGAGCCTACTCTCGGAGCTTTCTGTCATTTTTTTCGCGTCTCTAGGAACTTGAGTAAGTACGGAAATCCCAGGTACCAGAACTTGAGCCTATCCAACAATCCCAAACAACCCAAGCTCCTTTACAAGTTTCCCAACAAGCTTAACTCCTTCACCAATGACCTGGTCGTAATAAAGAGCCTAAAGGGGTGGGGTTTTAACTATCCTCAAGTGATCTTCACAAGATTATAGATCCGTGGTCACCCGAGTGGAACGACGACCTCATCAAGGCCATTAAAAAGCTAGTGTGTCGTAAGGACAAAAAAGATTAGGTGATCGAGTTAGCCCACTTGGAGAACAACCCCAAATGCTTTGCTCGAGCTGGGTTAAATTATAGACCCATCGATAGCATGGAGCCATAGGTGACCACCCATCCCGAGCGATGTTGCCCGTTTTGGGTAGTGCATCAAAATTGTTCTCTTGAATTCAGTTGTCTGTCGTATACAAGCATGTGCATGCATTGTTGTAACTTCTTTCATTATGGGGGAATGTTGTTTGCACTATTTCTTGACTTATCCATTTTCATGTAATTTTGTGCTAACTTCTCCCTTGTTTCGTGCAACTGTGAGTCACCATGAGAACCAGCTCGTCAACAAGGCTTAAGAGGGTGCTTATGAGCCTTCGTTTGATGAGTTAAGAAATATGAACGCTCAAAAGAATGTTTAGAAGACCAAGCAGCTAGGGCGCATTCGTCAAGGTCAACTAGCAAGGAGGGGGTACTCAAGGAGTGCCAGTGTGCACAACTGATGGGTCCCAGCACAAAGTTCGTGGGGGCCCTACTAAGACGGTAGCCAGCTTAGCGGCGGGGAGCAGTCTGACGGGCCTGTTACAGCCTTCTGATCGAGTGACAAAGTCATCCCTCCCTCATCCTTCTCATACTGTCGCTTGCTCTGGACCGAGCAAGGATAGGGCGATTAAGAAGATTAAGAAAATGGGGTCGTCAGAAGCTATGGGTTCTGAGCCTTCAACGAAAAGGCTGTAAGTGACGACCATCAGGCGGTCACCCAGGCGGACATTCTGGCGGCAAAAACCAACAATCAAGTGGATAAACTGGCTCATCGTCTTACAGTCGTTACCTTTTTCACATGGCTTCCTTGTTGGGTTTTGGGGTGACAAGCGCAGCGAAAAACTTGGAATAAAACACAAAATCATAGCTATGAATTCGTCTAATATGAATAGATTAGAATTATGAATATAGATTTACTAACCTTTGTTGCGATTTTGTCTTTCGTACACGTATTCGTAATTTAATTTGAATCGTAGACGAAACTTTGATCTTCTCCTTGTTCTTCCTTGGTGATGAATCAACAATGGTAGATCTTCAAGCTTTAGGTGATAAAGCAATCACCCTCTATTGGTAATCCACACGTGAACGAACCAAGATCTATATCTTGTTGGATTGCTAGATGATCCTCTATCGTTGAAACTCTTTTCAACAATCAACGGCTGTTATGGAATAAATATATGGAGTTTTTGATCTTTGATTCATAATCAAAATCAATCAATTAGTGTTTCTCAAACCCTAATTTTCGTGTTTTTTGACCAAGGACAAAGGGTCTATTTTTACTTTATAGATATTCCTAACTTTTAGGAAGAAACCCTAATTTTTCAAGTCAAAAACGGCCTTCCAGCACAGATGGGACGAGTCGTCCCCTATTGCCAGCATCCTGATACACTCGTCCCCCTTGTGGGGAATAGTTAGTGCATTTGGGACGAGTCATCCCGTGCCCCCAGATTTCACATTTGAGCCATTTTTCAATCCGTTCTTTGTGTGTGAACCTATATGAATTATATTTATGTTGGTAGTGAGTTGAAATATCAATCCTCACAAGATATAAGTGGTCTCTAGAAAGCCATTATGTTCACCCAATTAAATATAACATCAAAGCTTGATTCCTTGATAGATCATTGTCACAATCCCTTTATCACACGATGTCGTATTGAACATAAGTCATGGTCCACGTCAACTTATATTGTTCAATGCTTTCTCGACTCCGAATATGCTGATAATCAAAGTGCATTTGATCTCTATCAAATCTCTTGAGTATGGCCATACATTTTATCAACTCTATTCATCGAGGGGCCCAAGCAAACATCTCTCTTTACGAGGGATAAACATCTTGACTTATCATTTTTCCCTACAAAAATTTGGTTATGCCAACATAGCCTTATTGCTTTCCTATTAAAGATAGTGTTAGACTACATCAAACATAACGTTCATCACGTGGAAGACGATGATAATCTCATGTACTAAGGATTCTAGTGACACAACTATCATGAGATTTAATCATGACATATATGACCATATACCACATCATAAATCTCATAGATGGGTCGGTCCAGTACCTTGTTCTCTAACAAGTACCCATAAGCGTAAGGTGCATCTCCATGCATATAATCACCTCTATGATTATCCATTACCAACTTATACTAGTTATTCACAATAACTAGAGACCCAAATTATTATAATAAACATGTAAAACATATAATAATCAAGATAAAAATTCTCTATTATAAATGGTAAAGACGATTACATAACGGTATTAATATGAGTCAAAATAACTATAAGCCTAGGCATAACACCAACAATCTCTCACTTGCACTAGGCTCAATCTCATAAGTATCGTATATCCATGGACCTAACATGACCATCATGCTTTGCTTGTGTGAGGGACTTTGTAAGTGGATCCCCGATGTTATCGTCGGTTGATAATTTGCATATCTTAACGTCTATTCTTTCTATGAATTCTCGAATGAGGTGGAAACATCTAAGTACGTGTTTGGATCGTTGATGTGACCTTGGTTCCTTTGCTTGGGCAATGGCACCATTGTTGTCACAATAAAAATCCACCGGATTAGTGATACTTGGAATGACTTCCAAATCACTAATGAACTTCTTGATCAGCGCCTCTTTAGGCTGCGTCGGATGCTTGTATATATTCGGCCTCAATTGTAGAATCAGCTATGGTACTCTTGTAAGTACCCCAATCCGTACCGCTCTTCATCCAAGCATACAGGAAACACCGAGAATTCACGCATTCGTGATCCCGAAGACCCGTAATGTCCAAAAGGTCCAAACTGACCAGCCAAACTAAGGGAGGACCTTTCAGGGATAAAAGAAAATTCAAGGACTTTGCAGGAAATAACAAAAATTTGAAAAACATGTCAGCTTGCATACATGTCCGTACAGACACATGTGTAAAGGTATGATGTGTCCGTATGGACACTTATGTCAACACGCCAGAATCTCTGCAAAATCTCCCTAATGTCCACAATATTCCCTCAAATCCAGGAAAATCAAAAAATTGTATAATTACACAAAGGTCCGTACGAACACTTTTGCAATTTTTTGGTCCTATAAATAGAGGGCACCCCAGCCCATTTCATTCACACCTCAACTCTCTCTTACCTTCCTACAGCCTTCAGGCTACTTCCCAACCCATTCCGGCCCCTTCCGGTCCTTCTCGAGGCCTCCCAGTCCATCCCAAGGCGCTTCGAGCCCTCCCGAGGCGATCCCGGTCCATCCCGGTTCGTCCCGATGTCTCGCAAACCCTATTCATCCCCAACCAAACTCCAAACACCCAAACGGCTCAAATCGGTCCAAACCCGCGAGTCCAAACGAGTGTGAACGAGTGCTAATTAGGGGAGGTTCTGTCCGAGTTAGTGCATAATTTCTCTCCTCTTTAGATCCCCGAGTGTGACATCGAGAGTTAATTAGGGGATATTTTGCCATTAGTGAGGGCAAAGCCTCTCTCCTCTTTAAACACCCTCAGCCAAACACATCCCTCCTACAAACCCTAGGGAGATAGAACATAACCAACATTGGTGAGTTCTCCTTCCGTACATTTAAATATTGTTCTAAATTTCAGTCTTTAAATACATTACTGCTTTAAATTTACTGCTTACAATGTAGTCATTATTTTCTATTTAAACATACCCAAACCGTCCAAATGATCCCACAAGACCTTCCATTGCACTATGGACGTCTAACAGGTGATAGCGCTTTGTTAATATTCTCGCATTTGTCTTTCAATTATTTACTTAATGCATTTTATTTAAAAGTGCACACACACACAAAACATTTAAAGAAAAGGGTACAGAAAGACTCGTGTATACGAGGCGACTCAGGTGAGCACTAAAAAAATTTCTTCCCGAGGCATAACCTGACCCCCGAACTCAAAATCTCATCACACAACAAAATAAACAAAAACCATCATTTTCTCAATGTTTTGAGCATAATTAAAATGGCGTGACGACTCTAAACACACTTTCAAAAACGAGAGATGTCGTCCGGCCACGGATCGGGTAATTTCAGTTGGCGACTCCGATGCGGACTGTTGTTTTAAATAATAATTAAACAAAAAAAAGATTTTTAAAACAATGATGAGGGTCAAACTTTCATTTTACCCTTTCTTTAACTGTTTATGTGTGTGCATGTGCTTTACTTTTTTTTTTTTGCTTATTCAAAAAAAAAACATAAAAAAATACATCATAATACATCTGTGTACATACTTTTAAAACACATTCTGCAAAACTTTCTGTTTTACTCAGAAAAGGAATTTTAGTGACCGCACACTACGTGCACTCTTATCTTATACACTGCACACTACAACCCCAAACCCGGGATGGTCTCAGATGCAGTTCGATTGGTGTTCTTTCTTGCACTCACGGGATCATTCCAAACTTCCCATCCTAGCCTGTGTCAACCATGCACTTTTGAGTCACACTTTGTCCAGACTCAGTTGGTTTTTTACCCAGTCCATGTCATAAAGCCTGGACACATATCCCATATCGGCCATTATCCAAGTCAAAACCTAAAAATCAAGATCTCTTGCGAAAGCAAGATGACGAAAGGTCATGCTAAAATCTTGACCCGATCTTGATTTCTAGTGATAACTTAGACAATGGTCCGTACTAGATATACGTCCATGCTCACATGACACCATGTCATCAAGCCTTTAATGCGTCATCCTTGACAATATGACATAGTCAAAACCTAAAGTCAAAGATCCCTTGCGCAAGCAAGGTAAAGAGAGGTCATGCCGAATTCTTGACCCTATCTTGACTTAGGTACTGGCTTTATTCACTATTCACATGGCAGACACATTAAAACGAGCATGACAGGCTCGGTCCTTAGGTTCGTTTTTCTTTTGGCCGATGGAAACCACTTGCCCAATAGGACCCTCGCCTGGGGCTGTCCACCCTGGGAGGTCGAAATATAGGTACAAAATGAGAGGCTTATAGCCATAGTGACGGATTTCACCGACCCACGATCTAGAATAGTTGCGAAAAAGAAGAGCAATCTTTTCCAACCCATTTAGGATTCGGAGAAAACATGTTTTAAATAAATTAAAACAACAAAAAATAAAAAAGGGAAACTGCATGTTACATGAGCTTTCCCCCTTTCATCCAAAAGGCCCTCCCAAGTCTAAACCTTGCCTTTCACCCCTCCAGCAAACCGAGAGTGTTTGAGAGTCACTGGGAGCCATTTTTTCAATATCAAAGTCGCAAGGTCCGATAGCCCTTCCGGTTCAGCCGTCAGAACAGTCTGTCACTCTCCCATGGCATGGTCGACAGATAACAGCGAAGGAAACGGAACTCCGCCCCTGGGAAATCACCATACAATGGAGGAGGTGTTGCAAGCCTTCGGAACCCTTAAGAAGTGCCAAGAAGAGCAACTGGTTTGGATCGAAGATACCATGCATCATCTTAGAGCATTTGCAGTTCCCCAACCGGCTGGGGCTCCCATAAAAAGGAAGATGGGCCCGCTCCCCCAAATCCAAATGTCTCTCGATATCCCTTGGGATTCAATCATTTGCCCCTATGTGACCCCCGAGGCTACAACTTGAAATCCCAATGCCTGCCAGGGAAGGACATACTGAGCCGATGCCCCAAGGTTTTAAGCTCACCACAAACCGAGAGCATATTTGGTGGGATGTTTGTGAGTGCCCCACTTGTCTAGATGAGGATTTCAAAGATGAGATAAACGAAGACAAACCCCCAAGAAGGAGAAAATCCTCCTCCCAACAAAAGCTGAGAAAGAGGTATGAAGCCGGTGTTCCCACAGTTGGAACCCTCGGAGAACCATCTGGGAAATTTGACTATTATGTCATTTATTCCAACAAATCTCCCCAGCCCAACTCAACTCAACTCAAGATCATGGCCATTTCTGCTCCATGATAAGCTAGGACGAGCTTCGCACAGCAACCAACAGCCTAAACGTCTTGACACCCCAGCCTTTGTCTTGGGAGGACATTAAAGCGGTTGTCAAATCCCCAACAAAAGCAATAACGGTGAACGAGTTAAGGTGCGATGAATTGCCATACTCTAACCAGGGCCCTCCCCTCACAGAATTGGGAAAAACAAGCAAAGGAGGAGCAAATCCAGAAGTAAACGTGCTGACTCATTTCGGCCAGATCCCGATAAATCCTCCAAGGACAGACAAAAGGCTGGCAATACCTGAGCCTCGAACCGAGAAGGGCCCCTACGCCAAAGAAACTGAAGTTCTTGACCCGATGGCAGAAGACCCGATCTTGACCCAACTCAAGCGCACTCAAGCCAACATATCCCTTTGGTCCCTACTCACTTCCTCCTATCCTCATAAGCTCAAGCTGGAAGAAAGCCTAGCACGGACTATGGTTCCCATCAATGTAACCCCGGACGAGGCAGTCCAAATGATCGGCAATGTTCATTATGGTAATATCATTACCTTCACTGAGCTCGATCTGCCAAAATTTGGGGCTAACCATAATGAGCCTCTCTACATTACCGTTCAACTTGACGAGCGTCGCCTTCCTCGGGTCTTGGTGGATGAAGGATCGGCCATGAATGTCCTCCCTGCCAAAATGATGGATTTGTTAGGGATCAAGCCTACCAATTTAAAGCCTTCAACTCAGACGATCAAAGCTTATGACTCAACGTCTAGCTCAGTTTTGGGGGTAGCCACTCTGAATCTACGGTTCAGAAAATAGATGATACCAACGGACTTCCAGGTTATCGACATCCCAATCACCTTAATCGCCATCTTGGGCCGGCCTTGGTTGCACCAAATAAATGGGGTACCATCCACTTTACACCAATGCGTGAAATTCGTCCAAGGAAGCGATCTCACCACAATTTACGGGGACAGTGTGACCACGGAGGGGACAAACACAAATGGCATCCCGATCCTAGAAATCAAACATGACGACGAAGGCATGTTGTTGACGGGATTCACATTTGAAGGCCCAAAAGCACAAGTATGCTGCATAGACCTCCCTCTGTCTTGGGACCGGATTCCTCCCCCATGAAGATAATGAAGCTCATAAATTATGTTTCGGGGATCGGTTAGGGAAAACACCATCAAGGCACCCATAAGATCATCAAAGTCAAAGAACAAACAACCCGTCATAGCCTAGGGTTGTAGCAGTCGCGGAATTTTTCCCTCTTTTCCATTTTATTTTTATTTGAGTCGCCATCTATATTATTATGAGGAAATATAGAAAAACCATTTTTTAAATAGATTTGGGTTCGGGGCTTAAGTGATGGATTTGGAAGGTCAAGAAGCACCGCATTCACCCAATCCGAAGATCGGTCTTGCTTAAGGGGGGTTTTCAATAATAATTCCTTTTTTTTAAGAAATGAAGAAAAACATTCTATTTAATTAGATTAAATGGAATATAGGATCGATTGCTTCGAGACCGTCTCCATGATTTGAAGAGGCTCTAGGCCGATCCTAGATTTGATGTGATTATACCATTCTAACAATCAATTAGAATAGAGGAAGATTACCTTTAGATCAGGAAGTCACTCGGACAGAGTTCTGCCTTGATTCTAGGCTCAAATCGTGATGTTCATCAACCAACAAGGTTAATGGATGAGTTTGTGTATTTGTTTATGAGTGATTTGCATGAATCTTTCAAGGAGAGAAATCAGCAATATTGTGTATTTTTCAGGGTCCGACTGTCGTCTAAAAACTGTCCTCTGAAATACTGAAAGTCATCAAGTATTTATAGGAGATGAATGACTTGGTCACCGAGATTAGGAGACTCAAGTGGATTGGGATTCCTTCCAAGGAAGGTTCCAGAACTCTAGGATCAGTAGAAACCCGGATTGGATGAGATTTATCAAGAAAAGAGGTTGAAATCGATAAGGGAACTGATTTTCCTCTCCTCCAGAGAGGTTGTCTCGCTCGAGACAAGCCATGTCTCGCGCGGGACAAGGCTTCTCAAAAAACAATTCTATCCTCCCCTTGTTATCTCGTATACAGTTTAGTCCAAACTAACGATCGTTAGTCAAAACTTAACGAAACATGACGAAATGGTGGATTTCTACTCTAAAATCAAAGGCGAGACTTAGAGTGGTATAACTCTGCTCTGATAGGTTCAGAATGGGTTATCTACAAAGCCCCTCGGTGACAAGTCTTATGGAAGAAGTCATGTCATCGACAGAAAAGACATCATTCTGAACATCGGGATGGTCGTGCCGCACGGCTGCCTACGTATCTCTATCGGAGAATCAGACCAAAACTTAGTTCGACTCCAAAACACAAAAAGGTTGTTTTAGGTATTTTGAAAATCGAGGATTTTTTTTTTCGAAAAGGTAAACTCATACTAGGAATCAAATTGTTGGGTATGCATACTTTAACCCTCCTAGATTAGCTTAAGATTTGATTGATACCATAACCTCATCTCTATTTTAAGGACTTTAGGACCCTATGTAATGAAGCTTAGACTTCAATTTTTTAGCTAAGTCCATTTTATAGAATAGGTTAAATTAGGCTTGAAGACTAGCACAAGACTAATTGGATATGAGGTTGCAGTTCAAAAGTTTCAGACCGCACCATCAGAACCGCTTAGCAAACCGCTCCAAGCTAATTGCTCTATGGAATTCCTTATCTGAAACTGCTCTTGAACAACCATGTACAAACCATCTTAGTGAATCGCACTTGCAAACTGCATTGCAGTTCCAATCTTGAGACTGCTCTATGGAACTTCCTCACTGGTGAAATCGCTCTTGTCTAAACCGCTTCACACCAGACCGCTCCAATGATTGAAGACTTGAAGTGAACCACTTTATGACTGTTGGAATCCACGTCAGCAATGACAAAAGTCAACCACCAAATCTTGTCACGTGACTAAGTACCAGACAAGATCTGCAAGGATCTTGAAAAGGTGACAGATGTCCTAACTACCTTATTTGCAGCTGGAGTCTGATCAGCTTTACCTGCAACTCATGTACCAAAGGACAAAAGTGGATATTAGTGGACCAATCAGTAAGCACCAGTACAGTCCTTGCAACAGCTGTGTCCAACGGCTATATCTTTGGTGCTTGGGTATAAATACCCCTAATCTTCAACACTTGAAGATTGCTTGAAAAATTGAAATTGCTGTGAGTTCATACGAAGTTGAAGCTTTGCCCAGAAAATTTTCAGTCCTTTGAATCTTCATCTTCCTACTTCAAGAAACATTTTCCCAGCCCAGAAATCAAGCCTTATACACATCAAGAATCATTGTGCTCTATATCTCTTAGATTCAAAAAGCCTTGATCTTGCATACAAACACACCTCACTTGTTTAATCATATATATTATTCATTTGAGATACACCAGTTATAGTCTAGGATTTGATCTTTATAGAATAGATTTTAAATCTGAGTATTGTACTTTGTTCTTTTTTATCTCTCATATTCAATATAAAATCACTCTTAGAAAATCCAAGACTAACCATCTTGGTAGTGGACGTAGATCGTTTAACGATTGAACCACTCCAAATATTGTGTTCTTATATTTCTGCATTTTATTTACTGTGCTTACTAATTATCTATCTTTATCTCTGTTTGATCTTATATACAGTTATCCATTATTGTGAATTGTGTTTGAAGTTAACTTTGTCAAACCTCACTTTTCAGTTTTATAACTGCACTGAAAATCGCTTACCAAAACCGCTCTTCTAAACTACTTTGTAACTCTAAATATTCCGTTGTGCATTTTGCAATACTACTTGCAGTTTCTAACACACTGCATACGGTTTTGTAAGCAAGAGGTTGAGTTTTAAAAAGAGGACAAAAAATTTGTAACAGCTATTCACCCCCCCTCTAGCTGTTTTTCACCCTTGTTGCCACCTTTGGGACCAACAAGTGGTATCAGAGCAAACACATTTATAAAACCACTGTTTTTCAAGCTTAATAGCTTGTGTGCCAATTTGATATAGCAAACTTAAAAACAATGACAAATGTTAACTATTCACACATTCCCATTTTGGACGAAGACCACTTCGACATCTGGAAAGTCCGAATGCTTATTCATTTGGAGACTATTGATGAGATGCTGGTGGAATGCGTGACAAATGGCCCGTTCGTTCCCATGAAGGCCAACACCAATCCAACCACCAGTGCAGAAACTCCAGAAGTCCAAAAACCAAAAGGCGAGTGGTCTGATGAAGAGAAAAGATTAGCTGCCTTAGACTGTAAAGTAAGGCACATCATTTTTGGAACCCTTCCCATTTCAACCCTTCAAAAGGTGATGTACTTAAAAACCACAAAGCAGATGTGGAATGCCATAGAGAGCTACCTCGAAGGTGATGATGAGTGCAAGGAGAACAAACTATATGCCGTTGAAAGATCTTACAACAACTTCAACAAAAAATCCAACAAAACCTTGCGCCAGACTTACGATCGCTATGTTGAGGTAGTTAATGCAAGTAGATCTCTTGGCAAAACTTTAACTGATAAGGAAATCAATATGACTTTCTTAGATGCTTTAGGTTCGAGATGGGTCAATAAAGCCACATCTCTAGAAGACTCCAAAGTTTTGAATACTTGGTCATTAAGTAACTTGTATGCAAACCTTAGAGTCTATGAACTTAAATCAAATCACATTGAAGAGATTGAAGGGAAAACTAAATCACTTTCTATGTCCGTCATGGAACATGAGGAGAAACCAACCACATCTAACCAAACTGCTGATTCTTCCATATCAACCTCATCACTCATCGAAATGGATGATGATGATTTTGCCATGTTTGTGAAAAGATTTCAAAAATTTTAAACATCTTCAAAACCCTTCACAAAATCATTTTCTAAAGGCAAACCTCCATCAACTTTTTCCAAGGCTGCTTATACAAAGAAAAAGGGTGATCTAGTTTGCTACAACTGTAGATAACCTGGTCACTTTGCATCTAAGTATCCATAGCCAAGATTTGAATATATGAAAAAGAAAACCTCTCCTGCGAAATTTTCTCGTCGCAAGGGAATGGTTGCTGAAGAGGAAGAGAACTCAAAGGAGTTAGCTACCTGGATTGAAACAGATTCTGATGATGGAAGTGAAGATGAAACCGAAGAGGTTAATCTCTACTTAGTTGCAGATGCTTCCGATGATTCAGATACTGAGTCAATCGAGTTGCTAGATATGGAGGATGAAGAGGCTCCTATAAAGATTTCCAAATTTAAATTGGATGATGATGTGAAACTTACTCCCAGCATTAAAATAGGGAATTATTCGTATTCACGTCCTATTTTCACTCCTACAAATGCTCCACCTTCAAAAGTAATTCCAAAGAAGAAAATTTTGAAAAAGGTGGTGGAAGAAGTTTCTCCTATGGAACATGAAAGGTTGTTCAAGGAAGCTGAAATGATGATCCAAAAATTTCATAATGTTAAGAAAGCTTTAGCTTTAGCTCATGATTATATTTCTCATTTGAATACGGAGAAAACTGTACTTAGGTCTGAAATTTCCAATCTTAAAGACCAAGTTAAGAGTATGTCTCCTATTGCTGATCAAAATCGTATCCTAGAAACTAAGGTTGCTGCACTTCAACTTAGGAATGATGATTTCGTTGCACCTCCAAAAGGTCATTGATGGGTGGACCAAGTTACAAGTCACCTTGAATCAAATTATAAATTCCCAAACGACCAGTGTTAAAGAAGGTCTGGGATTTCAAACAGGTGAAAAGGAGAAGTGTGCATTCTGTTGTGAAAAGGATGAGGAAATTTCTAAACTAACTAAAGAAATTCCTAAGGAGAAGCATGCTGCTTCTAAGGGTAAAAGACAGGAACAAAAGGCTCAACTTAACTTCCATTATGTCTACCCATAGAAACAGTTTGAGAAAAATTCTCAGATGAAAGGAAAAGATTCTGAGAGTGAAATTGCAGAGGAGGTTTCTGATGCAGCTAACCGCACCTCTACTTCAATCGCATCTGGTGGAGTAGGTGGTGCTGCCAACAGCAAGGTAGACCTCCCTTCTTCTTCGACCGCTCCTCCTACTTTCAAAGGCAAGAAGAGCGTTCCTAGAAAAACTGATGTCAAACCTAAGATACCTACCTTTGTCAAGGCTAAAACCTATATTCCCAAACCGCAGGCTAATCCTGAGAAGAGTAAGGAGTTAGTAAAATCTCATGTAGCTCATATCTTTCATAAATGCTCTGTGTGTGATGGTTTAGGTCACAAGGCTGCAGAATGCCTTTTGCGGTTCACACCCAATACCAGGAAGAGTAAACCTCCTTCTGTCAAACAGGTGTGGATCGTCAAAGGTTGCTAACCTCAGGACCCAGGGAATAATGGGGACCTTGTTTTAAATGTTTATCTTTCAGGTCCTCTACTTAATGGCTGGTCACTCTAAGGATAATAAATGGTATCTTGACAGTGGTTGCTCAAGACATATGACGGAGATAGATCATTACTTGAAGATGTCATTGAAGTAAGCGGTCCGTTTGTAACCTTTGGTGACAACAACAAAGGCAAAACCATTAGGTATGGTGTAATAAGGAGAGGAAACCTAACCATTGAGAAGGTTTCTCTTGTTGAAGGACTCAAGCACAACCTTCTTTCAATTTCTCAATTCTGCGACAAAGGAATGCTTTGCAACTTCACATCTTCAAATTGCTTTATCAAAGATAGCATTTTCGGAGTCACCCTACTCACCGGGATTCGTAAGAGTAATATTTACATTATCGATTTATATTCTGCAAGTAGTATTACTAATCTCTATTTTGTAGCTAAAAATGTGAGCGAAAATAGTTAGCTATGGCACAAGCGGTTGAGCCACTTGAACTTCAAGTATCTAGCAAAGATTGGAAGGGAAAACCTCGTTCGTGGTTTACCCAAATTGGCTGACCACCATCCAGAGAAATGCAGTGCATGTCAACTTGGTAAGCAAACTGCTTCGTCTTTCACCAGCAAGACCGCGCCCTTAACTGCAAGATGTTTACAACTACTTCACATAGATTTGTTTGGACCCGTCACCACTGCGAGCATTAGAGGAAATAGATATACTTTAGTGGTGGTGGATGATTATTCAAGATATACATGGGTTGAGATGATGATCACTAAGGACGATTGCTATGAAATCTTAACCTCACTCTTTAGACGGCTCCGGACTCAAAAAGAAGACGACATCGTTAGTTTGAGATCAGATAATGGAACAAAATTTAAGAATAACGGTGTTGCTCAGTATTGTGATGACCACGGGATTGATCACAATTTCTCAACTGCTGGTGTTCCACAACAAAATGGGATTGTGGAAAGAAAGAATAGGACGTTGATTGAGGCTGGAAAGGCTATGATTTCTGAAGCGAAGCTACCTCAATATTTTTGGGCTGAAGCAAGCAACACAGCATGCTTCATTCAGAACCGTTCCTTCATCAACAAGACCTATAACAAGACTCCATATGAGCTTTGGAGAGGAAGAACCCCCAATATTGCATTCTTCAAGATCTTTGGCTGCAAATGCTTTATCCTCTACAACGGAAGAGAAAATAGAGTAAATTCAGAGCCAAGGCCGATGAAGGTATTTTTGTTGGGTATGCTAAACATTCAAAATCTTTTCGTGTTTTCAATAAAACTAGTTTAAAGATAGTTGAGTCTGTCCATGCTACTTTTGATGAACATTCTCTCCTTGAGCCACATATGGCTCCAAATGTTGCTGATGATTTTGCTGAGCATAATGAAACGGGTGAATCCTCTAAAACTGCACCTGAACCTCAACCGCAAAATCCAGCACCCTCAACTGAAATTCCTCAGATCAAAATTATCAAATCGTACCTGAAATTCATTCTCCAGATGCAACCGCTAGGGAAGAAGAAGTTGTTGAAAATTCACCCATCCAGCTTATTGAACCTCTTCGTCAACTTACCTTTCATGACTTTACTGAAGGATCTAACGATGTTTCAATTGAAGATCTTCAGCAAACCTCAGTCCAACCAGACTTACCCCCGGAGGTTAGAGAAGTCAGCAGTCACCCTCTATCTAATGTAATTAGTGATCTATTTTCCGGTGTTCATATAAGGAGATCAAACTATGATGAGCATACATCCTTAATATCTCAAATTGAACCCAAGAAGATTGATGAAGCACTCCAAGATTCCAGTTGGGTCATTGCTATGCAAGAAGAACTCAACCATTTTAATAGATGCAAGGTTTGGACATTAGTACCTAGACCTCATGATCAAGGAGTGATAGGAACAAAGTGGGTGTTTAGGAATAAGATGGATGAGAATGGAAGTATCACTAGAAACAAAGCAAGGTTGGTTGCACAAGGATATAGGCAAGAGGAAGGAATCGACTACGATGAAACCTTTGCTCCAGTTGCAAGACTAGAAGTAATCAAAATGTTCCTTGCCTATGCCTCTTTCAAGCAGTTCAAGTTATATCAAATGGATGTGAAGAGTGCTTTCCTCAACGGTGAACTTCAAGAGACTGTGTATGTTGCCCAACCGCCTGGATTTGAAGACTCCAAATTTCCCAATCATGTCTATAAACTCCAGAAAGCTTTGTATGGACTCAAATAAGCTCCAAGGGCATGGTATGAGACTCAATCTAAATTTTTACTAGAAAAAGGATTTAAACGCGATAAAATTGATACAACTCTTTTTATTGCCAACTATAATAATCATTCCCTACTTGTTCAAATATATGTTGATGATATTATTTTTGGTTCTATTAATGAGTTATTTTGTAAGCGTTTTGAGAAGCTAATGAAAAGCAAGTTTGAGATGAGCATGATGGGAGAATTAACATTCTTCCTCGGGCTTCAAATCAAACAATGTGAAGAAGGAATCTTCCTCAGCCAAGCCAAATACACCAAGGAGTTGATAAAGAAGTTTGGACTAGAAAATGCAAAAGCATACGATACTCCAATGGCCACCGAAAATAAGCTAGATAAAGATCTAAAAGGTAAGAAGGTTGATCAAACCTTATATCGAGGTATGATTGGCTCATTACTTTACTTAACTGCTAGTAGGCCATATATCATGTTTAGTGTCTGTGTATGTGCTCGCTATCAAGCAGATCCTAGAGAAGCACATTTAATTGTAGTCAAGCGTATAATTCGCTATTTATCTTGAACAACTAACCTTAGACTTTGGTATTCCAAAGATTCGAATTTCAATCTCGTAGGTTACTCAGATGCAGATTATGCAGCTTGCACTATTGACAGAAAAAGCACTAGTGGTACTTGTCATTTCCTTGGGAATAGACTAGTTGCTTGGGCCAGCAAGAAGCAAGCATCAGTTTCAGTGTTAACCACAGAGGCTGAGTACATTGCTGCTGGAAGTTGTTGTTCTCAAATCCTTTGGATGAAGCAATAGTTGGTGGACTATGGAATTGATGAAGGAAATTTCCCAATAATATGTGACAGCACGTCAACAATTTCAGTCTCCAACAACCCTGTCATGCATTCCAAGACCAATCATATAGATATCAAGTATCATTTCCTCAAAGAACATGTGGAAAAGGGGAATATCCATCTAGAGTATGTGGGGACAGACAACCAGATTGCTGATATCCTCACCAAAGCTCTGGACTCCAAGAGGTTCTCATTCCTCAGAGGAGAAATGGGTATGCTAGAACTTAAATAAGTCCATACTTTTTATTTTCTAACATGTGTGCTAAGTATGTGGATTTTATGTTGAAATTCCTGTTGAGGTTTCAAACCTCATCCCTGTTGAAACTGCGTGTATACAAATCGCATGCAGTCATCCTTGCAGCCAACCGCCAATTCCAAACCGCTTGCTGCAACTTGACCTCATGTATCTCAACCGCGTTTCAACTTAGAGTAATTTCTGTTTATTTTCATTTCAATTCTTATTAAAAAAACTGTTCAAATTCTTTTATTCAATTTTTGGTCCTTATTTTGACATAAGGATATTTTTGCAAATGTTTTCCCATGATTTTTCAAAATTTAAATGCATTTAATGACATTTAATGCAAAAGAAACATTTACATCAAAACCCTCTTGTCAGTCGTCATTGGTAAGAGTGTAGAAGTTGAAAGGGTGCAACAGTTGGTAAAAACAATCATTTCTTCTGATCAACTGCCTGATCACCACCTATATATACCTGGTTTGGTGAAACCTATTGACCCTTCACTCTGTTCACTTCTGCAAAACGTACAATCTCTCTTACCAACTCACTTTCTCTCTCTATACTTCTCTCTTAAAAAACCCTCAATTTTCAAAATCTCCAAACTTAAACGGCTTCAAAAAGATAAAGAGCATCAACAGTAGCAAGAGCCCCAAAGAAGCCAGTCTTTGATATGGTAACAATTTCTAACCCTAAATCTTTCAATTTCTGAAAATTACCATGGATGAACTTGAAGGAAACCCTTCGTATGCCCTTACTGGTTTTTGCTTGATTTCGTGCTCAATTCTTAGTCATTTTCACTAATGTTTGTTGGGTTTTGTTCGAAATCATGCTTAGATTCATATTATGTTATTTATTTCATGATCAATGCATGTTTTGGGTACTGATTTTGGATTATTCAGTTTTCATTTTTCGAAATCCATTTTCATGTTCTTGCTATTTCTTGATGATTATGGGCAAAGTATGAATTTTTTTTGATATATTATTGATCTACTGCCCAATGTGATCATTTTGATATGCTATTTGTTCATTTTGGTTAAGTTTTTGATTATCTCTGTTCTTCATGTTCATATTGTTCCTCGTGTTCTTCATATGCTTTTCTGGAAAAGTTCTTATGTTTTGGATTCAATGATTTTCCATCATGTTTTCATACTTAGAATTTTTTTTGAAAATTTTTGGAATTCTCCTTGAATTTGAAACCGCATGCAATTCTTGTTTGAAACCGCTTGTTTAAAGACCGCTTACATTGTCAGTTTCAAACTACATGCCTTTTTGAAAGCTAAACCGCATGTTGGAACCGCCTTTTCAAAATCTTTTGAAACCGCATGCTGTTTATTCCCTTCATTTAGTTTTCTTGAGATTTTACTTAGTATATAGGCTGGAAACCAAGACCTTCCCCAACAGGCACTTCTTGAGAGTATGGGATAAATTTGGATTACAATGCCACGTAATAGTAATTTACTCTCAAATCTTCATGTTTGTCTTTCCTAAGCATTCATAGTTCACTTGGGGTTTGAAGTATTTCATTTCTAAAACCGAACCATTGCTGAACCGCATGGGTGCTCAAACTGTTTGTGAACTGTGAATACAAAAATGGATCTAACTTTTAATATTTTACCTTATAGGATCCTATCACCTTTATGCCTGGATGGGAGGTTAATGAGCTAGAATTAAGACATGATGCCCTTGGAAGGGAGTTGCTCAGGAAGCTGAAGGCATCTGGGATCCTGCCCCTCTTCACCAAAAAGCAGACCTTCACCATTCCATCTTTTGTTGATCAGTTCTATTCAACTGCCAAGCTTGAAATCAGACAAATAGATGATGGCCCAAGAGTTTCTTGCCTCACTGATGAAGTGGAAGGCCTAAAGATCTCTATTAACTACATCGACATCAGAAGCACCTACAACTTCAGAGTTCCCAATGCTCCTGAGTCAGTTGACCAAGCAATTCAAGATGCTGCTGCATTGGCAACTACTAAGGTTTCAACCATGGTGGGTCAGTACAAGAAGATCCCTAGGAAAGGGTTTGGTGAGCTGATGAGTCACCTAGGATATTTGGTGCGAAAATCAGTTTGTGGGAAGACTGGCAATCACAATAACTTTAAATCCCAACAATGGATGTATTGTTCTGCCATCTACAACGAGATCATGTTGCATTGGCCCAGGATCTTGTTCAGAGAGATCTGTGATAGTGTGGAAACTTATCAATCCAAGGGAAATGGTGTTGAGCAGAGATGGAGACCATTCTGCAAGATCCTGACCGCTCTCCTACTCAACTTTGACCATCTTGAAGACCTCAGAAAGAAAAATCCAGAGCTGATGGTGGAATGGGATAATGAAGAATCCTTGGGATTTCTAGTATGACATAACTTCAGGTATACAAATGGAGATGCTCTTTACAAAGCTCTCTATGATGCTGATACATACCCCAAGAGAGAGGAGTATGTTGCCATGAATCCTGAAACCGCAACTCAAGCGGTTAGTAAAGCAGTTCAGAGAGGAAGAAGACCAAGAGCGATCAGCTGAACCGCCTTTGAAGAGAACCAAGACCGCTCCTGCCTCCAAACTGCGTGCCGATGATGCTGGAACCAGTAAACCTAAGAAGCAGAAGAAGCCCATGAACTTAGTGGATAAAGATGATGATGAAGAAGAAAAAGATCCTACTATTCCAGATTTGGTTGCTTGATCCAAGAAGGCTAAGGATGTTATTGAAGATTTGACTCCTGAAGAGCAGATACAACACTTCAAGGACAAAATAGATAGATTGGAAAAGGAGCAAAAAGAGAGGCGTAATGCCAAAGGCAAGGGTAAATCTTCCTCACCCCCTCCTCAACCGCCTCCAGCATCCCAACCGTAACAACAAACTCAACCGCCTCCTCCTCCAAGTCCAACTCATATCCAATATCATATCCAATTCCCTATCCAATCACCCATCCATTAACCTAACCACTCTCCATCCAAATCTCCTTCTCACCCAAAACAAATGCACCAATTCAGGGGGAGACTCCAAAGAAAAGGAAGAAGATGCCAGCCAAGAAAAATTCGAAGAAGGGCAAACCTGTTGAACCTTAACCCTCACCTTCTCCCTCACCTCCATGAAAATCTCTTTCACCTTTATCATCCCAGTCCACATCACACTCCCCTTCTCATTCTAATTCCATACACTCCAACCAAACCCCCCTCATTCAAGTGCCTACCAACCGTGGACTTCCAAACCATCTATTGGCCAATCCGTTTCCACATCAATCCACCAAGAACCAACTCCTTCCCCTCCTCACTCAAACCGCGGCCAAACATCCCCTTTTGCCTCAAAATCTCCTTCACCTGCCAAATCTTCTACTCCTCCCATCTCACCTCAAATTCAAAAATCCCTTCCTCCTTCTGCTCACACTTCAAAAACAAATTCCCCATCAAAATACCCTCCTCAAAACATCCCCAGTCAAACTCAGAATACCCCTCCTCCAAACCAAACCGGCCCTGAAACTACCCAATTCCAACTGCCTCCTCTATTCCAAACCGCCCCTTCAACCTCAACCGCCCCTCCAACGAACTACTCCCAAATTCTTTCAACCCTTAACATAATCCAAAGCCAACTCATAATAAACCAAGGCCACGTTATAAAGCTAACCGCCTCAAATGCTTCCCTTCAAGCCTCCAACTCCTCCCTAGCTGATTCTAACCGCACCCTTCTAGCCAAGGTTGATGCTCAAGCTCTGGCAATGGCTACCCTTCAATCCAATTTGCTTGATGCCATTAAGGGGGAGAGATCACCTGTACTTCCTTCTACCTCCACGGATTAAACCGCTACTTCAGTCAAAACCACTGCTGAAGCATGTTTTCAATCTTTTAAGGAAGATCTGGCTAAGGGAGTTATCCAAGCTCTTGGAGAGTCAGTTTCAATGACTCAAATCAAGGAGATGCTCAATCAACTCTCAGATATCTTCATCTCCACCACCAACACTATCTTGGGATCCTTCATGACAGCTATCATAGATGCCATAGACGCCAGACCGCAATAATTAATTTCAGACCAAACCGCTGAAATAAAAACCGCTCTGAACTCCTTTCATGAAGAAATTCTAGAGCATATTGATTTGCTTAAAGGACAATCAAATGTTAATTTGGAGATTGTGGGAGATGCTCTAAAGGCCAAGATCAATGAAGTAAGAGATGAGTTCAACGACCGCTTGGATAATCTCAAGGAAGGATTTAACTCCAAGCTTGGCTCAGCAATCCATGACTTAAAAACTTCTTTGAAGGTTACTATAAATCTTGAGCCTATGGAAAATGCCATTGTCACCCAAACTGCTGCAATTCAAAATGAAATCCACACTTGCTTCAATTCCCTAAACTCCTCTTTCTATACCCTTATCAATGACCAAATTGAGCAAGTAAGAAGAAACTCTAGAGTAGTTGGTGAAGCAAATTTCAGGCTGGCTAATCAAGAAAATTCACTCAAGAAGCTGGACTCCACTCAAGTTTGAACCGCAGAAGAAATCAGAAGACTGAGGAAAGCTATGGCAACTGATCAATTTGGCCATGCTGGACCGCATCAAGCAGAGCATGAAGTGAATAAGCTTTCCCAGCGACCGCGTCAGCAATGAACCGCTCCTTTCTTGTAATTTCTTTTGCTGAACTCTTTTTGATTTAGACCGCGTTATCTTTGTATTCTTTTGGTCTATTTTTGCTTTTTGTAACCATGTATTTTGCTTTCCTACCCTTGTAAAATGTAACTTCAAAGGTAGTAATGAAAAATGCATCACTGGTTCCAAAACCTTGTTCATATGAAACTACTTGTTTGTAGAACAATGAAATCGCAATGGTTTAAAACCTCATTCAAATATTTTTCAACTAAAATCAAATTTTTGAAATGAAGTTTAAACATTCAGTTTAAACCACACTTTAAACTTAAACTCATATTTTTTAAGTGCACTGAATGCATTTTTATACTTTCAAGTTGTAAGTTTTTAATCTTTCATATAGTATAGAAATCTATGACTTAAGCTAGTATGTGCATTGACTTGGGACATGACTTATCATGTTTATTCTTATGGACATGTTTTTTGATGAGTGAAGATCTTCGGCTGGATTGGAGTGATGGCGGCAACAGAGGTTAAGGTTTTGGGATGGTTGCCAGAGAAAGGCCGGCGACGGGAACTGTTTTGGAGAGGGGAAGAATGAACCGGGACGAGAATTACGGTTTTGGAACCGGTGGAAGAAGCTTTCCGGCGGACTGAGAAAGTCAGGCGATGGAAAGGGGAAGGGGGTCAGTTGGAGTGCAAAAGGGTCTTGGTTTTGGCCGGAATTGGAGCTGATACCGGTGGAAGGGGGGAACGGGAAGGGTTTTGGTTTATGGAGGGAGTTAGGGTTAAAGGAAGAAGATGAAGGAGGAGAGGAGAATAAGGAGCGGTTGGTGAACAAGGAGGGGGTTTGCGATGGTAATGGAAAGGAGAACAGGGAGTGTAACGGAAGAGAAGAAGGAGAACTGGGAAAACGTTTCAAATTTTTTTATTTTCTTTTCTTTTTTTTTTTTTTTTTTCACTAGCTAACCCCTTGATTAATGGACATTTTCAATTGACCCCCTCTCCTCATTTTCTCAACAACCCCTCTATTTTTTTTTTTTATTATTTTTTCCATGGCCATGGATCAAACCATGGCCTCCCCATGATTTGCTGATGACAATGCTGACTTTTTCACCCCTTTGCTGTCCATGGCCATGGATCAAACCATGGCCTGCCCATGATTTGCGCAGTTCAATTTGCACCTTTTACTACCAATATAACTTCATGGCCATGATAATTTTCATGGGTAGGCCATGAAATGCTCAGATTCACTCCTCCTACACATCACAAACAAAAACATGTAAAATAGCACTGTTCCACGAAAATAATATTTTTTTTTTTAAAAAAACATTTAAATGAAAACAATAAGATCTAAACTAAGAAAACAAAGGAACAATTAATTTTTTTTTTATTAAAATAAAGGAACTACAAATTAAACTACTCACCTTGGGTTGCCTCCCAAGTAGCGCTTTTGTTTAAGGTCGTATAGCTAGACCGATGCCAAGGTTATCTTAACCTTCACCTTCCTTCCTTTTGCCCACTTCACCGTCTCGCGGGTCTTCACTTTCAGTTTTAGCCCCATAAATATTTCCATTGATATATGACCATTTAGGGTCCAAGGGAATTTTTGACTTTTATGTTTCTTGGCCTTCTTCTCTCGAGAGTCCTTTCCACTTTCTCCGTCTTCAAAGATGGGAGGGATCACCAAAATGATGGAGGATTCGTCATCGGCATTTTTCATGAGTAGAGGTTGGTGTTCATTCATACATGGCTTGTCGATCTTGGCGAGAATGACCATTTCTTCTTGAAATTCATTGCCCCGCATCTCACCATAAAGAGCAATCTCAATTTCATCAACTTGCTCATGCCATGATTTTTCCATAATTTCTCCCGTCTCCATACAACCCGAACTATCATACAATTGCACTTCACTAGAATTTTCATAGGAGGTTTCATAGACAAAATCCTCCATTTCATTTTCCAAAAGTGGCTCTTGTTGTAGTTCGTTCTCAAGTTCTTCATCGGAGTCTTCATAGACAAAGTTCCCCAATGAGTCCCCCAATAGTTGTTCTTTGGGTTGTGCATGGATTATGGTCGAATTTCGATTCCTCACTGCCTCTATCAATTTGTCCAAATCTTTCTCAAGTTTTTTCAGTGAAGCTTCTTGGTTCCCCATTCTTTGGTCCATGGCCACCTGATTTTGTTGCGAGGCCACAATAAAATATTGCAAAGTTTCCTCCACACTTGGCCTCACAGGCCCTTGTTGCTGCGGTTGTGGCATCGGTGATTGGTATTGTTGCTGAAAATGACCTTGCCCTTGATTTCCTCCCCATGAAAAGTTGGGATGATTCCTCCAACCCGGGTTGTAAGAGTAGGAAAATGAATCATTTTGCACTCTTGGTTGGAAAGAATTCATTGCGTTGGCTTTCTTGAGAAATTCTGGAAATTGACCTCGCAATGGACACCCCATAATATCATGGGTATTTAAGTTACAAATTAAGCAACTTTTGCCCAAAATACTCTCTCCTTGACTTCGACCTTGTACTTGACCTTGACCCGTCATCATCCCCTCTTGTGGATAATACTCAAAAGAATATGTCCCCGAAGGGCACTCATAAGAACCATGAGAATATAATCCACAATTTCCACACAACTCATAGATGTCATAGTTATACATCCTTGAGTTCATTTGAATGTTTAGTCGTCGGTCACCAAGTCCAGAGTTATTACCAATTGACCACAACAGCCATCTCTGCTACACTAAGTTAAAACAAAAATATATACAAAATAATATTCACAATAGCAAATAATTAAATCAACTTTAAAAGAAACGTGTCCCCGGCAACGGCGCCAAATTTTGACGAGTGTCGAAACGTCAAAAGTAAATTTCCGACTCAAACTACCTACAATTGATTTGTAGATAGGGTAAGTAGGGTCGAACCACCGAGACACGTATTCAAAGTAGAAAAAAATTATTGCTATGAAAAAGATTTAATAAAAACGAGGGTTTTGTTGTTTTAAAACTAATACTTTTGAAGAAATACTAAATTTGATAGAAGAGATTTTAACAATAAAACGGAATGAAATTTTCGGGATTGGTTTCACAATTATGCTCAAATTTCAATAATCATCAATCAAAGTATACTTGGGGTTCGTTCTTACAAAATTATGATTGGGACACTTAGGCGGGTGATTTGCAATCAAGTGCTTCCAACTAATCTATTCCCTTGGCCCGTTCGTAGATTAATTGGAAACCCATTGAGAATAGAAGAACATCAAGAACTACAATTCTTATGAATCGTTTGACGGGGATTCAACAAATTGTAATTATCAAGCAAAGACTAATTACAATTATGAATTTGGCGGTTCACAATTGAAATTCTAGATTATTCAAGAACACATATGGCATCAACATAAATATTCTAAAATTCAATTAAAAAGCTACTTGATAATCCCAAGTCCTACAATGATAATAATGAAAATAAAACTTAAAACATAAAATTGTTACCTCCAATCCAAGAATTAGAAGAATTAGCTATTCATGAAAAATAAAGAACACCCAAAAAATTCAAGAAGAAGAAATGCTATGGAAAAAAATGATACTAAGTTCATCAAAAAAACTGAAAAAAAAACAATAGTCTTTTTAAATTAGTGTTAATGCCCCTTAAAATTACCCACGAAATGGTTGTTAACATCTTCCTAGGCTTCACATTAATAATCACCATTAATTAGGCAGAATTAACTCATGTCCGTTCCACTCCTTGGCCCAACTTCCAGCATGTCTCAGCCAACTCTCTTCATGGCCCATTGGATCCTTCGGCCAGGCTTCTTCATGGCCGGCCAGCCTTGGCCCTTGTTTTGGTGTTTGGCCTTGTTTTTGGACCAATAGCATTCGTTTCGTCCCATAATTGCAACGTCGTTTTTTTTTCGCATTTTAGACATTATAAAAATTATGTTGCACTTTCCTTGAACTTCCATATTTTCACTTTGCCCGTTTTATCCTTGAACTTCCCAAGTGACACAAAATTACTTCTAATTTGCTCAATCTTCACTTGGACCCCTGAAACTAAATAAACACTAAAAATACCCATTAAAATACACAAAACTCAAGGATTAAGCAAAGAATAAGTTCATAAAGTATTAAATGGATGAGTGTAAAACTCATTCATCATTTTTACCAAGTACAATGTTTGCTTTTGTTATAGTAGGTAATGGCATCAATCAAATAGGGGGAGATTGTTGGGTATGCATACTTTAACCCTCCTAGATTATCTTAAGATTTGATTGATACCATAACCTCATATCTATTTTAAGGACTTTAGGACCCTATGTAATGAAGCTTAGACTTCAATTTTTTTTTTTTTTTTATCTAAGTCTATTTTATAGAATAGGTTAAATTAGGCTTGAAGACTTGCACAAGACTCATGGGATATGAGGTTGTAGTTCAAAAGTTTCAGACCGCACCATCAGAACCGCTTAGCAAACCGCTCCAAGCTAATTGCTCTGTGGAATTCCTTATTTGAATCCACTCTTGAACAACCATGTGCAAACCGCCTTAGTGAACCGCACTTGCAAACTGCATTGCAGTTCCAATTTTGAGCACTATGGAACTTCCTCACTGGTGAAACCGCTCTTGTCTAAACCGCTTCACACCAAACCGTTCCAATGATTGAAGACTTGAAGTGAACCACTTATTTATGACTGTTGGAATCCCCGTCAGCAATGACAAAAGTCAACCACCAAATCTTGTCACGTGACTAAGTACCAGACAAGATCTGCAAGGATCTTGAAAAGGTGACAGATGTCCTAACTACCTTATTTGCAGCTGGAGTCTTATCAGCTTTACCTGCAACTGTTGTACCAAAGGACAAAAGTGGATATTAGTGGACCAATCAGAAAGCACCAGTACAGTCCTTGCAACAGTTGTGTCCAACGGCTATATCCTTGGTTCTCGGGTATAAATACCCCTAATCTTTAACACTTGAAGATTGCTTGAAAAATTGAAATTGTTGTGAGTTCATACGAAGTTGAAGCTTTGCCCATAAAATTTTCAGTCCTTTGAATCTTCATCTTCCTACTTCAAGAAACATTTTCCCAGCCCAGAAATCAAGCCTTATACACATCAAGAATCATTGTGCTCTACATCTCTTAGATTCAAAGAGCCTTTATCTTGCATACATACACACACCTCACTTATTTAATCACATAGATTATTTATTTGAGATACACCTGTTATAGTCTAGGATTTGATCTTCATAGAATAGATTTTAAATCTGAGTATTGTACTACTTTGTAATCTCTCATACTCAATATAAAATCACTCTTAGAAAATCCAAGACTAACCATCTTGGTAGTGGACGTAAATCGTTTAACGATTGAAGCACTCCAAATATTGTGTTCTTATATTTCTGTATTTTATTTATTGTGCTTACTAATTATCTATCTTTATCTCTGTTTGATCTTATATACAGTTATTCATTATTGTGAATTGTGTTTGAAGTTAATTTTGTCAAACCTCACTTTTCAGTTTTATAACTGCACTGAAAACCGCTTACCAAAACCGCTCCTCTAAACCGCTTTGTAACTCTAAATATTCCGCTGTGTATTTTGCAATACTTCTTACAGTTTCTGACACACTTCAAGCAGTTTTGTAAGCAAGAGGTTGAGTTTTAAAAAGAGGGCAAAAAATTTGTAGCATATATTCATCCCCCCTCTAGCTGTTTTTCTCCCTTGTTGCCACCTTTGGGACCAACACAAATCAAGACCCAATTCTGAATATACTTATCTGTCTGAAGATTCACCTGTTTGGGCTTCGAACCTGTGGGGAAAAATGTTAGAAAATAAAGGCTTACCTGTCCGGTCCTTCGCATCCTGTTGGCTTTGTGTTGATTCACCTATAAAGGATCCGAATCGGGCTCTTGATGAGATGACGGTCCATATGGTATGCAACCGGGCTTTTCGATGACGATTCACCTGTCAGAGCGCTGAATCGGGCTTTTTGATGACGATACACATGTCGGGGCGCTGAACCGGGCCTTTGATGACGATTCACCTATCGGGGGGCTGAATCGGGCTTTTTGATGACGATTCACCTGTCGGGGCGCTGAATCGGGCTTTTGATGATGATTCACCTGTCGGGGCGCTGAACTGGGCTTTTTGTGATGATTCACCTGTCAGGGCGCTGAACCGAGATTTTGATGAAGTGGTTTACTGTTTTCGACCAACCAAAAGATAATTCGCCTAGTTGGGTTCCGAATTATGCGGGATGAATTGATCTTTGGACCAATCATTTTAGGCGACTTTGGCATTTTATCGGGCGATTATGTGCACGCCACGGTCGGCTCGTTTCGTGACTTGAGGTACCGATTTTTTCACTTTTCCTGTCGTTTATTTGCACATTTCATTTGCTTTGTACTGAATCCTGCTTTGTTTTCTTGTACAGATTTGGGGGTATGTCGTCTTCTCTTTACACAAGTTCGAGCTGAATGAGCGTGGGGCTCAGTTTCCAGATATCAAGAGATGGAGCCACTCCAACCGCACTGTGGATAAGGAGGATGGTGAATATTGGACCCTGATCATTGAGGAGGCGTGGGCTTTGCTGAACAGTTTCAGCTTTGAGCAATAGGGCTTGTATCCGTGTACCTTGCTGGAGAACAAGGTTCATGGCGCATGGGCCGTCACTGATACGCAGAGGACCTTGGTATCGCTTGAGGGGGATAACATGTATTTGGGTGAGAGAGTCTTCCCTTAGCATGGCCGGGGTTCACTCACTCGGAGAGTACCCGAGGATCCGCCCCGGGAGATGCACCCTACCTTTCCTATTCCTGCTCATATGTATGCCAACTATGTAAATGGGTATGAGGTAGAGTACTGCAAGGTCCGAGGGGATTCGTATGAGCAGTTTCTGCCTTGTCTGATGGGTCCCCTTGTGGTGGGTGGTAGGCAGCCACATGCCCATGCTTCTACTTCTGCTTCTGGCTCATCAGCCCCAGGCTCTTCTTCCCAGTTTGTGGGTCTCGTGCCTTTCGTACCAGATTATGGTCCTCCGAGCTACTCGTATATGATGGGAGGCATGGAGATAATGGGCTCTATCCCTATCACGAATCAGATTCCTGCGGGTTATTGCCTCCCTCCTAACGTCTCTTCGGTAAGGCTGATGCATTTCTTCTGCTTATACTGTTTTTCGTGTTGTCCATATATGTGTATATGTCCGATTTTTTCTGAATATTTTTCTTTTGTTGACAGATCACCATGTCCACGGCATATTATAACCGCGGGGCGAGCAGGATGGTCGGATTAATGGCCCTGGTGTCGGACCTCTCCGAGAAGCTGTTTTATAAAGCGGCTTCGGCAGTGTCGATGATTGCCTCTGAGTGACCCCTACTTGCGGAGTCAAGAGATCGAGGAGGGAAGGTAGCCCCAGCGACGGTGACGATGGCGGCGCTGATAGCTCGGGAGACAGGATAGCATAGGCCCCCTTACTGCCCTATTATTTCTTGAAACTTGTATAAAATTTGTAAATATTGGCCGGGTTGGCCCGATCATCTTTTCTTTCTTTCTGTACCTGTTAGCACACAGATTGCATAACAACAAGTATTTTCTTATTTCCTAATCTTAGTTCTAATTAGTTTTAGCTTTCTCGACTTCCGTGGTGATATTCACGAGGAATGAAATGGCCAATCTGGTCAAGCTTTTGGGCATGGTTTTGGCATATATACTGTGTATGAGGAACACATTTGCAAGTTTCGAGACTTGTTTCGGCAAGTCGGGGGCTAGATTGCTTATTTATGCAGAAGTTCTGCAGAATTTATAGAAGGGTTGTCTCGCACGAGACAAGGTGTCTCGCGCGATACACGCTTCCCAGACAAGAGTTCTCTTCCTTTTCAAATAGGATTCTGTCAAGTTTTCCCTTTATAAACACATGTAGTCCGGTCAAATACTACATTCAAGCCTCTAAAACTCTAGAGATACTTTGTTAGGATCAAATTCTTGTTTTCTTCTTCAACCCTTTGATCCATGGCTTCCAAGGAAATCACCCCAACGTCTATGATTGTTGATGGTTTTTCTTTGCCTCCCGATGCAATCCAAGCTTTCAAGCAGGCATCAAGGAGATTTGCGAGATCGTTTCACAATCGGGCTCGTAATCGATTTATTGAGGAATTTGGATTTAGAATCCTCTTTACCTTAAAGAACCTCCAACCGGATTGGAATCTTCTGCAGGGAGCTGCTAGATTTTGGGATCCTTCTCTTCATCTCTTTAATTTCTCTCTTAATGAGATGGTACCCACCGTAGAGGAATTCACCATCATCTTGGATATGCCTTTGACTGGTGAGATTGCTATTCCTAAGTATGATAAGAATCATTCGGAGGCTTTGAACGAATTATTGGGGATTCCCCTTGATATTTATTATGATTTGGTTCACCGCCGGTGGGTGGATTGTTCTTCTTTTCCCGAACGCTTTGGGGGAGATTCGGATGATGAGGCCTTCCATATTTACAAACGGAATTTCTTGGCCCTTTCTCTTTTCGGAGATGTATTGTTCACATGCAGGGGTGGCATGGTTGACTCCCAATTGGTGGAAATTGTTCTGCAGGCTAGGGTACGTTCTAGGAACATCCTTCCTTTAGTATTAGGTGAGAACCTTCATAGTCTTGATGAGCTGCATAGGACCAGTGTCATGACTCAAGGGAGTCCTCTCTTATTGACTATCTGGCTTAGGGAACATCTCAAATGGGTAGCCCCTCCGCTGGAATATTTTCCTTTTATGTATCACATGAGGAAGCTGTTGATCAAGGATCTTTCGGAAGATGAGTGGGCTCGGTTGATTGCAAAGGTCACTACCACGGATATTATTTGGTGCCCACCATTTTGGAGGTTGAACAAGTATGTTGCCAATACCAGGGGTTTTGACAGAGTCGTGCTTCCGAGTTTGCAAGATTCCTCTTTCTATTTTCCCAAGCGGGTGCTTCGTCAATTAGGTCAACAACAGGATACTTTTATTTCTGAAGGAGCCTCTCGTGAAGTATCCTACATTGGTCCCGAGTTTGCAAGGGTGCTAGCTCAAGCTTGGGGTGAAGGGACCAGCCGAGATCATTGGACGAACCTTTGAAGTTTTGATGTAAGCATTTTCTTATCGGATAAGTACTTGGATTGGTTCCTCCATAGTGGTAACCCAAATGCGGAGAAGATTGATGAGATACGACGTTCGCTGTTAGGAGACTCTTTTGTGATGAGCAGTATTTTGAGAAGGAGCGAGGCTCAATCGGATCCTGCTAATGTACGAACTGATCCAACCCAAGATTTCCTTGATGGGGATTGGTATGAAAGAAGAGGTACCGATCTTCCCGGAAAGATGCAAGCTTTGGATAGGCCCGATGTCTTCAAGAGGCTTTTAGAATATGTTTTCACCCGCCTTAATGGATATTCTGCTTTGAAGGGTTTGAATCACAAGAGAGATCGAGATGATGGTAGTGATCATGTTTGCCAGCCTACAAAGTCAATGTAAGGCTAGATTCTAGAGAGTACCAAGAGATTGCTTTGATAGATCAATAGTTTAAATTTTAGTATTTTTTTTTCAAGATTCTTAGCTTAGCGAATTTGTCGTTGTCGTTAGGATTTCCCTTTTGTTATTTGCAAATGCATTCAATTAATACAATGACAAAATTTGATTTTATTATATGATTAGACCGAACCCGAAGGCTGCCTACGTTCCTCTTTTACAACAATTAAATAAGAGGCTCAGGTCGACGTAGTTCATTATTTAGAGAAATTGGACAAAAATTCGATTTCTGACTGAGGGCTAGTTTCGCGCGAGACAAGACCTTCTTTTTTTGATGCACACCCTGGCTTTTGCTAAACCGCCTTTTCCAGGTTTTCAATCTAGCGGTTTCTTTTCTTGTGTGAGCTCTAATTTTTGCCTAGGCCATCCCTTTTTTTGGGATTTTTAACCTAGCGAGCGATTTTTTTTCAGAGGCCAAGTCACACGAAGTACTTCTTGAGCTTGTCCATATTGACCGGCTTTGGTAGTTGATCTCCATCTAAATCTACCAGCTGAAGGGCTCCCCCAGAGAATATCTTCATTACGATGTAGGGTCTTATCCATCTTGGATCGGGGGTGTTCGCGGAGAACTAGGTCGCCTACTCTTATATTCCTTGTTTTGACCTTTTTATTGAAAGCTCTTATCATTCTCCTTTGGTAGGCTTGAGTATGCTCAGCTGCTCTCAGTCTTATTTCTTCTAGCAGGGCTAGCTCTTCGTATCTGTTTTCCAACCAGTCGACTTTGTTCACTTGGTTTTCTAGGAGAACCCTTAGTGAAGTTATCTCCAATTCTATAGGTAGAACGGCTTCCATTCCGTATGCAAGTGCGTATGGAGTTTCGCCGGTAGCTGTTCGGACCGAGGTGCAGTACCCCCAAAGTGCAAAGGGTAGTTTTTCGGGCCAATCCTTTCCAGTGACTGCCATTTTCCTGATGATAGTTTCGATCGTTTTGTTTGCGGCTTCAAATGCTCCATTCGTTTGAGGCCTGTAGGGGGAGTAGTTGTGCCTTACGATCTTATATTCTGTCAAGAGACGGTCGGTTTCTTTCTCAAAGTGGGAGCCATTATCAGATATCATCTCTTGTGGCACCCCATATCGGCAAATGATGTTGTGCTTGATAAACTCTGCTACCTTTCTGGCATTCAAGTCTTTGTAGGAGGCGGCCTCGATCCATTTAGTGAAATAGTCGATGGCTACTAGTACGAAGCTGTACCCGTTGGTTCCTGTGGGTGTGGCCTTTCTAATCACATCTATGCCCCATGTAGAGAAGGGCCAAGGGGATGTCATAGAGTACAGTAAGGAAGGCGGTGCAGGCTGAAGGTTAGGGTGTATCTGACACTTATGACATTTCTTGACCATGTTGGTGCAGTCATCTTCCATGGTTAACCAAAAGTATCCTTGTCTGATGATCTTCTTGGCGAGCATGTTTTTGCTCATGTGGGTTCCGCACACTCCTTGATGGACATGGTCCATTATCTCTTGGGCCTCTTCTTCGGTGGCATAGAAGAGGTTCCTTTTGGAGTACTTTTTGAACAAGCGATCAACAATGATGACGTAATTAGCTGCTAATCTTTTAAGGGCAACCTGAGTTTTCTTATCGGCCTCAGGCGGGAAGGTTCCATCCAGGATGAAATGCCAAATGTCATAGTACCAAGGTTTCTTATCGGAATCATCGATGGTGGCACATTCAGATAGCTACTTATCCTTGTAGTCATGGAGGTCTATGATGGCGCATTAGGCAGGAGTTGCTCGCCGAGTTACTTTGAAGGGTTTTACTGCTTTTCCTGCAGGGATTTCGACCAAGGAAGCAAGCGTAGCCAATGCATCTGCAAACTGGTTTTTGTCTCTGGGGAGGTAATGGAATGAGACATCTTGGAATTGTTGCACCAAATCTTGGAGGTGTGCATTGTATCTTTGAAGGGTTGGATCTTAGATCCCCCACTTCTTCCGTGTCTGATAGATGATCAGTTGAGAATCTCCATATACCTTGAGTTCAGTCACATTGTGTTCTAGGGCTGCTTCGAGTCCTGCTATACAAGCTTCATTTTCGACAGTGTTATTAGTGGTGTTAAAGTCGAGGCATATTGCTAGAGGAGTATAGATGTCGTCGGGATCTACCAAAAATATTCTGATGCCATAACCTTTCTTGTTGGCTGCGCCATCGAAAAATAATTGCCACTTATTTTCATCCTCTATACTCATGATGTCTTCATCAGGGAATCGTGGGTCTTCCCCCTTCACTTTGTCACAAGGAAATTCGGCTAACTGATCTGTGAATATACTCCCCCTGACGGATTTCTGAGTGACGTAAGTGATATCTTACCCCGCGAGCATGAAATATTTGGCCAGGCGCGAAGACAAATCAGATTTGTCAAGGATGTACTTCAGAAGATCCATTAGTGCGACAAATCAGATTTGTCAAGGATGTACTTCAGAAGATCCATTAGTGCAATGAGGCGAACTGGAAAGGCTTCCATATAGTGTTTCAGCCTCCATGTTACCCTGACGAGAGAAACACAAGATTTATCGAGTGGAGAGTAGTTGACTTCACTGCCCTGGAATCAACGACTGACAAAGTAAATTGCATTTTCTGTGTGGGAATCTGGCTGTTCTTGAGCAAGAATAGCCCCCAGTGCATTGTCACTAATCGTGAGATAGAGTTTCAAGGGTTTCTCCTTGTGCGGTGGAACCAGGATGAGTGGGGAAGTTAAGTAGTGCTTAACTTCCTCGAATGCTTCTTGACATTCCTTGGTCCATTCTTGTGGTGCGTTTTTCTCAAGTAGCTTGAAGATATGATCGCACATTGTAGTCAGTTGATTGATGAATCGACTGATGTATTGGAGTATGCCCATTAATCCTTTCACCTCTTTCTGTGTTCTAGGCGGAGGCATGTTTGTGATAGACTTTATCTTGGCGGGGTCTGCTTCAATGCCACGTTCGATGACCATGTATCCCAAAATCTTTCCTTTGACCACCCCAAATGAGCATTTTGTGGGGTTGAGCCTCATCTTGTGTTGCCTCAGTCTATTGAAGAATTTTCTGAGATCTATGAAGTGCTGACCATCTGTCCCTCTGGAGTGAATAATCATGTCGTCCATGTATACCTCTATTTCTTTGTGGATCATATCATGGAATAGTTTCGTGACTGCCCTCTGATAAGTAGCCCCTGTGTTCTCTAGACCAAACGGCATGACCGTATAACAAAACATTTCCCAAGGTGTGGTGAATGCTGTTTTGTGTTGGTCTTCTTCTGCCATGAGGATTTGGTTGTATCCTGCGAAACCATCCACGAATGAGCAAAATTTGTAAGTTGCGGTAGCATCAACCAACATGTCTAGGTTTGGCAATGGAAAGTCATCTTTAGGGGATGCTTTATTCAGGTCTCTGAAGTCAACACAAACTCGTATCTTCCCATTTGCTTTGGCTACTTGTACTGTATTGGATAGCCATTCCGAGTATTCGATTACCTTGATAAATCCTACATTCAGGAGCTTCATTATCTCTTCTTTCACATACATCGACCATTTGGCCTTAATCTTGCGCAATTTCTGTTTGACTGGTTTGGCATTTAGGTAGCAGCGGTATTTTGTGTTTCACGAACGATTGATTTAACCCTGGCATATTTTTGTAGGACCAAGCGAAGACATTGACATATTCTCTGAGGAGCTGCGTTAAGGTTTCTCTGTCTTCCCCCTTGAAGAAGCTGCCGATCTTGGTTTCTCTGGGGTCTTCTGTCATCCCGAGATTAACCGTTTGCATTTCCTTATTGTCAACAGGGCCATTCTTTCCACAACGACCTACTTGCTTTGCTAATTATTTTAAGATTTGTTCATTTTCTTGATCTATCTCATCATATGATTCATTATTAACTAGTTCGTTATATTTATTATTATTAGTTAATTCATCATTCGTGATGTCAGCAATCTCAGGGTACTCGGAAAGATCAAAGTTTTCATTAAGGAAGTAGGGGAATACATGCTCTGTCACCGCCTAAAATTCCTCTTGAGTGAGTTCATTAGAGGCGGAGCCTGACTCTAAAGTGAAAGTTACAAGGCCTATCTTCCTGCGGGTATGGGGAGTACAACCAAGCTCTTTGATCATGAAGTCTTCATCAATAACTGGTCCTCTGGTGATGTGCCAGCTTAGAATTGGTTCATCACATTTCTGGATTAGCTTCGTGTAATCAATAGTTGGAGCGTCCCCCTTGGACATTGTATGGATCTGGCTATCTTCTAGTCGGCACAGATTCTTAAATTGTCACATCATGTCCTCTCCCAACGCAAAGTCCCATTCGTTGATCACTTCTTCTTTCGTACCCCATAGATCTTTAAGGATTAGTAGGACGGGTTCTGTTTCATCTGAAGAAGCGTCGCAGTCGTTGAAAATTTCGAAGCCCGGATGGAGCTTTCCTTCATCGTCAGTCCATGGTTCTGGAAAGATAAAGTATGGGATGTATTCCCTTTCTCGAATGAAATAGCCATTGAGCGTATTCCAGTATGGTTCGAGGTTGTGGCCCTTGGTCCTTGGGTTATTGTGACCTCTGTACTCAGTTCCTTCCAACTTGCTTTAAGTAAGGGTGGTACACTCTTCTTCTTTCATCATAAATGGTAAGGATATATCCTAAACCATGTTTAGTGTGCGGTGGGGGAACAGGCGGTGGCTCTATTACCCCTTGCAAGTATTTGCCAAGTCCCAAGCCAGGAAAGTACCCCTTTGCTTGCATCATTCTCAAAATAGGAAGGTTTCCAGAAAACCAAAGTGCTTTAGAGTAGTCATTCTCGTTGCAAGTCTAGATAACGTTTATGGTGCTATCCTTTTCAATTTCGAAACCACTGAACAAGTAATCGGAAGTGCTATGTTGTAGACAAGAAGAGATACTGACTAAACTATTATTACGAAAAACTGATACTCTTGTCCACAAAATGGGATTTTTAGACAAGTAGTATCTAAATTGAAACTAAACTACCATTTGTCTTTCTTGCGAGTAAAAGTAAACGACTAAAAAGAATCAATACTCTCATTGTTCTAACTCTTCCAAACTATGCCGCTGCTAGGGGCAACTCTGATGGTGCCGTTGTCAATCAAATCTTGGACTGCATTCTTCAAATTTGAGCAATCATCCGTATGGTGGCCATAACACTGATGATAATAGCAATAAAGGTGTGGAGCTCGTCCTTCCCTCTTAGGCTGGTAACCCTCCATTGGGCCTATCTTCCCGTCTTTGTGGAGGCTTCTGAAAAGCTTACAGAGCGAGATTCTTCCGATGTCGGTGTAGGTCCTTCCCCTTCTTGGTTTAGTCAATTGAGCATAGAGGTCTCGGATGCGGTCCTCATAATATTGCACATATGTGTTGTGCTGGAAACGGTAGTCTTCTTCCATCTGTTCTTTAAGATCACGATAGAGAGTACTGATGCAGTATTTAACTCTTTCATCAACATCATCCTCTATATGAGCTTCAAGTGCATTGCATTTCACCACTTTGTTCTACATTATGCTCTCAGGCTTGAAAAGAACTCGACCTTGAGCCCGCTCCCACATAAGAAAAAAGTCTCTTACCTAGTAATTGAAACGTCACTTTTCTTCCTTATTGTAGCTCGTATCAGCTCTCTCTTTTCAACAACTTGTTCACGTATCAGCTTCGTCTTCTTAGCTATGCGTGCAACAATAAATACAACGGGAGTATTGATAGCCCCAATATAAAATTTCTTTGCAATACACAAGGAAATAATTGCTTTCTCCTTCTTTCTAGCATGAAACCCTTTATCTCCCAATGAGCATAAATTAATTTTGACACCATCTTTCATAAACTTATCAAAATATCCTGCCTACTATTGAGTTGAATTAACGTCAAAATGCCCAGGTTTACCAAGTACATATCAACAACTTCGCACAAAATCACATCCTTTTATCTACCAATGAAAAAAAGGAATGATACATTGCTCAGTTACCTTAATTTTGCCGCTTGCATTAATCCAACCAATCTCTATTAAATTAATAATATCAAAAGTTATGTTTCTCAAAACCCTAGCAACTATTTATACACCAACTAAAATAATAAATTCTAAGGAAATACTTGAAAAATAAATACCAAAATAACCCTACTTAATTGTTTCAAAACCAGCAAGGAAAAGAAATAAAAAATGTCAAACTCGTCGGCAAGGTCATGCCCTAATTCTGCACGGTAGTGCAAAAATGTTCCACAAATATCTCTCAGTCACACGATCGAGTAGCTGATCTAGCACGGTCATGTCCTCACCTTCTGCTCCTGGTTGGTCTGGCTTGAGCTTCCTTGCTACCCCATTCCATCCTAAACCTTGTTCCGGTCGTGGTCCACCAACCACTTAGTTCTACATCACTCACTCATTTCCCTCGACCCCTCAACAACATCAGCCACTTGAGGCTCACGTGGGTCATTCGACCCTCTTGATTTTTAAGTTATGTCTTTTTTACTACCTTTAAATTTAGAAAAATAACAATTTTACCACTAAAAATTAAATTTTTTTGACCCCCTTAAATTTTGGAAAAAATAGCACTATAACATAATTTTGACCCCCCCTTTAAACAATTTCCTGACTTCGACACTCTCAGCATCATCATCAATGCCGAAGTTTCCTTCTCCTCCCCATTTCAAAATCAAGATCGTAGATCTAAAAATCTACCCAAACGTTTTGAATTTCTTTTGAATATGTGAGTGGGTGTAACATTTTGGTGCCTTTTTTTTTTTTTTTTTTTTTTTTTTTTTTTTTTCAAGTCTGTGATTTTAAATGGGTTTTGATGGTTTTTTTTTTTTTTGTTTAACTAAAAAATGAATTGTATTCACAAGTGAAAAATAGACGGCCCTCCAAAAAGGATTGAAAGCTCATCCAATAAATGAAGAATATTATCATACAACATTGCATGAACACAAATGAATTCACTTCGAACACAGTCTTATTCAATCGAAACCTTAGAATTCATGGCAAAGCATCATAAGATTCAAACGCCTCACCATTATCTAAACGAATACAACCTTGAATTTAACTCAATTGTACATAAACAAACACTCCATGATCATCCCGAACATTATCTTAGGATGCACAGATTCTCCCAAGTAAAACCTGAATCTAACTAAAGATTTAAGTTACAAATGTAAAAAAATAATTTTGGTTTTTTCAAAGAAAAACTATATCAGCATAGTTTAATATTTTACATTTTTTTGTATTTCTTAGTTGTAGTTTCAGGATTTTTCCTAAATGTTCTTCCTATTTTGGCCCTAAAAATATCACATTCATCATCACATATCTATTTAACTGATTAAAAATGAATGTTATTACAACAAAAAAATTAATGACATACTTGTTTTGCAAGTTTAGGTGTCGAATCCATAAAATAAATGCCAACAATTTGGATATATATACTCCCTCCATCTCTGTCGAGTGGATGTTTATTTTCTTTTTGGTCCGTCCCAGTCCAATGGAGATTGTCCAAAATGGAAGGGAATCTTTACTATTTTTCCCGCTCATTCTCTCTCCTATTTTACTTTTACACTCACAACACCAATCAAATCACTATTTCTCCCACTCATTCTCTCTTCTATTTAATTTTTCATACTCACAACATTTTCTTCCATTTTTTATCTTTCTTACTTTTTCTTAATCTGTGTGCCCAAATTTTTGATATCCACTTGGCGGGAACGGGAGTATATTTTTTCATTTTTCCTTTGGGTTAAATAGCATGAATCAAACCCATACAATGAAAATCACTTTTGGGCCGAGTAATAGTAGTAGACTAGTGGTCAAATGAAGCCCAGTGTTTAACATTGTCGGCCCATCTTTAATTCTCTTCTGTTGAACACTTTTTCTCTCGTCTCAACTGCCGATAAAATACAGTCCCTGTCTCTTCTTCTGCTGCTGCTTCTGCTTCTTCTTCTACACCTTGTTCAAACTCTTGTCACACGCTGACCTGTTTGATTAACACCTGGGGCAAATTCAATAAAATTTGTATCTGGGTGTGTGTGATTTTGTTTAAAATTTGAAGGGTATGGAAAAGCTTGGCGCAATTTCATCGTCCCAGAAGTTAGTTTTGGGTTGCAGTGGTAGTCGGAGAGATATCATTACAATCGCCAATAAACCCTTATTTGTACAGTTTGGAATTTCTTCGACGAGGAGGAGTGTCGGCGGACCCACCAAGGCCACTTCAATTTCTGCTCTCTCCCGCCCTCACTCTCAAAATCGAATTTTATCTATCCGGGAATCAAATGGTACTCTTTCTCTCTTGCTCTAAGATGTATTTGTGGGTTTATTTTATACATTTTTGCATGATAATTTCATCTTCAGCTATTTGGGGATTTTTATTCTCTTTTGTTGAGTAAAGTTATTCATATTTAGTAATTTTAATAAAGGAACCTTGATTTGTCTCCTTAAGGTGGTGGATTCATGTTAGTGATTGATTTAGACAACTTTATTTGAAGAGAAAACAAATTACTTGTTCTACCTAGATGCAATTGCGGAGGTTCTGAAACCAGTCTTTTAGAGCTGACGAATTCAGTCAACTTAACCTTGTCACAATTACTCGGTCCAGTTCTGACTTCATACATGACTTCTTACCTTTTGCCATTTGGTAGCTGTAAAATTTAAACCCCAGCTGCTTTCACTCTACCTATGTCAATCCTATTTAACTGCTTACATTTGGCAAAAAAAGTTTCATCAAGTTTCTTTTATACTAATTAAAGAACCAATAAAACACAATTGAAATTAAAGCTCCGGATAAAAATTCGAGTACGAAAACATTAATTAAAAATCTATTGCTTAACAAATAAATCACTTATTACAGCATCACATTGCAATCTCTTCCAATAACAATTCTTTGCAATAACTCATTATATTTCTTCTTCAAAAAAAAAAAAGGAAGAAAAAGAAAGAAAAGGAACAAAATACTTTAACAAACATGAGATCAGAAAACAAAAGAAAATACACCAAAATGTGAGCTAAGTTACACTCCTTCCGGCCAAGAATAATAGGCCCATGCTCCATTTTGGTTTGTCCCAAAATAATAGTCCCATTCTAGATAAGGCAACGATATTTAGTGCATAGCAAAAATGTACATGTAAGTGAAGCACCATCCGTAAAATGCATGCCATGTACAATGGGACAATATTTTTGGGATGGAGATAGCATAACATCAACCATATTATTTCTGTGACGATCTACATTAAGCCCGTTGAATAAATGAGGGAGATCGTGAAAGTTTATTAGTATCTTATCAGTCATAGGTCATCCCCTTATACTTACAGATGAACTAAGAATTTAGTGCAGGATTAGGCTTTAGTGTAGCTCTAGGCTCGGTGGATAGAATTTAGGCGCGGACGCGCGGTTGCTTATGTTCACTATCAGTGTTTCATCGCACCCCCTCGGTCCCATAACAAGCATCCTAATCCATTTGGACACGCTGATTAAGGTACTCTTTTTCTTCCATAATTTCTCCTTCAGTTGATAATTAAGCTAGTTTGCAACACCAATGCTGATGTAGTGCCGTAGTGGTTATGAATGAATTTGAGGGTCTAGCCTTTATCACAAGAAGATATTGCTTGATGGTTGAATGAAAAGTTAATCTCGATGATTTCATTGTTTAAATTTTCAGTTTTTGGAATAAAGAAAGACAAATTGCTACAATGACTAGAATGTAGAACAGGTATGAGCGATACTCAACCGCTGAAAGCGTTGATCGTTCTGTCATTGTCCACTGAGATTCCATTGCCACTTCTCTTTCACTTTTTGGTTCTTTTTATAATGGCTGATGTTGCTGTTGCTGTAATAAGTTGTTGTTCACATTACTATAGATGTATTTCGTCCGTTACCTTTTTTCTTTTGGCTTTGTTGGTGGTCAATTTGTACTGGTCATGATATTTTGTGCTAGTATTTGCTTCTTACCTCGTTATTTCTTTGTATAGGGAAGGAATGCTTTGCACGCATTACTTCTTTAGGCGGTAAACAAACACCTTCGGTTGCTGTCGACACACAACTTTCACCACCACCTCCGTCTTCTCATGTGTAATTATTTTCTCTTTATAAAGTTATTTTTTAGCTTTACTGATGATTCAGATTTATTACTCCCTCTGTCCCAAAATGAATGTCCATTTTTTTTTTCGAATTTGCTCTTGATCAAGAGCAAATTTGAATTTTCTTGGATATTCATTTTGGGATGGAGGGAGTATCTGTTTTATAGACCGATTTTTACGTTTGTGCTTGATTCTTGGTTGTTTGCAGAGGCTCACCTCTCTTTTGGGTTGGAGTTGGTGTTGGACTGTCGGTACTTTTTTCATCGGTGAGAACGGGCATCCCTTGTTCTTTGGTCAATAGAAGTTTCAATTCTTATATGTAATCTTTACTCTCCTTGTGATATATTTGTCTGACCATTTGAATTACATGGCAGGTGGCTACATATTTAAAGGTGAGTCTCTTTTTCACAAGGTATGCATTGATCTTGTCGGTAAGGTATTTGTGCGCCTTGCGATATCATTCTTTAATTTTCTGAATTTAATGGTTTCTAAACATGCAAGGCTACCGGAGGTATTCTCTTACTGTTTGTCATTGGGGCAATATAACTAAATATGGACAGCTTAAACAATTGAATTGAGTTGCTAGTCCTGAATCATCCCAAACAATTGAGTCTAGTTGTGAGTCTCGAGTCATCTAACTTCGTGGGAATGACTCCATTTTAATTTAGTTGCCTTAATCTGGGTGACTAAAATGGGCCTAAAACATTTTGTGAGAATCAATTGTTTTTACATTTATTTGCATAGGTAATGCATGTAGCATCATTAGTTTCGAGCTCCTTTCTATTTCGAAAGAAGCTCTTTCGTTCCTATATCTGTTACTCCCTCCGCCCCAAAATGAATGACCTTTTCATATATAAGGCACATTCTTAAAAGGTTGAATTTTAATAATAATAATTCATAAATATTCTTGCTATCCACTTTCAAACTTTTAATTTTACTAGTATAAAATGAAGTATGAAAAAAATGGTAAAAAAAATCATTTAGGGACAAAAAAATGTCTTTCATTTTGGGACAAAGGTAGCATATGTAAAGCAAATGACAAAATAGGTTCCAAAATGGACGGGGTGTTCCCAAATGGACGGGGCGTTCCCTAAATGCGGTCCAACATTTCAATTTTGTCAATTTAGGGCCTAAAATGACTAATTTTCCAAAATGGTGTTTTTGACGGAAACGGGTAAAACCCAAGTTAAGTCGTCAAGTACAATCCGACTAAGGTTACCTCTCAAGGTGAATATGGAGAGTAAGTTCTTCTGACACATACAAGCATGTACATGGTTACCACTCAAGTTGAACATGAGGTAGAAGAGTTCATGACATTTTCCCGATTCGTGTTTTTGTCTCCCGGTTGTTGGAAATTGGTACTTCTCTGACATGAGCTGTACAAACCTAATTTGACTATTGTACTTTTATAATTGCCTATTCACTCGTAGGGTACTAAAATAGAAGGGCATCATAAGCTTTAGTGGGGATCATGAGTGCTATTTGCTGGTATCTGCTACCTAATGGCTATACTCTGGATAGTACGAATAGAGGAGTAATATGTTCTACAAGATTCAGATTTGTTTAGGTGATCCATTATCCATTAAGTGAGTGGAACTTTGGAGGGAAGTTCGTCTTGAGAGAGGACTCATGTGCCAGGTAAATATAGTGTCAGGATTACATTAGTAGAACGAACCTTCAGAGGTAAGCTACTGGTAAGAATGAATCATTTTAATGTGGAGTTATCTATGTGCCTATCTTTTATCGTCATGTTTCAGATTTAAAAAATTCCCCATTTGGAATTGATAGGCCCCGACCTTGTCTCAAGTTCGATCATGTTATTTGATGACCATATTTAACTAGAGTTGTATTGATCTGCTTTTCATGCTTGCTTCTCTATATACCTAATTCCCCAGCTAGTCTTTGGCCTTCCTGTTTTGTTTGCTTACTAGTACTCAAAAGCCCGTGCCATTGGCACGGGTCAGTATGGAAAGGGAGACAGTATGGAAAGAGAAAGACGTGGGAAAACTGAAATTGCATGCTAACTATATGACGTTTTAAACTAAACTAAACTAAACCAAACTAAACTAAACTAAACCAAACTAAACTAAACCTTCCTCCCTACAACTTGACTACTCATTCTCATTCTTCAAGATCCTCTTCGGAATCTTCATTTTGGTCCTCCTCGGGTTCTTCTTCTGGATCCTCCTCGGGATCCTCCTCATTCTCATTCCCAACGGCCTCCATAGGCTTGACTCCGCCTAGGTCATTAGCATGAGCCTCCACAGGGATTTCACAACAAACTGTAAACATACGCATATCCCAACTCGTGTAAAAAAATAGGTGAAAGAACAAATTTACTGACTTTAGGAACATGCAGTAACAGCATCATCATTTAAAGCCAAAACAACAACAAAAATCATACAAAAATTAAGTTTTTTCTTATGATTTTCGAATACTCTCTCCGTCCCACACAACGAAATCAAGAGTTTTTTTTGAGACGGAGGTGTATTTGTAATATTCTCAAGTATAGAATCAAACCGAGCAAACTTGAACAAAGCGAATTTCTTTTCAAAACAACAAATGAAAGAAGAAATTTACTGATTTTAGGAACATGTAGTAACAACAGCATCAATTAAAGCCAAAACAACAACAAAATCAAATACAAATTAAGATTTATCTTATGATTTCCAATACTCTCTCTATCCCACAGAACAAAAATCAAGAGTTTTTTGAGACGGAGGAGTATTTGTAATATTCTCAAGTATTACACTTACAATCACTTTGAATGCATGAAGAATCAACAAAAACTGCCCAAAACAACAACAAAATCAAATACAAATTAAGATTTATCTTATGATTTCCAATACTCTCTCTGTCCCACAGAACAAAAATCAAGAGTTTTTTGAGACGGAGGAGTATTTGTAATATTCTCAAGTATTACACTTTCAATCACTTTGAATGCATGAAGAATCAACAAAAACTGCTGATGAGGTTGCTGATGAGGTTGCTGATGATGTTCTGAAGCAACAACAACAACAGAAGTCTCAAAAACAGGCTATGGAAAATGAGGAAAACAATAGTCCAAATGGCAGCACACAGTCAGCATATGGAGTAGCTGAGGAAATAAAACAACAACATCAGATTTTAACAGAAAGGAAATGGATCAAAAGGTGGAAGCAAGAGGAATCAATGATTTTCCAATGGAATACTCTTGGAATGTTATTGGTTGTTTTGTTGTCTGGATAAAGGAGGATAGGGGAATTTTAATGGCAGCTTTGGCTCATTTTGATACTGCCAGGTTTTTGCTGTTTCAATCAGCAATGAAGAAGTTGTTTATTTGTTGGCAGCTTCAGCAAAAGTCAGAATTGATTAGTTGGTTTGTGGATATAAATGGTTTTGATTGGATTTTCTTGGCCAAGCTGGTTGATCAGTTTGATGTTGCTATAGTTTGGTTTCAAGTCTTAGATTCTGGGAATTTAAATAGTGATGCTTCCTTAGATCAGCATGGGGATAGTTGGATTTTGCTTGATTTCTGGTTGTTGTGGCAAGATATGTGCAAGATGTTGAATATGGTGGAAGGTTTAAAGAGGTAGCAATGATTCAGCAGTTGGCTTGGTTGCGGTTTTGAATGGGGTTAGTCTGAATGCGGTTTTGTATATGGATGGTTTGAATACAGTTGACTTGATGAGGTTTATTTTGGCTGCGGTTGAGCTTGGCCAGATGCGGTTTAATTGGTCTGTGGTTAATGGGATAGCAGTTAGATGGATCATAGTTTGTAAGTGTATAAGAAGGTTTATAAGTAGTTTTGGAAAAGGTATAATGTTTGGTATAGAAAATACAGCTTTAGATGAAATAGAAGAGGGGGAAATAGAGGAGACTAAAGGTGATCAGCTGTGTGAAGAAAATGGGCAGCATACAGAGGACATAAATGATAATGTGCTGAAGGAAACTGGTAATGAGGGGATTATGCAACATACTTCAAAATAGGTTGCTGAAAGAATGCTGAATACTGAAAAGAAAAAAGAGGTAGTGGCTTGTATGGATTGTAATTCAGTTAGAAGTGGAACAGAAGAAGTGGAACAGAGTGAAGAAGGTTCTTTGTCTGTTGCTGATGAAGATATGAAACAGCAATTACAACAACAGCAACAATCTCAGCAATCTCAGTTTCCAAAGCAAACTACTAAAAAAATGCATCCAATAATTGAAATCAAAAAAATTGAAATCAAAAAAATTAATCACAATTTGAATCCGAAAATCTGTGCAATTGGACCTCATAGATTGACTTTTTTTTTTCATCAATATAGAAACAACTACTCACCCTGTCCCAAAAATAAATACTAAAAAAAATTCTAAATTCTTTTGATAAAAAACAATTTTTTTTGGGACATTCATTTTGAGACGGAGATTTTGGGACAGAGGAGTACAATTTTTCAATCCCAAATTGCATCAAGCGGAAACCATACAATCAATCACATCTTGCATCCAAACAAATGCATCCAATAATTGAAATCAAAAAAATTAATCATAATTTGAATCCGAAAATCTGTGCAATTGGACCTCATAAATCCATTTGGCCCTAATCTCGAACCTGTGCAATTGAAAGACGATTCTTCATCATCTTCAATGGTTGAAATCTTTCTTCTTGGTCCAACTTTGTTTCCCAATCAAAAACCCTAGAAACAGATGGGTCAGCAATTACGGTTTCTCCGTCTTCGATGCCAAAGTGGCGTCGTAATGGGACTTACCGACGACGTCTTTGCCACGATCCGCATCGTCGACGTCGCCGTACCCGATTCAGACCCCGGCGAATCCATCTATGTCGAAAACTCCGGTCAATTGACTCAAACTGAGCGCTAGAAAGGAACTATCGCGAATGTGACGGTTGTGAGTGTGTGTGTGTTCGTGAGGGAAGAGGGCAGAAGAAAGGAAAGATTTAATAAGGAGTAGTGGGGGAGTTAAGGAGTAATGGGAGGGAAAATGAATATCAGCTGTAGAATCAAATTGTCAAGATTAAATCTCAGCCACCACTTATCTAAGGCTAAGAGGCAGTTAAGTCATTCCTGTATTGTATATTAGATGTGTTTTTTTGCCTTTTCAATTTTCACAATATCAGTATATTATTTATTGTAGTCAGTTCTGCAGATTTTCATGTATTTTGGTTACCGTAAAGATTCATTTATCTCTGATGCCCCATGCCTTTTTATTTTTGAATTATTCTTCTATGTTCATTCAAGTTTGAGTTTGATCATAACTGTCTACTAGTCACCTCTGTACAGTTATTTTTAGTAAACCATGTTTTTCATACTGCTCGTACTTGCTAATTGCTGGCTGGTTATGCTTTCAGAATTATGCTATGCAGCAAGCTTTCAAGTCTATGATGGGTCAGATGAATTCACAAAATAATCAATCCACTAATGCTGCCTTTTCTCCTGGATCACCTTTTCCTTTTCAAACACCTCCAATGCCGGGTGCGGGAGCCTCACCTTCGCCTGGACCACCTTTTTCTTTTCCAACACCTTCTACTCCAAACAAAGTGGCATCACCTTCTTCGACCTCGCCTCCTGCACCTGCTTCTGAACGTGTTCTGGTAGATGTACCTCCTAGCAAAGTTGAGGCACCACCAGCCACGAATGTTGAGAATGACTTAGAAGTAGAGGTGGAGCCAAAGAAATTTGGTATGTAATATTTTTTTACCTATTGGTGCCCCAATATGTGTTGACATTACTCATTATACACATGAGCATCATCAACAGCCATCTCGGCACTTATTGAAAATATATATTGCTGTTTTATGTCTTGTTGGATGGTCTTCATGTAGGACTCGTTATAAAATTCCATGTTCAGTTTTTGTGCAATCTCATTACCCACCGTCAAAGCAGGATAAGCTGTCACAATCAGACATATATAGCCTTCTTTGTTCCATTACATCCTGCCATTTTTTCAGATAAACTTTGTTGCATGTGCGTCTCTTTAACTTTCAAGAGTTCTGCATTTCCTGTATGAATTTGTTATCCAGCTTTCTTATTTTGAATATTTGTGAAAGATAGCTTCAGGTGGAGTCTATATTTAGGATTTATAGAACACAGGAAGGGTAAGAAGCTACAATTTTGGGTGACTTAGAGGGTAGAAATTTCTGGAAGCGTTGTATATGTTCTGGGCCACGTGTTTTCATGGATTTGTGGCGAGAGGGGGTAGAAGAGTAGGTCATTTCTGATTACGGGTTGATGTAAATCAGAATGAAGGATTTGATGGGTTGTTAGAGATCTGGAGCCGTTTTCTGGAGCCATAGGGTTGCCCCTTATCATGGTTGTTGGTAATAGGTTGGGGTTTTTTGTTCATGAAATAACTAGGCTTATTGAATGGTAGTTGTAGAAGTGATATAAGTCATAGTGCAGTGTTTAGCAGGAAGCAATATTTTGTTTAGTAGAGTTAAAAATAAGAGGAAGAATAGCAATTTTATTTTTGCTGTATTGGTCAATGAAGTATCAGTTAACAATTTAAGAGTCTCTACAATTCTAGGAAAAAGACTACTTTTAACTACTCCGTAGGTTCTCTTGAGTCTCCTGCATATTGAAGCTAAAGATTGTCAGTTGGAAATTATTAGATCTATTCATCATCAATAGCTCTAAGATTTTTCAATGCTCAAGTTGGATTCCTTAAAAAGGTCAAACTAGGGTGCCTATTGAGGTATCATCTTAGTTGAATAGCAAAAGTACAGGCCATTCATTTTTCTCTAGACACTTAAAACGACATTAAACGATTACATCAACTTTATTACCCTCACTGTTGGTTTATATTGCATTACTTCAAACTGTAGATTGAAAGATCTGAGTTTAAAACACTTCCCTTTGCTGCATTTATTATGAATTGTTGTTTCGTCATAACGTGGAATTCCACTGGAGTTTTATAGGTCTGAGTTCTATATTACAAAAATTTACAAAACTTGGAGCACTTTTTCAGATGAATGATAGTTTTCACCTGTTGAGGACGGTCTACAGCCTCCAATATATTTTAACAATGACCGCTAGTGTTAATGAATTTTCTTGTTGACGGTCTTATTGCAAAGCTAGTTGATCAGACTTTTCTCTAGATCAATCACTGACCCAGTATTTCTCAGCTTTTGTTGACGTATCTCCTGATGATACTTTGAAAGCAAGTCCTATTGAGAGTTTCAAAGAATCTTATGAGACAGATCCACAAAACAATTTTCAGGCCAGCCAAGTAAGAATTCATTGTTTAGCAGTTGCTGCAGGCTAATCTCTTTCATGATTCTTAAGCATTAACTAATTTCTTCGTTTAACGAATGCAGACTTTCCAAAATGGAGCTACCTCCAATCCGTGGGGTGGTGCTTCTCAGGGATCCTCAACCACACGTAAGTAGAGCACTCTCAAGAAATGGCTGTAATTTCATCTTAAAATTGTACAAGTATGAATTCGGTCTTTAAGAATGATCATCATTGTAACTGTAGGAGGGTAGTCCTACGGGGTTATATTAGGCTTTTAGTTGAATGAGAGTTTTCTAGGTAGGGAGGCGTTACACGAATCACCGAAGAAAAAATTAAAAGGAGCGAGAATAGGAACTAGGAGGGGTATTGGGAGAGACAAGTATTGCGGGACTTGTAGGTCTGTCTACAGAGAAAGAAATATTGTAGATGATGGCCCTTATTACTCGGTGCAAATGAATACCAAAGTGAGGTATTTATAGGCAATGAGTAAGCCCATGTGCACGGCACATGGTCTATGGTGGTAGACCATCCTGCAATTCTCCCTCGTAAACCCAACTAGGCCACGTATATCCCAATTATTGGACCACGTGGTGAACTTCCTATTCTAGCCTCCAATCCACTCCTCCTCGCCGATCCCGATAAATGGAAAAGTGATGTAAAAAAACGCAGCGGAATAGTTAAAACAAGAATGGCCTAACCCAATTCTTCTGCAAGGAATCGCAATTCCTTAAACAATAATCTCCTAAAAGATTATTTTGCAAGCCAAATTAATGACTTAGATAAACATACAAGGTGTAGGGTTTGCAAACTAGCAAAGAAATTAATTGATAAAAGGTCTCCTATTACAAAATCCCTAGCAATCTATTTATACTTGCAAATCCAAATAAATAAAGGAAAAGATATAATAAAACCTAATCAATTAAGAAAACTAAAACCCTAACGACTTATTTAAAACCCTATTAACTAAAATACCACTCGTCTCAAAATATTAAAAGAAATAATAACGATAATACTATGAGACGAATACATTTTAAACAAAACCAACAAAGATCCTGTTTCTTTTGGCTGATTCACGGCACTACGAAATTAGGAAACAAGACATGTCCGTGCGGACCTCTTGAGGCGGCCGCTTGGCTCCCAACGAGGCTGGCGCCTCTCCAGCAGCAACTTCATGCAATTCCAGTTCTCTTGAGGCGGCCGCCTGGCTCCCAATGAGGCTGGTGCCTCGCCAGCAGAAACTTCATTGCTGTCGAGACTTGACCCATCGATCCATGTGCTACATCATACTCCCCTTCTTTAAAAGAACTCGTCCCCGAGTTCATATCCGAGGTCTGAAAAGTTCCATCCCACTTAAGAGATACTTTGAAGAAATCAAAGTTTTTTCGTGCCATTTGATGTAGGACAATTTCTTCCGGATACAAAATTATACCTTCCCGCGTGGTCGGATTACATCTTGAACAATTTCATACGGAACGGACAATTCCTTTTTCAAGTCAGCCTTACACATACTATTAACTTCACCATCTTCCTTCACGTCTATAACGCTTAATTCTTTCTCTATTACACGAATAATCTTTTTCTCCTCCAAAGCCAGATTTTTATTATTTGGCTCAAAAATTGTTTCTTTTGGAGCTGAATCTTCAACCATGAAAAGAAATTTTTTACTAACCTCCTCCTTTGAAACCTTGATTCTGAATATCTTGGTCCTGACCCACAGATCCAACTGCAACAACAACTTCTTCCGCAGTCAACTCTCCGGTGAAGAACGGTATATCTGTCCTAATCTTGGGTCGTTGTTCGGGAGGAGGCGCTACCCTGACCTCTTCTCTTTCGTTACGAACATCCCCGCCAATCAGGTCTCTGTGGTGGAGATTTTCCCTACGAGCGCCTCGATTTCTTGGTTGTTCACCACTACGACCAACGCTCAAAGCCTCCAAGATCTCTGCGTGATGGTTAGCCGCCTCCGTTCGATCTTGTACTCGATCCTCGCGTAACACTATTCGATCCTCGCGCAACGCTATTATATTGGCATTTAGAGCATCGAGAAGGGTCTTCATGCTGATTTCTTCATCGTTGGCCATCTTCCAAGGATCGTTCTTTTCTGATACCAATTGATGTAAAAAAAACGCAGCGAAAAAGTTAAAACAAGAATGACCTAAACCAATTCTTCTGCAAGGAATCGCAATTCCTTAAACAATAATCTCCTAAAAGATTATTCTGCAAGTCAAATTAATGACTTAGATAAGCACACAAGGTGTAGGGTTTGCAAACTAGCAAATAAATTAATTGATAAAAGGTCTCCTATTACAAAATCCCTAGCAATCTATTTATACTTGCAAATCCAAATAAATAAAGGAAAAGAAATAATAAGAACCTAATCAATAAAGAAAACTAAAACCCTAACGACTTATTTAAAACCCTATTGACTAAAATACCCTTCGTCTCAAAATATTAAAAGAAATAATAACGATAATACTATGAGACGAATACCAATTAAACAAAATCAACAAAGATCCTATTTCTTTTGGCTGATTCACGGCACTACGAAATTAGGAAATAAGACATATTCGTGCGGACCTCTTGAGGCAGCCGCTTGGCTCCAAACGAGGCTAGCGCCTCTCCAGCAGCAACTTCATGCAATTCCAGTTCTCTTGAGGCGGCCGCCTGGCTCCCAATGAGGCTGGCGTCTTGCCAGCAGAAACTTCGTTGCTGTCGAGACTTGACCCATCGATCCATGTGCTACATCATACTCCCCTTCTTTAAAAGAACTCGTCCCCAAGTTCACATCTGAGGTCTGAAAAGTTCCATCTCACTTAAGAGATACTTTGAATAAATCAAAGTTTTTCGTGCCATTTGATGTAGGACAATTTCTTTCGGATACAAAATTATACCTTCCCGCGTGGTCGGATTTACATCTTGAAAAATTTCATACGGAACGGACAATTCCTTTTTCAAGTCTGCCTTACACATACCATTAACTTCACCATCTTCCTTCACGTCTATAACGCTTAATTCTTTCTCTATTACACAAATAACCTTCTCCTCCTCCAAAGCCAGATTTTTATTATTTGGCTCAAAAATTGTTTCTTTTGGAGCTTAATCTTCAACCATGGAAAGAAAATTTTTACTAACTTCCTCCTCTGAAACCTTGATTCTGAATATCTTGGTTTTGACCCACGGATCCAACTGCAACAACAACTTCTTCTGCAGTCAACTCCCCGGTGAAGAACGGTATATCTGTCCTAATCTTGGGTCGTTGCTCGGGAGGAGGCGCTACCTTGCCCTCTTCTTCTCTTTCGTTACAACATCCCTGCCAATCGGGTCTCTATGGTGGAGATTGTCCCCACGAGCGCCTCGATTTCTTGATTGTTCACCACCACGACCAACGTTCAAAACCTCCAAGATCTCTGCATGACAGTTAGCTGCCTCCGTTTGATCTCGTACTCGATCCTCGCGCAACGCTATTCTATTTGCGTTTAGAGCATCGAGAAGGGTCTTCATGCTGATTTCTCCATCGTTGGCCATATTCCAAGGATCGTCCTTCTTTGATACCAATTGATATAAAAAAACGCAGCGGAATAGTTAAAACAAGAATGGCCTAAACCAATTCTTCTGCAAGGAATCGCAATTCCTTAAACAATAATCTCCTAAAAGATTATTTTGCAAGCCAAATTAATGACTTAGATAAACACACAAGGTGTAGGGTTTGCAAACTAGCAAATAAATTAATTGATAAAAGGTCTCCTATTACAAAATCCCTAGCAATCTATTTATACTTGCAAATCCAAATAAATAAAGGAAAAGAAATATTAAAAACCTAATCAATAAAGAAAACTAAAACCCTAACGACTTATTTAAAACCCTATTGACTAAAATACCTCTCGTCTCAAAATATTAAAAGAAATAATAACGATAATACTACGAGACGAATACCAATTAAACAAAACCAACAAAGATCCTGTTTCTTTTGTCTGATTTACGGCATTACGGAATTAGGAAACAAGACATGTCCGTGCGGACCTCTTGAGGCGGCCGCTTGGCTCCCAACGAGGCTGGCGCCTCTCCAGCAGCAAATTCATGCAATTTTAGTTCTCTTGAGGTTGCCGCCGGGCTCCCAACGAGGCTGGCGCCTCGCCAGCAGAAACTTCATTGCTGTCGAGACTTGATCCATCGATCCATGTGCTACATCATACTCCCCTTCTTTAAAAGAACTTGTCCCCAAGTTCACATTCGAGGTCTGAAAAGTTCCATCCCACTTAAGAAGATACTTTGAATAAATCAAAGTTTTTCGTGCCATTTGATGTAGGACATTTTCTTCCGGATACAAAATTATACCTTTCCCGCGTTGTCGGATTTACATCTTGAACAATTTCATACGGAACGGATAATTCCTTTTTCAAGTCAGCCTTACACATACCATTAACTTCACTATCTTCCTTCACGTCTATAACGCTTAGTTCTTTCTCTATTACACAAATAACCTTCTTCTTCTCCAAAGCCAGATTTTTATTATTTGACTCAAATTGTTTCTTTTGGAGCTGAATCTTCAACCAACAACAACAACAAAGCCTTAGTCCCAAAATAATTTGGGGTCGGCTAACATGAATCCTCAACCATGGAAAGAAATTTTTTACTAACCTCCTCTCATTTGAAACCTTGATTCTGAATATCTTGGTCCTGACCCATGGATCCAACTGCAACAACAACTTCTTCCGCAGTCAACTCCCTGGTGAAGAACGGTATATCTGTCCTAATCTTGGGTCGTTGCTCGGGAGGAGGCGTTACCCTGCCTCTTCTTTTTCGTTACGAACATCCCCTCCAATCGGGTCTCTGTGGTGGTGGAGATTGTCCCCACGAGCGTCTCGATTTTTTGGTTGTTCACCACCACGACCAACGTTCAAAGCCTCCAAATCTCTGCGTGACGGTAAGTCGCCTCCGTTCGATCTCGTACTCAATCCTCGCGCAATGCTATTCGATTCTCGCGCAACGCTATTATATTGGTGTTTAGAGCATCGAGAAGGGTAATCATGCCGATTTCTCCATTGTTGGCCATCTTTCAAGGATCGTCCTTTTTTTATACCAATCGATGTAAAAAAATGCAGCGGAATGGTTAAAATAAGAATGACCTAAACAAATTCTTCTGCAAGGAATTGCAATTCCTTAAACAATAATCTCCTAAAAGATTATTCTGCAAGCCAAATTAATGACTTGGATAAACACACAAGGTGTAGGGTTTGCAAACCAGCAAAAAAATCAATTGATAAATGGTCTCCTATTACAAAATCCCTAGCAGTCTATTTATTTATACTTGCCAATTCAAATAAATAAAGGAAAAGAAATAATAAAAACCTAATTAATAAAGAAAACTAAAACCCTAACGACTTATTTAAAACCCTATTGACTAAAATACGCCTCGTCTCAAAATATTAAAAGAAACAATAACGATAATACTACAAGACGAATACCAATTAAACAAAACCAACAAAGATCCTGTTTCTTTTGGCTGATTCACGGCACTACGAATTAAGAAACAAGACATGTCCTTGCGGACCTCTTGAGGCGGCCGCTTGGCTCCCAACGAGACTGGCGCCTCTCCAGCAACTTCATGCAATTCCAGTTCTCTTGAGGCGGCCGCCCGACTCCTAACGAGGCTGGCGCCTCGCTAGCAGAAACTTCATTGCTGTCGAGACTTGATCCATCGATCCATGTGCTACATCAAAAAGACTTCCCCCGACCTTGTCTAATCGTGGGAATTACTTGGAGGGTAACAGCCCGCATATCGCGGGAGTGAAAGACGTATCAGCGGGAAGGGATACATATGCGGGAGACGATCCGCTGGGCGGAGATCCATCTGCGGGAGAGATATTGCGGGACAGAAACCTGTCCTCGGTAAAAGGGGCAACACGTGTGAGGCATGTGCGCGGAACATGTATATCCTACGGTAACATATACTCCGTATAAGCTAAATCTACTCCTGATCTAATAGATTCATATCAATACTTTTTATTATTTACTACATTCATCTTTTTAGTGGTGAGTCCATACGATAATTCATGTTAGCCGACCCCAAATCATTTGGGACCAAGGCTTTGTTGTTGTTGCTGTACTACATCCATCTAAACAAATAAATGTATTTTGGCCTTTCGTTTCAGTAACTTGGTTAAATTTGGCTGAAATTTGTGAAAAACTTCTCCTCGTAGAAATCTAAGAGTTGTCACCGACTCTATTCTTAACATTGTTTTAGTGACAATAATTTGATTACTTATGCATGATCTATGTATGGCTAAGTGTGACTAGATATTGTTTTAGATTGACTTTCCAATATAGAAAGTGGACTTTTCTTTTGCGACGGAGGATATATTAATCCCTCTCTCTCTCTCTATATATATATATATATATATATATATATATATATATATATATATATATATATATATATATATATATATATATATATATATGCGTCCCACTAAGAACTACACTCACTATTTGCACGGGGATTAAGGAAAAGTGTGAGCGGAGTAGATGTTGTAAGTACGAAAAGTGAGGTAGGAGAGAGAAAGTGGGGTAGGGAATAGTAATTAGATTGTTGTTGCGAATATGACATGTGGGTCCCATTATTATAAAATTAATAAACATTTCCACTTTAGAAAGTGTGTAGTTTGTAGTGAGATGCAGGGAGTATGTATATATATATATATATACATATATATACATATATACACACACATATATATATATATACATATATATATATATATATATATATATACATATATATATATATATATATATATATACATATATATATATATATATATACATATACATATATATAGGGTCACGCTCCAATGAGAACCGTTTAAAATGAGAACCGTGAGAACCACTTGTATACACTTGTATACAGTAGATATTTAGCTACTGTATACATATACAATAGACTGTATATGTATACCGTAGATACTTAGCTACTGTATACTAATGTATACGTGTGGTTATACACTTGTATATAGTAGATACTTAACTACTGTATACATATACAGTAGACTGTATATGTATACAGTAGCTAAGTATCTACCGTAAACAAGTGTATACAAGTGGTTCTCACGGTTCTCATTTTGTTATGGTTCTCATTTGAGCACCTACCCATATATATATATATATATACACACACACACACACACACACACACACACATATATATATATATACATACATACATACGACCCCCTTACCCCACCGTAGATTACCCCACCGTAGATGGGAGTCTTTGCGGCAGTGGGTAATGTTGTTGTTATTGTATAATATCATGTACTCCCCCCGTCTCATATTGTTTGGCCACATTTGACTTTGATGGTCACAAGTGAACTTTGACCAAACATTGTTGTAATCTAATCATTCTAATGAGATTCTAAAAATTGTTATTAATAAATCAATTAATTATATATCAATAATAATTTTTAGAATTTTATTAAAATGATTAAATTGACATTAATGTTAGGTCAAAATTCACATATGTTGATTATGTGGCCAAACAATATGAGACGGAGGATGTATTACAAAACAATTCATGTTTTTTTTTCTCCTAGCATCTCTTTGGGCTTCTTGTGGTTCTGCTATTGTGTAACTTGGTATTATGCCCACCGAGATGTTTTTCCCTTATAGTTCTTGGTTACCTAGTGAATTATGAGTCAGATCAAATCTGTTTTTGTTCTGTTCTTTTTCCACTTTCTATGTAGTTAGAGTCCGCCTCCTCTTCTAGATTTTATATTAGTCTAATATACTCTTCTTTACCCACATGCTGAAAAGAAAAGGTAAAAGCCCACATGAAGATAATCAATATATTTTTTATTTTATCTTTCTCTTGGAATTCCTCCATGGAATATGTTTTAGAGTAAGAACAGTGTATTGCAGTGAATAGCTGCAGGACACCCATCCCAGTCTTTAGGTGTATACCACAGCTATAGATGGCACTAACGTGCACTTTTTGTACATATACTCTACTTACATACGGAGTACTCCCTTCGTCCCAAAATGGATGTCCAAAATATTTCCAATTTTACTCTTGATCAAGAGAAAATTTGAATTTTTTTGGACATTCATTTTGGGATGGAGCCATGGAGGTAATAAGATTTTACTTCTTCATGTTTCAATTTGATTTGCATTTTAGAGCAAAGAAGCTTTACCTACATTGACTTTATGGATTCCATGATCTTTTCGTTTCCAAGTGCATCAGCTGGCATTATCTGGTTCTGCCTATGGCCTAGTATTGGATAAACTGACTTCTCAGTTTGTTTTTGAAACTCTACATGAGTCATGAAATCTTTTTAGTATTAAAGTATCACTCTGCAGCATGTTAACTAGCATCTGTGGATGCCTTTTGGCATTTCCCTTCCTTTTTTATATTCTTGTCCCCAAGCGTCCCCCTGTTTGGCTACCCAGCTCCCACCTTATGCTCAAAGCTGGTGAATCAGTTTATTGGCATTCCTGTAATCTCATCTCAGGTTTCATATATATCAGTGTACCCTGTTCATAATGAAACAAATACGAAGTCGTAATGTTCCAATTGAGTTGAATTGAGATTTTCATATTGGCCAATGCGTTTGTCCTAATTGATCTTATATTTATATCATGGGCAGAACAAACAAATCCCGTCATGTCGATGGAAGCATTGGAGAAAATGTTTGAAGATCCAAAAATGCAAGAGATGGTTTATCCGTAAGATAACCTTAACAACTCTACCTTGTTTGCGGTTCTTATAGTATGTCTTTGTTAAGGTTTAACCTTGTGGGTTGAGACCAGTTCAATATGCATTCCCGTGTTTTGGTAGGTTATTGTTCACATGGGCCAAAACTTAGCTTGCTTATCTTCATGATTTTGAGTTCTTGCTGTCTTTCTATGGTAATTAATTCCTGCAACTGTATTTTGTTGCTTAAAAAGCGCCTATTAAGAAGCATAACAAGCATGAGAATCTGCTACCTTCAGTACTTGGTGTCATCAGGCTGAACTATATTGTAAGCCTGCAGGAGATTGCTGAATGACTTCCTAGACTCGTATTTTGGAATTTGAAATTTGAAATTTATATTTGGACTTTAATGGCCAATCGGTCATAATCTACTCTCATATATTATTATAGTGTATGCATTGAAACATTATATTTTATGTGATTAAATTATGGGCGGATGGGCTGTTAAAGTGAAAAAAAAGGGATTCCACTTGAAGTATGACCCTTGTCCGATATAACTCAAGTGTCCAAGCAGGGTTGAGTTGTAAATTTTCATGATGAATTCTTGGTACATCATTTCAAGTCTCCGGCAAACATTCAAACTATTATGGTATGGGGGGGGGGGGACGAAAGTTGTGTGCTCGTGTTTAATTATTATTTCTCCTTTTCTGCTGATTAGTTTACGTTTGTTGAAATAGTTTGAACTTTTGAAATCAAATCTTTCTTATTATTAATCCATCAGTTTCTATTTTGGATCTTTGCAGTTACCTTCCGCAGGAAATGAGGAATCCTGAGACCTTCAAATGTAAGCTCTTACGTTACTGCTTCCTACGATGGACTCAATTTTATTGCATGCAATTTTTAACTGTCAATATAAGTGTTCCTTTAGCATTATATGCCTTCATTTGTTAGTCTTAGATGATGTGTCCAATGCACTACTTATTTCCTGGCATGAGAATTATCGAACTTCTCCACTCTTCTCGCAATTATTGTTGACACTACGAGGTTTATGTTGTTGCTTCCTCCCTTTACGTGTACTGGATCTGATTGCTTTAGATTGTTATAAACAAGTTTGACAGAATCTTGTTTGCTTTGTGAAAACAATTGTATATCTTGTTTTAGATTATTATAAACTAAGTAAATGTCATTATTTGATATGCCTCCCATTATAGTCAAATCTGTAATGGTTGATCTTGTAAGATCTCGTGTTTCTCAATCTCATATTGAGTAACTTTCTTGCATGTTGTAACAGGGATGTTACAAAACCCTCAATATCGGCAAGAACTGCAAGCTATGTTACAAAACCCTCAAGATATGATGTAAGTTCCTTTTTCAACCTTCATCAACCTAATGATTTGGCATTTGGTTAGTTTTCTATATGTCATGGGTGCCCTTTGTTATGTGTTTTACATCTCTTATTTTTTGTATAGTTTTTTGTGTAAATGGTTGAATCCGAATATAGTATCACAACAACCACAACGACAGAGCCTTATTAATGCAGAAAATACTGGCAGTTAATACTTATTGATCAACTTGTATTCCTTTATTTATCAATTTGTTACATAATTAGACAGAAAATACTGGCAGTTCATATTTTAGGTTCAGTTGTATTTATGTTTGATTAACAGTAAGTCACCAACTCAATCTCAGAATAGTCATTACCAGCAAGTGTTTCATGAGCTTATTGTATTTTTACAGATTTTAATTTGGTTTTCTCATTATGGTCTGACTTCACCTGCATTGCTCACTTGGTCTCTGATCTATTATGCTAAGCTCCATTTATTCTCGCTCCATTTAGAGGCCCATATTTTTGTTTTTACTCAGATTCTCATTTCAAGTATTATGCTTTATTCAACCAATGAGCTCTAGCACAGATGGCACTCCCATTTCCGTAGGATTTGGTGAGGGTTCAATTCCCTTCTCCAGCATTCACTTAAGTTGTTGTATTGGCAAAACAAAAAAAAAAAGAAAGGAAAAAAGAATAAGAATAAGCTTGATTCTAATTTTATCTCTTGTGAAGCAAAACATGTCATCACTGATATTCTGATTACTTCTAGGGTTACTGATGGAACTTTTGAATTGGCTTAGCAAGATATTTGAGTGTGAAACAAGGAATATTTGTTATCAACATTTAGACTTAAAATAGAAATTTGAATTCTTATGGGTTGTTGTTTTTTATTGCATAATTCTTGGGCTTAACCACTTTGTTAAGTTTCTGCATATTGTGAGAGTACTGCATCAAGTTGTTCGCCAATCAATGTGGACCAAAGAATTTCCCATCCATCCATCCTTCCTTATCTTTTCTCCTTCTTATTTTTTGCTTTCAGAAATCGCATGGATTCAATGAAAAGTTTTGATATTAACAGTCCCGAGATCAAGCAGCAGTTCGGTAAGTTTGAACTAGTGGAGGTTTACTTTGAATTCTTAGTTAGTGTACTTGTGAACTGGACATACCTCATCGTGAGGGAGTATATTGCTTTAGAGTTGAATGCTTGATTTCTCTTAATAAAACGGAACTGAAAAAAAAATTGTTTGCTAGGTAAAATGTTATCTATGTCAATTAAGAAGAAAATTATGCCGTATGTGAATGCCACAAAAAATTACCTATAGACAATCCTTTGGGAGTATTGGATGGAAAAATTCAAACCAAGAAAAACGGTGATCCTCGAAGCAACAAAAGCAAAAAGAGGGGCTTGTGCCAATAAACCATAGCACAGAGTAAAGCATCGAAATTGAAAATAGAACATGAAATATATCAAATTTTGGCAGACCTACATCTTTATCAGAGCAAATTACCACTAGTTACTAGTTACTACACACTTGTCAGATTTTCCAAGTAGTTCATGCTTGGAAAGTCAGACAGTGAACAAGGTTTCCTCTCGAAACATCTATAAAGTACACAGGCTGCTGCTTTCTGCAAATATCAGTCTCCCTAATAGTAAAACACCCTCTATCAACACATCTTTCTCTCTCAGTATTTCTATTGATATAGATTGGAGGGTGGCTTGAGTTTAAATTCTGAAATAGAGCTCTTAGACGGAAAGGTAGCTGATAATCAGAAGTGTTTCACCAGTATAGGACTGATTGCAAATTCTCCCATCATGTACAGCATGATAGAAATATAGTTGCCACTATATCATGCTGTCACATTATAACTCCATTTAGGGTATCTCAGCATTAAGTTCAAATGCAAATCTTTGACACCTCACCATTACGCAAGAAAAACATTAAACTGAAACATGTTTTTTAATGATGTAAAAGGTTCTTATCAAAAAAAAAATATGATGTAAAAGATATGCTCTGACGGGTATCCGTTCTTTTAGCCCTGCTATTATGTGGAGCAATATCTTCTTGCACTAGAGTAAGTCACGAGCAAGTGCACTATATCTTTGTGTACTGAGTTTTCAGTGCTGTTATTAATACGCTTATGCACCATAATTAACTTGGGTGGATTTGAATCAACACTTTATTTTATGTTTGTCTTATTGGCCAGATCAAATTGGGCTTACCCCTGAAGAAGTCTTTTCGAAAATAATGGATAATCCTGAAGTTGCCATGGCATTTCAAAACCCAAGAGTTCAACAAGCCATCATGGATGTAATCCCTCCTGATCTTTTTCTCATTTAGTTTTTGATTTCTTTTTTTGATTTCTTGATTTATTTCGTGATATGGGTCCGCCTAATCATTTACCGTTTAGCATAGATGTAGCTTTACTCTGTTTGCTATTAATTCCTTTTGACACTTTTCATGTTTTCAGTGTTCTCAGAATCCAATGAGTATTACAAAGTATCAAAATGATAAGGAGGTAAGCCAACGCCTTTTTTGATATGCATCTACTTGTTTCTTCATGCCTATGCTCTAAAGTAAAAGCTGATGTAGTTGTAATGTGGGCATTTCCTGCTCCCTTCATCCTAAAAAATTGTCCCATTTGACGATGAAATATGAAGTTTTACATGCTTGTAATTCCATGCAATTGCACTAAACTTATTACTCCCACCGTCCCAAAATGAATGTCCAATTTTTTTTTTTCAAAGTTGCTCTTGATTTTTGGGAAAATTTTAGTTTTTTTTTTTTTTTTGACATTCATTTTGGCACAGAGTGAGTAATACTTTTAGAAGTTGAACTATGTTTGTTTTTGGGGGGTGGGTGGGTTGTACGGAGGTTAGGTGACGATTTCTTACCAATGGGTGTTACCCACTAAGATTTTATCATGCACACGCTATAAACGATTGTACATTGTATCATGTACAATAGTTCAAAACATTATATTCTTATTGGATAACACCCATTAGGCAGTCGAAACACCCATTTTGCCACCTATATATGGAGGAAGTATTAAAGATACGTTACACGGCTCGACGCTAGTATCTGTGTCAAAAGTCGACTTATGTTATGACTTACTCTTGCAGTGCTAGTTTCTATAGGCTCAGCCTTTTGCTATCATTTGTATTTGATTTGTGACGAAAAATATCATCTGTTTTGTGTCGTGGGTAATTCATTTCAGGTTATGGATGTATTCAATAAAATATCAGAGTTGTTTCCTGGCATAAGCGGTCGTTGATTGATCGACCACCTAGAGACATAGATTAGAGCCTTATGCTTAAGATGAGTGAGCCTACATGCATGAACAGTTGAAATCATATCATATGAGGTGGGAAGAACAGACGGTCCGATTATATACTAATGCTAATGCAATCTCTCCTAATTTGATTGCTAGATAGTATCTTCCCCTTTTTGTGTGCTGCTGTATCATATTCAGGACTTCACAAGTGCTTTTTCACTTGCAAACTGTAGAGATGTTAATACAGAGTATTGTTTTGCAGAAGTCTGAAAATATCTCTCTCCTTTCTCTCTCTATCTCTCTACTAATGCTACTATATACTTCCCTCCGTCCCGAAAAGTTAGTTCCACTTTTTTGGTTGTGTTTCTCGGGAAATTAGTTCCACTTTTTTGGTTGTGTTTGATCAAGTACCTAATGCTTGTTGCTTAATGTTTTTCTTTTATGCAACTATTTCATATTAAGGGTGGACCCTTAACTTGAATTGTAACAACCATTCCATATTACTCTTAACAACGAACAAGTATCAATATTTTTATTATCGAGTAATAGCTGCTGAGCATGAAGATTGACAATGGCTTGTTACAAAAACTTGAGTTTGAAGTAGTTGCACGATAGGAAATCATTAAGCAACGAACATTAAGTTTTTGATGCTACTGATCACAACCCTAGTTTTAATACTTGTTATTGATAAATTATTGTAAATACTATCGTAATAATATCGATAACAAGTTTCACATTTTTATTAAGATCATTAAAATTAATTTAAATTATTGCTCAAAGTTTGATCAATTAAGTTGAATTTTAATAAAAAATTTATAAAAATTTGATTGTTTTCATACTATTTTAACAAAGATTATTTATAAACCTTCACATAGAAAGGGACATCAGATTCAGTTTGAGATAAAACTATTTGGCAAGATAAATAATTTATTGTTAAATGTTAAGCAAATTTTAATTTAGGTTTCGTTTGTTTTGCGTAAAACATTTTACGAAAAATGATTTCCTGCAAAATGTTAAAAATAAATTTAAAACGATTAATTTTTTTTTTTTTGACTCGACGTGGGGTGGGGTGGCAGGGGGTGGTGAGTGGATTGGGGAAGGAGTTGTTAAAAATAAAATTAAAATGATTTTTTTTACTCGACCGGGGGGGGGGTGTTGAGTTGGTGGGGGGTGGTGATGGGGATGTGGTAGGGGTGGTTGATATGGGGTGAGTAACGTAGGGGTGTGTGTGTATGTGAGGATGTTACAATTTTTCGAAAAATGTTTTACTTAGGAAAAATTCGTAAATCATTTTACTTAGAAAAGTGGGAAAAATATTTTTCAAAAAACATTTTCTCCATTTTTCGGTGCTAAACAAACACCGAAAAATGGGGATAATGTTTTCCGAAAAACATTTTCCCCCAAATAAACGAAGCCTTAGTTGATAAAAAAATCAAGATATGCGACATTTATTTTTGGATAGAGGCAAAGCATAAATATATGTAAATATTTATTGGGCAATCAACTTATAAAACAAGAACGCGATAATTATGCCCTACACTTGTAGCAATCTAACTTGGAAAGCAAAAGTTGAGATGCTTAAAGGGTTGGAATTAGAGTCATAAAATGTACCTAAAAGATAAATGCTTCCTCTCCAGGTTTGCATGTTGGGTTGAGGATTCTGGTGCCCCTTTAAACAAGAAGCGCAAGAAACGAGATGTAAAAGTTATAAAAGTACAATTGAGATGTAAAATTTCAAATAAATTCATGCTCACATATACTCCTCTTCCGTCACTCTTATATCCAAGGGTATAAGATTAAAAATACTTTTATATCTACGTACAAAAGTATTTTTTTTTCACATTTATTCATCTTTTCTTAAAAATAATAATAAAAGACTCATAGTTTATCAAAGAATTTTCTCATATATATTCCTATACCTAAATGTATAAAATTATTTATAATTATGTATAAGAGTATTTTTTTCACAATTTTTTTATATTTTTTAAAAAAATAATAAAATACACTCTTATATCTAAGGTTATAAGACTGAATTATTCTTATATTTAGATATAAGAGTCATTTATTCTCTCAAATTGTGAAAAAATAACTCATATACCTTAGGGTATAAGACTAAGATCATCAGCGAACATGGGTTGGGTTGGGGAAAAAAAAGACAAAAAAGAAAGAGAAAAGAAAAAAATGAAAGAAAAGCAACCAACCAACCATGGTAAGATTTGTTCGGTTGACCAATTTGGGTCATGAACACAAATTTTTAACGCCTTTGTCAAGTGGCATTTTTTAATTGGTTCTCTCAATTTTTAAATTATCTTTTTAAATATAATTTTAAAATGACTATAAATATATTTATATTTTATTAAAAAAAAATAAAAAATTAACCTAAATTTTTTGTTTTTTCATTCTCTATAAATAGAGACCAGTTTGATATTTTTTGAGACACAACTCAAATACTCCCTTTCTCACTCTAAAAAATCATCCTTTTGCCCAACTTTTTTATCCTAAATTCCCAAAAAAAAAACAAAAAAATCATTCCATCATGGAACCAAATTTTCCTTTTTTTAATAATTCTGAGGAATTTGTCAATCCTCAAAATTATTCAAACTCTCAATTTTATTATAACCCTCAGGATTCTGCGAACCCTCATAATATTTCAAATTTCGAAAATGATTCAAATTCTCAAATTTCTTCGAATCATAATTTCATTCCTACATCTGAAAATATCCAAAGCTCCCATAATATTTCTCGAAATTTATTTCAAGATTTTGAACAAACACAAACAAATACTCAAAAAGAGCCTAAATGTGCGACTTGGCTTGTGAAAGAAGATGTAGCTCTAATGTCGAGTTATATTTTTGTAAGTGAAGATAGAAGTGAAGATAGTGCACGTGGAAATAATCGAAAGTACGTGGTATGGTCAAAAGTAGCGAAATTATTTGATCAAGCTCGCATGGAGAATTCAGAGGAAATACGCAAAAGAAATACACAAATGTGTAGGAGCCGTTACAAATGACTTAACGATAACGTAAACAAATGGATTGCTGCATATAGAGAAGCATATGGTCGGAGAAGAAGTGGAATGAGCAAGAAAGATATAGAGATAGAAGCTCACACAATTTATGAGGCCGGTGGTAGCAAGTTCACTAATTTGCATGCGTTTGAAGAAGTTATGAGTAAACATCCCAAGTGGGAGTTACATTTGAATCGCAATGCAACACGAGTCAGTTCTGAATATGAAGAGAGTGCGAAGAAGGTGTGTGACTCAAAAGATCAAGGACTGATGAAGGTGTAGAGCATTCAACCCCTTCAAACCCAGAAACTCCAATTGGTGAAAAATCATCAATTCTTCGTCCTAAAGGTAGAGATACAGCTAAAAGGAAAGGAAAAGGTAAGATATCAGAATCATCTCATATCTCTGATGATTTTACAGCAGAAATTCATGCATTGAGGCTCACAAGAAACAATGAAGTTGAGTTGATGAACAAATTGAGAAATGAAAGGATTGTAGCTATAGAATTGTCCCATCCATGCTTTAATAATTTTCCCATCCATGCTTTAATAATTTTCATCCCCTACTGCATTAGAATTGTAGCTATAGAATTGTCCCATCCATGCTTCAATTCACATGTTCACTTTACTAATTTACACAGATAGATGTAAATGACATAAATTTTTTTGGATTGTAGCTATAGAATTGTCCCATCCATGCTTTAATAATTTTCATCCCATACTGCATTATCAAGGTCGAGCACCGGAAATTAGTTATGTTGTGAATGGGCGCAAATGTAATATGGGATATTATCTCACAGAGGGCATCTACCCAAGTTGGGCTACATTTCTGAAGTCAATTGCTTCTCCTACGATTCAAAAATACAAGACGTTTGCTCAACGTCAAGAGGCTGCTAGAAAAGATGTTGAGCGAGCCTTTGGGGTCCTTCAATCACATTTTGCATTTATCAAACGTCCATGTCTTATCTGGGATCGCCATATTATTGGTAGAATTATGATGACTTGTATCATCATGCACAATATGATTGTAGAGGATGAACGGGACACATACCGACACTATTATGATCCAACAGAATTTCTAAATGATAAACCTACTAATCGTCGTAAGAAAAATAAAAGAAATAGATTGGTAGAAGATGTGGAAGATGTGGAAGACGATAATGACCAACATTTTCAATACTCTACTCAATGAGTTGCTAGCTTGGCCACATATATGACAAACAGGGAACAACTTCGTAATAGAGAAAATCATATTGCGCTTAGAGATGATTTGATTGAGCACATTTGGCAAAAATTCGGCGATGATAATTAAATATGTAATTTTCATGTCATGTCATTTCATTTCATTTAATGTATTGTAATTTTATTTTCGTCATGTATTATAGTATTAAGTTTGAATTTTAATTTTGTTTGATATTTTTATTAAGTTTATTTTTTTGCAATTATTATAAATTTAGTAGTTAAATTTATTTTTATTAATTTGTTATAAGATTAGAAAAATAATATAAATTGAGTATTGATAATATGTAATAAATTAAATAAAAGATAGTTTAAAGAGATAATGTTAGTTGGATTGGGTTGGGTTGGATTGGATTGGGTTGCTGATGGATGATAAAAAAAAAAAGAGGTTGGTTGTAGATATAAATTGAGTAAATGGTGAAGAAAGAAATAATATTTAATTATTGAGTTGAGTTGGATGGGTTGCTGATGAACATAGTCTAAGAGCTAACAATGGAGGGATTTTGATATTAGCGTTCAATAGTGTGTGAACATTTTAGATCGTTTGAGATTTTATTGAGAATGATTTGGGAAGATGGAGCCTTATAAAATTAAACCTCCCATGTTTCGTTGCATTTTATTTGGTATTTTATAATGGTATATAACACACATCGCCATCTCCATAATAAGAAAACAACAAGGGAATTTGACTAAGCAAAATTTAAAATGTGACTCTAGTTTTAGGAAGAAATAAGTAAATTATATACTTCCCTTTATTTATCTGAAAAGATAATTTCACTTTTTAATGATTAATTTGATTGAATTTTAATTAATAATTTATTTATTTTAATAAAAGCCTAAAATAATATTATCAATAGTATTTAAATAGTGTATTAAAACTAAGCTTTATAATTTTGATTGCAATATTTATTTTCTCCTAATCTTTGGTTGAAATTCAATTAAATTCAATGACTAAAAATGTGGAACTATCTTTTTGAAATGGAGGAAGTGTTCTTTAAATAAAAGAACAGATGAAATACAGTAGGCACTCCACATTAGTCAAAGGCTCTACCCAAATACATACATTACAAATTTGTTGATAATTTCTTGAAAACCAATATGCAACATGCCAACATCTTTGAAAATTCTAGGAACTTGAAGAACATGTTTATATCAATCTTACACCGAAGCCCCATCTGAACTCTACCCAGAGACACACAGACGCTCCCTCAAGTAAAAGTTTGTCACTACTTATTATTGACATTTCAATAAATTACTACACTGTAAGATTTAACTTTGAAAATATGAGAAAATAGAGCCTCTGAGTTTACAAAAAAAATGCCAACCAAACATTCCGAGCAAAAAAAACTTGGGTAGACTTAAGATCTGAAATCAAATCTCCCTTACATTTTTTTATTTTTTTTGATACCCAGGTTCCCCAGCTTCGCCGAGTTAGTCCTGGACCACTAGCTTCCGGCCCCACAGTGTCCTAGCGGAGGTAAATCGCGGATATGCCCAAATCAGCCAGGGTGGCAGCACCCCTTATACTCCTGGCCCCAAGGGAGCCCTCCTACAACGCGATAGTTGAACTCCCCACACTGAAGTTGCAAGCCCATCAATGCCGCTTTCTTAACTGAATGGATGTGCCCGGGGGGCTCCTAAGGACCCTGAAACCCAAGGAAGAAATTAATCCACAAGGATTCCCCTTGGAGGGAATCGAACCGGTGACCTTCCCTACGGAAAGCCACCCAAGATACCATTGGGCCATGGCCCATTAGGTATCGCCCTTACATTTTTGCACTTACAAAACGGGGACAATGACCTCCAATTAATACCCCAAGATTTATTCTTGTACTTAACCAACCAAATTGAAGTCATGAAAATTGTCAATAGAAAGTCCAAGAACATTCATGAATAACCAAATAGAAAGCAAAGTCTCTCACCAAGTTCAACAATCTCTCAATAAGGAGAGAAATCAAAAGACTCTTAACAAATGTAGGGAAACAAACAAACATACAATAATGAAAAAATCAACCAAATAAAAAATTTAAGAAAATAAAGAAATCAAGGAATTAAATATGAAAATAAATCCCTAATTTCATAGTTATTAATTGACAAATGACAATTAGTAAATGTGAAATAAGGATGAAAGAAAAAAATCAAAGGAAAAAGGCTCACCGACCGAATGGTTGAGAAGCAGGAAACGGAGAAGAGAGGGAATGGAGTAAGTGTTATTCTCCATTATATCTTGAAAACCTATTTATTTTTTTATTTTACTTTTTTTTTTAAAAAAAAACTATGCAAAAATTTAGTTTTATCTTTTAAAACAGATTCTTTCAAAAAAAAAAAAAAATCTTTTAAAACAGATTGTTTAGCAACTAAAACTATCACTATTGTTATAAAATTGGAGAACTGAGCAGAATTATATAACTATTTTATTTCAAAACTATTATAGAAGAAGTATAAAAGAGAGAAAGATAGAAGTCAAGAACTTCTGAGATACCTAAAATCAAAACTAAGGCATACTATTTATATATGAAAATTGGCTTCCTTTATAAGTTTCCATAAGGATAAACAATATCCTTTAGTAAGGATTCCCTCGTAAGCTTTCTGAATATATTTACAAATCTTCGTTCATAATCTTTTCTGAAAATATTAACTTATGACTGATAACTTATGACTGATGACTTATGGCTGATGAGCTGATAAATGACGCTGTTTGATTTAGTTTTTTTGAAGTGCTGATGAACTGTCATAAGTAAGTATGACTGTTAGATGTGCTTTAAGTGACTTGTACATGACTTATGACTTAACTTACCCTAAGTGAAATCAAACGCTTCAAAAACAACTTATGAGAAGTCATAAGTCATAAACACTTTCAGATAAGCCAAATCAAACAGGCCCTAAGCTTACTTGAAGATATTTACAAAGCTTCCCTAGTAAGCTTCACAAAAGCTTATCTTGTAAGCTTTTAGTACAAAGGATATCCACACAATAATATATTATAACACTCCCCCTTGGATGTCCCTTGCTAAGTAACATGCCTCATTAAAACCTTACTGGAGAAAAACCCTATGAATAAAAACTCTAGTGAAGGAAAAAGAGTACATGATCCCTTATATTCATAATGCCCCCCCTGAAGAAAACATTACTCAAGATCTATTAGTCGCCTCATTTCGATATCATGCACTAATTTATTAAATCTTGAAGTTGGTAATGACTTCCTAAGCAAGTCCACAAAATTGTCATTTGAATAAATTTGTTGAATATCAATTTCACCATTTTTCTGAAGATCATGAGTGAAGAAAAACTTTGGTGATATGTGCTTTGTTCTGTCTCCTTTGATATTTCCACCCTTGAGTTGAGTTATACATGTTATATTGTCTTCCAATAATGTTGTTAAACTTTTCTTATATGAAGCCAATCCACACGTCTCTCGTACGTGTTTAATCATTGATCTTAACCAAATGCATTCGCGGCTTGCTTCGTGAATTGCTATAATTTCGGCATGATTTGGAGAAGTGGCGACTAATGTCTGTTTGGTGGAACGCCATGATATAGCCGTATAGCCAGTTGTAAATAAATAACATGTCTGATATCGAGCCTTATGGGGATCAGATAAATAACTAGCATCTGTATACCCAACAACTTGTGATGCACAATTATAAGAATAAAATAAACCCATCTTAGTAGTTCCTCGAAGATAACGAAATATGTGTTTAATTACATTCCAATGTCTTTGGGTTGGATTGGAACTATATCTTGCTAATAAAATGACCGAGAATGCAGTATCAGGTCTTGTATTATTAGCGAGCTACATTAATGCACCAATTGCACTAAAATATGATACTTCTGGATCAAGGATTTTTTTATTATTCTCTCGAGGTCGAAACACGTCCTTTTTCACATCAAGTGATCGAATAACCATTGGGTACTCAATGGATGTGCTTTGTCCATGTAGAATCGTTTCAGGACTTTTTCTGTATAGGTTGATTGATGAACAAGTATATCTTGTTTCAGATACTCGATCTGTAGGCCGAGATAAAACTTTGTCTTTCCCAGATCTTTTACCTCAAATTCTTTCTTTAAATAATTAACATCTATTGAAAGTTCTTCTGGACTTACAATAATGTTGAGATCATCAACATATACAATAATTATAACAAATCCTAAAACAGATGTTCTAATGAAAATACATGAACAAATAGGATCATTCTTGTATCCTTCTAGAATTCTCATATAAATATCAATGCCAAGTCTGGCATATAAATATGCAGTGACAACATTCATTAAATGCATATCAAGTTTTTCATTTATTGCCAGACTAATGAGATACCGAAAGGTAATTGCATCCACCACCGGAGAATATATATCATCATAATCAATTCCAGATATTTGTAAAAATCCTTGTGAAACAAGACATGTTTTATATCTTATTACCTTATCTTCTTCATTTCGTTTTCGCACAAAGACCCATTTGTACCCTACTGATTTTACAATTTACACCTTCAGGTGTACGGACTATATGTCCGAAAACTTCACTCTTTTCAAGTGAGTTTAATTTTGCTTGAATTTCATCTTTCCATTTTGGCCAATCATTTCTATATCAAAACTCTTCGATACACCTAGGTTCAAGATCCTCTTTATTTTTCATAACATTAATTATATGGAAAAATATTGTCGACAATAGTTTCTTCTCGTTTCCATCTTTTTCCTGTACTTACATAATTGATCGAGATCTCAGCATTTTCATTTATTTTAGGTACCTGAACTTCTTCTGGAAGTATTTGATCATATATGTCATTTGTCTATTCAAGAGATTCAGTTACCTCGACAAGACTTTTCTCATAATTTGCTCATTTTCTCTTTCGAGGATTTTTATCTTTGGAACTGATAGGCCTTCCACATTTCAGGCGTGGTTTAGATTCATTTACGGATTGTCCAATCGGGATATCAATCGGTATATGAGCATTTATAGCTGAAACATGTGACTTTGTCACTCTTGCAAGGTTATTATTTTTTGAACTTCTAGTTCATATTGCTTTGTACGAGGATCAAGATGATATTGAAATGTATTTCACTTGATTTCCTTTTCTAGCTTATTAATTTCTCCCCCTAATGTTGGGAATTTTTTTTCATCAAAATGACAGTCGGTAAAACATACCGTAAATAGATCTCATGTTAATGGTTAAAGTTATCTTATAATATAATAAGAATCATACCCAACATATATCCCCAATTTTCGTTGGGGTCCCATCTTGGTGCGTTCTGGTGAAGCAATTGGAACATATACCGCACATCCAAACATTCATAGATGGAAATTAATTGGCTCCTAACCATAAGCCAATTGTAATGGGGAGAACTTATGATAATTCGATGGCATGATGTGTACAGTGATGCTGCATGTAAAATGGGATATCCCCAAGCTACGAAAGATAGCTTTGTTCTCATAAGCAATGGTCTAGCTATTAACTAAATTCGTTTAGTAAACGATTCAGCTATGCCATTTTGTGTATGTACATAGACAACATGATCTTCAACATTTATTCCAATAGATACACAATAGTTATTAAAAGTCTTAGATGTAAATTACCAGCATTATCAAGGTGAATTGTCTTGATCACATAATCTGGAAAGTGTGATAGTAATCGAATTACCTGAGCGAGCAATCTTGCAAACGTCATGTTGCAAGTTGACAATAAACTTATGTGTGACCATCTAATAGATGCATTTACTAAAACCATAAAATATCTAAATGGTCCACACGGTAGATTAATCGGTCCACATATATCACCTTGAATTCGCTCTAAAATTTTTGGAGATTCAACTCCAAATTTTTCTGGTGATGGCTTAATTATCAATTTGCCTTGAGAGCAGGCAGCACATGAAAATTCATTAGATTGAAAAATATTCTGGTTTCTAATGGATGCCTTTGTGAACTTTACACAATTCTCCGCATAATATTAGAACTGGGATGTCCCAACCGGTCATTCCATATAGTGAAACCATTTCTATCAGTAAACTTCTGGTTTACTGTCAAATGTACTTCAATTGTGCTAACCTTTATATATTACAATCCAGAGGAAAATACATGTATTTTCTACCACACGTTTGTTACCTGATTCAGTATTTGTAATGCATAATTATTCCATATCTTCTTCACTAGTTGTCTCAATATGATATCCATTTTCACACGAATATCTTTAAAGAAGAATAAATTTCTTTGAGACTTAGTTGAGAGTAATGCATTTTTTATACTGATTTGGTTTCTCTTAGTAGTACTATGTTAGCTCTTCCGGAGGAATCAATTATCTTTGCACTACCATATATTGTACTAACATGCCAACACGAGTAGGCCTTGTCTGAGCCACCAAATGGATTAAAACCATCAGATGACAAGCAAAGTCTAACGTTTCGAGGATCAACAGCAAAATCTGGATAAGTCTCATCGAAATGCTTCCACGCCTCACCATCTGATGGGTGTGAGAGTTGTCCATCCTTACGAGGACAATTTTTATGCCATCTCATATCAATTGCCCTCCCTTTAAAAGTATATAACCGTTGCAATTTGGGGATCAATGGAAGGTAACACAATTGCTTATACGGGATTGGTTTACGCATTCCCTTACCATTGCTTCTAGGTTTATACCTATCATGATTGCAAATACTACACTTTGTATCATTTTCTGTGGTATTACGGTATAATTGACAATCATTAATGCACGCATCTATCAATTGGAACCCTAATCCTATCTTTTTAACAATCTTACAAGTGTCATCCCAACTTCTGGCCATCGTATTTTTTTCTGGTAGCAACTTTTGAATGAAGTCCATAAACTGGTTATAAGTTCTCTCACTCATATTACCCTCCGTCTTTATGTTCAAACACTCCGTAGCAGCTTCTAGAATTGACGGCTTGCTACATTCAGAAACAGGTTCACGTGCAACATTTAACATATCTAACCACTCTTGTACTACTTTTGTTGGTTTCTCAATCGTGGATTCCGGATCCCAAGAAAAATTTGGCCCTGAAGCATCCATAACCATATCAATCATACTAGGAACATGTTCATCCATGGTCATGGATGCCCCCTGTTGATCAACAACGCTAGGATGACCATTTTGCTCAAAACTTCTATTAGGCTCATCTACCATTGATTCACCATGTGATATCCACACTCATAATTAGGTTTAAAACCATGCTTATAATGGTGATTGTACAATTCATGTTCCAGTACAAACTTGTTATTGTTACACCCGACACGAGGTCTCTTTGCAACTCTATTAGAACTTGTAGCACAGGGACATCTTATACGACCTTCATTAAGATGTTCTTTCTTAGACCTCGCATATTTTACAAATTTATCCAACCCCTGTAAAGATTCTGGAGTAACATTCCCACTTCCATCTAAAAGTTGATACATCTAACTCCTATTCTTATCTTACATTTCAAAGATGGATACAAAATAAGCTAGTATATTGATCCACATAAAACAATCAATAAATCAATGCAACAATTAGTAGAAAAAACTACACAAAATATGATCTAGAAGTGTTCTTAATCAGTACCTTCAACAATCTAACAACAATAGTTAAAATCAAACAAGAAACTCTTGTATGTGAGAGAGGACAAAGATGGACATTACCATGAACCGAAGAAACTCTTGTCGCAGTGGAGGAACAAGTACTCGAAGAGCACTGATGGCTTAGCGGTAGAGAGAGAAGGTAAAATCGTATTTTTGATTTTGGGGAAAAAAGGGTTTTTATACTATGCGTTCTAATTTTGGGGGGAGGGGGGAAAGGGCGTTGTAATTTGGGGGAAAGGGGAGGGGCGCTAATTTGGGGGAGGGGGGAAGGGCGGTGTAATTTGGGGGAAAAGGGGAGGGGCGCGAATGTTTAAATATCTGGGAGAGGAAAGGGAGGGAATTGGAAAAAAACGGGGGTCGGGTAATGACCGAGGCGCTAGCCTCATTCTGAGCCAGACGTCAGCCTCAAATTGTCATTTCAAGAAGGAAGTTTCTGGTGGTGATGTGGCAGCCTCATCTTGCTCCAGGCGGCCGCCTCACAAGGCAATTCATGGGGCGTACGTTCTGGTGGTGAGGCGCCAGCCTCAAATGGGGCCAGGCGGCCGCCTCATCTTGGCCAAACATGGGGCTTTCTTTCTGGAAGTGAGGTGCCATCCTCGGATTATTCCAGGCAGCCGCCTCACAAGGCAATTCATGGGGTATACATTCTGATGGTGAGGCGCCAGCCTCAGATGGAGCCAGGCGGCCGCCTCACCTTGGCTAAACATGGGGATTTCTTTTTGGAAGTGAGGCGCCAGCCTCAGATTATTCCAGGCGGCCACCTCGTGGGCAGCAGGTTAGGCCGTGTCCTGGCCATGAGCAGCCTAGCTGGTGGGGGCTTTTGAGGCCTGTTGGTGGAGGTTTAGGCCTAGAGTGGGGTCATTATTTACCCATAAACAACAACAAACCCACCGGAATTCTCTCACCTCTCACTAACCTCTCTCTAAAATTTCGGCCAAACCTCCATTACATCCGACGATTTCACCTTCTTCCACCCATTTTCTCACCCAACTTCCTTCACAAAAAGTATCCCTCTCATCCTAAGCTTTCAGATCCACCCGTTATTACTTAAATCCGGGTGATTTCATCTCCAACCTTTGAATTTTCCGGCGAGTTCTTGAAGATTTCGGCGAACCTTTGAATTTTCCGGCGAATTTTTGAATTTCCCGGCGACATTTTTCCATAAATTTAAAAGAGGTTCGAAGCTATATTCTCTCACTATTATCTTTGTGATTTCAATTTTTGGTTGAGAATTTGGGTGTTGTTCTTTGGGTAAATTTTGCTTGATCATGGGTAAATCAAAGGAACAAATAAAAAAGGGGGTGGTAAAGCTAAGGAATCCCGTAAGAAGAAAAAACATGATGTGAGTACCTCCCATGTGCCTCCCCCTCCCCCCAAACCCTCTTACGTTGTGAGGATCCCTATTATGCTTCAAGGTTTAATTACTACAAGTTCCACAACTACTTTTATTTTCATACGGACCGGCCCATTCATGCAGAAAGAAAATTTTTATATGAAACATTTGGGCTTGCATCGAATTTTGTAGGATGAAAGTAGCAACGGTTTTGTGCCGAGCCAATGGAGGACATGAATGGTTTGATTGTTAAGGTGTTTTATTCCAATATGCCAAAAATTCCCATGGGTCAAGAGTGTTCTTATGTGAAGGGGGAGACTATAAATTTCAAAAGTGATGACATCAACAAAGCTTATGGGCTCCCAAATATCAAAAAAGCGGAATGTGAATTTAAGAAGCATTGAATAATGATTGACAACTTTATTTTGGTGATGTTGTGAGGACTTTGGAGGGGAATCAACTTCAGTGAATTAACAATTCGGATAGGTCGCCCAAGTATGTATGTGAGACTCAATTCAACATTTTGGCCAAGGGGGTTAATAAATTTGTGTGTTTAAAGGTTTTTCCTACGTCTCAACACTTGAAAGTTTCATAGAGTCATGCATTATTGACTAGAAAATAATATTTTAGACTTTGTTAATTAGTGATTTTTTTTACAAAAAGGTATATAAAAAAAGATAGGAAAAAACTAAACAAATGAAAGTATAAAGAAGAAAAGTCAAAAGAGGGACGGCCTACCCTATATTTATTATTAATTTTTTAAATTTTTTATTGATTAGAAAATAATATTTTAGACTTTGTTAATTAGTAATTTTTTTTTACCAAAAGGTATATAAAAAAATATAGAAAAAAACTAAACAAATGAAAGTATATAGAAAAAAATTCAAAAGAGGGACGAACTACCCTATATATATATATATATATTTTTATTGACTAGGAAATAATATTTTAGACTTTGTTAATTAATGATTTTTTTAAGAAAAAGTTATATAAAAAAAGATAGGATTTAGGGTATATGATATGGGTTTTAGGGTAAATGATATAGAGTTTAGGGTTTAGAGTGAGGTTTAGAGCGAGGTATATTTATTTTTTATTTTCTTTTAATTTTTTATTGGCTAGGAAATAATATTTTACACTTTGGTTAGTAGTGATATTTTTTTTAAAAAAATTTATATAAAAAAGATAGGGTTCAGGGTATATGATATATGTTTTAGGGTAAATGATATAGGGTTTAGGGTTTAGAGGTTTAGACTTTAGAGTGAGGTATATTTATTTTTTATTTTCTTTTAACTTTTTATTGAATAGAAAATAATATTTTAGACTTTGTTAATTAGTGATTTTTTTTTACCAAAAGGTATATAAAAAAAGATAGAAAAAAAACTAAACAAATGAAAGTATATAGAAGAAAAATCAAAAGAGGGACGGACTACCCTATATTTATTTTTTATTGACTAGGAAATAATATTTTAGATTTTGTTAATTAGTGATTTTTTTTTAGAAAAAGTTATATAAAAAAAGATAGGGTTTAGGGTATATGATATGGGTTTTAGGGTAAATGATATAGGGTTTAGATTGAGGCTTAGAGGTTTAGAGCGAGGTCTATTTATTATTTATTTTCTTTTAATTTTTATTGACTAGAAAATAATATTTTAGACTTTGATTAGTAGTGATATTTTTTTAGAAAAAGTTATATAAAAAAAGATAGGATTTAGGGTATATGATATGTGTTTTAGGGTAAATGATATAGGGTTTAGAGTGAGGTTTAGAGGTTTAGACTTTAGAGTGAGGTATATTTATTTTTTTATTTTATTTTAATTTTTTATTGACTAGAAAATAATATTTTAGAGTTTATTAATTAGTGATTTTTTTTACAAAAAAAGTATATAAAAAAAGATAGAAAAAAAACTAAACAAGTGAAAGTATATAAAAGAAAAAAGAGGGACGAATAATAGCATATACTTTTTTTTATTTTTTTTAGATTAAGAAAATTATTTGAGATGTTGGTTAGTCGTGTAATTTTTTATACTAAGTTATATAATTTTTTTAAAGAAATGAAAACATACAATTCATAAACCCTAAAATAGAGAAAATAAAAATAAATCTATTTTAGCTACAGATGTTGAATCTGTCTCAAAATTAGAGACAGATTTTGAACACGTCTCTAATTTAGAGACAGATACTAAATATCTCTCTAAACTTTAGAGACAGATGTTGAATCTGTCACTAAATTGAAAACGGATTAAAAATGTGTCTTTAAATTAGAGATGGATTAAAATCTGTCTCTGATTTAGAGACAGATTCAACATCTGTCTCTAAAATTTAGAGACATATTTTGCATCTGTCTCTAAATTAGAGACATATGCAAAATCTGTCTCTAATTTTGAGACAGATTCAAAATTCGTCTCTTAATTGGAGACAGATTCAGAATTCGTCTCTAAATTAGAGATAGATTTTGAATCTGTCTCTAATTTTTGGGTCTATCTCTAATTTATCTCCAAATTAGTTACAGACTCCGTCTATTTGTCTCTAATTTTCCATCTCTAACCTCATTTGACTTTTCCTTTGTAGTGAACATGGATTTGTGACGTATACACACTTAGCACATATTTCACGATAGCTTCTAAAACTCATGAATTCATTGCTATCTAAATCTATTGACTTACAAAAAAAATAAAAAATTCATTCTTTAGTAAATTTAGTGAAGTCAATTTCGTAGGCTATTTATTAGCATTGACCTAAAAGAAAATCCAAAATCATTCTCAAAGACCAAATTTATTTATTTATTTATTTTAATCTTAGGTATTCAAAATGTTGAATTGCGTGATGCATCATCTAATTACTTTAGTTTTGTAAAATATTTACTAATTATGAACCATTACATTTTCAGTTGAGGTTTTACTCATAATACCAAAAATGAGCACATTTTCCTTTTTCAAAATTATTAGAAAAATAATTACCTACAAAAATAAAATAAAAAATCAATTTCAATTATAGGAAAATCCACATTAACCAATAATGTAATCATGCATGACCAAAAAATACTTTCTCGCGACTTCTCATCAATTTTGAATCAGTAAACATGTTTCGTTATTTTGACGCGTAGAATGTATAAGCTGCTCTTTCATTCCTATATGAGTAATTACTTTTGAAATAAAAAATAAGTTCAATAAATTGATTTTTCAACACTAGATATTAATTGATTTAAACATCAATCAATGATTGCTAACTAGTTTTTTTTATAAATATTTTGTGTCTCTAGCATTTCCCCTTCACCTTTGTCAGCTATCATGTTTTGAACTGCAAATAATAGTTATGAAAGGTGAATAAAGTAATTTTATTAGAAAATAAATACTTATACTTATTTAAAAATAAAATAAAAAAATCATTTATTATGAAAAAGTCGAATTTATTTTCCACGCAAGAGAGGGACTTCATCTACATTACATACATACAAAGTCAAGTGGAAGTGCATCAAGTTGCCATTAGAATGTTCCTATCAATTACTATCATTCTCTCCATCTCCAGTGCTTTACTGCCTAAATTGTTCGGTCCACCAAAATTCGTTTAATTAGGTTTTGGCAAAATTCATGAAAAGATGGTTCTACTTTACTTTTAATTCAAATGATTGATCTTTGATTAACAATTTAATTTGTTTTAATTATAATGAAGTTTAATTCAAGTGATTGGATTTTCATCAATTTTTTTATTTTTTTTTAGTAATACTTTCACCATTACAAATATTACAATAGAGTAACATTTTAGTTAGGCGTCACTATAAAATCTTATGTTTGCAGAGACCAATAACATGTTGACGCATCAGCCAAAACCTGTTAAATTTTTTGGAGAATCACTATTTTTCAAGAAAATCATTATCTGTTTTATTATAATTTTTCTCGAAAAAGTTTCGAGTTTTGTGCCCTTCCTTGGATACAATTCTCACAAAAAGATAGTGTCCCGTTCAAATGCTTACGGTTGTGTAGCAATCTTATCTAAGATAAGAACAACTTATTAGTTTTTGAAGGAAGCACATTAAATCAAAAACTAGACAAACGGACTTGTGTCTAGGTCTTCTGAACTTCGAAAAAGATAAATAATGCTTCAATATGCTATTTAACTGAATATTTAATTTTTTGAATGAATTGATTGAATGATTTGACAATATAGAGGGTTTATACAGATTTCGAAGAGTTCTGATAACCTTTCTGTGAACTGTCATAACTTTGAATCCGATGAATCTGGACCCAATTTGGCCGAACCGCCCCACACGAGCCATGTCTACTAAACCACAAACCCTTGGCTAATTTTGTGAAAAGTTTAATTAATTGAATCACAAACCCTTTACTGATTTTTGTCAAAAGTTTTAAGATACACAGCTACCATCGCAAAGCGAAGCGATGATGCGCACGTTGACTGATTTTATCAAAAATTTAAGGCTACATAACTTCCAACAACTGATGCGCGGGTACAAGTGCGGATGGAGCTTCGATTGAGCTAGCAAAAGCTAGTACAATGGGCACTAAGTTAACTCAAATAGGGAACAACTTGATAACTATTAATTCGATGGATCTAATTAAATAAATTCATTACTTTCTTTCTTAAATCAATATGGGATATGCATTTCATATCCTCTAAACTCTTCAATTTCCTTTATTAAGTTTCATACTTTATTCATTAATTTTTTATTTATCTGAAATTGATTTTAAAAAAATAAATACACTTTTTAAATCTACTTACAACAACGTAGATTTCAATTATGTAACTAAGGCTCCGTTTGTTTCATGTAAAACATTTTCCGAAAAATGTTTTCCTTGTTTTCGGGTGTTTGTTTCAAGTAAAATGTTTTCTGAAAAATGTTTTACCTACTTTCGAGTGTTTGGTAACCACTTGTAAAAGAAAGTCAAATGTAAAACATTTTACAAGGATGTAAAAAAAGGAGGTTTTCTTTGTAAAATGATTTACCAATTTCAAATTCGTAAATCATTTTACAACTCTTGTTCTTGGCCTTAATGTACAACTCATATTACACTCGGTACAACATAATAATAATAATAATTAAAAAAAAAAATTAACTGCCCCCACCCACCCCACCCCACCCCCCAAAAAAAAAATTTTTTTTTTTTGGAAACCGCCCCACCCACCCCGCCTACCCCACCCCCACCCTCCCCCCCAAATTTTTTTTTTTATTTTTTTGGAAACCGCCCCACCCACCCTCCCCCCCCAAATTTTTTTTTTTTTTTGAAACCGCCCCACCCGCCCCTCGCCTACCCCACCCCTACCCACCCCCACCCACCCCCCAAAATTTTTTTTTTTATTTTTTTTTTTGGAAACCGCCCCACCCACCCCACCCCCCCACCCTCCCCCAATTTTTTTTTTTATTTTTTTATTTTTTTGGAAACCGCCCCACCCACCCCCCTACCCACCCCCACTCCCCCAAAAAAATTTTTTTTTTTTTTTTTGGAAACCGCCCCACCCACCCCGCCTACCCCACCCCACCCCCACCCTCCCCCCCAAAAAAAATTTTTTTTTATTTTTTTTTTTTGGAAACCGCCCCACCCACCCCCGCCTACCCCACCCCCCAAAAAATTTTTTTTTATTTTTTTATTTTTTTGGAAACCGCCCCACCCACCCCCGCCTACCCCACCCCACCCCCCAATTTTTTTATTTTTTGGAAACCGCCCACCCACCCCCGCCTACCCCACCCCTACCCACCCCACCCCCACCCCAAAAAAAAATTTTTTTGGAAACCGCCCACCCACCCCCGCCTACCCCCCAAAAAAAATTTTTTTTTTTGGAAACCGCCCCACCCACCCCCGCCTACCCCACTCCCCCCAAAAAAATTTTTTTTTTTCTTTTTGAAATCCGCCCCACTCACTTAAAAAAATTTTTTTTTTTATTTTTTATTAAAAAATTAAAAAAAAAAATTTGGGGGGTGGGGTGGCCGGGGGGGGGTGGGGCGGTTTCCAAAGTTGATTTAAATTAATAAAAAAGTGACATTTTCGGAAAACATTTTCACAAATTTGCCAAACAACCGAAAACAAGACCATGATATTTTACAAGAAAACATTTTACATGGAAATCTTTTTACATGAAAACATTTTACAAGGAAACCTTTTTACATGAAATCATTTTACATGAAAACATTTTCCGAAAAATATTTTACGCGAAACAAACGGAGCCTAATACCCTAAACTGAAACAAGCAATGTATTCTATAGTAAAGCAAATTGGGTTTGAATTTGATTTACATTTTTTGAAATTGAGATTATTGCAAAGATTTTTTTTTTTCAAAATATTACAGGAAAGTTTAATGGTAATTGCAAAGATAAAAGGAAAAACAGTATTGACCTTTTTGGATTGGAATAATTGTACGAATATTAAAATATTTTATAGTTGAACGGTATAAATCGAGTACGATCTTGGGTAATAAATCGGGCAAGACCTAATGAATTGAGCCCAAAGTAAAATGCATACAAGTCCCAAATACGGCGTAGGGAATAGGATTTCCTACCTATTCTCGTAATGTATGCTCGTCATTTCCCCTATGTCGACCTATAAATAGCAGAGCGAATATTATGACTAAGGCAATAAAGGAGTATGCCGACAAAGCACCTACAAAGGTCGACCAAGGCCACATCATATCACGAAAAGAGCTTCCTCGGTTAACATCAAGACAAGGAGAATGGACTTCCCTACCCTTGTCCACCTCTTACTCGTCATTCATTTATGTCAACCAGCGTCATATGCCGAGTAGCAAGCTTTATCGGCATACATATAAAAAACTTATATAATCATACTGCAACAAGGATTGTGGAAAGTTATAATCCAACTAGGATTATAATCCTCCTCTTACACAACTTCATATCCAAGGATTGACTCTATATCCAACACCTATACATACAAGCTATAATTCACATAATTTCGGTAAAACATCTTTTGACTCTAAACTCCTATCACTTGATTTGCTCTTTAAATCACACAAATACTTACTCTCACGCCGGAGGGCCTTCGCCGGTGAAGCCCCGACTTAGTTTACATATTTGTTCTTCTTTTTCAGGCTATTCAAACATACAGTATACAACTTGCCGCTGGATTTGGGCTGATCCGAACGTTTTTGGCATCATCAGTTTGGTTCCATTGCCGGTAAACGATCGCTTCTCACCTTTGAATAGCCAGAAAAATTTTGCTCTGATCTCCTAATCATAATGGAAGAAGGACACACCGCTAGTATCACTCCTAATCAGGATGACCTTCTTGTGGAGGAAACTCATGGTAATGCTAGGACTACTATTGGCTGGCCAATGGAGGACTGCCACCTCCTCCACCATTAAACGAGGGGCTTCCCTCACTAGGAATGAGCTTGCATTCTAGTGGACAACCAATAACCGAGGTGATACTACCAAACCCTCTCCATCGTAGACGACGAGGAACACCTGTTGGTAGTCAAATGGGGAGGAATACCGCCCAGGGAGGCACAAGGATATCCCCCCCCCCCCCACAGATTGATCACATAACTCTCTTGCATCACCAGATGGACACTCTGCAACGCATTTATGAAACACAAAATGCCTTGCTGCAGTTGGACCCAGAACACACCATGGCTAAATTTATAAGACCTACAAAGACTGAAAATTCCTTAAGAGGGGAGAGTCGTTTTGATAGGCGTGGTAGTTGGGGGAATAGAGAAAATCTTCATCCTGGCCAAAATCCCCCTCATCATGACACTGCTGGTAGACCAAGCAAAACCCCCCACCAAGATGTCCCTCCTCGTTATAATGCTCCTAGACATGGAGATGCAAGAAACGAGGTAGACTTGAGAAATCAGTTGAACAATCAAAGGGAACAGGAGGTTAATTCTGCTGACTTGAGATCAAGGCTCGGTCGTGCTAGGCAAAAAACCCTTGTCATAATCCCTCTCCACGGCATAGGAGCCCTGCTCGACCTGGGGGCTCTCCTCGGCATAGGGGCTCTCCTCGTCGCAGGACTCTGTGAGTACCCCAATCCAACTCACGACCCAATAAAAGTGTCTTTTACTCAATAAAAGTGTGCTAGGGAGCTTTTTGGTAAATTTACGGTCCATTTCGAGACTTTCGGGAGCTTTTTATAAGTTTCTCGCTAAGGAAGGACCTATAGGGAATTATTCAGTTTGGACCTGTTGGGAATTATCCAAAGAAGGGTCCAGAACCGCCACCTGGCATGTTTCTAGAAAATAAGCGGTTATGGCTTGGTGGGTCGTGCGACACCACAAGCCAATTCCCAGTCAGCGTTAAATAAAAGACTTTCTCATTTTGACAAGAAAAGAGGAAAAGGGGCCTCTCTCTCTACTCTCTCTCTCTAAACGGTTTTTCAGAGAGCTTTCTCACTCTAATCGCTAATCGTCTTCTTCACCAGTTCTCTCTCTCTAAACCCCTTCACCGGCAACCTTCCTCACCATTCTCCATGATCTCTAAACCCGTTCAACAATCGCTTCCACCAGTTCTCTCTCAGCTACTCCAAAAATCATCCCCTTCCTCACCTCTCTCTGCACTCCCCAAATCGGCATTCTGTGTCCTGTGTCACGCGACACAAGTAGCCCCTTACAGAAGGTTCATTTCAGTTGTAAGTTTTGTTCAATCCTCCTTGTAATTGGGATGTGGCCTCCCTTATCAAATGGTTCACAAGTTGTAGTTCCTCAGTTTTATCAATAAAAGCAAAGCATGTTTAACATAATTTGTCTCACATATTTTGCACACACTTTGAATGATTGGATGTTATTTTTATAGAAAGACTCATATTACGAGGCATGTTGGGTGAAGTCTCAGTTCTTCCCAACACGTAACCTGACCCCCGAACCCATTTTCTCTTTTCAAAAAAGGTTTTCAAAGTTTCCTTTAAAACAGTGTGGCGACTCTCATTTATTTTTCCGCGAGTGTACATTCAGACCCCCCCGTCCAGAGATGGCTCCCAGGAGGGACAGAACCCATCCTCGTCATTTCAGGCCATTGAATGGCAGAGCAGCATCTGAACACGGGGATAATCACAAATAACATGAGTAACAAAGCTGAGTTAATGGGCGCAGAGAAAACGAAAGGACCCATCGTAGTTCCCACTTTAGCTCGAGAATCGTGCACGAGATATTCCTCTCTTGAGAAATAGAATTGATAAAATGGAAATGGGAAGGAAGGAAGTGGACGATGATGATACCAGTGTCACTCGTCCTTTCTCCATGCGGATTAATGACCGAGGTTTCCCATTCCGGCTCTCAAAATCCCCAGTTTTGAAAAATATGCAGGGACCACAAACGCACGAGACCATGTACAAAGTTTTGAATCCACTATGACCTCCTCACCAAGGCAGATGATATTATCTACAAGGCTTTTGCGAGTAACTTCTCCGGAACAGCCCTATCCTGGTTCCGTGAGTAAAAGAAGGGAAGCATTGACAGCTGGAAAATCATGAGGAGTAGGTTCCTGGACCACTTTGCAACAATGCGAAAGATAAAGAAAAGAAATTAATATACCTCGCTAACATTGAGAAAGGAAAGAATGAAACCACTCTTAGTTACTACAATTGGTTTAGAGCCATGGCTGACCAAGTAGCGAAAAGTCTAACTGATCGGGAAGTGATTGTTTGCTTCAATTCTAAACTAAGATCCGGACAATTAATCTATGAACTTTCTGCCAGGTAGCCCAAGTCAAAATCTAACCTATATAATGTGGCTTATGCCATAGACATGGTAGAAGAGAAAAGTAAGAATAGTTCTGAAAAAACAGAAGCAGATGCAGCTGGTACCAACCAGACTTTCAATGGAAGTACCTACAAGGGAAAGAATAGGACTCGGGCTACTGAAAAAGCCGAGGTCTTCACCCCACTTACTAAACCTATCACGGAGATCATGCAATTGGTGAACCTACCAGATCCCCGACCACTCTGCGATAGGTCTAAACATGTTCGAAACAATTCCAATTACTGTGCCTTCCACAAAGACCATGGATATGACACGGAGAATTGCATCTCCCTTAAGAGAATGATCTAGAGATGGGTGGATGAAGGGAAACTCAACCGCTATGTTATGCGAAAGGATAACAAGCGAGGAAAAGAAGACAATAATGATAAAGATGATAAAAGGGAAGACATGCCTCCTAGGGAAAAAACCATATTATAAGGGAGGAAAATGTTTCCAACAAGAAACTGAAAGACCAGATACATGAGGTAAGTAAGGTCTACCACATGCCCGCCTGGATCCATAAAAGGAGGAAGTCATCAGCTTCTCCCCTGATGAGCTAGCTGGAAGTAGCGCAACTCGTAAATAACCTTTGGTAATCAAAGAGAGGATTGATAATTGTGAATCCGAGAGACTCCTCATAGACTCGAGGGCCTCCAGGGATTTTATATACTACTGTACCTTCCAGAAGATGAATCTGAAAGATAGCATGCTCGAGCCATACTCTGCAAGACAAGAAGGCTTCACTAACCATAAAGTCAGCGCCATGGGGACGATTGACATATTACTGGAAGTTGGGGAGCATCCCTTCCGAGCAGAGGCCATAGTAACATTCGTGGTCATGGACCTGGCAAGTGACTACCATGCCATCCTAGGCATTCCAAGTCAAGGCATACTTGGGTTGGTCGCCTCCCTCCCCGACCAGCGAGTTAAGTTTCACACTCGCGCGAGAATTGGATGTGTGAGGGTGACCCCTAAAGACTTATTGGAATATGTGATGAGAACCAGAAAAACTTCCAAGAAGGTGAAAGTAGACACGCCAGAGGAAAACCTGAAAATCTCTAAGTCTTTAAAGACTACCAGCACCAGTTCTAGGCTTCATCTATTTTTTGAAGCCGAAGATGAGGAACATATGATACTGGACATTTAAGAAAATAACAGTGACAACACAGTTCTGTCCGTCCCGTATATAGCCCCTTATCTCGTCAGCGGCCAGAACTCGGGGGCGAAACCTGACTTGAGACAAGGAGAGCTGCAGGATGTAGACGAACTGGTGAAAATGGAGAACCTAGATATAAATGGTGATGAAGGTAGAAGACTTAGATAAATAATTATTGAAACATTGCAATTCCGAGATGGTTCAGAAATGGAGCCCGTGGACGAATTGAAAGAAATTGTGCTCAACCCCGACTATCCAGAGCAAAGAATAAAAATTGGTGGCCAACTCACCCCAGAATAAAGGGAGGAGATCATCACCCTTGTGAAAAACAACCTATATATCTTTTCCTGGAACGTCAAGGACATGAGAGGAATCAGGGAAGAAGTGGATGTTCACAAGCTGGAAGTCGACCTGTCTACTAAACCAATCAATTAGACAACGAGAATTTTTGCAAACGATAAAGAAGATGCAATCAAGGAAGAGGAACAGAAACTACTAAGTGCTGGAATTATCAGGGAAACAACTTATCCTGTTTGGTTGGCCAATATGGTGATGGTCAATAATCAGAACGGGAAATGGCAAATGTGTGAGGATTTCACAGATCTCAACAAAGCCTGCCATAAAGACAGTTATCCTCTTCCCATAATTGATAAGCTGGAAAACTCCATTGCCGTACATAGGACTCTCAGTATCCTAGACGCCTACTCTGGTTATCACCAGATAAAAATGGCCAAGGAATATATTGAGAAGACAGCCTTCCAGGCGGCTGGAGGAATTTATTGCTATACCGTGATGCCCTTTGGGCTCAAAAACACTGGCGCAACCTACCAATGCATGGTCAACAAAGTATTTGGGGAGCAGATAGGCCATAATATGGAGGCCTACATAGATGACATGGCCATTAAAACTAGGACTGTCAGTCACGCCCCGGACCTGTAAGAAACCTTTGGCAACCTACGAGCGAACAACATGAAGTTGAATCCAACTAAATGTGTGTTCAGGGTGACGATCGGAAAGTTCCTAGGTTTTATGGTATCACAAAGAGGGATCGCGAATCCGGATAAAATTAAAGCCTTGATCGACATGAAAGAGCCTACCAACATCAAGGAGGTTCAAAGGCTGAACGAAAGAATAACATCCCTTGGTAGGTCTATTGCAAAGTCTGCGGAGAAATCACTGCCTTTCTTCAAAGTTATAAAGGGGACCAAGAGCTTCTCCTGGACATCTGAATGCTTAGAATCATTCAAACAGTTGAAGGAGTACTTGGGATCCCCTCCTTTGATGAGCAGCTTTGTCATGGGAGAAATGATATACGTATTTCCTAGCGGCTACGAACAATGCTATAGCTGCAGTACTAGTACATAACGAAGGAAGTACTCAGAAACCTATCTATTATGTCAACAAGGCATTATCAGATATGGAGAGCGGATACTTCAATGCAGAAAAAATAGCCTGCGCCTTGATTATAGCGGCAAGAAAGCTACGAGCATACTTTTCTGCGCACCCCATAACTGTGTATACTAACTCGCTCCTCAAGAAAATATTGCATAAGTTAGACTGCTCAGGACGTCTCCTTAACTGGTCTATCGAACTCACTGAGTTTGACATCAGATACCAGCCTAGGAAGACACTCCTAGCACAGCCTCTGGTCGTTTATGGTCAAAACCACCTTCACAGGCGAGCACTACCCCACCTCCCGTAAGCGCAAAAAACCCGCGGGGGAAGAATCGACCATCGAGCTTCCACCTAACTGCTGGGTCATATATATAGATGGGTCAGCTACTAAGGAAAGAAGCGAAGCAGGAGTTGTACTAGTGAGTCCCGATGGGGAGCACACCATCTAGGACATAATCAATTTCAAATTCCCAGCTTTCAACAATCAAGTTGAGTACGAGGCTTTGATATTTAGCATAAAGTTGGCATCCTTATATAGAGCAACAAAAATTAGCGCCTTATTTGACTCCCAGCTCGTCAAATAGATAAAAGGGGAGTACGACATTCGGCACCTGTAAGTACGCCAATCCAATCCACAACCTTTTAGATGCATTTTAATGTAATAAAATTGCATTAAGGGGCGTTTTGGTAAATTCCCGGCCTATCCCGAGACTTTCGGAAACATTTCATAGGTTTCCCGCGAAGGAAGTACCTTTTGGTACCTTACTCATGCAAAGGGACCTGTTGGGAATAAACCTTTTTGGACCTTTTGGGTATTTAGGCCTGAATGTTCCAGAAACTGGTTTTGGCGCCAAAAGCGGTTGATGCCACCTTGTGTCACGCGACAAGTCGAGGCATGGAAAGAGGTTACGTATAGTCGTGCGACACAAGGTGACCACTAACTGCAGCCTATAAATAAGACCCTCCCCCTCTCAGAAATGGATCCCAACTCTAGCCTACTGTTACTCTGCAGAAATTTCATCATAACAGAGCCCCCCAAACACAATTCTCTCTCTCTCTCTCCTACTTTCAACCTACCCAATTCTCTCCAATCTAAACCCATTTCTCAAACCAACTACTTGAACTCTCCTTGCATCAATTCCCTCAGGACTCCAAGGCCAGAAACAACCAATTGAAGGGTCCTGTATCTAACTTGATACAGGATTCGTGGAAGCATCAAGGGTAACGAAATCTCAAAATCCCTCTTCTCTCTTCCTTCTAACTCAATTCTTCATAATTCTACTGTTTACTTCTGTTAGGATTCAGTAATCAGACTCCATCTGTCTAGATTACTGAATCCCAATCGCAATCTCTCTGTTTAATTGATCTAATCTGTGTAATTGAATTGCTATTGTTGAATATTTGCTTGAATTTGGTGTTTAAACCCCAAGGGGGTGTGGATCTATCCATATCCACACTCCCGGGGTCGATTTGTTGCTGTTTCTGTATTTCGTATCCAATCTAGTCAGTTAATGAGATCTGTGTTAGTAATTGGTTATTCTGGTGTTCATAGTGTAAGTCTCTGCAGATGGACTCCGTATGTCACGCGACACATTGTGCCAAGGTGATCCTGTGTCACGCGACATATGTGGTCACCAGTATCATGTGTCATGCGACATATCGTGACTCATCTGCAGAAACCTTTTCTCTTGTAATCTGTTTTAGATTGTTGTAGCAGGGATGTGGCCTCCCTAAATAATGGGCTCACGAGTTGTAAATATCAATTCATATTAAATAAAATGCATGTTTACCCCATTTGTTCATTGTCAACACTTGCACACACTTTTGGATTTGCTTGGGTGTTTAATTGAAAGACTCGTCTACGGACGAGGCGTGTTGGGTGAACTCTCGGTTTTTCCCAACACGTAACCTGACCTCCGAACCCGTATTTTCTCTCAAAGAAAAGGTTTTCAATGTTTCCTCTTAAAACGGCGTGGCGACTCCTTTTATATTTCACAAAATTTCGGGCGAGCGCGCATTCAGTGGTGACTCCGCTGGGGACATTGACTTTGAAAACCTGTTTTTCAAATGTTAAGTGGGTCAAGCTTTCATTAAAATTAAACATCCAATACATCCAAATTTTGTGTGCATCTTTGACAATCACTTGGGGTTCGTGCATTTTATTGAATATGAGACTTGTGAGCCTTATGTGCTTTGTGGTCATTATGTTGTGCATTAGATATTCTTGCTTTGTTCTTGCCATGGAGAGACAGGGGCTGATTTGATGATTGCAGAATTGTTGGTTCAGTGACCACCCAGGTCGTGCGACACCTTTGTCTCTTGATGTCCTGTGTCACGCGACAAGGAGTGGCCACTGAACAGATACTCAGAAGGCTTGGTTTGAGGGCAGTCCCTTGGATCGAATGTGGCTCAGTTGATTGTTGTTCCCTGTATCTCCTGTGAGGGTGTGTGTGTGTTTTCTTTCTTTTCAAAAAAAAAATATAATAATACAAAAAATCTTGTTTTTGTAAATAAAATAATATAGTCATCCGCACACTACATCACTTAGACTTAGAACCCTCGGGTGCGATTGACGGCATCGCGGACGGTGATGTATGTCGCCTACGCTTGAGCGCCTGAAATCAAACCTAACCCCCTAGTGCGTTATAGGTGGCACCACACTTAAACCTTACCCACGGTTGGTTTTTGATACAATGTTTTCATTACAACAAAATGAATTGTTTTTGAAACATATCGTAGGTCCTTATACCTTCCCCTAAAACCTCGCATTTTGTGGGCATGTTGCCAAATGCAACATGATTTCACGTAAGGACATGTCACTCCCGTGGCGTGTTCTAAACGAGAGGTCATGCCGCATTGTCAACATGCACCGACGAGAGGTCATGCCGGATTTTTCTTCGAAATTCTTCGAAAATACCCGTTATGCTGCCCAAATTTCCCTGGAAATTTGGACAACCTCTCCATTCCGTAATGATGTTAGGATTTGGTTAGGTATCATTACCTATTATATATTTCAAAGCAAGGCATTTATTGTAATTTGAACGTTGCGTCCCTAGGCTTCCCCGAGGTATAGTTAGCATGAATAAAGGCTTCCCCTTTTCCAACCGTACTTAGGATTTAAAATACTAATTTATACTTGAAGATGAATAAGATTGTTTGTGCGAGTCTGTCCCGTTCCTTTCCCTCTCCTATTCCTAAAAATTTTCCCTTCAACACCTTATAAGCCCGTCTCTACCCCTGCAGCTACGGCGAGTTGGACCCGCTCGTCTGTCCAAGGAGCTCGTTTGGTTCGTGTTCAAGCAGTTTCAGTTGGTATAGAATCAGAGATGGCCGGGAACGGAGATGTATTTTCTGCTCAGTCCGCTGGAGGCTCAGTGACAATGGGTCAGCCAAGTTTGAATGATATGACCACAGAGGAATTGAGGGCGACGTTGGAAGCTGCTCTAGCCCGAGAACGTGAGGCCTGTCTATTGGCTCAGAATGCCAAGGCCCGTGAAGAAGAAGCTCATAACCGCTTTGTGGAGGCCATGAGAGCCAAAGGGATTGCAGTGCTTCGTTGGGAGGACGGTTCCTATGAGGAGATCATAGAAGACAGCCACAATGAGATCGGATCCGCTTCACCTACCCAGCCTACTCAGCCCAGTTACAATGCGATGCCTCCTCCAGTAAGCTATGCCCCGCGCCCCAATCAAATGTCATCTCCTGGAATGTTTGTGAGTGACCAAGGAAGGTTCATTCCCCCATCTTCTCAAGGGTATAACCAGGTTATTCAGCAAGGTGCTAGCAAGAATGGTGGTCAAGCAGCAAATTTCTTCGATCTCACTGCCTCTCCAACTCCCAATGTCCCAGCATCGCAATTTCAGTATGGATCTCAGTTTCAAGCAGGTTATCCCCAACCCCAGTCCAGAGCATATCCCGACAGTTTCCAGAGTGGTCAGTATCGGCTTTCAGGGAGTCAAATTTGTCAAGACAATGTTTCAAGATATCAGCAGTTTCAGACCCAAGGCAGTGTCCCTCAGCCCGCAGTGTGTTCTCCCCTTACTCAGCATTTATATGGTTCCACTCCGTATTCCGCCCCATGCATCAGTACAGGTTTCTCTACTCTTGGTCAATTCAGAGGTCAGTCAATGCAGTACAGTCCCCAGAACCCCGGTGTGCAGTTTAACGGTTATGATATGTATGGGAACAGGATCCCTAGCTCGGTCAGCTTGTTGGACAGTAATATTGGAATTCCCAGTACTTTTGGTCTTCCATCAGCAGCTTTACCCATTGGACCTAATTCAGATTTCCCAGTGCCTTCATCAACAGTGGCTCCCGCTATTCCCCAGATTTCAGGTTTGGCGCCAGAAGTGACAGCCTTGTTGAAGCAGATGCAGCAACAGATCGATAAATTGACCGTGGGTTCTAGTGGTCTTAAGGTTGTGGATCCCTCTCAAGTAACGCCTTTTCCGCATAAGTTTAAAATGCCCAAAATGGATTTCGATGGTACTGCCTGCCCGAAAACTCATATAGATACATATGTTATGACAATGGGGGCAATGGGCTGCACGCCCGAGTTTATGGCATCCCACTTCCATCTGACTTTGAAGGGATCAGCGCTCACATGGTTTCTGGCTTTGAAACAGGAGTGTCGCTCCACCTGGAGCCAGATAACGGAAACTTTCTTGGAGAAGTACAAAGGCAATTTGGAGTGGCGTACCACTCGGGATGATTTAGTGGGAACTATCCAGAAGGCTGATGAGTCAATTACAGAATTTTACAAGCGGTGGAATGCCAAGCTTAATGAGCTATCAGAGCCGATACCCCTCCAGGATCAAAAGGACATCTTCTTGTTGTGTGTTAAGCCAGTGCTCAGGGAAGCTATCGAAAAAGGTTGGTACCCGGATCTACGAGAGATGGTGGGAATGGGAGCTAGAAGTGAAAACAGATTGTTCAATCAAACCCCGAATGCAAATGTCGGTGGTGGCAGCGGTAGTGGAGGATACCGATATCGAGCAACCAATCCTGTTTCAGCAATGGCTCCAAGAGGAAGAGAAGTGGCCAAAGACAACAGTATCAACAACCTACAGAGAGGTGGTAATAATGTGCAGAATACAGTGAGGTTTCAGCCTAAGCCGCAGCCGAGATTTGATGATTTGGGCATGTCTACAGAGGAAGTTTTCAACGGATTGCTTCGTACCGGTATGATTAAGCCATTGGAGAATTATAGTCCTGCTCGTCCTAATCCCCATATGGATGCTAGAAAGTATTGTCGATTTCACCAATTCCCAGGGCACACCACAAATTCCTGCGTAACCCTCAAAAAGATAATTCAAGGTTTGGTGGATGACAAGAAGATTGAGAAATCTCCTCGCCCGAATGTGGTCAGCAATCCTCTGCCAAGTAACACCTTGAATCTCATGGACTTTAGGCAAGACTATTTTGTTAATGTAATAGAGTTTGGGAAGTCAATAGATGAAAGTGATAATGCTGGTTGTAATGAGATTGTGACTGATGTAATCCCATTTTCTGATGATATGAAAGATAATTTCTGCTATGTTTTGTATCTTGATGATCTGTATGGTTTGAATAATACTGCTGATTATGACGATTATGAAGAGCATGTGGTTGCCAACACTATATCATCCATGGTTCCTAGAGATTCCCCAATCTCCTTGGAGGAACTTAGGATAGCAGCTAATGTAGAGGTGCCTTTGTCCATAAATGAAATAAGGCAGGCGGCATGGCCTTACAGCACTCGTCCTGTTCCGATTATGCTAGCAGAACTCAAGGAGGCCAGCAAGGAATTTATGGTTGATGATCATCAAGATGTTAATCTGTTGACTCGGTCAGGGAGAATGTTGGGAATGAATAATTCAGATCCGTCCGAAAAAGGTAAGGCAGTTGCGGTCTCTAACCCTCAGTCCTCTCAGAATCCTTACAGACTGGCAGGAGACGAAGAAGTCCAGGAAGACCCTATCCTAACGCAGTTAAAGAGAACACAAGCCGACATCTCCTTATGGTCTCTACTCACATCCTCCTACCCTCACAAATTGAAGTTGGAAGAAGCTTTGTCCAAAACGAAAGTGTCTGTCAATGCCACCCCAGACGAGGCCTGTCAGCTGATTGGAACTGCGCAGTACGGGAACATCATTACTTTTACGGATCTCGACCTGCCTGCTTATGGTGCGAAGCATAATGAGTCTCTACATATCACGGTTCCCCTGGAAGGACGGCGGATTCCCCATGTGTTGATAGATAATGGGTCAGCTATGAATGTGCTCCCTGCTAAAATGATGAGTATGTTGGACATTAATGCGCAGAATCTTAAACCATCCAACCAAACCATAAAGGCCTACGATTCGACATCTAGGGCGGTGTTGGGGATAGTCTCTCTGAATTTGATGTTTGGAGGCAAAGAGATGATGGTAGAATTTCAAGTTATCGACATTCCGGTCACATTCTCAGCATTACTGGGCAGACCCTGGATTCATGAAATTGGAGCGGTAGCCTCCACTCTTCACCAGTGTTTAAAATTTGTGCAAGAAGGAGTGCTGACGACCATTTATGGTGACAGCGTTACGATTGGGGAAACCAGCACCAACACCTTACCAGTAATGGAAATCAAGCTCGACCAGGAAAATCCGATGCTCAGTGGATTCACAATAGAGAAACCCAAAGGACAGGTCTGCACCATAGATCTGACGACATCTTCAGATAAGATTCCTCCTGTGTTGAAAATGCTAAGAGGCATGAGCTATATCCCTGGTCTGGGGCTGGGAAAACGCCAACAGGGACCGTGTAGGCTTGTGTTGCCAGAAGCCAAGAGAAACAAGCAAGGCCTGGGATATGCCGTGACTAGAGAAGATAAGGCGTATGACAAGACTGAAGCTTTTAAAGAAAAGATGACCTCAGCGGCTGGTAAGAGGTACAAGAGGCCCGAGATGCGCCCGTACAGTTGGTCTTTGAACAAGCATTTTGTCAAAAAAGACGGAGATATGTTTGTTTGCCCAGAAGCAAGACTGAGCCAAACGAAAGAAAGAATGAGAACAATCCGGAGGTTCGCTAGCAGCCAAATTCCAGTGAAGGAAATGTTTGATAGCTTGCCCAAAAGGCCAGGTGTGACCGCCACTTACGAGAACAGCTACTATTTCTGGGGGCCTGATCATGTGAACCAGTTCGAAAAGCTTGCTCTGGACGAATCCACAATATGCAAAATCCACGGTGCTGACCCTGTAGATATTGATGGTGATTTGGCAGATTTGTTTAAAGAGCAGGGGCTGTTCGAGCCTGGGGATGGTATACTTTTGACAGGGGTACCTACAAAAGAGGTGTTTGTGGCCAAGGAGCCGAGTGATTTAATTGACTTTTCCTCTGATAGCGAGGTGGTGGCTATGCTAGAATTTGAGAAAGAGCCAGTTGTGGAGCTAAACAGGTGGGAGACTGTTGCAGAGAGACCTTTACAGAATTGGACTTCGTTCCAAGGACCGGTCGCCGACAGGGAGACTATGATTGAAAAGCTTGGGCTCAAGCCTCGTCCTTGTCCCTCCGAGTCTAAATTTGTTCCTCGTGTTTTGAGTCGGTCTCCTGAATCTCTTGTTATTGAATTCGAGTCTTTCGATCTGTCTGATGTCCTCACGACAGAAGACCGTCTTCGAGTTGTAAACACTGTTTTTCCCTATGCTTTGAATAAAATGGTTGACCTTTCTGAGTATCCCGTGATTGCAAATCTAACAATTGAACGCTTAACAAAAAATAATCATCAAGATTTAAAAATAATTAAGCCTAATTCAATTGAAGATAATGCAGACTTAATAGACGAGCAAATTTTAGAAAATGATTCAAAGCAGGTTTGCGACTAAAAGGAAAGCCGGGCCCAAGCTGCCGATGAGGTATTGACAACGGTGAACCTGGGAACAGCTGAAGAACCCAAAGAAACGCAGATTGGTAGCTTCTTCTCCGGAGATGAACGGGTTGCCCTGATTGAATTGCTTAAAGAATATATGGACGTCTTTGCTTGGTCCTACAAAGATAAGCTTGGGTTGGATACTTCTATCGTAGAGCACCAGATTCCTTTAGATCCAGAAATTAAGCCGATCAAGCAGAAGTTGAGGCGGATAAAACCTGAGTGGTCCTTGCAGGTGAAAGAAGAAATTGAAAAGCTCCTACGGGTAGGCTTCATCAAAGTGATTGAATATCCGACTTGGTTGGCAAACATTGTAACAGTCACAAAAGCAAACGGAAAGGTGCGGGTCTGCGTAGATTTCCGAGATCTCAATAAGGCTAGTCCCAAGGATGACTTCCCTTTGCCCAACATTGATATGCTAGTAGATGCAACCGCAAACTTCGAGGTCAAGTCCTTCATTGATGGTTTCGCGGGTTACAATCAGATCAAAATGGCTGAGGAAGATCAGGACAAGACAGCGTTTACAACTCCATGGGGCACTTATTGTTACACAGTAATGCCGTTTGGTCTGAAGAATGCTGGGGCTACCTATCAGAGAGCCGTCACTACCCTGTTTCATGACATGATCCACAAGGAGATTGAAGTGTATGTAGATGATATGATTATTCACTCGAAAGGGGTCAGATGGACATCATTTCATTGATTTGAGGAAATTCTTCAACAGACTCCGAGAGCACTCCATGAGACTAAATCCAGCCAAGTTCACCTTTGGAGTTATTCGAGGTAAAGTCCTGGGGTATATGGTCACAGAACGCGACATCGAAGTAGATCCCAAAAAGGTCAAGGTAATCGTTGAAATGAAGCCGCCCAGAACTGTCGTCGAAGTGAAAGGATTCATGGGTCATCTACAGTACATCAGCAGATTTGTCAACCAACTGACCTCCATGTGTGAGCCGATCTTCAATCTACTAAAGAAGAATCAGGAAGTGGTTTGGAACAAGGAATGCCAACTGGCCTTCGAGAGGATCAAAGCTTACCTTGTCAATCCTCCCATTCTCTGTCCGCCTCACGGGAGCAAGCCTTTACTGCTATACTTGACGGCCACATACACAGCCACTGGGGCTATGCTAGCACAAGAGAAGAAGGATTCAAATATTGAGAATGCCATATACTTTGTTAGCCGCAAATTCCAAGGAAGCGAGTTGAATTACTCTGCCATCGAGAAGACATGCGCAGCTCTGGTCTGGGTGGTCGGAAAGCTAAAGCACTATATGCTATCCCACACTGTACACTTGGTCTCCAAGATGGACCCAATCAGATATCTGTTCCAAGGTGACAGAGGTAACATCTCCACCAGATTGGCAAAGTGGACTTTCTTCTTGGCTGAGTTTGATATCAAATATGTGATCCGGAAATCTATTAAAGGACAGGCTTTGGCGAATCAGTTGGCTGACTTCCCCTGTACAGAAGTCCGAGGACCAGATCTCCAATTTCCAGATGAAGGGATTCTTGCTATAGAAAATGGCAACCGGTGGCAGTTATTCTTTGATGGAGCAGCAAACAAAAGAGGTAATGGCATCGGGATGGTACTAGTAGATCCGAATGACATGCATACCCCCATAGCTATCAAGCTGAACTTCTCGGTTACCAACAATGCCGCCGAGTACGAAGCCTGCATAGTTGGTCTAGAGGCTGCCCTCGAGCGACACGTGGAAGAGTTACAAGTATTCGGTGATTCCCAATTGATAATCAATCAGGCCGCCAACAAATGGAAAATTATAGATCCGTGTCTCCAGAAGTACCATGCTTACATCGCAGAACTCGTCGGTCAGTTCAAGGAAGTGTCATTCCAGTTCCTGCCACGAGAAAAGAACAGATTTGTCGATGCCCTAGCTACTCTGGCCTCTTTTGTAGAAATCCCAAAAGGAAAGTCGATCAAACCGTTCAGGGTCGGTAGGCGAGAAATTCCTGCATATTGTTGTGAAATTGAGATCGAAACCGTCAGTGAGCCGTGGTACAACCAGATCTTTCAATATCTCAAGCATGGTGAAGCATCCTTCCCTGTTGACAAAGAAGGAGACTTAAAAGGTGTACATGCCAAAAGCTTGCAAGCTCTAAAGAGACTATCAGTACAGTACGTCATACTTGGCAATGAGCTATGGAAGAAAAGGGAAGGTTGCCCACTCCTGCTCTGTATCAGAAAAGAAAAGGCCCAAAGAGTAATGGAAGATGTTCATAACGGTGCCTGCGGACCTCATATGAACGCTCGATCCCTTATGCATAGCATCATCAGGCTGGGTTACTTCTGGATCACTATGGAGACGGATTGCATCCAGTTTGTGCGGACTTGTGATAAATGCCAGCGATTCTCCAACCTTAATCATATCCCTCCTCATGACCTATACTATATGACGACTCCGTGGCCCTTCGCAACATGGGGAATTGATGTCATTGGGAAAATAACTCCGCTCGGGAGCAATGGACACTCATTTGTATTGGTTGCGGTAGATTACTTCACAAAGTGGGTAGAAGCTGCGTTTTACAAAGTGCTCACAGCCAAGAAGGTTGCCCGCTTCATAAAGGAACAGATCTTCTGCCGCTACGGAGTCCCAAATGAGATTATTTCAGACAATGAAACCCATTTTGAAGGAGAAACTGATCGGTTACTCACTGAATACAGGGTCAAGCGCCATAAATCTTCACCATACAGACCATAGACGAACAGCGCTGTTGAGGCTGCCAATAAGAACTTGGAGAGTATCATAAAGAAGATGGCCGAGCGAGGACGAGATTGGTCGGAGAAGCTGCATTTAGCATTATGGGGCTACCGCACTTCAATTCGAACTGCCACCGGTGCAACTCCATACGCTCTGACTTACGGAATGGAGGCTGTCATGCCTATTGAATTAGAAATTCCATCCCTCAGGGTTTTGCTCGAAAATGAAGTGAATGAGATTGAATGGCTCCAAAGTCGATACAATGAATTGGCTCTGTTAGACGAACGCAGACTAAAAGCCATGGAGCATAACCGGGCGTACCAAAGAAGAACGGCCCGTGCTTTTGACAAGAAGGTGAAACCCAGGGATATCAAGGTTGGTGATTTGGTCCTTAAGATGAAGCCCTTGAATCAGAGCAGTGCGTTAGGAAAATGGGCACCTGTTTGGGTCGGACCGTTTCTAGTGAAGAAAATATTCTCCGGAGGAGCTATGCAGCTGACAGACTTAGATGCAACCCATTTCTGCACCCCGTCAACGGCGACAAGTTGCGGAGGTATTATGTATGATCGAGTCTTTTCCCTCTCTAAATAAAAAAAAGAAAGAAAAAAATAAGAAATAAAGGCGCAACAAAATTGTCCCAGATGAGACTGAAAACCTCTCAAAAGGCAGTCCATGCAAAAATAAGGGACGCACCCGATGCTAAAGAATATACCTAGCTAGACCGAAAACCCTAAAAAGGGCGGTCTAGGTAAAAAACAGGGTCGCACCATGTCCCCCCTTCTATCTTCCCCTTTCTTAAACACAAATTTGATTGAGTCGAACTACGGAGACCTGAGCCCCTTAGTTCTCTTACAAAAGCGGAACGTAGGCAACCACTTGTGGTTCGGTCTAAAAATTGCTGCAAAATCTCTTATCCTGCCAAAATGTGTTTTGATTACAGTTCCAAAGCTTTTCAAAGGTTTATGTTGAGTTAATATTCTTGTTGATGAGTTCAAGCACGACTTGCTTTTGACTCAAAGAACCTGCTGCGAATAAAAGGAATAAATTTTCAACATCTATTTCGTCTGCATTAAGTAATCAAAGGATACTCAGTTTCCATACAAATAATTCCTACTCTCAAAACACAAAATAAAAGAGTCCCCTGTCTCTCAGAAAAAGTGTCTAGAAATTCATCCCCGCTCCCGAACTCGCTCCTCTGTCCTTCCTCTTCCTCGGTCCCCGGGAGGTATTTGGCTTAGGAATGTCGAATAAATCGGTTTGAGCCCGTCCCAATTCAGGAATAACGCGCGCCGGTGGTTCAATCAGACCAGTCTCCCTCAAGGCGGCCCTAGAAATCCTCTCTCGTCTCAATGCCTCTCTGCGAGCCATCACCTCTGGGTCATCCCTCAAAGCAGCCCTGCGGATCTCTTGTCTCCGATAGTCCTCAGCAGCATCACCGGTAATATTGTCTGGGTTTCCCCGTGCCTCTGTATCCCTGAAAGACCGACTGGATGGATAATCTGCTCCCAAGTATTCCCGACGGCGAGCCTCTATAGCCAATTGTGCAGGACCTTGTTGCTCCTCATACCAAACCAGATACTCTGTAGTCAAGAATGTAAACCCCCTGGATTGCCGAAGGAGTGCACGAGTGGGAAGAAAACCCTCCAGAAAGGATCTGCTGAAAAACTGCATAACCTGGGGCTCGGTCATAGACATCGGAACAGCATCGGTCACCAGTCTCTCCCTCAAAGCTCGGACATTCTGCTGAGGGTACCTATACTGTCTGCTCACCAATGATGGGACACAGAAAGAAAATACATGCAAGCCTGGAAGTCTGACTACTACTGATCCATCCTGAATGTCTCTCATGGTCTGTAAATTCCAGGCAGGAATCCAAAAGCTCAGATCAGTAGTCCCGTACCGTGACAATCTCATCTGCCAACTGTCAGCAGCCTCGTCCCTCAGCACTCTGCGTTGTCCCGTCACCCAAGGCATAGCAATTTGACCCGTTGGAAGTGGCATGATCAAGCGTAACCTCTCAGAAAGCCACAAAGACAACAAGCTGGGGCTGCCTGCTCCCATGAAGTCTGATCCCCCTGCCAGCCTGTCGATGCCATGGTAAGTCTCAGCCAGCAACAGTGGTACAATGTCCATCTCCCCTTGGCCAGATTTAATTTGACGAAGATCTATACCCCGGTCACCCCTCAGTTGCCTGACAGTCTCCAGCAACGCACTTGAGCAGACTCCGGCATATCCGCAGAAATAGTAATCCGACAGGGTGAACAGCATGTATATATCCAAAGAGGTAGAAAGGTTAAATGTCGAGATGGACAAGCATAACCTAGCCATCCGAGTCAAGTCTATGGACCCACAGGCCAGAATCATAGACGACACCTGATCAGCTGGCAAGTGAAGGAAAGCTGACAATTGCTCCACAACCGACCGCTCGTCCCGTGGGAATGCTACAGTTGCCGCCTCACCCAAGCCTGTCAATGCCCTAAAATCTTCCATGGTTGGAGTCAAATCATTGTACGTGTAAGTACCCAAATCCGGATCGTCAAAATCCGTCAGAAAGTTAACCGAAATCCGTTAACTGGCCCGCTCCAAGTTAACCGGAACTCGTTAAACTCCCCGTTGCCGTGCCAACGAGACGTCCCGGGACTGCCCCGTGCATCCCGACGTCGAACCGTACTTAACACGTGTCATCACACGTAAAAGTACGTCTTTCCCAGAAAAATGCACTTTCCGGCACTTTCCGGGGGCATTTCGGACATTTTCCGGACTGTTATTTTAAAAAATGGACAAAACCGGGACTGAGGAACGAACTCCCACATGACTGGTGACTCATAGGGCACGTGGCAGCCATGCCACCTCCCTCTAGTCACTCTTCAATCACAAATCAAGGCCAAAAGACCAAAATACCCCTGATTTGCAAGCCAAGTCTGGCCGGACTCACTGTGCACATTTTCTGAAATTGCCAGCAAGTCCTTCAAATTCTCAAAATACCACAAAACCCCCTGGATTCAGGCCAAGTCCGTCCGGACTCCTACTGCATTTTTCACCTATAAATAGAAATGGCTGTCAAAGCCAAAAAGAGGAACTTTTTACACCCCAAAATCACTCTACCCCACGGCCCAACTGATTTTCACCCCTTCCGAGCTCCCATTTTGTCTCGATTCGCGTGAAACCTTCGTATTTCGATCAAATACGCCCCTTACCACTTCGAAACAACCTTTCGAACTACTTTCCGTGTCCCGTACACACCTTCCGAGCCAAAGGAGTCGACCCTAGCCATAGGTATAACTCCCTCTCTCTAAATCTCTCGTTTCGTCTCGGTTTACGCGCCAGTCGCTATAACCGTTTCGAACAGCGTTATCAAAATGTAGACGCCTCCGTCTAACGGGGTCCGATACGTTTTAGCCCCTCGATCCTCTTCTCTTTCCGTAAGAGAAGTAATCACGGGTTAAAACGGCGTTCCGACCCCGTTCCGTTTACTTTTATGTCATTTACCAATTCCGAATCGATCGATCCGTTGATCGTCATTTAATTTCTGTCATTTACAATTCCGAGTCGTTTGACTCGTCGATCGTCATTTACAATTCCGAGCCGATTGGCCTCGTTGATCGTCATTTACGATTCCGGATCGTTTGATTCCGTTGACACTGCTTTAAATACTGTCATTTACAAGTCCGACCCGTTTGGATCGTGATAGTATTTACTTTTCAAAGTCCGAGTCGCAACCCGATTCGTTGATCGCATATCATTTAATACGCATTTTTCCCGTAAAAATCGTTAACAATGTAATGCCCGGTTCAAAACCGGAGTTCGTCCTTCGAACTCTCTTTCAAAACGCGCGACATGACGTTTGGCCTCCAAACGCTCATCTTCAAACTAAAAGCCGCCATTTGACATTTCAAATCATTTAATACGCATTTTTCCCGTAAAAATCGTTAACAATGACACGCCCGGTTTCAAAACCGGAGTTCGACCTTCGAACTCCTTTTCAAACTAAAAATCGACATTTGCCACGCAAACGCTCATTTCAACTCAAAATCGACGTTTGCCACGCAAACACTCATTTCCGTCTCAAAACCGACGTTTGTCATTCAAACGCTCGTCTTTTCAAACAAAGTCACCTAATCAACGTTTGACATTCAAACCAAGATTAAGCTTGTCATTCAAGCCCCCATTTCAAAAAAACACACACACACACATGTTTTCGAGAAAGGTAGAAAGACTTGTCATGCGAGGCGTTTCGGGCGATCTCGTAATACTCTACCCGAAACGTAACATGACCTCCGAACCTAACAATCTCTGGTTCTAAAAAGCTTTTTACTCGTTTTTGCTGCCAATAAAAATGATCCCCGTTTTCAAAGCCTTTTCCTATGTTTTTGCTACCAATAAAAACGACACCTTTTTTCGATCAAAAGCCGTTTCTCAACGTTTGGGCTCAAAATACAAAAGCCGCGTGGCGACTCCTCATTTTTCCTTCCCATGAAGCGAGGTCTCAGACACCAACCCTCCGCGAAAGACAACCGCTTTCGCTCGCGCGAACCCGGGTAATTTCAGTTGGCGACTCCGCTGGGGAAAAGATACTTTTTTCAAAACTACCGTTGTTTTCTAAAAAGCCTTCCGTGGGTCAAACTTTCGTTTACCCTTCCTCGTTTTCGTGTGTGTGAGTTCCTTTAAACCTCGAACGGTTTTTTTCAAAAGGCATTACATTGTCAACTTTTCAAAATCATACCATGTTTGTGCATCCCCATTCATGCTTGATTCTCATCGCTGTCTTTTGAACTGTGCATCATAAATTCTTTAAGACACATTCTGAAAAAAATCTCTGTTTTACTCAGAAAAAGAATTTTAGTGACCGCACACTACGCGCACTTGCTGCCTCGGAACACCGCACTTCACGTGCACTTGCTGCCTCGGTACACTGCACACTACCACTCTTAACTCGGGATGGCCTTATCGGTTGCACCCCGATTGGTCCGCTGTACACCTTTCGGGCGCACGGGGTCGTCCCAAACATCCCATCCTAGCCCGTGTAAGTCATGCACTCTTTGTGTCACACTTTGTCCAAGACCCCCGGTTGGTTTTGGCTTAGCTCGTGTCATAAAGCCTAAGTGTATGTTTTACGCGGCCCCGCTCCGAGTCAAGCTCGAGAGTTTGAGACCAAAGGTCGTTCCTCGACCCGAAGTCTCGCGCTCTTCGGCCTTGACTTTGACGCGAGCTCGCCGAAAAATATACCCGAAGGTTCAATGTGACGCCGTGTCACCAAACCTCGCCGTATGTATCCCGCCGGCCACAACTTGGCCAACGCTAAAAAGCTAAGGTCTCTCGCACAAGCGAGTCAGAGAGGTCATGCCCAAATTTTGGCACGATCCCCGCCTTAACTTAAGGACGTTGACTTCGACCGTGGCCCGTACGTCACACACGTTGAAAGTTTGCGTGATCGCCTAGCCTTAAGTTCATTTTTTCCTTTGTCGGTGGAACTCGCTTGCCTTATCGGACCTCGCTCGGGATAGTCCATCCCGAGAAAGATGATCTACAATGGAAACGAGGGGCTTATAAGCGTAGTGACGAGATCCACTAATTAGAGCTCTAGGATTAGTTGCGAAAAGAAGACCCGCTCTTTTCCAACCGATTAGGACTACGAGAAAACGCGCTTTAAGTAAACATTAATCGGTAAGCGCACATTGCACAAGCCCGAAACCTTGAGCCAAATACCCTTTTCCGAAGCCTAAACCCTTCCTTTCGTTCCTGCAGCGAGCGTAAAGTTGTTCGATTTCCGGGTCGGCGCCTTGCCGTAATCACGGTAACGGCGGCGTCGAGACAGCTTCTTCGGTTCCCTCGGTTCCCTCGGCAAATGTAATTTCCGACATGTCTAGTTCACCAGAAATCGTGACGGAAGGACCCCCGCCACGGCAACGAGATATGACATTGGAAGAAGCCATCCGGGCTTGTGAGGTCCACAAGAGGCGGAAAGAAGATCGGCATTTCGTGGTACGGCTTACGAATGAGCGAGGTATAGCGGCTATCCCCAGTCGGGACGGTACTTTTGTCACAGTCGAGGATGACGATTCCCGAAATCCGCTTCACCAAACCTTTAACCAGGTTCCTCCCCCGCCAACATACGGAATGCCTTCGAATCAAGGAAACAGCCGACCTAGGCTCCATGTTGCCACCTCTCAGGGCAACCCTAACATTTTTGGACAGCCCAGTGCTACTCCTATCACTCAATACCACCAGCGCACCGCTGGACCATCTCAGGATGCCAATATTCCTCAATACCCTCCCGGGTTCGTCCCGTTGCCTATACACGAATCCCTAAACACCGGGGACAAACCCAAATACAGTTCAAAAAAGGCCCCCGTATATTCTCATATATCAAGCCTTCCACCTCCAATCACTACCGCTCACGTGGTAGCACCCGGCGCCGAGCCTCAAAGTCCACCACTGGACCCAACCTTAGCCTGGATGGTTGAGCGGATGAAAGACACAGAAAGCCACCATGAAAGCGCCTCAAAGCAGGAAATGCTCAAATCCACATATTCGGGAATGGTCACGCCTCTCCCTGCCAAGTTCAGAATGCCGGAGATGGACCGATTCGACGGAACCGAATGTCCACAAACGCACGTCGATACCTACGTTCTCAGCATGAGGGCAAAAGGGGCAACCCTCCAGCAAATGGCTGACCACTTCCAGCATACGCTCAAAAGTTCAGCGTTACGATGGTTTCGAGGGTCAAGCTCGCGGATCGCCACACAGGATCGATTAGTAACATCTTCCCGGAACGGCAGTGCATCCAACTTAGAGTGGGAAACGAGTCGCGAGGACTTAATCACCACCGAGCGTAGCGGATGAAAGTGTTGGGGAATTCTACAAGAGGTGGAGCTGGAAACTCTCCGAGATCATGGAGCCACTCTCCAAAGATGAACAGATGCGGATCTTCAAGTCACGCTTAAGCACCGTCCATCGAACTCTCATCGAGTCATCATTTCTTCCCAGATCTCCGGGCCATGGTCAACGTTGGCTCACAGTTCGAGAAGGATCTCAAGGAAAAGTTGGCTCTTTGCACGGCCATACGAGATACCGCTCGGCGGTTGCATTCAATCCCGCACCGGCCCCGGCAAAGGGAAAGATACGTCATCAACTACATCCATCGGGGACAACGAGTCGGGCAAATGTAAAACCCGAGTCCCGCAAAGCAACAATTCTACTCGAAGCGACTGCCGTACACTTCGACAAGTTGGACATGCCACCGAGCAAGATCTTTGGAAGGGTTAATCAAGGAGGGTCTCCTTAAACCCGTTGCCAATTACAAACCCAAGAATCCCGTAGCCAATGCGGACAAGAACAAGTCTTGCGCCTTCCATCGTATCACGGCCATACCACCGACAACTGTTTAGGGTTACGATACGAAATCCAGAACTTGATAGAAGAAGGCAAGTTGGAGCGCCCCCATGGGCCCAATACAGTCGGAAACCCTTTTCCGAACAATAATAGCGTGAATTCCATTGAGTGGGTGCCCAAGAAGATTGCCACAGAACCAGTTTCTCCGCCTCTTTCTGCTGGATCCTCCTCTAATGTCCACATCAGCTACGATGTTTGCGATCGCCCGCCTCGCTCCGAGTACGAGTCTCGTGAAACGGTCCGGAGCAATCCTCCGAGAAAACAAAAGAAGAAATCCTCTCAACAGCAACTGAGAGAAAGATACGAAGTTGGGGACACCAGTGTAGGTACACTCGGAGAACCTTCAGGGAGGTTCGACTACTAAATCTTGTACTCCAGCCAGTCCTCCTTGCCTCCAGGCCATGCAGCTTTAGAGCAAACAGGGGTGGGAAAGCCAAAAAGTCCCGCTGAAACCAGAATTCAGACCCCAGGACACCGAAATACCTCAGATCTTGGTAATCTTACTGCCAGTCAGAAGCCTAACCCTCCGCGGGATCAGCCAAGATTCAATTTGTCCAGCTTCTGAGCTCGGACCGGTAAAGGAAGATCAAAGTCAGCTTGGTACTCGCACTCAATCAACGTGCTAACCAAGGGAGGTAACCGCCACAAACAACCTCAACACAATCCCGAGGTTCCAACAAAGGCTTTACCTCGCAAGAGGAAGACAGGAAACAGATGGCTTGATGACTCTCCTTCACCGGATAGAGACCAGATCTACGATTCCCGACTATACGGCAGTATGATCACGTTCTGTGATAAAGACTTACCGAGAGATGCCTCGGGGCACAACGAAGCTCTGTACATCACTCTCAAGCTCAACACCATATCACTCCCCGGAGTATTGGTAGACAACGGGTCAGCCGTTAATGTTCTCCCTCTCAGCATGATGCGAGCCCTCCGCATCAACGAAAGCCATTTGAGTCCGTCAGCTCGAACTATCAAGGCCTACGACAGCTCGTCTCATCCCATCCTGGGGACGGTGACTCTGGAACTTTGGTTCGAAACCCAAATGGTGCCAGCAAAATTCCATATGATGGACATTCCATCCGAGTTCACAGCTCATTTGGGACGCCCTTGGCTACACCACATGAAAGCCATAGCTTTCACTCTCCATCAGTGTGTTAAGTTCATTAACCGGCAGGGAGATCTCGAAGTCATCCGAGGGGACAGTTTCCTCATAGGAAACGGCCGAGACAAGAGCCAAGTGTGTCCGCACTCGTGCACCGGGTTACCTCCTTCGAATCAACCAAGGGACTATCGGGGCAAATCTCATCGGGAATCCCTCGTAGTCCTGGAGATGCTAACTATGTAAACGTGCTCGAGCGAGCGGACCACAGGCAGTCCGATACATCAAGTTCAACTGTCGTTTCCAACATTTGGAGGCGGGTGGAAAGAAACGCCGAACATCGCCATGATGCGGGCACATAAACCCCGAGTCTCCAATCGGAGATTCGTCAGCATTCTTCAAACCAACTCTCTGGCCCCGCCAGGCGAAGATATCTTTGTGATAAAGGTCAACAAGCACCGCCATTCTCGTGATGAATGCATGGAAGTCGTATGGGATGTCCTCCACGAGGAACTACCCGCTGCACCCCTCTTCTCCAACGAAGAGCATGATGTTTTCCTTCTTTGCTCCAAAGCACGCAACCGGACGCAATACGTCCTTACATTTGGATCGAGCCGTCAGATGACGATGAATCAGGACTCTCCGGAGTCGAGGACGTGGCAGACCCGCGGGCAGACCTCTGCATTCACATGCTCAGTTTTGAGGACGGAACTCCTTCCGATCAGGTCACCTACGACCTAGGCTCCAATACCATGGAAATTGTCAAGCTCAACGTCCAGTACAGGCGGCTATCCGACAATTGGAAGCAACTGGTTCATACGACAAAGAATCCCTCTGACAAAGTGGCTGACGATGACTTCGTCAACATCATCTATTCCAGATATCCTGATGAAGCCAAGGATCCAGTCCTTATCGTCAGATTCTGCAATACCAAAGTCACCCTCGATGACTGCTTGCTCATGGTAAACGAGGCCCTGGCCAAGCGAGCTCAGAGCTCATCACTACTTCCGAGTAGCAGCCCCAGTGGCAACCGGCCCGTGCCGTCAGTCAAGCTTATACCCTCAAGCGCCGCCAAGGCCAAGGGCAACAACGAAGGAGACCAAGCTCCTCACCTTGCTACGAGTCAGATCAACCTCGGGAACACTTCCGGCAGCCACCCCGAAAACATCTGTGAAAGTCTTCCCCGCAAGACAGAGTCAGCTTCCGACATAGGAAATGACCACCTCAGCATCAACATGCTCCGAGTTCGATTCTCGCTCCCACTGCCACGGCCCCGGATTCGTACATCCCGCGCCGATCGCTAGCTCTGATAGACTTAGCGATCGAGCGAGATCACGAGACTGTCAACATTGCAGAATTCAATACCCCCGTGGGGTCAATCAAGCAGATATGGGCAAATTTCTTGGTAATCGAGATCAAGGAAGGCCGCATGGAATGTCCCAGTCCAACTTCCTTCGTTAACGTAATCCAAGTGTTCCCGCCATTCGGCGATTTGGATGTGATCACAGTTCTAGACACTAGTCAGATGATGCGCACCTACGGAGACTGCTTAGCTCTCGCAAGGAAAACCCTCATGGAACTAGCCGCTCAAGAAAGTCGTCTTTGGGACGAAGACCAATCTCGAAAGACCGACAGGGACCGAGCCCTTAAAGTGTCACAGGCAGCTTCAGACAGAAAGCTAGAGGCCACTCTAGACCAGTTCAACCTCAAGGGTTTTGCTCACGGCAACTTCCCGGACTACCGTCTGTTCTCATCCAACCCCCTCTGCCAGGCAAAGGTGGTCAACGGTCCCGATGACCTAGGAGATGGAACGACACAGCAGAATGAATCCCATCGCTTACCTTCCCGGGGAAAGCAAGTTCTCTGTGAAAGCGATGACGAAGATGATGAAACCATTCTCTTCCAAGCCGGGCATGAAGTCAACAAAACCGGACTCCCAAGGGTCCTGGGAGGATGGGAACGGATCATTTCCGCACTCAAATTGAAAGGCCAACTCAGGGAGGAAGGTCTATTTAAAAACAAGAGGAAGATGGAAATTCGTCTCGAGCAACTACTCATGGAGATTCCACAGTCTACGACATTCGTTTACAGAAACGATCAACTGGGACAGCAACCAGTTACATGGGCAGATGTTCGGGAAGCCGTGTACTCTCCTTCCCCATACACCGTCCTCTCAGTAAAATTAAAGTGCTAAAAGAGTAATACCCAACTGGATACATTCCCGCTAATGATCCAGGTAAAAAACAGGGTCGCACTTCTTTTGTCTTTGTTTTTCTCAAATTCACCTAAAAGTGTCGAACTACGGTGACCTGAGCCCCTTAGTCCAATTGTAAAAGGGGAACGTAGGCAGCCATCATTGGTTCGGTCTAAAAAAACAAAAAAATACAGTAAGCATCAATTGCTTGTGTTTCGAAAAACTCTTTTCATTTAACCTACAAATTCATAACGGTTAAAACATTCTTTGATGAGTTCAAGCACGGTCAACTCTTGACTTGCTACACGCTAGCAAAACTACAATAAAACATTAATCAATTAATGTGTCTGCAATGACAATGGGTGGATACTCTGGACAGCAAGGTCAACCTAGTTTCCCGTACTAGGTCCTTCATCCTTCTTCCCCTTCCCTTTCCCCGTGAGTGTTCTTCACCTTCGCGGGAAATATTTCGGTAGGCCTTCTACGGCTCGGGGACTCTTCCCGACGCCTCCGTCAAGCTGTGGTGTCAACGTAGCCCTTTCTCTAGCTCTGTCTCGAGCCGCCTCACTTCGAGCCATCATCACGGTGCTTTGATTGGCCTCCCGATCGGCACTTGTCTCATAATCGGCCATGGCATCGCCGATACGATTCCCGGGGTTAGCCCTTGCTTCGGCCCTCCCTCAAGGTCGAGGTGTCCCGGTGATCAGCACCCAGCGGCTCACTCCGTCTCCACAAGATAGCCATCTGTGTCTCCCTATACACTCTTCGTACCGGTTCGGATGCTGCGTCGACGAACAGCGCCCTCTCTCCGGTGAAAGAGAACCCTGGCGGGAAAGGACGTGTATTGCCACCACCGGGTGATCGGCAATAGCGTCGAAGGATCTTCCATCCGCAGAGATCCCACCTCAAAGGTAGCGGCATAACTCAAATCATTCGGTGGCACTGCTCCGGCCCGTGCGTCGCGAGAACCAATGATGGAATGTAGAAAGACGTGCGAGACGGCCCGGCACTCGACAACCAACGAGACCCTCTGAGCGGTCCTACAAGTCTGTAACTTCCAATGGGAACCCACCATCGCAAGTGATGCGTGCAAAGTGCGGCCATCCAGAGTTCCGGCTCGGCGATCGCCCCTATCACCGGAAGGACGTCGAGAGAAAGACCAAGCGTCACAAGACATTGGCACCTCGGGCATCATCTGCGGCCTCTCCCTCAACCACATGGTAATCATAGCGGGACTCCCTCCCCACATGTATCGGCTACGGTCGCCATCCGACCTATGCCCGAGGAACGTCTCGCCCAAGACCCGGCGGCACGATGTCTCCCCCACTCCGGCCTTTGCCTCACCGGGTCCGATCTACCGTGATGGCACACACCCGAGACGTGAATGTGAACAGAGTAGCAATCGCGCACGAGCAAATGCGTCCCACGAAAAGACGCTCCCCTCGGCTCAGACAAATCTTTCGGGCGGTCCCGAAATGTCAACATAATCGGTATCTGTATCGGCATCCCGTATGCTTCTCCAGTAGAGATACCAAACAAAGACACTAGCTTCTCAACGGTGGCCATGCCACCGGCATACGGAAGAACTAGGCATTCCGTCTCGAGTCCTCCCAGAATGGCCCGGAAATCTTCAAACGTAGGAGTGACTTCGTTGTACGAAAAGGCTGTACACATTCCTCCGTACGTCCCGAAGCGAGACGCGGCTCTCAAAAGATCCCAATCTGGCATGAGCTCCTTCAAAGCCCAAACAGATTTAATCCGTAACGACCTTCGAAAAACCCTTTGTTACGCCTCGTGTGGTTCCGTACCCACGGCGAAAGTTGTCCAAATATCGCTCTTGCATCCAGAGACGATAATTTGGGAAAGGGAGCCATGAAAAATGAAGGGAACCTTGGAAGTTTGAGAGAATTCGGCGGAATGATCAAAAACTATGCGCGGTTTCTTAACCAATTGCAAAGCCGAAACCGCAATTTAAAGAATCTGGAATTTCATTCCAAGTCCGTGGGACTCCCTCTGCGATTGACTTGGTCAACTCTGCGGCCATTTGCCCCTAAATTGGAAACATTTCCAAACAACTCCTGTTCATCCTTATGAAACCTGCGTCTTTGCCCCTGGTTTCATTCAACAAATATCAATATCCCTTAGCCCCAGGGCTCGTGCAACAGTTCAAATAATTAATAATTAGTGCATATAGGCTTAAATTTTGACCCGTTCAATTTTTAATGCATTTCTCATTTTATTTATTTTTGATTAACCTACTTCCTTATTTACCAAAAATAATAGAAGGTGATCACGGAATAAATATGCGAGTACGGAGTTCCGCCCCACGCGCCTTTTTGCAAATACGGTTCAAATCAAATCGTTAGGACGATACAAAAAAAAAGAAGAAAAGAAAGCGTAAAATAGGACTACTCGAGTCTGCTCGTCATCCGAGCACTCGGCCTTGCTGCTCGCCCTGCGGATCCGTCGCAAATAGGAACTCGCCAAATTCCTCCCGGTAGGGAATAGGCAAAAGGCCTCCTCGGAGTATGCAAACTCGAGGACTCCCCCCTCTCGTGCCCCGATTGCGCAGAAGAAGGAACTCCAAATCCAGCCGTTCCGCCCGCGAGGCGGCCAAATCCTGTGCAAAGTCCTCCCCACCAGTGTGGGAGCGAGGCGAATCTCTCGGCCTAGACGGCCCTCGATCACGGACGTCCACGCTCCTCAGGAACCGCACCGCATGAACTCCACGAGTCTCCTAGCGTAGGCGGCCCACCCGATCCACCGGCCTCGTGGCGTCGTTGTACGTACGGCCGGACACTGCGAACCGGGAAAGTCATCGAAGACGAGCGAAAGTACGGATGCAACATTTGCGAGAATGCTACTATCAAATGCGAGAAAATCAAAAGATGCTCACCGAAGCATTGGGGTCGGCCACGTATCGTGGTCTCGGCTCGGCGGAGCGGGATCACAAGTCGCTGCGCGAACCATCCGGCCCCTCGTACGCCGGCCTAGCTCGTGGGATCGGAAAATCTCGAGGACCTCCAGGGACCTCGCCTTCCCTGTGGGCTCCTCAGCCTCATCCTCAAGAAAGCATCATAGGCGGCCCCCACTATGATGTACTCGGTGTAGTACACGCCCTGTATGTACCCCTCCAGTTCCTCTATCGGCATCTCCTGGGGATGCTGCATGTGCATAGGAGGATCCACCGGCACCAAGGGAAGGGACCCCGGCCTATGTTGACGAGTCACCCTCTCCCCGGATACATGGCGTCGCAGTGAAGTCCCACCGGGAGCTTCGCCGCCGTGTAGTCTCGCTAGCAATGCGAGCAGCGACGGCATCGAACCTACTCCACCGGGTCAACCGAATCCTCTCGGAAAACTCTCGGCTCGGGGCTTGGGACACCTCCTCGTATGACACTCGAGTGCAACTCTCGACGAGACCGCCCTCTTCGCTTTCTTACGCAAAGCCGGCATGGCGGGGAACGGGGGTCGGTACGGCTCCTTGATGTCCCAATCCTGCGGGTGAACACCTCATAGCACCGGACACGCCAAGAGAATGGAAAGTTATGTCGGCTACAAGCGAGATACATACGAGTACATAAAAGAGGCAAGGAAGAGAAAAAGTACGTAAACTTACATCCAAGACGGGCGTGAAGCGGCTAAAGGAGTGCTCCTCTCCCGCGAGAACTGTCCGGGGAATGATAGAGCTCGGCCGATCCGGCCTCCCCCACGCGAACCCCCTCACGGCATCCGGATCATCGGCGACCCGAGCAGAGGGAAGTGACGGGATGTGTCGAAGTCGGGAACAAAGTCGGCGACAACGCGAACCAAAGGAACCCTCGAGCCGGGCGCTCCGCGGTCATCCTCAAGGATCCGGCCAAATAGCGGCGACACCCGCCTCCGGATGCCTCTCCATCGGCTGTGCCGAATGCCTAAGCCCCTGGCATCGGTAATATCAAAACCCGGCAGCCCGGACAAGCTGCTCAGGGGTATAACCGTCAACCCACACCGGCGTGTTGCCATAAGTCGGCAACCCGGTGATAGCGGCAAAATCCGTGGGAGTCACCGTCGCCTCCCCATACTAAAATGGAAAGTGTGGGTCGTATCCCACCGGTACTCGCTCGGAGCAACATACATGGACCTGGCCCTCGGCGTATCGGTGTCGCGGCCACGGCGATGAACCCGGCCAACCCGGAGTCAAGCACCGGCTTGGCGGACTCCTCTCTCCCTCTCGAGCCACGTTCGGGATAATATCCCACAATGCTCGCACCGCCTCAAAAGCACCCCGACTCTTCTGGTTGTGGGTATCAACCGTCCCTGTCCTCTGCAGACAAACTGCACAGAAGCAACGTCAACAGAATGCACCAACGCATGTCAAAAGGATGCAATGCAGATACGGTTCTCATTCATTTCCTACGTATATTCCCATCATTTCGAAAACTCCGTCGAATCCGGAACTTTCAAAATCTTTCGAAAACTCCGTCGAATCCGGAACTTTCAAAATCTTTCGAAAACTCCGTCGAATCCGGAACTTTCAAAATCTTTCGAAAACTCCGTCGAATCCGGAACTTTCAAAACATTTCGAAAACTCCGTCGAATCCGGAACTTTCAAAACATTTCGAAAACTCCGTCGAATCCGGAACTTTCAAAATCTTTCGAAAACTCCGTTGAAACCGGAACTTTCAAATCTCTTTCGAACATTTCGAAAATTTACTCCGTCCCAAATTAAAGCTACTTTAATTTTGGAAAATGCATCTAGACATGGAATTTTGCAACCAAAATTTTTATGTCATCCACCCATAGTGTCAAATGAACTACATCCTAGTCAATTTCGACAACAATTCATGGCAAAGTCAAAAGCCCCAATTCGGGCACCAAAATCCCTAAGTTCATTCCTAACCAAATTTCTAACATTTAAAGAATGCACATTCTTAAAATTAATGGAATTTGTAGGAAGCTTACTTGTCTCTTGATCCCTTCCTTGGAGTTGTGTCGGTCCCTAGCCGGGTAAAACTCCGCCGGATTCAATGGATGCACAATGGTTCGAATGGTCCGAACCAACCGTGTTCTTTCGTCATCGGTCCTTCCGTGGCGAGCCATTGGTCCCAAATCACCTTCCATAGCGATTTTCCTTCACAAATACGAGCAAACCTTGCAATTTGGGTTGGATTTTCTCTCCTCCTCTCTCTCCCTCTCGTCGGAATTAATGGAAGAAAATGACTCTTCCTTCCTCGGCCTCGGCGCTGAATAGGCCCTGGTCAAATTCAGTAAAAGTCCGGCCGGACTCTTACTGCACCAGGAAAATTTTCTGCCACTTTGGCCCCTCAGCTTTATGCAGTTCCAATTTTACCTCTTTTGGCCCCCCAAAAGTATAAAATTTCCCCAGTTAGACATTTCTAACCCCCCATCCCCCGAGGATAAATTCCCAGTTAGTTTTCACTAACGCTCGTCTCCAGACGTTAAAATTCCTAATGGTTTTCACCATCACTCATATCCTCAATCGCGACCTTTCACGGTCCGATTCCAATCCTTAATCGCGACCTTTCACGGTCCGATCTCAATCCTTAATCGCGACCTTTCACGGTCCGATTTCAATCCTCAATCGCGACCTTTCACGGTCCGATCTCAATCCTCAATCGCGACCTTTCACGGTCCGATCTCCAATCCTCAATCGCGACCTTTCACGGTCCGATCTCAATCCTCAATCGCGACCTTTCACGGTCCGATCTCAATCCTCAATCGCGACCTTTCACGGTCCGATCTCAATCCTCAATCGCGACCTTTCACGGTCCGATCTCAATCCTTAATCGCGACCTTTCACGGTCCGATCTCAATCCTCAATCGCGACCTTTCACGGTCCGATCTCCAATCCTCAATCGCGACCTTTCACGGTCCGATCTTCAATCCTTAATCGCGACCTTTCACGGTCCGATTTCAATCCTCAATCGCGACCTTTTACGGTCGATCTTCAATCCTTAATCGCGACCTTTCACGGTCCGATCTCAATCCTCAATCGCGACCTTTCACGGTCCGATTCCAATCCTTAATCGCGACCTTTCACGGTCCGATCTCTAATCCTTAATCGCGACCTTTCACGGTCCGATTTCAATCCTCAATCGCGACCTTTCACGGTCCGATCTCAATCCTCAATCGCGACCTTTCACGGTCCGATTCCAATCCTTAATCGCGACCTTTCACGGTCCGATCTCCAATCCTCAATCGCGACCTTTCACGGTCCGATCTCAATCCTTAATCGCGACCTTTCACGGTCCCGACCTTCACTCCGCTCTCCTATCGAGACCTTGTTCGTCTTCCCGGCAGCAGCAATAAGCCCGAACCCCAAGGCACGAACGCCTTGCAACAATCCCTCTTCGGCCATCCTCGTAAGCCCGAATACCTTTTCACTTCAGCAAGTGAACATTCGTCTTCCCGGCCGCCAGTCGTAAGCCCGATCGTTCCACCTCAGCGGCAGCAGCAATAAGCCCGAACCCCAAGGCACGAACGCCTTGCAACAATCCCTCTTCGGCCATCAAGGTAAGCCCGAATGCTCATCCCAGCGGGATTCTAAAGAAGAAATGTCGATCCCTCAGGTGTTGTTAATAACGCCGGTTTAACACAACCGTTCCCCTCATTGTTACCTCATCCCCGGCGGGATAAACACGGCAACGGCAATAAGCCCAGCACCCAAGGCACGAACGCCTTCATCACAGGATAAATGTATCCTCGCAACTCCGGTTTGAGGCGCCACATGCCCTCGTCAGCCTCGCAACTCCGGTTTGAGGCGCCACGCCCTCGTATGATTCGGCAACTCCGGTTTGAGGCGCCACACGCCTCTTGTATGGTTTAGCAACTCCGGTTTGAGGCGCCACACGCCTCGAAGGTTTGAAGTCCCTGTGTTCGGACGCCTCCTAACAGTCTCCATTCAGTACAGTACCTCGCGAATGGTCTCATTCGAGTTTAGACGCCTCCTAACATGTCTCGCTCGGGTCAAGGTCCCCGTGCGCGGCCCTTGCCCCCTTTCGAACTACGATCGGCTTGATTCCCGCTCGGGATACGTAGGAATCCTTTTCGCTAAGGGTCCGGCCCGGTGACCGCCCGGGTCTCTTTCAAAGTAAGGCATCCCGATTTGGATCCTTATCTTTTTCAACGACCCCACCTCCTTCGGAGGAGACGTCGGCGAGGGCTAGCGTAAGTACCCAAATCCGGATCGTCCAAAATCCGTCGGAAAGTTAATCGAAATCCGTTAAATGGCCCGCTCCGGGTTAGCGGAACTCGTTAAACTCCCCGTTCTTAGTGCCAGCAGACGTCCGGGGCTGCCCCGTGCATCCCGACGTCGAACCGTACTTAACACGTGTCATCACACGTAAAATTACGTCTTTCCGGAAAAAACGCACTTTCGGCACTTTCGGGGGCATTTCGGACATTTTCCGGTTGTTATTTTAAAAAACGGACAAAAGCGGGACCAGGGAACGAACTCCCACATGGTGGTGACTCGTAGGGCACGTGGCGGCCATGCCACCTCCCTCTAGTCACTCTTCAATCACAAATCAAGGCTAAAAGACCAAAATACCCACTGATTTGCAAGCCAAGTCCGGCCGGACTCACTGTGCACATTTTACGAAATTGCCGGCCAAGTCCTTCAAATTCTCAAAATACCACAAAACCCCCTGGATTCAGGCCAAGTCCGTCCGGACTCCTACTGCATTTTTCACCTATAAATAGAAATGGCTGTCAAAGCCAAAAGAAGAAACTTTTACACCCCAAAAATCACTCTACCCCACGGCCCAACTGATTTTCACCCCTTCCGAGCTCCCGTTTTGTCTCGATTCGCGTGAAACCTTCGTATTTCGATCAAATACGCCCCTTACCACTTCGAAACAACCTTTCGAACTACTTTCCGTGTCCCGTACACACCTTCCGAGCCAAAGGAGTCGACCCTAGCCATAGGTATAACTCCCTCTCTCTAAATCTCTCGTTCCGTCTCGGTTTACGCGCCAGTCGCTATAACCGTTTCGAACAGCGTTATCAAAATGTAGACGCCTCCGTCTAACGGGGTCCAATACGTTTTAGCCCCTCGATCCTCTTCTCTTTCCGTAAGAGAAGTAATCACGGGTTAAAACGGCGTTCGGACCCCGTTCCGTTTACTTTTATGTCATTTACCAATTCCGGATCGATCGATCCGTTGATCGTCATTTACAATTCCGAGTCGTTTGGCTCGTTGATCGTCATTTACAATTCCGAGTCATTTGACTCGTCGATCGTCATTTACAATTCCGAGCCGATTGGCCTCGTTGATCGTCATTTACGATTTCGGATCGTTTGATTCCGTTGACACTGCTTTAAATACTGTCATTTACAAGTCCGACCCGTTTGGATCGTGATAGTATTTACTTTTCAAAGTCCGAGTCGCAACCCGATTCGTTGATCGCATATCATTTAATACGCATTTTTCCCGTAAAAATCGTTAACAATGTAATGCCCGGTTCAAAACCGGAGTTCGTCCTTCGAACTCTCTTTCAAAACGCGCGACATGACGTTTGGCCTCCAAACGCTCATCTTCAAACTAAAAGCCGCCATTTGACATTTCAAATCATTTAATACGTATTTTTCCCGTAAAAATCGTTAACAATGACACGCCCGGTTTCAAAACCGGAGTTCGACCTTCGAACTCCTTTTCAAACTCAAAATCGACGTTTGCCACGCAAACGCTCATTTCAACTCAAAATCGACGTTTGCCACGCAAACGCTCATTTTCGTCTCAAAACTGACGTTCGTCATTCAAACACTCGTCTTTTCAAACAAAGTCACCTAATCAACATTTGACATTCAAACCAAGATTAAGCTTGTCATTCAAGCCCCCATTTCAAAAACACACACACACACACACGTTTTCGAGAAAGGTAGAAAGACTCATCATGCGAGGCGTTTCGGGCGATCTCGTAATATTCTACCCGAAACGTAACATGACCTCCGAACCTAACAATCTCTGATACTAAAAAGCTTTTTACTCGTTTTTGCCGCCAATAAAAATGATCCCCGTTTTCAAAGCCTTTTCTTAAGTTTTTGCTACCAATAAAAACGACACCTTTTTTCGATCAAAAGCCGTTTCTCAACGTTTGGGCTCAAAATACAAAAACCGCGTGGTGACTCCTCATTTTTCCTTCACATGAAGCGAGGTCTCAGACACCAACCCTCCGCGAAAGACAACCGCTTTCGCTCGCGCGAACCCGGGTAATTTCAGTACGACAGAGTAAAGACATGACACTCTGAGTCCCAAAAGCAGGATGCAGCTCGAAGCAAATCCCAGTCGACCCTCCAGTCTTTTAAGGACCAGAGACACGGCATACTATACCTCCTGTCAATAAGCTCCCTATGATGCCTCCGGTGATAATGTGAAATTTCGAGAAAGTCTTGGCGGAATTGATGCTCCCGAGAAGCTATTTCCCTGTTATAATGCTCCATCGCAGCTAAAAGTATCAGTCTTGGCCAAAGAATTCGCTTATCTGCCAAATAGGGGCTGCTAATTTCCTCTACAAAGAAGACAGTGCTTGCAAATGAAGCCTGAACCGACTTTTAAGAGGACCTGCTACGAGCTCCTCTCAGTCGTGCGACATAATAGGCCAAGCAGACATAGCATGTCGGGCGACACCTTTGGTTGACATCAGTATGGAAAGGCCTGCTGTGGTTACCCCAGAGCATTTTCCGACTCGCCGTCGCTGTAATACACCTTCTACCCTCATACACATGCCCATGAAAGTGCACGGGAGAGGACCTCTACTATACACACCTATCCGAGATGGTCCCAAAACCTCATACACAAACCTAACAAAGCTGACCTTTTAAAACAATAATCGCATTTCCTTCCCAGAACAGACAGACTCGTGCAAACAAGCTAACCTAGGTTAATCTTTGCTAACAAGATAGCTTAGTTAGATGCATCGCTTGGAATTGTTGTTTCTCCCTCGCAGGTACAATAATCAACTGAGTCTCACAGAACCTCGAGGACTGGCCCTCAGGCCAAACCGAAAAAAGAAGAAAACAAAAAAGCCCGTATCTATGATAGCCCCTAAGCAGAGCTCAACAGAATTAACGGCCCCAAGCAAAAAGAAAGAAGCAGACTCCCCAGAAAGCAGAGTCCCTGGCTTACCAAACAAAAGCAACAGAATCAACGGCCCCAAAGCACCGAAAGAAGCCAACTCCCCAGAAAGCAGAGTCCCTGGCTTACCAAGCAAAAGCAACAAGAATTAACGGCCCCAAGCAAAAAGAAAGAGGCCGACTCCCCAGAAATGCAGAGTCCCGGTTTACTAAGCGAGAAGATCAGTAGCCTCGAGGCGCAGACAAAAACAGAGTCCCCGGCTTCCCGAAGCAAAGCTCAGGACACAAAAGAAAAGCAAACAATCAACAAAAACAGTCCAACAACAAGACCGACAAAAGAGCAACACAGAGCAGAAGAAATATCATGAAGACCCCTGGCTAGACATGGGCAAATCGGAACCGGAACCGGGCGGAACCGGAGAACCGAACCGGAACCGAAACCGGCAGAACCGGAACCGGCAAGAACCGGAACCGGCAAGAACCGAAACCGTCCGGTTCACGGTTCAGTCTCAATTCCACTTTTCAGAAAACCGTGAACTGCCGGTTTTGGAACCGGAACCAAAACCGTGGAACCGAACCGGGGAACCGGCGGTTCGGAACCGGCAGAACCGGCGGTTCTTGCTGAAAATTCAAAAAAAAAAAATTGCATGTTTTCCATTGAGTTTGACATACCTACTTACAGAATGACATGCTCATCCTATTCCTCACCACTTTGAATTATGACTACCTATTCTCACTTTGAATGAAGTGTTTTGAAGAGATGAAGAAACTTGAAGTAAAGCCTACTGGGCAATCATTTATATGCCTACTGAATGTATATGCTACCACTGGACGAGTGGATCGAGTGTATGCCATTTGCTATACTCTTTACGTTTGACCCCTTATATCTACTTATTATGCTTGAATTTAGACATGGGCGGTCGCCCACTTCTCTTGGGCGGTCGCCCACCTGTACAACTTTCAAAAAAAAAAAAAAAGGGACCAAAATAGAACCGAAAAACCGTGGAACCGGAACCGGCAGCAAGGAACCGGAACCGGGAACCGGATTTTGGCGGTTCCATCTCGGTTCCCCCTTTTCCCGGAACCGGAACCGGCGGTTCGGAATCGGAACCGGAACCGGGAACCGGTTGCCCATGTCTACCCCTGGCAGCTACACCTATCCCCAGCAAAGCAGAAGCAGAAGTGGTATGAGTCCCTCCGGCATCCACGAAGAGAAGCAAAAGTAGTGTGAGTCCCTCCGGCAACTACCCTGCACCAACAAAGTGGTATGAGTCCCTCCGGCATCCGCAAAAAGAAGCAACAGTAGCGTGAGTCCCCTGGCAGCTACCTTGCAGAAACAGAAGTGGTATGAGACCCTCCGACATCCACGAAGAGCAGCAGCAGTAGCGTGAGACCCCTGGCAGCTACCCTGCACTAGCAAAGTGGTGTGAGACCCTCCGGCATCCACAAAAGACCCGTTGCAGCATGAGACCCTCCGGCAGCTACAACCCGTCAGCAGCAGTAGCGTGAGACCCTCCGGCAGCTACCCTGCACCAACAAAGTGGTATGAGACCCTCCGGCATCCACAAAAGACCAGTTGCAGCGTGAGACCCTCCGGCAGCTACAACTCGTCAACAGCGATAGCATGAGACCCTCCGGCAGCTACTCGCAAATACCAGTTGCAGCATGAGACCCTCCGGCAGCTACAACCTGGCACAAAAGGCAGCTACTAGCCAACCGCAGTAGTACCGACCCCTCAAGAAGTCACAGGTAAGCACAACAAAGGTATGAAGACAGATCTCTACCCCTTTCTTGCTTATGAATTAGTAATTTCCGAACTACGATTTGGCTTGATTCCCTTCTTAAGGGATACATCACTACTACATTTCTGACCTAATGTAACGCCAATTTTCGTTGCATTAGGGCCCAAAAACCGTTACATTAGGCCTAATGTAACGCCAAATGGCCGTTGCATTCTCTTGTGTTGCATTAGGTCTAATGCAACGACATAGTAAGCTAATGTAACGCCAGAGCTTTGGCATTGCATCAGGTAAATACCTGATGCAACGCCAATTTTAAAACTATATGAACACCTAATGCAACGCCAAAAAGAACCTAATGCAACACCAATTTAAAAAGTTGTTGAATACCTAATGTAACGCCAAAAATTAGATGAGTCCCTAAAATTTATTACATAATTTCACAATTTTATTAATTTTTTCAATTTTCTTTTTTCAATATATATATATATATATATATATATATATATATATATATATATATATATATATATATATATATATATATATATATATATATATATATATATATATTATATATATATATTTATTCTCAAATCAATCCCTTAACTTTTTTTTTCTCAAATCAGTCCCTTAATATTTTTTATTCTCAAATTAGTCACTTAACTTTTTTTATATTCAAATCAACCCCTTTAACTTTTTTTATTCTCAAATCAGTCCCTTAAACTTTTTTATTCTTAAATCAATCTCTAAACATTTTTTATTCTCAAACTACCGTCACATTTTTTATTCACCACCACCATTCACCACAACCATCCATCACCACCACCATCCATCCACCAAACCAACGTCACCATCCTTCAAAAAACGAGATGAACCCATCGCTAGAACAGAGAGAGAGACGGATAGACAGGAGAGACGGGTAGAGAGCGGTGAGAGGGAGACAGTTGCCGACACCGGAGACAAGAGAGAGAAGAAGAAAAGCCAGATCTACACGCACACACACAATATCTACCCAGATCTACCGTTGCCGTCGCCAGAGATGATGAAGGAGTGACAGCAAAGGAAAAGCGGTGAGAGGGAGACGGTTCCAAGAGAGTTTGATAAACTGGCTTTTCTTCAGTGGTGGCCGGCGATGGCGGAGGCGGCTGCGTAGGAGAGTGATGCCGGAGTGAAATGAGAGAGAGAGAAACGGGTATCTTCAATTTGATAAACTGGAAATGAGAGTTTGATAAACTGGAAATGAGAGAGAGAGAAACGTTTTCTTAATTTTGTTAAACTGAAAAAATAAAGAGAGAGAAATGAGGAGAGAAAAAGGGAGGAGAAATTATTGGTTTTGTTTAGAAATATTTTGGACCGTTGGATTGAAAGTGTGAATGGTTGGATTTGGTTTAGCTCATGATCCGCGTGGTTATTTGAGATTCAATAAGACAATGACACATGGCATTGTTTTATTGGATCTCAAATAACCATGCGGATCATGAGCTAAACCAAATTCAACCATTCACACTTTCAATCCAACGGTCCACAATTCTTCTAAATATTTTTATATTATCAAAATATTAATGATAACTAGTAATAATACATAATATCAAAAAAGTAAATGTTTTTATATTATATGCTTTTATTTCTTTAAAAATTATTAGTAATAATACTTAATAATAATATTAATAATGATGCTATTGTTAATTATTCAATTAAATAATTGAATATATAATTATTATTATATAAATAATAATAATACTTAATAATAATATTAATAATAACTAGTAATAATACATAATATCAAAAAATTAAATGTTTTATATTATATACTTTTATTTCTTTAAAAACTTTTAGTAATAATACTTAAAAATAATACTAATAATGATGCTATTGTTAATTATTCAATTAAATAATTGAATATATTAATAATTATTATTATATAATTAATAATAATAATAATGTTATTAATTAATAATAATACTCATTAATTTAATAATTTAAACTTCTAAGAAATATTAATATACCTAAGTAATAATTGATAGAAATATTTAGTTAATTTCTAACTTATTTTATACTCCCTCCGTCCCATTACAAGGAGGAAAATTACTGTAGACGTGTAGAATAAGGAAAAAAATAATGATATAAATGTTGTGAGTGTAAAAGTAAAATAGAAGAGAGAATGAGTGGAGGGAATAGTGAATTATAATGGTGTTGTGAGTATTAAAATAATGTAGGAGAGAGAATGAGTGGAGGAAATAGTAAAGATTTCATTCCATTTTAGGAAGTTTGTGGTTTGTAATGGGACGCCCAAAAAGGAAAGTTTGTGGCTTGTAATGGGACGGAGGGAGTATATTTTTTTTAAAAAAAACTTTCTTACCAAAAAATGTCTAAAATATTTATCTCAATTCAAAAATAAATTAAAAAAATAATAATTATCCTTTTAAAATATGAATAATACTTATAGGGTATAAGGTATACGGCATAGGGCATAGGGTATAGGGTATACCCTATACCCTATACCCTGTACCCTATAAGGTATACCCTATACCCTGTACCCTATAGGGTATACCCTATACCCTGTACCCTATAGGATATACCCTATACCCTATAGGGTATACCCTATACCCTATGCCCTATACCTTATACTATATACCATATACCCTATATCCTATAGGGTATACCCTATACCTTATAGGGTATACCCTATACCATATGCCCTATGCCCTATACCTTATACCCTATACCCTATACCACATACCCTATAGGGTATACCCTATACCCTATAGGGTATACCCTATGCCCTATACCCTATACCTTATACCCTATACCCTATAATCTATACCCTATATCCTATAGGGTATACCCTATACCCTATAGGGTATACCCTATACCATATGCCTTATACCCTATGTCCTATAGGGTATAGGGTATACCCTATACCCTATACCATATGTCCTATACCTTATACCCTATATCCTATAGGGTATACCCTATACCCTATACCCTATAGGGTATACACTATACCCTATAGGGTATACCCTATACCATATGCCATATACCTTATACCCTATACCCTATAGGGTATACCCTATACCCTATACCCTATAGGGTATACCCTATACCCTATACCATATGCCCTA